>CAWUFW010002639.1:0-600000 GCA_963921515.1 Calotriton arnoldi | reverse complement strand
GAAGGTCCCACAATGCATCAACGAACTTTGACGGGCACTCAGGCTATTGGTAATTATAAGTGTAGCCATTGTAATATGTGTGGACAGTGCCTAGAGGGTAAAAAAGTGGTTTATAATAAACATACCCTATACTCTAAAACATTAAATAATTGTAGGAGTAGGAATGTTGTATACCTGCTTCTATGCCCATGCAATCAGGGATATATTGGTGAGACATCCAGAGAACTCTGTATTCGATTGGGGGAGCATAAATCAGCTATTAAAAATCAAAAAGAGAATGCCCCACTTGTGAGCCATTTTATGAAGGAAGGTCACACTCTTACGGACTTTAGGTGGTTCGTTATTGAAAAAATAGAAGGCAATAAAAGATTAGGAGATTTAACTCTTAAACGTAAGAACCGTGAACAATGGTATATTTCAATTCTAGATACCATTCGTACGGGGCTAAATACAAAAGAGGATTGGATGAGATTAGTTAAGTAGATATGTATGTTCTTTAGGTTCTATTCATAGTAAGTCTATTGTTGGGTCTATGCGTGGCGCCCTTTTTTGACATTAGCGGTGTACCGGCAACCGCTTTTGTTATGAGCGGTGGTCACACTTAGGCTTGGCAAGATGATCCATGGATCGATTTTTTGACCCATGGTATTTATTACAAATGATAACATTTGTTGCAATTTGGACCTTATATTAGGTCCTTATGTGACCTCTGGTTTCGTAATTGGTGGTAATCCGGCAACCCCCTTTGCTTTGGGTGGTTGTCATATTTGAGATTGGCAATATGATCCATGGGTCGATTTTTCGACCCATGGTTATTATTGAGATTGTATAATACTTGATATAACTTGGACCCTATAGCGGGTCCTCTTGTGACCTCGGTTCCGATATTGGCAAGTATAGGAAGTTATAGCAATACATGCTAGGCGAATAGTGGCTCTTCAAATAGTTGAGATTAAGTATTGGTTTCTTTATTGTTCTGCTCGCAATCATTGGTTTGACTGCAACAAGTTCAAAATATGACGGTGGGACCCACAAATGCATATTGGATGTCAGGGCCGCTTTAAGGAAATGAGTCCATTAGGGGCGCATTGAAGTGACGTTATGACCGCAGGTGAAATGAATTGAGGCCAACTTTATGTATAAAACACACTCTGTGGGATGATCGAGTAGGTAGTTCAAACGACACGGATGAGAAGGAAGAAGTAGACCGGGTGACACGAGGCTATCTATCTCCACCAGATTATATGGTAAGCGTGGGCAGGTTCCCTTTAGTACACTCAGTGGCATTTGAGGTTAATATTTTGTAAACAACCCGGGGAGGATACAATAAGAGGGTGAAACAGGATTATAGATGCTGCCATGAGCTTTAAATATCGGGGAGTACTGGAAACCCTGTGAGACTCGATAAGTGTTTCAAACGGGTTTTTTAAATAAAAGCGTGATAGTATTTTCAATAATAGAGTGTTCTAAAATATATGTGTCCTCTTTACTCGTTATTCGAATAGTAGTGGCGATAGGCCCGTAGGAAGTAAATGATAGAGAATAAACGAGTTGGTGATGTAGTCGCTTTAATAATAAATAGCCGTTTGAGTCACTTTGGTTATAAATTGTCTGTAAAAGAATGATGGGTAGTATTGGAAACCCTGCGAGACCCGATAGGTGTTTTAACGGGGTTGTTTTCACATAAAAGCGATGATAGTATTTTGTTAATAGAATGTTTTAAAATACATGTGTCCTTGTTACTTGTTATTCAAATATTAGTGGGGACAGGCCCGTAGGAAGTAAATGAAAGAGGACAAATGAATTAGGGATATAGTCGCTTTAATAAAGGATTGTTTTAGTTGTTTCAGTATAAAACATTTTTTGTAAAAGAATAATGGGACAACCAAATAGAACGATAAATATGTTGTCATTTTAGGTGTGAAGCTCGTGCACCATCTTCCAAAATAAGGGATAACGGAATATATAAATTTAATTCCATATTGAATTCCTCTACAAATTTAATTTATGGTGATAGATGTGAATACACACGAATCAATTCAGGTTAGTGGCCTATTGGTACTTGGATTTTATTTATATTGTCCAATTATGGAGTTTGATAGGGTTCGGGTTGGAATGTAACTGTATTGTTTTTCCAATTAGGATTAGATTCACCGACAAGGTGAAGCCACGGGGGTGCACATAAACTACGTGACAACGATAAAGAATCTTCTTAAAGAATCTTTTTATGGTTTTTTGGAAGAGTGATTGTGTGAACACTGCATACATCACTATAGGTATGTATTCTGAGTGATAGATTTAATATTCTTTAGAATGACAGAATGAATGTGTGAGGATATATGTTTATTGGAGAGTGATGGTGAATTGTGTTAATATGAGATATTTGCTGATTGGGGGATGTACATGTCAGTAAGAAACAGGATTATATGTGAGGATATATGCATATTGGAGAGTGATGGTGAATTGTGATAATATGAGATATTTGCTGATTGGGGGATGCATATGTCGGTAAGAAATAGGATTAATGAATGATTTTGGAGGTTTGTTGAACCCGCCAAACAGCTATGTGGACATATCGATAACAGACCCCGAATGGATTAAAGGGAAATGGGTCGGTTTTTATATTATGCATATTTTGTGTCATTTGGACTTGTTTAAAGTATATGCTGTGGATAAAAAACAAAAAAAACTTTTTTTTTTTTAAATGTGGGGAGTGTTTTGACCAATGAAGCAATATAATTAATGATTTTTAATAGAAATAGTAGGTTGTGTTGATGATATGTTTTTTGTTTTGATTAGGTGTACTGAATTTTAATACAGTTGAGAGAGAGACAAGCATTGTATTTGTCCTGATGAAGGTGGTACCTCAATAATTTCTGACCACTGAAACGCGTCGACGCCTGTTTTTTTATTTGGTTGTATCCAGGAACGGCCCTTTGTCTAATGAAATGATAAATGAATAGACTAATGGTGTTTATGTATTTGATTCCTGTTGGGAATAACCTTTTTGATGAAATTACATGTTTCACATTTTCTTTGTCTCTCACAATGTCTCAGGTTTTTAATATGTGAATTTATGTTTTTTATTATTATTGAATTTGTGTTTATTATCGTATGATTTTGATGTGATTTTAACCTATTTTTAATAAATCTTGAATTTGTCATACATTTGAGTGTTTTATCCTTATGTGATATATGGTTGTTTCTCTGGGTTCAATTGGATGGTGTTTATGGAGTAATGTGGATAGGTGATATAGTAGTGCACAATTGTTTGTGAATCTGGTTGATTGTGTACCGGGTTGAAGGTGTATTTCTATACATGTCCAAGAGAAAAATATTTTTTTATATTTACCAGTGGTACCCTGTCTCTTGGTCAGTGGGGTCGCTCCCTATTTTTCTAATAAAAAACCCTGACGTGAATACAGAAAATATGGGTGAGGAGCTGCCACTCAACATGATCTTAGCCATGGATTCCCTATATAGTGTCTGTTCCAGTGCGATAAATCGATTTCCAAGGCCAAATGCGCACATGGTCGTCCAGAGAGACTCCCAGGTTACTCTGTCAAAAGCCTTCTCAGCGTTCAGCATTATCATCCCAATCTGATCTTTAGTTTTCCCTGCCACATCAAATACTGTTTTTGCAGTATTAACGTGAGCCGTTGTGTCCCTGGCAGGAACAAAACCATGTTGTTGGTCCGATACTAAATCGATACTAAATCATGCATGAGCGGGGCCAGACCATTCACCAGAATCTTGGAGAAGACCTTAGTGTCCGCATTTATTAATGCGATAGATCAATACGAGCCTCTTTCCTCGGATGGCGTGCCCTTTTTTAAAAACACTGCAATGTTAGTCATCCCCCAGGATGCAGGTGTGCCCCCCCCTATTAGCCACATGTGTAATTAGATCGACAAACTCAGGAGCTAGGACATCCTTGTATACTTCGTAAAATTCCAGGGGAATTGTATCATCGCCTGCTGCTTCCCTGGAGGGTAGTGCGCTAATTGCAACTTCAATCTCCCACAGCGTAAGTCTCACTCAAGAGTAGCCTTCTGTTGAGGCTCAAGTTTGGGGAGGTGACTCTCCTGCAGATAATCCATGATTGCTCAGCAATGGATTAAGGATGCCTGTATGTCCGTCCTCCACCTACGATATGCTTTATAGTAGAATAAGCCCTTTTGTCAGAAATCTGATTGGCTTGGAGGTGGCACACCTTCTCGCCATACTCGTAGTGGAACATTTTATTCCTATGGTAGCTAGCTGCAGATTTTTCAGCCAATCCTCTATTAAGAATAAACCGTTTCTCAATGAGCCTGAAATAGATAATTTATTCAGTTGTTTCCCTTACAGCTATTGCTTGTGCGTGCTGTATTTCTAGATCTAAGCACTACTTTCGACATTGACCCATTTCATCCAACATAGACCTATTTTTATTTAGGATAAATTGCAGCAACACCCCTCTGATATGTGCCTTCATGCAATCCCAGACCACTGCGGCCGGGGCAGATCCTTTATTGATCCATAACAATTCAACAAGACTGCCTCTAAGATGTGATCTGTATTCTAGATTGGTGAGAAGATGACGTGGGAACGAGAATGGGCGATGATTTCCCCTACCTTCCTCCCTGACCCGCACTGTCTGCATAATAGGATTATGGTCCGATGTGATCTTGGGAGATACCTCCGTATGCGCATTTGCAAAAGCCAACCTCTTAATAAAAATCATATCAATTCACGAGTATCGTTTGCGAGGTGATGAGTAGTGAGTATACCCAGGCATATCAGGACAAAATGTCCTCCAAGCATCATCTAAGCCATGTAATCGCGTAAGCTCCTTAATTGAGGTGCAGGTCTTCACCATCCTTGTGCGCGAATGCCTATTTGTAGTATCGATCATGAAGTCCATTATGCAGTTAAAATTGCCCATAACAATTAGATCGCCCGCCCAATCCAATAATTCCATATTTAAATAATCAAATAAATCGGGTTCATCCACATTTGGACCATATACTACAAAGATGGTTAATTTCTGTCTGGCTATTATCATCTGGGTTATTAAGATTCTAGAAGTTTAAAGTGAGGATTGGGGTTAAAAGGTGAAGGGGAGAATGTGGGCTGACGAGGGAGGTTGGAGGAAAGCATTTTCAAACCGAGTGGGAAGAATGAAAGATGTTTGGGAATGACGCGGCTGAAGAAAGTGATTTATAAACAGAGCGTGAGTCCAGAGAGAGGTTTGTAAAAATAAGGGTACGAATGTAGTTTAAATCAGATGGTGACATGGATATTTCCCAAGAGGTCATGAGGATAAACGATTGTTGGCAAATGAGTGGGTGATTGATAGAGACCAAAGAAAGGGCGGGTAAAGTTGAAATGACATGTGGCCAATAAAGTTATGTTAACAGTCGAATCATAAATGGGGGTTTATCATCGGTGTTATTCATGTAGAGGAACGGAGAAATATGTATAGTTGTTAAAGTTACATGATGAATAATATTGCAAAGTTAAGTTTAACAATACAAGGTGATTTGCAATAATAAATAATTGAAAGTAATAAGCACAATATTGCAGCATAAAATAATTGGAAATTTTTTATTGTTATTTTCAGTTACCCCCGAAGAAGGGCTTTGTCGGCCCGAAATGCATTGGGTTTTTAATAAAACACTGCCTTGGATGAATTTGCATTAGTTCGTGTTTTTGTTTGAGGCCCGGAGGGCACACCTAAACATGGGAAACCTTGGAAATGGCATATCATTCCTGCGTGTGGATTGAATTGAGTAAACTTAAAGGAAAAAAGATGACAAGACAAAATGAGGATTACGTTGAAGAATTTGAGTAAAATGTTTGAAAGTATAAGTTGGCGCTAAAGAAGCACTATGCGCAGTGCAACTGGGAGAGGGGCGTATTGTCGCCCCGCATAACGCTGTAGATAAATCCAAATGCCACGTGGGCAAGGCATTAAACCAGTATGCACGCACTCACGGAGAAGGAGGAAAAACATGGACAAGTATTGGAGAAATAGGAGTGCATCCTATAATTATAATTGTTATTACCCACCTTCCCCTAGAGTCTGCTGAAGTCCTGAGTAGATTAATTGTTAAATTTCTAGATTTCATTATAGCTACGCCACGTATTGACACTGTTTGGGTAGTACAAGCTATAATATCATACCCCAGTTATTTAAGCATGAGCCGGCCCTTGTATGCCAAGTGAGTTTCCGTTAAGCCTAACATATGTGGTTTAAGCACTTTAAGTTCCTCACAGATTAATTGCCACTTACTTGGTTGATTCAGACCAGCTACATTCCAACACAAATATTTTAGATTACTCATTGGTTTTTCGAAAGTTCCCTATCTTTCCCCTACCTCTACTTTGATAGAAACTCCCTATTCCTTTGAAAGCACGATGTTTGAGGATGTGATATTGGTTTGTATGGCTCCTTTGACCCCCTTCTACCCACCCTAACCCCTCTCACCCCACAAAAAAGCAACTAGACCAGAAGCATCACTTCCTTTGTGCACGCTCAGCCCTCCCGGCTTCCTAACCACCCCACCCTGAATCATCCACCCCCTTGCTGTCAGTAGAATGACAGCATTCAGGGAGCATACCACTGCACCACCAACTGTGCATCACAAATAAGGATATCAAGAAAAAACAATAAAGAGAAAGAGTAAACGGAAAACAAGAGGAAAAATACAAGAAATGTATATCCCCCTCTCTCTTGAGGTGGTCCAGACATTTAGTCCCGATCCAAAGTCCTAGAACTAGTGGCCAGCGCTTACCCAGAAAAGAAGGAAACATCCATTTTATCCCATGGAAAGGCCAGAATAGAGTAATATTATATAACCTGGACTAACCTAGGGTTCCTTTACCCATTCTACTACAGTTTTGTAGCCCCAGATTGCTAGCGGCTTAGAGCCTGCATAACCTCAAAGTGTGTATGGAAAAACTGAGAGCGGCCATCTGTGATGAACCTTTAGGCATGCTGGCTCCTGCAAGAAGACCTGTGCCCCGATAGCCTTCAGGGAATCTATCAGCTGACGCAGCTTCTAGCGCCTATCCATGGTGTTCTTACAGAGATCAGACGTCACAAAAATAGACATAGATTCCACCGCTATGGGAGAGGTAGGCCGAGTTTTTATAGAGATAGCCTGTTGCAGGAGGAATTGCTGATAAAAATAAGCATACGGTGAGGATGTTGTGATTTTGCACGGGCCTCTTGATTTAGGAAGATTGGAAGTCTATGAGCCCACTGAATTTGGGAATCCAAGTAGCAATCTGCCAGTTCCGGGAATGCTTTTTGTAATAGCTGAACCATGAATACTCTGGGGTCTGACCCTTCTTTCTATTCGGGTAGTCCAAAAACCCTCAGATTGTTCCACCGTTGCCGGTTTTCCAGGTCTTCGACCTTCCCTTGTAGAAACACCAGTTGACTGTCCTGAGTTTTGATTGTTTTAACCACAGCTGAGCTAACCTCCTCAGTTTCAGTGACACGTAGTTGTAAGTCTGTCATTTCACAAGTGAGTGATGCTACTTTACTAGTCACTTCCGATAGCGATTGTTGTATTAGTAGGTTATCTGCTCTGACTTGTGCATAGTGATCCTGTGCCTCTGCTCTATGGGCATGCAGAACCTGAAGAATTAAAGACAATGAGGGTTCTTTTGCATCAGAGGTATCGTTTAGTTTGGAGGTAGTGGTTTCAGTTGTCGCTAGGGTAGAGGAGCCATCAGACAGCGGGCTTCCCGAAAAGTCAGGGCCTTTCGTTAAGCTATCAGACAGGTCATATACTTCTGCACTGAGAGTGGCCTTTAAGTCAGGGGGTTCCCCCCTACCCCCGCAGTCAGGCATGTGCCCTCATCGAATGCTGGTGGGCACGGCTGACTGACATTGAATAGCAGAGAGATCAGAGCTTTGACTTCTCCCTTGGAGATGACCCATGTGAGCAATGGGCCTTTATTGGACCCCCTTTCGAGCGCACTGAAACAGAGCTACTGGAGCGTTGGCTTTCCTGATACCCAGTAGGCTTTTTCAAACCTCCTTGGGTTTTCATTTCTTTAACCTTGCATTGTTTCTTTTGGGGGGAGGCGCCTCCTTTAGCGCACACATCATCCGAGCTCACTGGCGGTTCTAGGAGAGCTCTGCCTGCATCCGATGATGGAGTAGATGCTGCAGGGCTTGTTATAATAGCGTGAGACATTACCCTGTCAGGATCTGCAGGTCCCTTACATAGTAAATCCATTGCCATGCTCTTGCCTGTAGTAGCCTCTTTTCCTACAGACCCTGAGCCATCAGTACCATTTAATCTTGCTGAGGCTCCAGAAATTGGCTCACCTGGGCTGGGGCCCCTGTGCTTAATCCCCCCCTGTCTCTTGTTCCTCTTGGCAGCTCGTCCCCCTCTGCACTGTACTGGATAGCTCTCTTTGCTGCTGGGATAATGGTGATAGCGCGGTACAGGGGGCTGTATTACTATGTTGCAAGTGCTAGTGTCAATAGTATCAGACATTTCAATCTGCATATTCTGGGCTAATACATTACCTTGTTGCATGTCTGAAGTGTCAGCCGCAGTATTAACCTTTTGGCACCGACTCCCAGCATCCATGAGGGCCGGGCATTCAGAGTGCCCAGAGGCTGGAAGGGAATCAGCACTGCCCCCAGTCTCTTCATTCCCGCCCAGACCGCATTCAGCAGGGCAGAATCTGGGGTGGAAATCACTGTGCCGCAGGCCTGCAGCAGGTCAGTTGCCTACCTGGACTGTAGCAGCTTTAGGATCAGCTTCCCGACCCGGGAGCCAGACACCTTCCCTGCAACCGGCAGTCGCCCGTGTATCTCATCGTGAGCGGCCGCAATCTCTTCGTTCGTTGGAGTCGCTGTTGCCATAGCCATTGCAGCGCGACCCCTTTGTCCTCCTCTCTGCGTGCTGCATTGCTGCAGGGCCATCTAGGGGATGACAGCAAGACTCAGCCAGTTGATAGTAGATCGGTATGGACCGATGAACCACCTTGAGTCTTGACTAGTTGCAAGTAGTGACGAGGGATCCACGCGTACTGCCCACACATCGGGCTTCACAGATCGGGGAGGATACACATTGAATCAGCACTGTATCAGATACTCTCCCCTTCTTTAGCATATCCTTAAGCATATTCCGTCAATTGTAAATGCTTCTGAATGATGCAGCGTGATGTGTAGGAGCAACTCCAGGTACGTGCTCACACAGCGGTGTCAATCCACCATCTTCCTTCTCCTCCGCTTTCAATTACAGTAATGACATTTTGGTATTTGGGACAACACAAAAGGAACATGACAAAGCTCTTACACAAGTGTGCCAGTTACTTGCGGATGCAGGTCTCACTCTGAATGCAGAAAAGTGTGAGTTTCACAAGAAAAAACTCAAGTTCTTTGGGCACATATTGTTGGAGGGAGGAATGACTCCTGACCCGGATAAAGTGCAAGCTTTGTCATCTACTTGCCCTCCACAAGTTGTAACTATGCTGCGATCCTTCTTAGGGATGGTCAGTTATTGCTCAAGTTATATTCATCACTTTGCTACAGTGAGTGCCCCATTGAGAGACTTGACAAAGCGAAATGTCCCATTCCAGTGGTCCTCTGAATGTAATCAAAGTTTCAAAACAATAAAAGATGTGATTCAAAATTCAACAGAAGTGAACCACTTTGACCCCAAATTGCATGCTGAAATCACAGTAGTTGTGAGCCCGGTGGGGCTGGGAGCTATTCTTGCTCAATACATCCGAATGCTCAGAGACACATTGTGGCCTATGCCAGTCAAAGTCTGTCTGAAACTGAAATTGCCTATTCTCAGCCGGAGAAGGAAAGTCTGGCTGTGGTGTGGGCCTGCAAACATTTTCATGTGTTTCTGTATAGAAGACATTTCACCATCATCACAGAACATCAGGCACTGCTCACCATCTTTGGAAACCCTAAGGCAAAGATGCATACTCGCATTGAGAGGTGGGGATTGTGTCCGCAAGAATATGATTGTGAAATTGTACATAAGCCGGGGAAAGATTATAACTCTGCTGATTATTTTTCACAAGTACCGCAACCGCGCCACAGTTCAACATCCAAAGTGGCTGAGGAGTATGTTAACTTTATTATGAGGTTTAGTACACCAGCAGCTCTATCACTTGAGCAGATTGTCGCTGCTACCACCACAGATAATAACATGCTCATACTCAAAGACATCAATACAACTCTCTTGTGGGCGAAAAGTGTTCGACCATTTGCTGATGATATTGAATTTCAGAAATGTAAAAATGTACAAGATGAATTATCCTTCACTTGAGAAGGAATTGGACTAAGAGGCTCGAAAATCGTCAAACCGGAGAGCCTGGGACAAGTCATTGAGCTTGCCCATGAAGCACATTGTGGCATTGCAGCCACTCTGGGAGATAAGCAGTTACACAGCATCCAATGACTATGTCTGACCTTCCTGTACATGCTTGGGAGAGAGTGGCAGTTGATTTCTTTGGACCCCTGGACAGCATCTTATGTTGATCATTGACGAATACTCCCATTTTCTTTTGGTGGAAGACTCATCATCAACAACACTTGACAAAGTCATCCAGCACCTTGATAACATATTTGTAGCATGAGGGAAAACCGTCTAATATCAAAACAGACAATGTTCTGCTTTTTAATAGCAAGGAGTTAAAAAAGTTTCTGAGTCAACTCAACATTAAGCATCAAAAGACCACACCGCTCTGGCTCCAGGCCAATGGTGTTTTCGAATGATTTATGGGCACCCTCAAAAGGATAATTCAGCGAGTGTCATTTGAGAGAATCAATCGGAAGCAAGCCATGTGTCAAGCTTTTCTTGCCTATCGGACAACTCCTCACTCCACCACTGGTGAGAGTCCTTCCACCTTGCTATATTGGAGAGCCATAGGAACTAAGCTACCACAGGGGACATCAGACCGATCAACAAACGCTGGCAAGGTTCATGTCATGGACACTCCTCGAAAGTGCAAAATGAAAACCTAGGCTGATTGGCGCTGACACACCCAGGAAACAGTCTTCAACAGAGGGGACTGGGTACTCGTCAAACAGAAATGGAAGCGAAAAACGGACATTCCATTTGCTGTTGACCCACTGAGAACTGTAAAGACCAAAGGACATATGGGGATTGCAAGTCATCCCGGAAAGTCCATCACCAGGGATTCATTACACTTTAGACATTTGACTTGGTGTTCGTCCACTCCTGATAGTGTGAGTGAGGTAAACCTACCTGAACGTCCAGATCAAACATCTGAGCCTATGTCATCGGCGACTTGTCCATGTAACACTCAGCTACCTCATATTACTCAATCTGGCAGACCAGTGCGAGCGCCTCGACAACTCACTGAGGAAATATGATGTTGATTTTGTTTTTGTTTAAGAAAGGGAGAAATGTAGAGTCTTGATGTTATGAGCATTAGGACCCTCACGGTTCTGAAAGGACTTCAAACAGGTGTGGTTATTGAAATCATGATGTAATGCGTACTGTTAGGGGAGTTATGTGATTGTATGCTGAAGAATAAAGACGTATGCTACATAGCTCCATGTGTGGCATGTTGTATTTACGTGCTCCCGGGCTAGGGAGGATGATAAAGCTGCTGTTAAATAAAAGGCAAGAAAACAAGGCATAATACTCGCCTCTGTGTTTTTACTAAAGCTAGGAAAATCTCCATTTACATTGCTCTACGTGCCAACGCTTGGACTGGGAGCAGTGTAGTCCCTGTCGGACTTTGATGTTCCCTGCTAGATCTGTCTCTCTATATTTAAATCTTGCATGGGTCTTACACTAGAAACAATTCTGTTAAAGATCGACAGACAATATTCAGAAGTTTAAAGATTAAGCATATCAGTTACAGAAATGTATAGGCTGGGCCATCAATTAGTAGTACAATAAGCATACAAAACAACAGTAAGTATCACCCCGGGAACTCTAAGGGCCTGATTATGAGTCTGGCGGTCCGAGGACCGCCAGACTCAAGAGGGCGCGGTGGTGGCAGTCCAGCCACCACCGTACAGGCGGTCCTACAGCCCTATTAGGACTTTGGCGGTCAGCCCACATTTGCACCGCTGCAACCGCAAGGGAACCGTGTTTCCTGGCGGTCACAATATGCTTGGTGGTTCCCTGAGGTACCGCCAAGCATATCACGACTTTCCTCACCGCCAGCTGTGTCATGGAGGTTCATCCTCCGTTGAACTGCTGGGGGTGAGGAAAGAAAGTGGGCCCTGCAGGGCCCACTCTTGCCCCTGTGCACAGGATGAATGCGGGCGAGGGGCAGGGCACCTGTTGTGCCCCCCCGTAGTTTTGCACCCCTAGTTCCTGCACAGGAAGGAAGGTACAACATGGTGCATTCCTTCCCTTGCAGGAACGTGCACTGGCAGTCTCGCGGTGGTGCTGTTTAAGGCTCACAGTGAGCCTTTAAACAGAACAGCCACGGGACAGCCACGCCGCCCGCCAGACCACAAAATTACTTGTAATCTGGCAGGCGTTAGCGACTCTTGGCGGTGCGGGAACGTGGGTGCGGCGGTGGCATGCCGCCCCCTTCTGCACCGCCAAAAGTCATAATCAGTCTCTCCTTCGCGAAGGGGAAATCACATCCTTGTACAGGACTTTAAACAAAGGATTTCATACATTCACCACATAAGTAAATGGTTCACAGGCTTTTCACCAATAAGAAGCAAGCAAAAAGGAACATTTACTACACAATACCTTCAGGGATTCTTTCACCATTTGACTACATTGAACTCTAATGTTCCCAGAATCTGCACATGCAACATGATTTGTTACATAATATGTTGTGCCTTTTGAAACTGTCAAATTGTCCTTGCAAAAGTATATTGTATTCATTGCAGTTGGGACAGTCTCAGTCCTTCATAGCAAAGCCTAAAATCCTTTATTACAGCACAATAACAGCAGCAATGGTCATATGATTTACTAGGCCTCTTGTTCCCACAGTTTAACCCACCTCTTGATGACATTCCTTTACAAAGTTTTAAAAAGAAAAGCACGTATGCAGTGTCAATTAGTATGGCCAGGAGAGTGGTCAAAAGAAATGTTAATATTCCTCCGCCTACTGCTCCTAGCCATTCGCCTATTTTGTCAAATCCTTGTCCAGTAGATCCAAATACAGAATCTATTCCTTCCCTTGCACCTGTCTCTTCCAGTTCAGTTAGTTCATGGTGATATTATTGATAATATCAACTGAGATGTCAATCTGGTCATCTATTTTTGGAATGCACGCACAACATTCCCTTGTGTTCATTGCGTAAACCTTTCCTTTCTTTTCAAGAAGCATGTCTAAAGCAAGGGGATTCTGAATTATCATGGCCGTCATCGCAAGCAGTTCCTTGTTAATAATGGTCAAAGAATCTGCAGTGTTAGTGACAAGTCTTTCTACTAAAATTGACAGTTCCCTAATCTTAACATCATCATTTAAAGCTACACCTACTGAGGGTAATAATGCTCCAAAGATATAAGTTAATATTTACTTGAAGCTGTGTCTATTCCATCTTATGTAGTTGCCTAGTTTATGGCCTATGTCATTAGTGTGATAAATGTTGGAAAAATCTGAAGCTGCATAGCAACTATCTACTCAAGTATGCAGCACCTGAAAGTAAGCTGACTTACCACACACATAGTATATGCCTTTAATACTTACTTCAAGCTCAGCTCAGCGAAACCCTGTTTTTAGCTAAATAGCTATGCTTTGATTCTCTCCATCCTCCGTCTTCCACAGTTTCATTCCGTTTTTGTCAGCATACCACACTTTAGGTTCCCTTCTTTGCGATGTCAACACTCAATCATGGGGGTGAATCTTCCATATTCCCATTGACCTTTTGTCTAGTTTCCGTCTGCTTCATCCCTTCACTTCCCTTCTCTCCTTCTTGGTTTATTCTTTCATTTAATGTTGTCTCATCCTCGCTAACCTTACAAGTTAAGTCACGCACACCAGGGTTATGGAAATTTGCATTAGGTAAGGGGGTAAAGAATTTCATAATATACTCATGCTGATCCATTTGGTAGCTTGAAAGCTTTAGAAAAACAGTAAACGTGCTTAATAGCCCACATACGCATGTTTGATCTTTTCATAAAAGGTATATTTTCTAACGGGCATTCATAATTTGTATGAGTGCTGCTGGAAAATAGATAGATTAGGGAAAATGCTACATGAGAACGCGCAGGATAGTGGCAAGTGAACATATGCAGACTCTTCTGCTGCAGAAGCTGGAAAGATGGGAACACGCAAAACAATTTTTAATATGCATTATTTTAACATTCAGCAGGCATGCGATAATTTACATTATAACTGTAAACACCCTCAAGATGAGGGACATGTGAAAGTTTACCCACATGCATTTCCTTATTAGTTTTTTATTGGGTTGATTATATTACGAGGGTGAAGCATTTTTCTTCAGCAGATAGATACCTAACATCCACCCAGCTACAGAAACAGCGATGGCTACTGCCAATACCACTAGGAGAATTGTGCAGTGTTGCTGAGCCATATTGGCTTGCACCAATACTACGTCAGCTGGATGACCAAGGGCCCTAGAGTCCTCTGACTGTTGCCCTAAATCTCTTTCTGTTTGTTCAACTTCAACGTCTGTGTAAATTGAACCCTTTCATCTGTTGTTTCAACTGATGGAGGTTCAAAATTCAAGCAAGCCTGGCTGATGAGGGGTGATACCCCGAAACCAATCCCAGGATGCTTGTTTCCAGTCCAGGGGTGACCTCGCCTGGCAGTTCGGGCTGGACTGTTCCCATGGGGAGCATGGTCGAGACTGATTTACATATGGCTGGGTCCAAACTGCGGTGGTGTGGTGAGCAAAAACTGAATGATTAAACCCAGATCTGTGAATGTGGGTGAATGTTTGATTTGTTCAGCATTCCATCCATCACCTGTTTCTTTTTGCTTTTGCAATTTAAACTTGGCACCTGCTGCCTGAGTCTCTAACTCTACTCCGGCTGGTGTTTAATATATCACGCAATGAAGTTTACAGAGTAGTTCCCTTCCCAACAAGTTCCC
Organism: Calotriton arnoldi; assembly: GCA_963921515.1. Taxonomy (NCBI): domain Eukaryota; kingdom Metazoa; phylum Chordata; class Amphibia; order Caudata; family Salamandridae; genus Calotriton; species Calotriton arnoldi. The sequence goes on along the minus strand of CAWUFW010002639.1, from coordinate 584,967 downwards.
GGGTCCTGAATCGCATATGACAAATTGGTGACAATCTCTGATGGTCACTATTTTAGCTGGGTCTGGGGCCGAATTCTGATAGGTACGCTGCTGATTTGTGATGTCATTGACTTGGATCTCTTTTCCCGAAAGGGGTAGGTTTGGTACCTCAACCGTTCTAATGGTTGAACAGGTGGCTTCAGTGTCTATAAGGAAGGATACAGGATGTATATTAACCTCTACTTCTACACAAGGGCCACTCTGGTCCACTTCCAGGACTGCAACAAGTACACACTCCCCCCAGACACCATCATTGGGACTGTTCAGATCCCACTGAGCTCACCAACATAATGGGAACTGGGGAAGTCTGGGTCATGAACGGGTTCTGCTGGGCTCTAACACTAATGTTGGAAGTGAGGGTTCCCACTTTGCATATGTATGGGCACTAGGGGATACTTCGGTAGCCCTGGCCTTTCGGTTTTTGGGTTCATCGTAGGGAGTCTTGGCACAAGGGGAATTTTCACTTGCATCGTGGGATGAGGCACTTGAGCATCGACCATCACTCAGTTGGGGTTGTATCAGCACTCTGCTTCCAATGGCCAATCTTGTGGCAAATGGGACAGGGGGCAACCTTTTTCAGAGCACCTAAACTTGTCCCTTGTACACCTCCCCATGCTCTCCCCATCCCTTGCACATTTCCTCCAAAGGACGTAGAGACTCCCTGCTTTTCATTCCTATATGTGTATCAAATTCCAACTCTGGACCAGGCATATTCATTCCCCTCACACCTCCGTTTTGTGCTAAATGTTCATTCAGTCCCCTTTGCTTAGCATCTAATGTGTCGCTGCAATATTTTGCAGACTGCAGTTTGTCATCTATGGGCTTGCTTTGCCAGCAAAGGACACCCTGTATTACCTGAGTTCTGATTTCTGGTCACAGCCCATACACAAAAGAATCAATAAATCCTCCTATGTTATCCCCAAAAGGATCGTTCATACCACTCTGCTCTCTGTACACCTGCATTAGTCTCTGAAACTAAGCATGAATGAATTCCTTGGGTTCTTGGGACGTTGTGAAAATCTTGGACCAATTCATTTTCCTATGGGGGAGCTTGGTTTTGAGGTGGGCATCGACTAAATCATACTTGGTCTTCATCAGTGGTGACGGGGCATTAGTGTTTGCTACTCTTGGAAATCTTGAGTTGGCCAATCTACAGCCCTCTTTCGTTTTGCTCATAGGTCCTTTGGGATTATGACCTCAAAAAGCAAGTGCTAAGCCCTCCCATAAGACCTTTGAGATTGTCACTATCTGACCTATTTGAGTGTACCATTTGTCAGGATTTTCCCTTAACTTCGGGAGAGTATTTATGAAGTGAAAGAGATCTGTTTGAGACCAAAGGACATGCATATAAGCTCCTCCCTGCACTTCCCTCAAAGGGTACTCCTTCACTATTTCCTTTGTGATCTCTCTCTTTCCATCTCCCAGGGGATCCTGTTTCTGTTTTACCTTTGCCCTTTCCTTCCTTGACCACAGTTCTCTTAATTTTTTCACATCTCTCCACTCCCTGATGCTCTCAATCAGTTCCCATAAGTGCATTTTCAAGCCCTTTGGCTTCAGCAACCTCTCTGTTGTTTATCACCATTCTAACATTCTTCCACAATATCTTCCTTTGTGTCAAGTCAAACGAACATTCATCAACGACTCTTTCCGTCTTTTCCAAAGCTTCTTGCACCACTCTTGCAGCCTTTTTACTCAGGTAAAGCAATACATTCTTGCAATAGTGTCTTAGAAAATCCAAGCCTACATAACCCTTCACAATCTCCTCAAACTCAGTTTTTAATTGGCCTATATTCAGTCCCTGTGGGTTCGATCCGCTTGGCTCTGATGTGGGTCTGGGAATTGTAGGTGTTATGGTTCCTCGCATAATGGAGGTTCCTGGGATTCCTCCCTGTTGGGTTTCAGGATGCAATATAATGGATGCATCTACCACAGTCAGGGGAATACTCGAGGTGCAACTCGAGGGTTGGTGAGTGTAGGAAAGTAGGATCTGCTTTCATGGTTACCGCCACTTTTTGCTGGTGTTATTCTGTTTTCTGACTAGTCTGACTGGGATACTGCTAATCAAGACCCCAGTCACTGTGCTTCTTACCTAAATTTGACAGTGGTAAGTACTTTGGTACCTTCCCAATTGGCTACTGGTGTACCCATGTAAGTCCCTAGTATATGGTACTAAGGTACCCAGGGCATAGGTACACCAGGGGTCTCCCATGGGCTGCAGCATGTATTATGCCACCCATGATAGACCGCTCAAACTGTGACTAGAGGCCTGCCATTGCAGCATGTGCAAGTTGGTGCTAGCACCACTTACAACAGACATAAGTTTCCTTATATCTGAGGTCACTGCACTTAAAAACTATAAGTCACCACTATGGCAGGCTCTTCAGTCCTGAGGGCAGGGTGCTTGGTTACAAGTGTGAGGGTGCCCCTGGATGAGCAGGGCCCCTCTACAAACCCCAGAGTCGATTCTCCAGCTTTTAAAGTGCGTTCAGCCATTTAATACTTATAGTGGACATCAAGTCAAATATGAGATGTCTAACTATATATTGGCTGCACCGAAACCGGTCATGTTTGGTATCAAACATGTTTGAATCCTACCCCAACACCGATTCCAGGGTTGGATGTAGGATTCCATGTACTGGGGGGCTCCCCTAGGGTGACCCCTTGTATTCCCGGTAGCAGCCATTCAGGGTCTAACAGCAATCTAGTGCTGCTGCCGACCACTGACATGTTTCTGGCCTCCTGCTGCTGAGCTTGAGCAAGGGAAGGCAGAATAATAGGTTTCCTGCCACAGGGAGGTGTGACCACCTCCCAGACATGACTTAATGTATTGGGCTGGGGTGGGGGCACCTGCCAGCACCACAAGACTGTTTTGAAGGGCACATTTGGTGCCCTCCATGCATACTTCAGTTTGAGCCAGTTCAGGGAGCCATTGGCTCCCACTCTGCCGCGAAATCTGGACAAAGAACATGGGACTGTCCAGCCGCTCCTCTAGGAGGGAACCTTGAATTGTCCCAACCCTTTTCCCTAGGGTACTTAAGGGTTTACCTGTGGGTGGCTCTTCAGAGTCGTTGTGGGACAAGATTCAAACCCGAACCCACTTCAACTTCAACCATCTGGGCACCTTGGACTTCGTTGGAATTCGCCTGGAACCAAGACTGCATCAAGGAAGACTCCTGCTGCTTCTGGTCTCGTTGTCCTGCCAGTCTTCTGTGTCATCTGTGCCTGTGCTCCATGGAGGTTCCTCTCAAGGACTGTGGGCATCAGGGACACCCAAAGTAATCTCCCTTGGAGTGAAGGAGTCACTCCCCTGCATCTGCAGGCACCGCAACGAAGCTGACCGGTCGGCTCCTCCTAAAGTCCCACGGACTCCGAAAGGCTCAGCAACACAGGTGGTGATTCTGCAACTCGCTCGAGGCCTGATCTGTCCGTTCAGCAAGTTTGAGGCCAGTATCCCTCGTCGGAACTGCTGGAACTGAACCCTTGTGCACCCCGCCGACTTGCCGTTGCCAAGGCTTGTTGACTCTGTCCTCCAGAGATCTTCGGGCTACAAGAAGCTCCAGCCTCCAGCATCTCTTCTTGCCAAGATCTTTGTCCTCCCCACATCCTCTGCACCGTGGGCCTGCATCTTTGGTGAGCTGCTCGAGGTCCTGTTGCGACTCCTGTGCCTTTGGCCTGTGGGTCCTCTTGAGGGTCTTCTTTGGCTTCAGTGGGCTCCCTTGCTTGGGGCCTGCTCTGACTCTCCTGCACTTGGTGAGTCCCTTTTTCATTTATCACGTCTGTTGCTGCTGCCAAGGCTTGTTGGTGTCCCGCCGGACACCGATCCCCTGGTTCTTGACTTCCAACGTGGGACAGCTCCTGAACGGCTCTTCCACAGTGTCGACTGGTCCTCACAGCTGCAGCGACAAGGTCACCGTCATCACTCCTGCATCTTCAGTCATCGGTGGTCATTGGTCTTCCGTGCTCCTGGTCACTTCTGAGTGGCATAGACTCTGTCCCCTTTGCCTGCAGGTACTCCTCTTCAAGAGTCCATCCTTGGATTCCACCAGACTCCTTCACCTTCTTCGCCAGCGGCATCTTTTCTTAAGTCCTCCATTGTGGTCTACACCAGTTTCCGACAACACTTCACACCTATGCACCCAGTTTCCCTGGTGTAGGTATCCTGGTTCCTGGGGTATCCACGGGTGGGGTGACTCTCCAACCTTCCATCTTCCACAGGGTTTCTTCAAGGTCCCCCGGGAATGGTCCTTCTTGAAATCGGCAACCTCGACTTGCATTGAGCACGCGGCTGTGTTTCCACTCTGCACACAGCCTATGTGGGGTTCCTGGGTATTTACCTCGGGTGGTTCCTTGGGTCCCCAGCTCTTCTGAGTTTTCTGGTCCAAGTCCCGACTTCGTTCGCAGTTCGCATTCCACTTCTTCAGTATATGGTTTGGTCTAACCCTGGAATCTAGTGTGTATTTGTGCTTACTTACATGTTTTACATTTGAAATATTGTGTGTATTGTGTTGATATCTCCGGGTAGTAGATATACCAATGTGTTAGTGAGTGTGTATAATAAATCGAACAATTTTTATAACTACACTGTGTGGTTCTTTTTTCGCTTAACCTACACTATATGATTAGTTCTGGTAAAATAAGCTGCTTAGCACTCCTTCTGAACTAAGCCTGAAGGCTGCTCTCCACAGCTACCACTTAAAGAGGTTTCTATGGTTGTCTAAGACCACTAAAATCACCATAAGGGTTGTTTGGATTAGTGCAAGGTGCTTCACTTAAATAAGTGTGTACCACATTTCAAGCCAGCCTCCTACAGTGAGCTTGGGGCATGCTAGTGATTATTGGGTTGGAAGGAACTCTTACGTGAGTCAGGGTTTTGGACATGTTTGGAGTAACAGTCATGGTAATCGGGGTAATGGGGATGACAATTGTCTCAGTGTAGCTTGGGGGTGCACTTGCCTCAGAAAAGGCTATGGGAAGACATTTGTCATTTGTTGGTATCCAGGCTGTGGCACTTGCTGTGGGTGCTACATGATATGGGGGTGTTCTTACTCTTATAATTTTGTCTATGAAGGTGTCCTCCTCGTCACTCTCTGCCGCTGTCCCATTTCTGGGTAACTTTTTGGTAGTAGGCTTTTCCTTCTCTATGGCCTCATTACCTATTAATGGGTAAACTCCTACGGTCTTAACCATGTTCTCTTGCCATCTCCTCTGTCTCTAATTGTCCTGTTCGCTTGTCCAAGAGTAATTCTTATTGCAAAATTTCAGGGTGAATATCTTCCTATTGTTTTAATTTGCAACCTATTCCCAAAGATTTAAGACCTCGAACTGGTTTGGTTTAAGGGGCCTTAAATCATATATCTTCCTTCTCAGGTTTTGAACTCTATATATGTATATGGTGTCACTCGATGGGATCCGTAATTCCTCATCTTTCGCAGTGTATTTGTGCCATTGTTTGAGCCAGGTACACATGGGTAACCCTTTCTTTGCCACCATTTCCTTAGCTGGTGTGCCGTCAGGTGAGAATCTCTCTTCCTTATTTTAATCTTTCTGTGTATTCGGAAGGGGTTTCCCATTTTGTCAAAAGTCAAAAATTGTCCTTTGTTCCGGCTTCACATACTCTTTCCCTCTCTCACCGAGGTCACGGTTCGTCCACCACTACCAGAGCATCTCAGTCAAAGGTAAACCAATTGCAATGCGGCTTCCAGCATCAGCCAGCTAATTCCTGCGCAGCACCCTACAACATAAGCAACCCGTGCACTGTCAGTCTCCCCTGAACTCGTTCCACTCTGTTAACGTTGCCTGCTTCTTCTAAACTGAACATTTCTACAGTACAGAGAATGCTATCCATTTGCACACAGCAGCAGACACTTGACCTGCAGGAGCTTGCCTAATTGGTGCGCTCACTCTTGTGTACTAAGGAAAAAACAACTTCCAATATCGTTTAGTACAATCACACAACAGTAAGGCTACATTCCTATCCTGCTGCGACTGAGTGCACCTCACACTATACCTCACCTTCAGCCAACAACTCGTCAATCCAGTAAATCTTAAACTACAACTAACTGAGGTAGCTCTCTGCAACTTTATACCACAAGCATCTTTAAGCCAAAAACAATTTATCCGCTACCATCCTCACAAGTGGAAGAATACTGTCAAAAACACAATAATTGCCATCCCCACAAGCCCAAGAATTATTGCCACATAGTAGTTAAATTCAGACTCCATCTACTGCATTTCACTGCACCATTTTGAATGATAAATTCCAACATACCCTGCCTTGTCCTTTTCTTCACTCAAATTTCCTTCCACACACACACAGTGGTCTGTCCCCACAGTCTTCGAGAACCAGGATAAGGCTGGGCTGGGTCAATTTGAATTTCAGGGCAAAACCGCCTGAACCATAAAGGTACAGTTCTATGGTCAATTAACCTCATTCAGGTAGGTCCAATCAGTGCCGGATGGGTCTTGTTGGAACCATCAGCTCTGCTACCTGATCTGTTGGTGTGCAAACCAGTATTAGATTTACCTTCCTCTACATGCAAACTTCTGGATCAGGAGCAGTGTAGTCCCTATAGGACTTTGGTACTCTCCGCTGCATCTGTCTCTCTATTATTTAAATCTTGCATGGGCCTTACACTAGAAACAAATCTGTTAAAATACGATAGACAAAAGTCTAAAGTTTAAATATTTACTTAAAGAATATCAGTTATAGAAATATGTAGGCTGGGCCATCAATTAGTAGTTTAATAAGAATACAAATTAATAGTAAGGATAGGTCCAAGAACTCTAAGAGTTCTTAAATAAGAGATCCGGCATAGATTCACCTTCAAGAATGGAGGCAGAGTCTCTCACAGCAGGACTAGAACATGGTTTCTCAGTTCCAAAGTCGGTAGCTCTGTCCCGAAGCCACATTTCTTTCTTTATTTTCATTGCTTAAGGACATTTAACCTTTCCTAAGTATCAAATCGACAAGCACTGTCAGAATGTTTTAATGTGAAATGTTTAGTGTGTTATAAACGCTTTGCACCAATAAATTCAAAGGGCTCATACACAGGATCAGGGCCATTTGAGTACCAAAGGATGAGGGTCCTAGCGCCATAGAGGAAACCTTTGTAGGACAATATTCAAAGTAAAAAACCATGACGGTTTATTCAAAATTTAAGAATCATTACTGAAGGCAGAAGGTAATTAGTCCGATTCAAATCAGCATCAATAATAATGCATTTAAACAAAGTGAATTGTGAGAGGTTATGACATAAGAGAATTAGACATACTAAAAAAAAGTTTAGTAATGAACAAGCATAAATCTACTCAGTTCATGGCCAAGGGAAAGATGTAAATCAGCCAACAGTCTATTGTGAAACCATCAGTTGAAAAGCAAAAGTCTAATTACAAAGTAAGATAAAAGGCTGACTTGGGAACAGCAAGCAAGGCTCTTTAAGCATAAATCAAAGAACAGACTGTCATAGAGTCTGCCTTCGTAGAAGTGAGCAAAAGGTCTGGTACTTTAGCAAGTCTAAGAAACGTCTGGCACATATCCCACAACAAGCACATTTGATAGTTTTAGAGAAGTAGAAAAGATCACTCTCAACCTATTATGAGATGGTAAACTATGACTGAACTAATAAAGTTACATGACATAAACCATCAACATTGCAGAAATTGTGTTACATAAAAAAGGTTCCTCTAGGGACCACTCAAATTAATAATAAATAATGATCCCCTTTACCCTAGAAACAAGGGAAATGGCGCTACATGACTGAACAATAAGCTATTTGAAATTAATAGAAATACAATTGTGGCTGCAGGCAGTACCAATCCTGAAGATCTCAACATGGCTTCCTCTGAAGCACACAGTTTTATTACAGTGCATGAAGCAGCACCATGAATGGATTTTCATTTCAAGTAGATTATTAAAAGGATAAGCACAAAAGAGGAATAGAAACATGCATGCAGGAAACTTATTAGTGCAACCTTTAAAAGCATGTTTACTTTAGCTGTCAGTGCAAACACACAAAGGCCAGGCAAATTAGTTTTGCAGCCAAATTATTCTACATTAAACACTCATAAATAGACATTATTTTCAAATTAATAAATCTGCTTTAACAGTGTAATGCTATTCTAGGAGCCTGTGTCACTGGATTACATGTTTGTTTACCTTGGAACCATATTTGCCATTGGCAGCGGTGGTACTTGGCCTCAGTGTGTAACAGGGTTGGTGCCGAATAAACTACCTGTGTGCATTGGAAGAAGGTTCCTGCTTCTTTTGTTCACCATCATTTTTGATGATGAATGGCCTGCAATACCCCCAGGCAAACAACTGTGAAGACAATGCGTAGCAACCTACCTCCAGATAAGAGTTTATCCTTCTTAAAAAACCTTGACTGCTTTCATCACAAGTAATGGAGTGTATCAATTCACCAGACTACCACTCGGTTTGGCCTCAGCAGCCAATGTCTCCCAAAGACTTATGTCATCTATTTTGACAGGAGTTAGGAATGTTTTTTTCTTCCAATGTGACATACTAGTCTTTGGAAGCACTGTGACTTCAACAGGTTTTGGGTAAAATCATGGACTCTGCATTGACCCTTTGCAAGGATAATTACAGGTTCTCAGTGAAAAAAGTTGATATTCTACGGTACAAAATGTATTACTGCTGATGGAGGCAGACCAAAACTTCACTTGGGAAGTGCCACTGCCAATGCAAGTGTGTTGGGTGACAAAGACAAGCTGTGTTCCTTCATGGGGTTAGTAGAATACTACTCAATATTTGAATAGGATTTTTCACCCAAAACTGAGCCCTTGAGGCTATTGCTAAGGAATGGAAAGAGATTTGAATAGGGAGAAGGTAAACAAGTAGCCTTTTTAGAAGTGAAATTGAACATTTCCAATGCTGAGGTTTTAGTTCCTTTTCAATCGGGGTTGAAGACTATTCTTGCAGTTGACATAAGTGATGTAGGGTGTGGGGCAGTACTTTCTTAAGTTCTTGGGAGAGGAGAAAAAACTGCTACATTTACTTCAATCAACCTATCCACTGCAGAAAGAAACTACTCTTTTATTGAGCATAACCCACTAGGCTCAGCTTGGCTGTTAATTAATTCTGGAACTTTTTTTGGTGGGGCAGTATATTTTTTTGCAGAAAGATCACAAGCCAGTTGGTGCCAAGAATTGTTCTGGAAGGTTAGCCAGGTTAGCAATAAAACTACAAGAATATGACTGCATAGTGGAATTCGTCCCATGGAGGAAGAATAGTGTTGCCCTCTGTTGTGGTTGCAAGATGGTTCAAGTGAAGTTTGTGCTCTAGAGGCCAGTAAGGTTGGGGTTATTGTATATGACTGTGCAGAAGTCCAGAGAGGACTGGATAGCTGTTATGAGCAAGGACTAGATGTTCATGGCAGTTGTTTAGATATTTTAAGGGTATGGTACAGAGAGAAAGTGTTGTTCCTCCTGAAGTGTGTCCCTATGTGAAGATAATAGATGAATTAACTCTGTGTGGCGAGCATGTGATAATGAGGGGAAGCAAATTTGTGCCCCCGTTTGATGTTAGACAAAAACTAATTGACTTAAGGGCATTTGGGGCAGACCATGACAAGTAAGAGGTTAAAAGAAACATTTTGTTGGCTGGGAATTGATGATTGAATGAAAGCTTGGGTTTTGGAGTGTGACGCATGTCAGAAAGCACTGAAATGCCTGAAGGTAGGCGTAGGAGCAAGGGTACAGGATCAGCATGTGTGTGATGCCCAGCATGCTTGGGACAAAGTCTGTCTAGACTTCATTGAACCTTTTATGTCTTTGCCAGAACAAGAGAGTTACTCTGCAGTTCCTGTCTATACCATATTTAGATGAGTGGAAGTGGTATTCATGCATTACATTTCAACTCGATCTACCATTTCTATATGGGGAGAGGTTTTCTATTGGGAAGGCGTTCCCCTTGTCTTGGTGATGAACAATGGTACACAATTGACCTCTAAGGAGGTGTGTGAATTACTTCAGGGAATAGATGTTAAACTTAAGTGTATCTTGCTACGTAACCCTCAAGGAAATAGTCAGTTGAGAGGATAATCAGGTGAGTTAAGGGGACTGTGAGGTCAAAATTGAATCTACAGGGATCAGTCAAAGATAAGTTATGGACTCACCACAACACTGTGAGCTCTGTTACCAGAAAGGCACCATGTGAATTGGTGAGATCCAAATGAGTCCCTTCTTGGATTAAAGACCTTAAACCACAGAACAATGATGGGTGCAGCAGTAAGATGCTAAGGGATCGTCACATTGATAGAGTGGATGGGGTGACGTTCAAACCAGGAGGTCGGGTCAATGTTTGTCTAACTTTAGAGGGCCATTCAAAGTCAGGAAATTAGGTAGTAAGTGGGTTACGATAGACAATGGTCAAAGATGAAACCTGAGATGGTTTGCCTTCTTCCCGAAGAAAGGGTTGTGTCAGGATCTGGATTATGCGAGAGTGTAGTGGGTGGTCCCTCATGAAAGATTTGGATTTTCAGCTGGACAGAGGAAGTAGAGATGCTGCAGTCCCCTTAAGCCTCGAGGAGAGCATGCCCAATGCTGCGGGTGATGCTTCTGCAGGTGCTTTCAGTTCTGTTGGAGCTACGCCACTGCTCAGCAATTTGATGCAGAGCCGTAAACCATCTGGGTGGTTGGATAACTTTAGGGTTGAAAATGTTCTTGTACCTCCTCAACTCATATTTTAATAGTTCGTGTTTTTTATCCTGCTTTGTTTATCTTGTGTTGTTTTTGGTTCTCTTCATTGTACTTGTGCTTATTTGTGTGTTGTTGTGTGGGTATGTGTCAATTATCCTTGTTTGTCAAGTTTTTTTATTTGTGGAGGAGATGTGTTGTAATGTCTTAATGTGGAATGTTTGGTGTGCAATGGTATTCAATTGCAACCGTGGTGCCTGGCCTTAAGATGTCACAGGGATGTTACCCAATAAACTTCTTCTGTGCATTGGAAGAAGGTTCTTGCTTCATTTGCTCGCCAAACACTCCTTAGGGCAAAGTTGTCTTTTCCAAGTTGTATTCTGTGCAAATTTCTGACATGTCAATGTTTAATTGTTATGAAAGTTTCTTCTGGTGCATGTTAAAATGCCCATATTAAGGGAAACAGAGCTCTAGCTGTGTGATCTTACAATAAGGGAATCAACTCAGTTATTCCTACATTCACATATCATTTATTCTGACATGAAATTGCTGTATATACAATTGCCGGTATTCATTTTAAATTGTGCGAGCTTGAATGGCAACCACTTTATGAATGGCCAACACAGTGCTCAAAAGATGCACAACTGGCCTCCACATGTATGCGTGTCTCCCACCATGCCCTTGAATCTACTGCCAAAACCAGAAACAGTTAGTGATGCGGGAATGAATTCATATATACAAATTTCCAGAATGATTACCTTAAGTAATCATTGATACTTTGGCAAAATTACAACCCATTTATTTCACCAACGTCAATATTCGACACCTCCCACATAAACAAAATCTAGGTACTGTCAGGTGTCAAACGCAATTACTGTACACATACCAAACCAAAAAGTACATGTATAAACATTTTTAACATACATAAATCAAGTGGCATAACATTTTTATTTCATTCCTCTCAGTCTTCCTGTTAGTTTATCAACGGTGGCTGCGCCATTAGGTTCTCGCACAGTCCACCAATGGAGATAGTCTGTGCCCGGCCCGCGTGTAAGGAAAGGTGTTTACCCCCTTATTCGCAGAAGTATGTGCCGAAGTCCTTAATCAGCTTATGTTAGATTAAAGCAGACTCCTCCAATGTAACTGTTGAGGCATTTTGGCCTTACAGATTCGGCCTTTTTAGGACAAAGGAAAGAGTACTAATGTGTCGATATTCTGTCCTTGCAAAATCATCCCAAGTTCTGTTTTAATTAATTCTCCAGGTAGACGGACTCTGCACTGCTGAGGCTCGAACCAGTGCTGATTCGCCACTAATGGGAATGTCTCAGAGACTGCAAAGGAATATAGCATGTTACATTGCATGCTATTACATCGCGTTCTATTAAAACGCTGTCGTTACAACGACTGCATTGTTAGAGCGCGATACCTTTACAACGCAAGTCATTAGATCGACTTACTGTAGGGGGCGCGCTGGACTTATAACTTACTATTCCAACTCCAGCCTGCGCTACAGTAGGGAAGGTGTTGGAATAGTAAATTATACTATTCCTTAGGTTAGAGCGCCCCCTACAGCAAGTTGATCTAATTACTTGCGATGTAAAGGCATTGCGTTCTAACAACACGGTCGTTGTAACGACCGCGTTGTAAAGGAACGCGATGTAATGGCAGCATTGTAATCGCTGTTTCCCCTGCAAAGTTGCAAGCGGCCGTAAAACAATATCATCCCTTGCTGCCTCCAACGTAGGCTAGTGTACAGTTCAATCCAACAAGAAACAGGCAAATCCAAATACTGGTTTATTAAGATGGTCCAATACACCTCAGCCTGCTAACACAGCTCCAGTTCAAATGACAGTAAACTTGAAAGTAAACATTCTAGACATGGAGTCTGAACACTAATATTCCATCAATTAGAATCAAGTGTACACAACACTCTACCCAATGTCTTACAATGGCTTAAAGTAACATATGCTGGATACTACACATCTCCCTCCCAATAACAATGAAACAAAATAGAATAAAATTAATAAAGAGCCACAAAACAAGTTGCTATAATACAGTGTAAAACTTAAAAGATGAAGCAACATAAGTTCCTATTATGCAAAGTAAAACTTATTTCAAAATATAATCATGTAAATATTTTGACATAGTACGTTGCCTAGTATTACTTTCCTTATCATCACATTTTAACGTTACAGATTCTCCACTGTTACTTTTTTTATAAACATCAGGAAGACAAACAGGGAGCTTTGCAACTCTGTTTAAATTCCACACCCTGTGGTCTTCTGTTCTGACAGCATTTTTAAAAACTTTAATGACTTTCATCAGCAACAAGTACTTTGACCCATGAGTGTTAGTCCCTTTACGGGGATTTTTGATCTTGATCACATCACCTACTTTAATGGTTGTTTCCTTGACTGCTTTTCTGACGTCAAATCTCTTTTTGTTCTCACTCATTTTCCTCATTTCTTTCTCAAATTTCTCACCATCATCTTTCACATGCCTCAGACCTTGAGATTTGTTTAACATCCAAGAGGGACACAACATGGTACATGCCTTCCTCTTGCGAAACAATTCAAAAGGGGTACTACCTCATAGAATGAGGAGAAAATCTGTTTGTTTAGAATTTCAGTTTGCCAGCATCTTTGATTAGATACCGCCCACTGAATGGTCTCTTTGAGAACCCTATTGAACCTTTCAACAATGCCATTAGTTTCCGGGTGATATAAAGCAGTTTTTTGTGACAAATGCCTCTATCATTCAAATACTTGTACATTTCTTTCGAGGTAAATTGAACACCGTTATCTGATAACAATATAGACGGAAATCCTTCTTTTACAAAAATGTCATTCAAGAATTTTATTACGTCTCTGCTTTCCACAGAATTGGTAACTTTAACCTCAGGCCATCTAGAATATACATCTAGAAGTACTATGACATACTTGTCTATGCTGGTATGTTTGATGGGACCTAATATGTCTATTGCTACCTCTTCCCAGGCCATTTTGGGAAGTTTTCTTAACGTCATACGTTGGACCCTAGGTTTCAGAATCTTATCACTCTTGCCACATTCTATGCACTCTCTTACACATCTCTCAACACAAATGTCCATCCCAGGCCACCAGTATGCCTGCCTCAGTATTTCTTTGGTTTTGTAAATACCTGGATGGTTTTCATGGGCAAATTCAATCAACTGCGTCCTTAAATTAGTCGGAGGAATTAGTCTGGTACCTCTCATCAATAGACCATTCTGACAAGCCAATTCATCCCTCACCCGAAAAAATCCACTAAGGGATTCCTCAACTTTGGAATGCTTGCTCCAATTGCTTTCAATTCCTTTCAAAACGGCCTGTAGTGAAACATCTTTCTCTAGTTCACTGACCCATACATCTTCTTTTATTACACTTTCATTAATGATGCAAACTGCATAATCATCAAATTCAGTAATTTCTTCCTCATACACACCTTCTTCTATGTTTTCTTTGCTGATCAAACGTGAGCAGCAATCAGCTATGTTGTTATTCACTCCTGGGACATATTCTACACGAAAGTCAAACTCTTGGAGTGCAACAACCCATTTACGTATCCTGGAGGATATATTATCTAATCCTTTCTTTTCAAAAATCTCTCTTAGCGGCTTATGATCAGTCTTGACTATGAAATTGTTTCCCCATAAGAATTTCCTAAGTTTCCTCACTGCCCAGAAAATTCCTAAGGCCTCTTTCTCTACTACCGAATAACTAGTTTCTGCTCCTCTCAGACTCCTGGATAAAAATAAAATGGTTCGTTCTGTTCCCTCATGTTCTTGCATCATGACAGCACCTAGTCCTGTGGCGCTGGCATCGGTCATAAGAACAATATCCTGCCCAGGTTCAAAACTTTTCAATGAGTTAGCTTTAGACAAAAACTGTTTAATCAAAATGAACTCCTTCTCGCACTCAGAGTTCCATGCAAAACTCACACCCTTTTTTAACAAAAGTCTCATATTATGTGTTTTATCTGCGAAGTTGGGTATAAACTTAGCATAATACTCTGACATTCCTAAGAATTTCACCACTTCTTCATTGCTAATGGGACTGGCCATGTTGTTAATTGTGTCTACTAACTCTTTCTTTGGTTCAATGCCTGAATTGGTAATATGGTGACCCAAATAATCAATTTTTGTGAAATTGAATTTGCATTTCTTTGCTTTGAGTGTCAAACCATTTTCTTTTAATTTGTTCAAAACCATCCTAACTCTGTTGTCATGATCTTGTTCTGTGCGTCCAAAAACCAGTATATCATCTTGATACATTTTTATCCCATTGACATTTTTAAAAATGTGTTCCATCATTCTCTGGAAAACTGTCGCAGCTGAAATTAGACCAAACGGCATTCTAAGAAACTTAAAAGTCCCAAATGGTGTTATGAATGCCGTTAAGTCTTGAGAATCTGCATGCAGTTTTACTTGATGGTAAGCTGATGCTAGATCAATGGAAGAGAAAAACTTGGCTCCTTCCAACAGGGAAAGCATCTCTGATATATTTGGTAAAGGATAGTGATCTACTATGACACACTTATTGAGTTCCCTTAAGTCTATGAAGAGCCTAGATTCTCCGTTGGCTTTAAGTGCCATAACCACAGGGGCTAACCACTCAGAAGCTTCAACTTCAGCGATAATGCCACCCTTCAATAGTTTGTCAAGCTCAACCTTAATTTTCTCTTTTATTTTAATAGGGACACCTCTGACTTTTTACTAACTACTGGTACTGAATTTTTCTTTAGCATTATCTTGTGGGAATATCCTTTCAAGCAGCCCAATTGTTCATTGAAGACCTTTGGGAATTCACTTTCAAAAGGGACAACATCAGACTGTACCAAATTGCTTTGTTCACTTTTCAAGTTCTGAACATGACTCAATTGTACACAACTCGACTCATCTTGTTTTAACCTTACTGCTGGAGTTTCGTTAGGATCTAGGATGACCTTGAGATCTTTTTGATGTGACCAACTTACCAACGAATCTCCTCTTTCAGAGACATAAATCTTCCCTGTGGTTAATCTAGATTTGAAATCAATTTTACCATTAAAAAATCCTGACAGCTTAATGGGCTCACCACCATATCCTTTCGCTTTGATATCGGGCTTGTGTAATACTACTTTATCTCTTAAATGCTTATCATAAATCTCTCTGGGAATTAGGGTGATTTTTGCACCAGTGTCAAACAATATACGTACTGGAATCTCTTCAATGAGAACAACATCAAAGGGACCACTTTTTTCTCGCTCGCTAATTCTCAAAATGATTTCCTCTACGTCGAACTCTTCGTCACACGATATTTCTTGAACTTTCTTCTTCATATTGCCACTACGACAACACTTAGAGACAAGACCCTTTTTTTAAACATTTTTTACATGTTGCTTTCCAACCAATACAATCTTTAAAACTTGCTACATGCCCATTTTCATCACATCTATAACAAGTCACTTGAAATGTTCTAGAGGAAAATTCATTTTTGCTATTAGCATTTCCATTGTTTTGTTGTAGCTTACCATTGTCACTTTTGTTCAGTTGAAAGAACATTGCATTACTCTGTTTGTCTTTGAATCTGTTGACTACTTGTATATTACTTTCCTTACTTTCCTTACATACCTCATCATCTTTTCTCTTTAACTCTTCAACACACGCTTTGGTATGTTCACACGACTTGGCTAAAGTGATAACTTCAGAAAGAGACGGATTATCTTTTTTGCCAACAGCTTCTTTAACTTTGTCTAAGGTGCAACCCAACATAAACTGGT
Organism: Calotriton arnoldi; assembly: GCA_963921515.1. Lineage (NCBI taxonomy): Eukaryota > Metazoa > Chordata > Amphibia > Caudata > Salamandridae > Calotriton > Calotriton arnoldi. Next base: position 568,497 of record CAWUFW010002639.1, on the reverse strand, counting down.
CTCTTAACCTCTCTTCATAGTTATCCCCAAAATTACATGTAGAGGCTAAGTTCCTCAACACAGTAATATATTCTTCAGCATTTTCACCTAACCTTTGCACACGTTTGCCAAAATGATGTCTTTCTAGAACAGTGGATAATTTGGGTAAGAAATGTAAATCAAGTTTTTTTAGACAAATTTCATAATCATTAAGATTGCCTGCTTCTTGTGAAGATAATTCAGGAAGATGTTGAAAAATTTCTTGTCCTTCTGAACCTAAACAATGTAAGGCAGTCTCCTTTTAAATATAGCTTAAACGTTGGTAGGCAAGGATATGCTCTACATCACAGAGAAGTAAATCTTTTTGTCATACGATACCAGATATAAATCAGAAGTGGAAGAAGCTGCAGATGCTGGAAGAACCTGGTAGAGTTGAGGTGTAGATAATGGTCATCTGGGTTCTTTCAGCTCATCGCCATTGAAAGTTCAATCCAACAAGAGACAGGTAAATCCAAATACTGGTTTATTAAGATGATCCAATACACCTCAGCCTGCTAACACAGCTCCAGTTCAAATGACAGTAAACGTGAAAGTAAACATTCTAGACATGGAGTCTGAACACTAACATTCCATCAATTAGAATCAAGTGTACACAGCACTCTACCCAATGTCTTACAATGGCTTAAAGTAACATATGCTGGATACTACAGCTAGCTCATGACTGAGTCGGGTAACAGATTGAATCTACTGCCTTCATGTCTTTTCCCATGCAGATGGGAAGTAATATTTTAATGCAATACAATTTTTATTGAAAAACAGAAGGAATATTTTTAAAAAGCAAATATTTTTTATGATTTTTTAAATTATGTTTAATTTTTATATATTAGTATGTAGTATGAATTAATACATTTAAATTGTTAAGTACTTTTTAATATATTTGGACTCTTTTTTTCCCCAACAAACTTTACTAAGTTTTTTAAAAACATCCAGGCCAGAACGCCCTACAGATATAAATAAGTCATCATAAATCAAATGTCTAAACCCAATAAAACCATTACAATATGCACAGTCCATCCTCATTCTCACCCCCACACCCCACCATTCGACAATGGCAACATCATGTAGTACAGCCCAGAACCACCCCGAGAAAATCTCAAGACCGATCACCATATTGTTGTACTTCCGCATCAATAGTGGAGACCAGGGCCAGGACAAGACCCCTGTAGTCCGCCCACCGCTGCTAAATCTTTGAGTGTTTTTGCAGGCACCCTCCCACCCAAAACACCGCAACTTCCAGCCCCATACAGTGGTCCATTTCCCTCTTCCAGGTCCCAACCGTGGGTGATGCTGTGTCTTTCCATAGTCCAGCAATATCCCTCTTCGACAGTGTGAGGCCAAGGAATAATAAATGCCATTTGTAATGGTTAGCTCCTATCCCCTCAGTACTGTGGAGCAAGAGCAGCTTTGGATCCAATGAGACCGTCTTAGAAAGAACCTCTTGGAGGCAGGACACCACTCCCCGCCAGAAGCCTGTTAGGGCCACACAGTCCCAAACTGTGTGAAGGAAGGTGCCCTCCTCCATGCTACAGCAAAGGCAGACAGATGAGCGATGGGCACCCAAGCGCCATAATCGATATCTTGTCAAATATATTCTGTGCAGGTATTTTAGTTGAATTAAGTGGAGTCAGGATGAGATAGCCGCCAGGCTCTGTCCAATCATCTTCATCGAGTGTGGGCAAATCGCCTTGCCATGTCGTCTTAAGGGCGGGCAGTGTAGTAGCACTATGTGTTATCAGGGATTGGTACATTTGCTTTATCTTATGAGTGCCTAAATCTCCCATTAATAGTTTGCCCTCTAATGGATTGAACTCTGGTAGCTCCTGGAGATCTTGAATGTATTGAAATAGAGCGTGGTGTACCTGAAAGTATTTATGAAACTGGTTACGATGTAATTGATAATCAGTCTGTAGCTCTTGAAACGATTTCAGGACCATGCCTTGCATAACGTCTCCCAGAGTGGGAATCCCTATGGCATCCCACTGCCGGCATACCTGCAAATTGGACCCCTGGCGAAGGAAGCCTCCCTCCCACAAAGGTGTTGTTTTAGTCAACCTCCCCCACCAACCCATCTGCTGGATAGAACGCTTCCATGTAAGAATAACTACTTGGGTCACCGGGGGAAGGGAATTTCTCATCTTCCTGCCATGAAGGAGGTCCAGCACCGGAGTGTCGCTCATAGCCCAGCGTTCCGTCGTGTACGCAGGGTCATTACGCTGGGTTGTCCTGTGCTATATTCCACCAATCATTTATGATTAATAAGTGGGACTCAGCATAATATGAGTACACATCCGGTGCAGCAGTGCCGCCACTATATTTGGACCGAAAACATGTCTGAAGTGTGATGCATGCCGCCCCCATCCCCAGAGAAACTGGGTCAATACTGTATTTACTTGTATAACCCAGATAGGGGGGTAGTGTAGGGATAGTTCTGTAGTTGATATAAGATGCGGGGCAGCGAAACCCACCTAAAAATCATTGAGTGGCCCAGCAGAGACTGCAGCAGTGGGAACCAATTTTTAATCTCTTCTTTTATACGGGGTAGTATAGGGACCAGATTATTAGCCCAGGATGTGGCAGAGTCTGGAGAGATATTCCAGGTAAGAACTCGGATATGCCCCCTAGGCCTGCAGAAATTGAGTCAATTATAGGTGTCTATGACCTGTGGACCATGTCTGTGGGCTTGAATCTTGTAGGGTGTGAGTGATAGGGCTGCACCAAAACATAAAAGAAGAAAACATTGTAACAACTGTTCTCTCCCTCCCCCATACTTCAGTAAACAAGAAGTACCTGTCACGGAAGACGTCATCACCCGACCCCCAACGGGGGGCCGGAGGAAGATTCCGCCAAGGGCCCCCATGTCCCCTTAGCCCATAGAACATGGTCTCTAGGGAGACTCTTAACCACGACTCTCCAGAGGTGCAGTCGGGTACCTTGGTGCCCACATCACAGGAGCCTATACAGTAATATCTAGTTAAGTGCAACATGAAGTAGTAAAACTGTTGTAATATGCCAAAGCATTTGAAATGTCAGTTGAATCAACATTCAAGTCAACATTCAAGGCAGGAGCCTTTAGAGAAATAGGTGAATAAATGCAACAAGAAATAACAATATGATAGCAATACCCCACAGCATATAGAGAATCAATTGAACCATGATTCAAGTTTCAATATTCCGCGTCATGGCATGGGTTCCTCCAGGATGAATGAGACCTATTCCGATGCTTGGATGTGGACTTCCTAGGAAGATTGCGTTTATCACTTGAGGAGGAATCTGAGTATATTCGTGGTGGGGTGAAAGGCTTGAGCGGAATGGTCTCATCTGTCCGTTGGAACACTTCTTCAGGCGCATCAAAGAAGAATGTGTGAAAATTGTGAACAACTCATGGGCTTAGTGGTGTAACATATATTGAATCTTGAGATCCCGCAATTTTTGTTTGGCTGCCAGGAAGTATTGCGCTGCTGCGGAGCCATCTTTATATAGTCCGAAAATAGCATGATGGGAGTCGATTCAAACATGACATTGTCCTGACTCCGGGCGTGCTTGAGTATTGCATCCCTATCCAGATAGTTGAGTATTCTTGCAATAACTGGTCGAGGCCTACCCCTGGGGGGTGCCTTTTCACCAAGGCCCTGTGGGCTCTTTCCACCACAAAACAGGACGAGAGGCTCTCTGCCAGTACCACTGATCTGAGCCAATGTGTCAGAAACGTATCCATAGAGGAGCCCTCGCAGCCCTCCAGAAAACCCACAAATCACAAGTTGTTGCGGCGGACGCAGCCCTCAGTGTCTTCCACCTGTGCTGCCAGCTCCTTAGTCATTGCCAATAGGGTGGTGACCTTTTGCTGGAGGGCCATCACCGAGTCCCCAACATCTGAGACCCTGGTCTCCTCCTCTGTGATATGATCTACCGCCTTCCAGAGACCTTGGTGCAGTAATGCGACATCAGAGCCAACCGCTCCAATTTTGCCGTCTAGTGCGTCCCGAGACAGTGTAAAAGCCACGAGCAGCGCTGCATTGTCTGGGCCCGGCGCATGAGTCCCCAAGAGGTTGACACTCCTGGTACTAATGTTGGTGAATTGGTCCAAAGTGCTCTGTTTGGCAGCTATCCCCAGATGTTTGTCCTTTGACATGGTCAAGTCGGTATTCCACTGCGCATCAGACGGGCCACATAAACAACTTGGATCCTAGGGGTGGCACGAGCAGTCGGCAGGGGGTGGTCCCACTCCGGTATCACTCATAGATAGTAGGGACAGCCAGAGACTCAGAGCGAAAGCCCCCCAGCACCAGCCGCTCCAATCCCAACCAGTCGCAAGCTGCACCAGGGCCTAGCCTGGCCACTTCTGCAACCAGGGAACTAGCTGCAGCACATCCCCCCCTAACGGAGCTCTGCCCCGAGGAGCAGATCGTCAAAGTCTAACAGTAGACAGAGGCGCACAGAATGGATGAGAGCCTGGACAGAGACATGTGGTGGCCCACAAGACCAGTCCAAGCATTGAATGAGGCAGTCCAAAGCAAATATCAGCGGCTCCCTGGTCCAATCGTGCGCACCATAAAGTATATCATAGCCTTATAGTGACAGGCCAGGTCACCCGCCCTACATGAGAGAGAGTCTTCCCCTGGCCCCTCTGTGGCTGCCCCCCCTACAGAGACACCACACTCAATTTCAGGGGACCGCAAACAGTAGGGCCACAGCACACATGTGGTCACCAAAAGGGGTCATGTAGGCCTCAACCTCCAGAGGCAGTGACTGTAGAAAGACACAGGAGGGGGGACCCTCATAGAGCCAACACCACACCAAGGGACACCCAGATCCCATCCAGCAGCACCATGGCCAGAAAGGAGCCCTCCCGTCATGGGCCCCGGTCACTACCGCCCCGCTCTGGACACATCTTCTAAAGCCACGGCGGACCCCAGCAGCTGCAACGCCGCTGCAACGCCGTAGCAACCTACTGCCGAGTCCCAGGTCGGATCCGCCTTTCGTGCCGCACCACCGCCGCCCGGGTCCAGCGAGGCTGTCGAGGCCTCCGATGCAGGGATGCTTCGGAGGCCATCTTTTTCCTCAGCACCTCCCACACTCCGCTGCTCTCTTTGTCCCCCAAAGCCGCCAAATGCACCAAACTGCTCCTGGTCATCTCCGCAGTGCCAGGACGAGTGTTAGAAGCACAACATATAAACGGGTGAGTAGGATGTTGGCGGATTATAGGACGTCTGCCGGGAGTCAGCTTAGTAGTCTAGTGTGTTAGGACTTATTGTATTGTGTATGTTTCAATGTAATGTTTCTTTGAAATGTATTATATCTATTTTATTAGAGTTGTTATTATTTAATTTGTGATTCTTATGGGATTATTTTTGTGGTGTGGATGGTAATTTGTGCTTTTTACAAGCGCGTCATTTGGGTTCTGGGTTTTCCAGTTTTTTGGATACTTTTGGAGGAAATATGCTTGCTTACATAATAAAAATATTATTTTTAATATCCTTTATTTTTCGGTTTTCTTGGAGCGTTTTTTGATATTTTATTTTTCGGATTTTTGGATCATTCCCATGGATTCTTTTTTGCACTATATAATTTATTTTATTATTTGTATTTTTGCATTTTTTTTAGATTTGTTTTGATCTATTTTTGTGGATATTTATTTTGTGGATTATTAGGAGTTCATGGACTCCAGCTACAAACATGTAAGTTATATTTTATTTTTCATGGATGGGAAATGATTACCTGTTTTAAAGTTCTTTGTGTGACTATGTTGTTTTATAATATGTTATGTATTGTATTTATTTTTTCGTACTTTGCATTAGGTGTTGTGATTTTAAAAGTTGATATATGTGTGGTTTGCTGTTTATTTATTTATTACAATTTATTTAAGCAATTTTTACATTTCAGTCTTACAAGATTTTATTTAAAGTTAAGTATACATTTGTGACAGGTTAATAAACATTGTTTAATAATGTTTATAAATCAATACATTTTTCAAATATGTCTTTGCTGTTCAGAAATATAGTGTATTATTTAATTTGTTATTTTAAATTATGACAGGCCTTGATTCAAATAGTTGGACTTTGCATTGTATTAGTTCATGCATTTCTTTGGTTTCTTTTGATATTTGATATTTTAGTTGGGTTATAGATGGTTTTATTCTGAGTTGCTGCTAGCTTTGTTCCTTTTTCAACATTTGTAGGAATTGGTATAGTGCAGGGTGATTTTGCCCTAATTTCACTTTGAGAGAATAGTGCCACCCTTCCACTGTGTTGTTTGTTTTTGCTTGTTATGATGATGGTGCCGTCATATACGTTTCATTATGGTATATGATACTTGAATTGGGGTCTGTGACCAGAACAGTGCAGTCTGCCAACTCATGTATCTTCCAAATAGTCCATAAGCAGACTTAATTTGCCTCTGTGTCTTTGTTAGTAGGGTTATTCTATTAGTAATTTGTAGTGTTTTCTTTCTTCAGTTACTGGGACATGCACTAGAGCAATTTATTTTTTCTTCATGGGCAAATTTACTGTTTGTTGAGTATACAACTCTTGATGATTTTTGCAGGTGTCTCCATATACTTTGGTTAAAATGGTAATAAACACCCCTTTATAGCTGTGCGTGAGTAAATTTCTAAAATGGTAAAAATCATTGCTAAATTTTATTGTATGTTTAGTTTATGAGGGTGGTAACTATATATATATATATATATATATACATCACCCTCATAAACACTAATTAGAGCACTAAACATACAGTACAAGTAGTTATAGTTAGGACCAAAGTTTCCATGGGAAAAACATTTTTTGTTTTTGTGTTTTGGCAATAACATTGGTGCCGCTTGACGAATCTTCATGACATTTTCAAAAACATCCCCTTTTTGATTCAGCTGCTCACAAAGGTTTAGTCTGTTTGAAAGATAAAAGTGCAAAATCAGTGATCCGAGTTTACTTTGTGTCATGAAATGCTTGCTGCCACTGTCTCGGAGCTTTAAGGGCTTAAAGTAACACTCCTACGGGATGTATCTTTATATTTATAACTTTGCTTCTAACTCAGCATATCCAATGAACTACCCTATATCTCATCCTATATCACTCGCAATTTATCCTCTACTTCCACTCTGACTCATCTCAAACCTCATTCTACTACTCTTTCCAATGCACTACCCTTTTTCTCACCCCATACCACTCTCAATATATCCTCTACCTCAACTCTGACTTATCTCAAACCTCATTCTACTACTCTTTTCAATGGACTACCCTATTTCTCACCCTATACCTCTATCAATATATCCTCTACCTCCACTGTCTCATTCATCCCAAACTCCATACCACTACTATGATCCCCAAAAAAACATTTCTAGACTCTTCCCTCCTCTACCCCTCCTTGCATCATCAAATGCCTTTTTTACTATTCAGATCTCCCAAATAAGCCTTTCTAAACCCTTCCCTCTGACTCTTCCCCCTCCACCTCCCTTTTGCTCATCCCAAACCCCCTCCTACTGCTATGAACTCCAAAAAATAAATAAAGAAATAAAAGAAAATACTTTCTAGACCCTTCCCTCTTCTATCCCTCTACTGCTCCTTTTCATTCCAAATAACAAACTAACAAGTCCACCACTCAAATTAATTTCATATTTCCCTATACTAATCCCCCACTAATCCTGTTTGGGTTTCAGAGTAGCGTGCGCTACAACCTCATCAGTGGTAGCAAGCGCTATATAAATGCAAACATTTTGCCTCTTCTATCCCTCCACTATCCTTCTCAATCCAAATAACAAACTAACATATCCACCGCTCAAATTTCTTTTATATTTCACTAAACGAATTCACCACTAATCCTTTATGGGTTCCAGAGTATCGTGCTACTTGACAAAAAAGCGATTTGACGCCTCGTCAGGGGTAGTAAGCGCTATATAAATGCAATTACAATACATATATCTATATATTTATATATATATCCAAAAACACCTCCCGTATTTCTACAAAGAGCATGCACATGAAGACTAAAACGTTCACTTCTCTTTAATGCGTTGGGCATCCCACGACCCAGCAATTAAAAGAACATTCATATACCATACCATAACATATATATTGTTACCACCCTCATAAACACTAATTAGAGGACTAAACATACAATAAAATTCAGCAATGATTTTTACCATTTTAGGTCGCCAGTAGGTAGTTATAGATAGGACCGAAGTTTCCGTAGGAAAAGCATTTTTAGTTTTTTTTGTTTTGGCAATAACATTGGTGCTGCTTGATGAATCTTCATGAAAGTTTTAAAAAATCTCCTTTTTGGTTCAGCTGCTGTGTTGAAAATTTCAGGGTGATCCATCATGCGGGGGCCAAGAAAAAGGGGTCCCAAAACACATTTTCCCCATGTTATGTCTATGGGGATTTTTCATTTTTTTAACACGGCTACAGCCTGAACCGCTGAATGGAATTACACCTAATTTGCCAGAAAGCTAAATGTTGGTCCAGAGAGCGCGCTTTTTGGGATTTGGTGTAAATCCGTTCAGTAGTTCCAGAGATATTTAAGTTTAAAAAATATAGCTATTTGGGGACACGGGTCCTTGCAGTGGACAAGCACATCCTACTGAAATTAAATTTGCTGCCAACACTTCAACCAGGAAGTGTTGGCAGCCATCTTAGGACTCGGCTTGAAGTTGAGTCCCACAAAAAAAGATTTAAAATTAAAAGAGGGGAGGGAAACCTTGAGCCCCTGGCCGTGGTGCAGGGGTCTTCCAGAGACCCCGCCATGGCTAAAAAGCGTTTTTTAAAACAAATCTGGTAACGATCCGCAGGTGGAGCCGTGAATGTTTCAGAGGGTTTTTTTCTTCTAAAAACTCATTTTCCAGCGATTTTACTTAATTTGACCCCTGGGTGGGCCAGGTCTCGGGGGCTGGGAAAGGAGGAGGGGGCATGGGGCCCCCTCCTAGGGGTAATAGTATCCTCAGGGATCGCCACTTCCCTGGGGCTTTAATAGAAATGAGTGTGGTGGGCAGCGAGGACCCTCCGCAGCCCCGGGCACAGTTACCTCCCAGGGGCAAACAATAATAACTATGGCGGGGCCCGCTCGCCCCCCCGCAGCCCCGGGGACAGCCACCTCCCAGGGGCAAACAATAATAACTATACGGGGGCCCACCCGGCCTCCCGTAGCCCTGGGAACCACCACCTCCCAAAGAATTTAACAGAAATGAGTGTGGGGGCACTGCAGACCCCCCCTGCAGCCCCTGGATTTCACCTCATGGGGCAAACAATAATAACTATGCGGGGGGCCCGCATCCTCCCCAGAGAAAAATGAAACAAAGGAGGGGGGCTGCCTGGCCCCCCTCCTGGAGTCAAAGATGTCCCTGAAGACCGCCACCGCCAAGGGCCAACTCCTGCTGTGTCCCGGGGTGCCCACCCCTGGGTCATAGCTGTTTGCTGTTACTTGGCGGGAGCTTTATCGCTCCCGCCAAGCCATAGCAAACTGTGCTCCGCTTTGAGGATGCGAGAGCACAATTTATTTTACACACAAGCAGATGCATGTAAGCAGCTCTCTATGTATAAAAGCAATGGCGGCTCCAGCAGGAGGCAGGGATCACTGGAGCATTAAGGCTCCTCCCGAGGTCCCATCAGTGGAAGAGGGTGCTCTGGGTTGGGACCTGGGCACCCACAATGGAAGCTGGGCGCCGGGGGATTGTGTCCCCAGGCCCGTATTGGCCCGGGAGGTGGCCCCCCTTCCCATTATTAAAAAAAAAAAAAAAAATAGAAAAGGCCACGCCCCGGGGGATGGGGTCCCCGGGGCCAAAATTGGCCCAGGGATGTGAGGCCACATGGCCTCCCTCCCACAAAAAGTAAAAAACATTTTTTTTAAAAAAGACTGGCAAGAAGCCAGAGGCCCCCCCTTTCTTCACCACTTTGCAAACGCGCCTTCTGGCACACTGCTGGTTGGTGTATGAAGTCCCCTTAGGTCCAGAAGTGTCCTTGGGGGCTAACGAGCCCTCCTGTTACCTCCAGTCAGTCCCACACAGTAGGATTGCTGAGAGGACTTCGGAGGCCACGCCTCCTTTCTCCACCACTCTGCAAACCCACCTCCTGGCGCACTGCTGGTTAGGGGATGAAGTCCCCTTGGCTCCTGAGGGTCGTTGGGAGCCCTCTTGCTACCTCCAGTATGTCCCACAGAGCACGATTGGTGTGAGGACTTCAGAGGCCACGGGACCTTGGGGGCCAAGAAGCCCACCTGTTACCTTCAGTAAGTCCCTTACAGTGGGATTCCTGAGAGCTGCCCAGAGGCCCCATCCCCTTTCTCCACCACTCTGCAAACATGACTACTAGTTAAAAAAACATAGAAATTCACTTAAAAAAACTAAAGGTTGCAGGGACTTTATAGTTAGGAATTAGCATGTAAAAACCCTCAGAAATTCACTGAAAAAACCGAAGGTTACATGGACATTATAGTTTGGAAATCGAATTAAAGAAAACCTTAGAAATTCACTGAAAAAAACAAAGGTTACAGGGACGTTATAGTTAGGCTCAGATTTCCCCGTACAAAACCAGTGAATTTCAGCAGGTATAGTTACCTGAGCTAACTATAACTTATGTTCCTGTAATGCACTGCTTATGACCTCACATATTACATCACTCATGACATGATCAGTGACATCCTTCATGACATCACTGAGGACATCTCAAACTACATCACTGATGATATCAAACAGAACCACTCACACACCCACTCATATCCCATAGAACCTACCGTACGCCCAATTAGACACCCATTCAACCACTCACATACCCATTCACAGACCCATACCAGTACTCACATACCCACTCACTCCTTCACAGAGGCATTCTTACACCCACTCATTCACTCGTACAGCCACTCACACAACCATTCACTCACCTATACAGTCAATCTTACAACCAGTCACTCACCCATACAACCACTCACATATCCACACACTCACCCATATAGCTACTCACACACCCTACACAGTCACTCACACACCCACTCACTCACCCATACAGCCTTTCAACACAGCCACTAACTCACCCATACAAGCACTCTCACACTCACACACCAATGCAACCACTTACATACCCATTCACACAGCCGTACAAGCACTCACACATCTGCTCACTCACCCATACAGCCATTCACACAGACACTTACTCTCCAATACAGCCACTCACACACCAACTCACTTGAGCAAATACCCACTCAAACAGCCTCTCACTCACCCATACAGCCACTTACACACCGAGTCACTCACTCATACAACCATTCAAACACTCACTGACCCATACAACCACTGACAGACCCACTCACTCACCAATACAGCCACTCACACAGCATCTCACTCACCCATACAGCTACTCACACACCCACTTATACATAAATACAGACACTCACACACTCTTAGAAAATACTTACACTCACTGGATGATGTCATGAGTGATGTCATGAGTGATGTAATTTGAGATTTCAACAGTGATGTCATCAATGATGCCACTGACCATGTCATGAGTGATGTAATATGTGAGGTCATAAGCAGTGCATTGCAGGGGCATAAGTTATAGTTAGCTCAGGTAACGGTAACTACTGAATTTCACTGGTTTTGTATGAGGGAAATCTGAGCCTAACTATAACGTACCTGTAACGTTTGGTTTTTTCAGTATATATATATATATATATATATATATATATTCACTGAAAAAACCATAGGTTTCAGACACGTTATAGTTACAAATTAGCATTTAAAAAACCTTTGAAATTCACTGAAAAAACCATAGGTTTTAGGGACAGTTATAGTTACTTGGACATTGCACTCGTACAAAACCCATGAAATTCCCCCGTTATAGTTAGTTCAGCTAACTATAACTCGCGCCCGCAATGCACTGCTGATGACGTCACATATTACATCACTCATGACATGGTCAGTGACATCACTGATGACATCACTGATGACATCTCAAATGACATCACTGATGACATCATCCAGTGACTGTGTGTTTCTGTAAAGTTTAAATATTTTTAATATATATAGGAAAAGACGTATTGAAGAATGAGTGGGTGTGTAAGTGTCTGTATGGATGATTTAGTAGGTGCGTGACTGACTCTATAAGTGAGTGATTTAACGTATCTTACTGAATGCATGGGTTAGTGACTAAACTGGGTGAATGTCTGTATCCGTCTGTCTGTTGCTGTGTAAGTGGCTGCATGTGTTTGTGAATAGCTAAATGAGTGTCTATATGAGTTATTGAATGCTTGTCTGAGTATCTGTATGGGTGCCTGAGTGTTTGTGTGGGAGGGGTGTGTGCAACTCTGTGCATAGATGTGTGAGTGGGTGATTCACTGGGTGGATGGTTTCAAGAGTGCATCTGTGATAGACTGTATGGGTGGGTAAGTGTGTGTAAGAGTGTGTTAGTGAGTGAATGTATGTCCCAGTGGTACATGTGTGAGTAACTACATATGTGAAAGGCAGTATATATGTGTGTTGGAGTATATAAATAGCTATAAGCAAGAGTGAGTGATTGTGATAGTGGCTGTATGGATGAGTGTGTGCTTGTATCAGTGATTGTATAAGAGCGTAACAATGTGCTACTATTTGTATGAGTAAGTGAGCTGGTGTGTGTATAACTGTATAGGTGAGTAAATGGCAGTGTGTTTAATTATTTGCATGACTGACTAGGTGTCTGAGTATCTCTATGGATGAGTGGCGTTGTTTGAGTGTCTATATAGGAGTAAGAGTGCATATGATAGTCCTGTACTGAGTGACCGTAAGTATGAGTGACTGTACGGGTGAGTGAGTGGATGTGTGTGTGTAGACCTAAGAATCAGTGAGTGGGTATGTGGTTATTGGTGTTGGAGTGTCTATGGTTTTGCGAATGGCAGTCTGTAATTTAGAGTGGGTGTATCAAAGATTATATTAGGGTGTGAGGAGGTGCATCAGATTATCACGTGGATGATGTCATCAGTGATGTCATTTGAGATGTCATCAGTGATGTCATCAGTGATGTCACTGACCATGTCATGAGTGATGTAATATGTGACGTCATCAGCAGTGCATTGCGGGGCGCGAGTTATAGTTAGCTGAACTAACTATAACGGGGAATTTCATGGGTTTTGTACGAGTGCAATGTCCAAGTAACTATAACTGTCCCTAAAACCTATGGTTTTTTCAGTGAATTTCAAAGGTTTTTTAAATGCTAATTTGTAACTATAACGTGTCTGAAACCTATGGTTTTTTCAGTGAATTTCAAAGGTTTTTTAAATGCTAATTTGTAACTATAACGTGTCTGAAACCTATGGTTTTTTCAGTGAATTTCAAAGGTTTTTTAAATGCTAATTTCTAACTATAACGTGCCTGATACCTACGGTTTTTTCAGTGAATTTCAAAGGTTTTGTAAATGACAATTTTTAAATGTATTAATTGTTATATAAATTTTTTTCATACTGATTTACTACATTTTTAGAAACATTTTTTTTTACATATTTTATTTTTTAAATTACATTGTAATTACATTATACATTACATTACAAAAAATACTTTCTCAGAATGAATTACTTTAGTTTAAATACTTTGCACATAGGCAATAGACTTTTAAGTACAGTAGTTACAGTTGTTGCAATGGGCAACACATTTTCAAACACAATGCAACATTCAGCTCAATGTGAATTTCTAGTTAAATGCAATTAGTTACTTTATGGATTACTTTTCTAACCACAGGACTGGATCCTAGATTCAGTCCTGGTACATCTCCTGTAAACAGTTGAGTAAAAGCGTTTTGGTTACAGTCGTGATTTTTAAGGAATATTATTGTATTTAAAAGTTGACACTTAGAAACTTTTTCTCATAGAATCACCAATGTTATCCTATGGAAGGAAATTCACTTAGCAGGTAAAAACTGTTATCGTTACTTTTTCTTACTCAGTGTTGGATCCTGGATCCAGCACTGGTGCATCTCCTGTAAACAGTTGAAAGAATGCGTTTAAGTCATACAGGTGATTTTTAAGGAATATTTGTAGTTTGTAAAAATCAACACTTTGAAACTTTTTGCTGAAAACCAGACAATGGATTCCTATGGAAGAAAATATAAGTTACTGGTAAGTACGGTTAAAATTACTTTTCAGGGTCAGTGCTGGGCTAAAAGATGCAGCACTGGATTCTCTCCTGATAACAGGTGAGTAAATTGGTATTCGTACTTTGGTTGATTTTAGAGGAATATTATAAAGTTCAAAAACTCCACACTTAGAAGAATTTCCAAGTGAAACCAGTCAATGTTAGCCTATGAAGGTAATTCAAGTTACCGGTAAGTACGGTTAAAATTACTTTTCAGGACCAGTACTGGGCTGAAAGATGCAGCACTGAGGTCTCTCCTGATAACAGGTGAGTAAATCAGAATTCGTATTTCGGCTGATTTTAGAGGAATATTTGTATGTTTCAAAAATCAACACTTAGAAACTTTTTCAGCAAAAAGCAGGCAATGATATCCTATGGAAGGAAATTCAAGTTACTGGTAAGTACGGTTAAAATTACTTATGAGGATCAGTACTGGGCTGAAAGATGCAGCACTGAGGTCTCTCCTGATAACAGGTGAGTAAATCGGAATTCGTATTTCGGCTGATTTTAGAGGAATATTTTAAAGTTCCAAAACTCCACACTTAGAAGAATTTCCAACTGAAACCAGTCAATGTTAGCCTATGGAAGGAAATTCAAGTTACTGGTAAGTACGGTTAAAATTACTTTTCAGGACCAGTACTGGGCTGAAAGATACAGCACTGAGGTCTCTCCTTATAACAGGTGAGTAAATCGGAATTCGTATTTCGGCTGATTTTAGAGGAATATTTGTATGTTTCAAAAATCAACACTTAGAAGAATTTCCAAGTGAAACCAGTCAATGTTAGCCTATGAAGGAAATTCAAGTTACTGGTAAGTACGGTTAAAATTACTTTTCAGGATTAGTACTGGGCTGAAAGATGCAGCACTGAGGTCTCTCCTGATAACAGGTGAGTAAATCGGAATTCGTATTTCGGCTGATTTTAGAGGAATATTTGTATGTTTCAAAAATCAACACTTAGAAGAATTTCCAAGTGAAACCAGTCAATGTTAGCCTATGAAGGAAATTCAAGTTACTGGTAAGTACGGTTAAAATTACTTTTCAGGATTAGTACTGGGCTGAAAGATGCAGCACTGAGGTCTCTCCTGATAACAGGTGAGTAAATCGGAATTCGTATTTCGGCTGATTTTAGAGGAATATTTTAAAGTTCCAAAACTCCACACTTAGAAGAATTTCCAACTGAAACCAGTCAATGTTAGCCTATGAAGGAAATTCAAGTTACCGGTAAGTACGGTTAAAATTACTTTTCAGGACCAGTACTGGGCTGAAAGATGCAGCACTGAGGTCTCTCCTGATAACAGGTGAGTAAATCGGAATTCGTATTTCGGCTGATTTTAGAGGAATATTTTAAAGTTCCAAAACTCCACACTTAGAAGAATTTCCAAGTGAAACCAGTCAATGTTAGCCTATGGAAGGAAATTCAAGTTACTGGTAAGTACGGTTAAAATTACTTTTCAGGACCAGTACTGGGCTGAAAGATACAGCACTGAGGTCTCTCCTGATAACAGGTGAGTAAATCGGAATTCGTATTTCGGATGATTTTAGAAGAATATTTGCACAATGGTGAAGGGAGGGGGCGGGGCCTGAGGTGACATCTGTGCAAACGCGCCCCGTGGCGCGTTTTAAGTTGGGGGATTAAGTCCCCTTGAATCCTGAGGGTCCCTAGGGGCCAACTAGCCCACCAGGAACCTCCAATATGCGCCAGGGGCTGCGTTGCAGAGACGTGTAGAGAGGCCACACCCCTTTTTACACCTCTCTGCAACGCAGCTCTGTGGCGCTTTCTGGATGTACCTGTTGGGCTAGTTGGCCCCAGGGACCCTCAGGATTGAAGGGGATTTAATTCCCCATCTTAAAACGCGCCACGGGGCCTGTTTGCACACATGTCACCTGAAGCCCCGCCCCTCCCTTCACCACTGTGCAAACGCGCCCGTGGCGCGTTTTAAGTTGGGGATTAAGTCCCCTTGAATCCTGAGGGTCCCCGGAGTCCAACTAGCCCACCATATACCTCCAAAAAGCGCCACAGAGCTGCGTTGCAGAGAGGTGTAAAAGGGGGTGGCCTCTCTACACGTCTCTGCAACGCAGCCCCCTGGCGCATATTGGAGGTTCCTGGTGGGCTAGTTGGCCCCCAGGGACCCCCAGTATTCAAGGGGAATTCGTTCCCCCTCTGCAAACGCGCCAGGGGGCGCGTTTGCAGAGTGGTGAAGGAAGGGGGCGGGGCCTGCGGGCCCGATCGTTTAAAAAAAAAAAAAAATTGTTTGTCCCCTGAAGGGGGGCTGTGTGGCCCCCCTTCCTTTTTCCTGTTTTTGGGCCCTGGGGACCCCATCCCCCAGGGCCTTACCCCTTTTTTTAAATTTAATAAAAAAAAAAAAAAACGGGAAGGGGGCCGCGTGGCCCCCCTTCCCTGGGCCTGTATTGGCCCCGGGGACCCCATCCCCGGGGCATGGCCTTTTTTATTTTCTTGGGAGGGGGCTGCGTGGCCCCCTCCTCAGGCCATTTAAGGCCCCGGGGACCCCATCCCCCGGGGCCGGCCTTTCCATTTTTTTTTTTTTCTTTTTTGGGGAGGGGGGCCGCGTGGCCCCCCTCCTGGGCCACTACTTGCCCCAGGGACCCCATCCCCCAGGGCTGGCCCTCTCCGTTGGGGACTGTGGGGGGGTCCCCAATCCCCCCACAGTCCCGCCGGCTTCCCACGTCCCTTGGGAGCCGGCATTGCTGTTCCACATGGGGAGCAGCTAACATGCTGCTCCCCATGTGGAAAAGCAATCGGCTTTGGATATTGGAAGAGAGAGCAGGTTTCCCTGCTCTCTCTTCCAATATCCAAAGCAGTTTGCTATGGCAGGACGGGAGCCGCGAGGCTCCCGTCCTGCCATAGCAAACTACAGTGTCTTGGGGGTAGGCACCCCGGGACACTGCAGGAGCCAGCCCTGGGGGGTGGCGGTCCCCAGGGCCATCAAGGGCTCCAGGAGGGGGGCCGCGCGGCCCCCCTCCCTACATCAGCACAGCCCCGGGGAGGTGGTGGTCCCCGGGGCTTCGGGGGTCCAAAACGGACCCCCATTTTAATTTGTGAGTGCCCCGGGGCGGTGGCGGTCCCCGGGGCGTGTGGGGGGCTGGAGCCCCCCCACACAGGTTGTTTAATTTTTTTTAAAAAAGCCCCGGGGAGGTGGTGGTCCCCGGGGCTGCGGGAGGGCTCAGAGCCCTCCCGCACCATTTTTAAAAGAAAGCCCCGGGGGGGTGGCGGTCCCCGGGGCTTGGGGGGCCCTTTGATGCCCCCCACACATAAAATTAAACCCCCACCATGCCCCGGGACTTGGGCCACCCGGGGGCAAATACAATCGAGCGCGGGAGACCGCGCTTCGATTTTTTTTTTTTTGGCAGGATTCGCGCACCCTGAGCGCATCCTGCCGATTTTTAAAATTTTTTTTTTTATTTTTTTTGCCCAGGGGGTCCTTGTGGGACCCCCTGAGCAAACCTAGGGGGTCAGGGTGTTTCTACCCTGCCCCCTTTGTGCGCTTTGCGCACTTGTTTCTGTCCCTCGGTTCTACCGAGGGACAAAATGGCTGCCAACATTTCCTGAATCGGAATGTTGACAGCCAGCTGACAGCCAATTAACATGCAGCTCGTGATCGGGACGGTGCGCTCAGGGTGCGCGAATCCTCCGTGCCCATAGATATATATGTACTTTTACTTTTGATTTTCTCAGCAACTACTGAACGGATTTACACCATTTAACAAAAAGGGTTCTTTCTGAACCAAGAACTACCTCTTTGCCAAATTTGGTGTAATTCCGTTCAGCAGTTCGGGCTGTAGCCGTGTCTAAAGTTTCCTATGGAAAAATGCATGGGGAAAACGTGTTTTGGGACCCCCCTTTTTTCTCGGCCCCCGCTTGACGTATCACCCTGAGACTTTCAGGGTAGGAGCGGACCGCAGCGCCCCACGAAGTTTGAAAATTTCGCGAAGATACGTCAACCGGCAAGAGAGTTATTTCAAATAGAATGTCGCGGATTTCCTATGGATAATAGGTTGTAACTATAACTATCTACTGGCGACCGCCAGTAGATAATATATATACATACACTCACATATGTATGTGTTTGTGTATGCATATATGATATTTAAAATACATATCAATGTTTAAATAAATGTTTTTATTGTTGTATTAGTTTTTTAATTCTATATTTATTTTTCTGTACTTATTTTAGTTATATTTTTGCATATTTTCAATACGCTATGGAAAAATATTATACTGTGTTTAGCTGTTAAAATAATTGTTATTATATAGTTTAATGTTTTGGTTTATATTTTAAGTTTTTGAACTATAAAAGCGGTGCATTTTGTTTATTTAATAGTAATGACATTTCGATTGTCCATAATGTATTTTTCGATATTTGGGTTCCGTTGCATATGTGTAATGTGATAACAATATTTAGTATGTCTTTATTTTTGTTTAATGATATTTAGGTTGTTTTGATATTTTTTACAGTGATAATTTTGTATTCTGTATTTCTTGTTTAGGTGTAGGGGTGCGATATTTTTTGTAGTTGATATTTTTAAATGTTATTGTTTTCCTCAATATTCTGTCATAGAAATCCTAGATTATGAAGTAAATCATACTAAGCTGTCACTCGTAGACCAAATGTCAAGAGATGTCTTATTTTCCACCATAGGCTTGTTTAAGTCTGGCTTGCAATTGGCCCTTTATCCCCACAAGATTCTCAGACAACTGGCTAACACTATCGCTGATCCCCCCTTGCTCCTATAAATTCCTCCATAGAGCAAGGCATTGTTCCAAACAGAGTTCCAAACTCTTTTAAATAAGCTATTGTGTTTTTGCTTTTCCCCATCAAGACTACAGATTATTGACCACCACACCATGGAAGAAAAGTCCTAAGGTGTGGGGATCATTAGTTTTTTGTTTTTCAAAAACAAACCCATACTTTGGAAGTTTGCTTTTGAAAAACAAAAAAAAGTTACAGTAATCAAAACCGACGGCACCTGTGAAGGCAAGCCATTCAACTTACAGAGATGACTGCTCGCCCTGCGGTCATCTGTAAATTTGCCAGCCTCTAGTCCAGCAGGATGGCTGAGGTAATGTCCTCCACCAGCCTGATGGATGGAATACCGTCCCTCAACCTTTATAACCATCTTCAAAATACTATTTTTTTAGATTGTTTTCAAGCCCTTTTCTGGCCAACACACAACACAGAATCCATTCTTCTATCAATTCTGGATGATTTCTGAGTAGACCTCTATCAGGGCCATACCAATGCATCGATCCTCTTAGATTCTCTGGTGTTTTCGATATGGTCGATCATAAAATCTTAATTAACCATATAGCTACAGCAGGTCATGAGAGCAGCACGTTTATTTGGTTGCAGTCTTTCATGTCTGAGTGATTTCAAACAGTGAAAATGGGCAACTTCACTGCTAGCAAGACCACTGTATAGGGTGGTGTATCTTAGGGGATTTAAACTTCGCCGTCATTTGTTTAATATTTGTGACCCCCCCCCCTTGCTAAGGCTTTAGCCAATATGGGTTTTAAAATCTACATGTACGCAGATGACTCACAAATTCTGTTGCTCCTAGAAAACAATCTTTCTCCCACAAAACCTTTCGAAGTTTTATGCTTTTCATTTCGAATTGGATGCGAAATAATCGATTAAAACTAAATGCAGAGAGAACAGATGCTCTAGTTGTTAATGGAAACTCACTCAGACTTTTGGCTTCACCAACTGGCTGACTGGAATAGGCCCTTTACCAACACCTTCCTCAGAAGTGTAGAGCCTTGGAGTGAGGATCTGCAGTTCTCTATCTCTCTTCAATCTGGTGTCTTCAGGTATTTCCTCATGTTTCTTTGTTAGTATTTTAAGGAAATTAATTCCCAATCTGACCTAGGATGGAAAAAACCTGCAGAGACAGCCATACCTGGCTCCAGATCAGAATATATTAATTCGCTTTATCTTGTTCTACATATCATACTCTTGAACAGACTGCAAGTAGTTCAAAATGTGATTTAAAAGTCAGATTAAGCATAGTATTTTGTACTGTACTTCCAGTACAAAACCTATGCTAGACTCACACAGACACCATTTCATTATGGGAAGAGAGCAGCAGCATTTCTTTGTAGCTAAGGCCCTGTACTACTCCCTTCCATTCATGCAATGCAGCACAGCAACTTTGGTTGCTGTGCTGCGTGAAAAAATAGTATATTTGCCCCACAGTTTGTGTTGTTAGTGAGTCTTTTCTGGATCCTTCCATCTCTGATTGTCAGTATGTTCAGAAACTGCTTGCAATGTGAGATGAATGGTAGACGCTTGTATGACCCTTCTCTTCCTCAGGGCACAGGATGTTGTTTGTTTGACGATGTCCCTCAGGTATTCTTTAGCCATACGTGGTTTAGTTTTACTAGTTTGGTTTCACTACAAGGATTTGGAAATCTGTACATGAAGTCTGCAGGTTTTTTGGTCTTTACCTGGCCTGTGAATGATTTGCTGCAAACAGAGGTCCCATCTTTCTAGCGCTAGAGTCAATTTAGTTTTGGGAATTCTCAAGATGGAGAGAAGGTTTTGTCGTCTGTGACAATCGTGAATGAGTTTCTGTACACGAAAAAGTGAAAATGTTTGCCCATTCAAATAATGGCTTTCCTCTGCCCAGGAACATGCCTGTTCTAAATTGCTGAGTTTGTGGCTGGCATGTGGTCCGACATTTCTGTGTCCACATCTTTCTGAGCCAGGAAGGCATCCAGACTGCCAGGCCTGGGGTCAACAATAACTCCTGAAGAGATGAGTTGTAGTAAGCTACGTTTTCCACATTTTTTGTGCAAATCACATCAAATGCACACTGCGCCCATTTGAGAAATGTACCTTTTTTTGTAAGGAGCACAGATGGTTGCGTTCTCGGGGTTGTAACGAGCACAGTAACTTGTTAGGACGAGAAAAGACCTGAGAGCTAAGACATTTGCAGGTTAGCAGGAGGAGACCGGTGTGACAACCTCCTTGGGGTCAGGGTGCATGCCTTGTTTTGAGAAGATTTGCCCCAAAAAAATAAGTTCCCCAAATAAACACCTGTCTTTGTTGAGTGTCAAATTTGTAGCTCATAGCGCTTGACAGAATTTCATAAAAGTTGTATCATACTGTTTCTGTGATAGTGCAAAAACAAGCATGTTGTCACTGTAGGACAAGCAGTTTAGGATGCCCTGTATTACACAATTAACTTCCTCTTGGAAGACTTCAGCAGCTGACAAGATGCTGAATCTGAAGTTGTTGCAAACATGGGGATGTAGAAGGACTCCTCTGCAAGCTGCAGCTGGTAATAACCCTTCTTCAGGTCTCGGTCTGTAAAGATCTGGGCTCCGTTGAGCTAATGAATCATGTCATGTAATCGAGGAGCTGCATGCTTCTCACGTGTTGCCATGATCTGTTGTCGCATGCACACAATGCGAATCTTGCAGCCAGCATAATGTTTGAGAAAAGGTACAATAAGAGAAATCCACAGAATCATTTTTTCAATTGATTCTATGATGTTATGTTGAAACAGATTTAGAAACAATTCTCCTCTTGTATGTTGAATGATATGTCTCTAAAGTACAGAGCCACTGGCTGGACTGTGTCATCTAAATAAAGGCGAACACATCTGTTTCTGAGTTTGTCAATGCCTTGGAAAAGTCTGGAATAATTTGAGTCACATCGACAGACTGATTTTATTTTATCTTGGTAACTATTTGACACAGAACCCGAATGAGGCCCATTCTGATAGCCAATTTGAAGCTGAGGGGATTTCCTTTGTTTGCAGTGTCCTCCACCACAGAAGTCACATTCAGCAGCCTGATCATGATGCGTGAGCCAGGCACAGAATCATCTTTTGCACATAATCAGCGTTTCTGAGCCATATGCATAGGTAAGAAATTGGTGCATTAATTGAGCGGGATGAGTACTCACTTCAAAAAATAACCACAGCCCTTGTCAGGGTGAACCACTAAAGTCACTAGATAAACCAGAGCTTAACCCCCTGGTAGCCATGGCACAGAGCAAACAGGCTTAACTTAGAGATATAGTGTAAAGAATTTATGTCAAAACATAACGCAAGACAAATCCCAAACCAATTTAGAAAAATATATAAAAATGTAATAAATAAACTGGCACCAAAAAACCAAAACACAATTAGGGAGTTATGAATTTTTAAAGTATAAATATAAAAATAGCACCAAAAGCATTAAGAGCCAACCACAGTCATCTGGTTGCACTTGACCAGTAGCTAGGCACAAGTTACAACTGACCGCGATGGAGCACGGGTCAGGAGTGTTACCTTTTTTTAGCCTCTGAAAAGAAGCAAAAAATCCTCAGCAGGCTGTGACTAAAGAGGGCTCCACTACATCAGAAAGCAGCTGAACAAGGTCCAGGTGAAGCAATTGAATTTTAGTGGGAATCTTCAGAGTGGGAGAAGTTTGAATTTCGTGCCGAACGAAGATCCCTCGCTGGCCAGATATTTTTGAAGCCTTTCGCCCGGTGAAGATTTCTGCTTTCGGACATTGTTGCTTTTTTGGAGCTCAGATTCCTCCAGCACGGCAAAGGTGCAGGCTGTAGCCGAAGACAGTTCCATGAGGCCAGATCTCTTCTGCGCAAGGTCCTGCTGAATCGCATTTACTGCTGCCGAAAAGCTCCAAGCGGGAGCAACCTGAATCTTTGGCACAGTGCCAACGTAGTTTCGTCAGATCAGCTTAGTAGGTTGGTCACAATCCTCCAAAGGGTCTTGAAGCCAAAAAGTTTCTAAGTTCCAGGTTTCAGGATATGATAGGAGGAATACACTTTGACATCAGCCAAAGGTTCAGGACCATGGTAGCAGCACTTGGGGGTCAAGACTCACTCCAGAAGAGGTCAGCAGCAGGGTGAAGAGCAGGTCCAGTTGAAACTGGTCAGCTGGGCAGTAGCAGAAAAAGGCCTCTTGTAGCTTTAGTGTCCCTGTAGCTTGAACAGGAAGTCAGCCTTATGATCCTTGAAATCCACTTCATTGTCTGAGGACAAAAGGGAGAACAGGTCCACTCTCCTAAGCTTCCCTCAAGTCACAGACAGCAGGTAGGTCCATCCCTCGTTTCCTCTTCCACAGGTCCAGAAAATGTTCTGAGCAGGGTACTGGGATGCCACATTTATGCCTGGGAACAGTCTGTGAGTGGGAGAAACTCCTTGCCACTCCCTAACCAATGGAGTAAGAGTTCCCAGGGGTAACTCTACCCACTTTTCCAGCATTGCCTGTATGCCTTACTCTAAACATTCCCACAGTGCCCCTCTGTACCTAAAACTAAGATGACAGAACCTTTCTTCTCCTCTTCAGAGCTCCTGAGCCAGTGAATTGGGCCGTAAATATATATAATCTTATGGTGTAAGAATGAAATTTGTGGCTGTGTCCTAGTCAGAAATAACATTATTAAATGTAATTTTACATTCCAATGCTTTTCCTATAGAACAGATAGCTTTGCTATAGTGAACATAGCTGTTGGGGCTTGTTCACTGTAGGGACATGTGTAACATTAACATTAAACTTTTCCATGTCTTACCTTTAACTACCATGCACTCTGCCTTATGGGCAATAAGGCCTTCTTACGAGTGACTTATTAATATTTAAAAAGAAAGTTTTGGCCTGCCAAAAAGGGTAATTTTAACAAGTCGAATTTGCAGTTTAAAACTGCTCAACCAAGCTACAAAATATAGGTCTGCAGTCATGTTTGCGCTGTCACTGCAGTGGGTCACCCAATGTGTGCTGCAGCCTACTAATACCATTTAACTTACAGGCTCTGAGGACACTTTGTATTATGTACTAGGGACTCATAGGTAAGTTAAATATACCGATTAGTGGTATACCAATTTCATCATGTTGACAGGGGAAGCGCAGGCACTTTATCACTGGTTAGCAGGAGTAAAGTGCACAGAGTTCAACAAGTAGCAAAGGCAGTGAAGGCAAAACTCTAGGGGTACACAACACAAAAGAAGGTCATTTCTAACCATTTGCACACCCACTGACATCAGAGATGGTTTTATGCTCATTTGGGCAAGTACAGTGTCTGTTATGACATTTATGGGTGCTACTGTATTGACAAGATATGGGACCCCACCCATTAGAATGTCTGTTTCAAGAATGAGTTCAGATGGCTTCTCGTCCATGTCTGTAAGGACACTCCCTCTGACAGAGAAAACACTTTGGTTGGCTTAGATGAACTTCTATCAGATGACCTTGACTTTGAGAATTAATCACCTTAGATTTTAATTTCTGAGATGTGCTGTTGGGTTCTGGGTGCTTGCCCGTGACTGTTCTCAAGTTTCCTCTTGGATTTCATCAATGTCTGCATTGAAGTTTGCTCCTGGATACATTCTAAAAATGCCAGTCTTTCCGCAGCCAGGGCAGGTGCTTACTAATGCTGGGTCGGGCCCAGAATGGAGAAGACGAAATCTGCAGGAGTAGCATGTGCAATCAATTTCACACTTGCTCACTTTCAAATCACTCAAAAGTCATTTAATACTGTTGATGGATTCTTCAACAACATCACACGACTTGCTGTTTATGAGATCAGCTTGATGCTCTGCAGCTCATGATGTCCTTGCTAGTTTAACAGCCTAGATATCGATTATTCTTTACACAACATACACACTAGATTGGACACTGAAATCATAACAAGTACCATTCACACATTGAGAAAAACGACAGAGAAATGAGAAACAGCACCGTAAAAGCATGCTTGAAAAGCGCAGAAAAAGACAAATACGAAAAGATTTTACTGTTTACTAATAAGGTGTAATTACAGGTTACTTATAAAAGAAATTATCTGTAATGCTTACTGACAAAATAATGCAATTCTAATTATGTGACTTAGCCTTTCTATTGCCTTTCATTATAATGCGTCATAAAAAGAATGCAGTGCAAAACGTTAGGAGAACTAGTTACATAGCTGATATTTTCAGTAGTGATACTAGATATATTTAGGATCATAAATATGTTAAAACAATTTTAGTAAAATTCATTTTGGGAATAATTTACATATATCAATGTTGAAAGTTTGTAGTAATAAGCTATAATTAACCTTAGTCATTTTCATGTGATAATACACTGACAATTTGACTATTTTTTCTTTACATGAATTGCTTGATATATTTCATTATGTTTGATTCTAAATAAGAGTTTATTTTACTGCAGTGACATTTGAATTTAAATGCTTTCTGCCATGTTTCTTGCTGAACTTCATTATTTCATAGTCTAATGCAATGGACATTCTTTTCACGTTTCTTCAAATGTTGCTTTATATGTTCAACATATGCAACATTTAGTATAGCTGAGAACATTTTTCTAGTGCTCACTGGACAGTTTTTTTTTTTTGTTGCATATTTATATAGCGCGAACTCGACCCGAAGGTATTGGAGCGCTTTACATGAGCACCGTATTTACATTACACATTCAAGCACGGGGAGATTAACCCCTTCGGTGCTCAGGACGGCCCCCGGCCGTCACGGTGGGCGTGTGCGCACGACGGCCCCTGGCCGTCCGAATCCCGCCCACTAATAGAAACCCCCGCACAGCGCGAAAATTCGCCGCGCATGCAAGGGGTTAAGTGATTTGCCCAGAATCACAGGATGTGGACGCGACCCCGAGGCTCGAACCCTGGTTTCCAGCACCAAAGTCGGCAGTCTAGCCGACGGACCACATCCTCTCCCCCAATGAATTGGTGAGAACCTGAACTTTATACAGACCTCATGGTCTGCAATAATGTAACTTTTTCTTTGTCGACTAACCTGTGAGGACGGAAGGAGGAATTGTTTCCCATGACATGTATGGGAAATCATGTTGGGGTATCAAAAACGTGTACCTTACGACTAAAGGACCAACCACATGATGATCTGACCATTATGATGTGATGACTGACCATATGAAGCACCATACTGTTTATAAAAGGAGCGACCCCAAAGGAGGGGTGTGGCAGCACAATTTTGACAGTGACATGCTCGATTTTTCCCCTATGCAAGGAGACCTATGCTTCTGGATTAATTTGCTGATGTTGCTGTCTTTGGCAGATTAATTTAAATTCTTCTTTTTGTGAACAAGCCAGATTTTTCTATGCACCCTGTTTTTGCCTTTGCCAATGACTTTGCCTGCTGAACTTTCTTGGACTATCTGGTGAGCAACCAGATTTGCCTTTTCCCTTTAGCTCATGCTTATGGACTCACCCCTGGATGACTTTAAAATTGATCCTTTTGCCCTTTGGTTTAAACTCTTTTGAATAGTGTTAAGTGAGTAAACAATCCTTCTGCCCTAGATGGTGGTTGGAACTTGTAACTTCAATTTGATGAGAATCATCATCATCATCAAAGAACTTTATTCGGTTACATAACATGTAAACCATAAAACCACATATTAAATCACTGACAAACAGATGTAAAAGACAATATATACATAAATCCTTAAAAAGTCATATCACAATTGATTTACGTAATTTAGAAACTGTTTTTAAAAAGGCAATGACAGAGATAATAATAAATTCATTATCTAAAAATTGTAAAGCGAGATATGCAGGGCGGCACTGTCTCAATCCGAATCTCTTTAAAACCGGTTTAATCCACCTATTCCTGAATGTTGAATAAAAACTACAAAATAACAAAATATGCATCGTTGATTGTTCGGAAATATCGTCACAAGGACATTTACACAAGGATCGTGACCAATCATTTTGCTCGGGGAAACTCAGGAACCTATGCAAAGTGTTTAATCTGAATCTTGTCAACAAAAATCTATCATAATCTCTAGTTACAAATATAATATACGGTTGTATAGTCAAAGTTGCCAAAGTTTGAGTATGTGTTTGAACCGTTATTTTTCCACTTTCGGCCATAATTCTCATTTCATTTAAACACTGCATGCACACACTCTTTAGTTCTTTTCTCGTCACATTACACAAAGTGAGAGGATCAGTATAAAACTCTTCATGGCCTATTCGATTTACAAATTTTTAGACATATTCCAACCATCTTATGTGTCTGGCCCCATCCAGACCCATTGCGTCCTTCAGAATATGTCTATTGAAGGAGGCCTCATCAGTGGTCCAAACCCTGTGCCATAAAAGAACAGGCTGTATCTTAATCAAATCTTCCAGGAATGGCATACCTAATTCGCTATGACAGATAAAATTTGACGTACTATCTGGTACAGCCAAAAGAAACCTGAAAAACAAATTTTCGGCCAACTGGAGCGAGTTAACATTAGCAATACCCCAGATGCCGGCACCATAGGTGGCAACCGCAACACATTTTGCTTTATAAATTTTTATCAGGTCATCCGGTGAACGTTTCCCCAACTTCCTACTAAAATTTAATAATGCCATCAATGATTTGTTAAACAAAAGCTTTCTGGCCATTACTGCTCGAGTCCAAGATCCAGAGTTGTTAAATAAAATTCCTAAATAAGAAAAGGTTTTAGTACTCTCAATTGTCTTTGAATCAATAAAAATAGGGATGGCCTTTTTCTTAGCCTCGCACCCGCAATTCATTACAAAAGTTTTCGAACAGTTTATTCTAAGGCCCAAGTTAATCATAAATTTTGTGAAGGAATCAACAACTCTTTGAAGGCCCAGCGGAGTGCGGGCCATAAGGACCGCATCATCCGCGTATAGGAGCGCAGGAATTGGGCGTGTTAAGGCTGTTGGAGTATCCCTACACTCCTTGACAAGGATATCTTCTAACTCATTAATATATAAAGTAAATAAAAACGGAGCTAAAACACAGCCCTGTCTAACGCCTCTACCTACTTTAAAACTCTTAGTGCATTCCCCCCCCAAGCCATAGCGCACACTAGCCCTTGCCTCAGAATAAAGCTGTCTTAAAAACAAAATTAATAAAACATCTACCCCCAGCCTCTCTAAAATTGCCCAAAGTTCATTATGGACGACGCAATCAAATGCCGCAGTCAAGTCGACAAAAGTTAAAAACAGCCTTTCTCTTTTAGATTTTGTATACTTATCTACTAAAATGTGCAAATTTAGTCCTTGTTCGATAGTGCCCAATCCTTTACGGAAGCCATATTGCAAATCGCTTATGACTGCCTTTTCATCCGCCCAGGCCTGTAACCTTTCCAAGATCACTCTCCCTGCAATCTTAACTGTGGAGTCCAACAAGGAGATAGGACGATAACATACAGGATCAGCCCTATCTCCTTTTTTAAAAATAGGTACGATTATAGATTCGTACCATGTCCTTAAAAATCCCATAGAGCAGCAAGCATTAAAAACCTGAGTTAAAAGTGGACCCCACAGTTCCAGATTAGATTTAAATAAATCAATAGGTACACAATCTGGGCCCGGGGCCTTACCTCCAGAACTTGCTTTAATAGCAGCGTTAACCTCACTTAAGGTGAAGTCCAAGGCTAACTTCCGGAAAGTAGGTGGGGATTCCTGTTCAGCATTAAACATTAATCCCATCTCTTCCCACTCAGTATTTCTATACAATCTTGAGTAGTGTGTTATCCAGTCCATCTCAGGAATAGCAATTTCAATGGTTGCTTTTTCATTCCCAGCCATGAATGGGGCATTTACCGCCCTCCAGAAAGCTGTGGGGTCACGATTAATAGAGGCTTCATGTAGGGCATCCCATGCTTCCTTTTTTAATGCTAACTTCCTCTCTTTTAGTGCTCTTTGATAGTTCCTTCTAGCTATCCTAATATGAACGTGATCTTTTACTCTAGCATTAAGAGCACATTTCAATTTAGAGTGAGCCTTCGTACACTGTGAATCAAACCACCCTTCACTAATAGCCTTGCGCTTCTTTGTTTTTACCCACAAAAGTTCTTTAATATGAGTAGAGATTATTGAAAATTTCTCTATTATTTTACAATGGGGAGTCAGCGGATCTAAACATGAGAAAAACATCTCCTTCTTCTGCGACACCAATTGTTTAACAAAATCTGTCGGATCCAATTTCTCCCACCTTAATGCGTGACCATTTTGTCTGCATAATGAGATATTTTGCAGTAGCTTTACAGGGCAGCTTCTCATAGTGAAATCTGATTTAAAAATCTCTACAGCAATACTAAGAGGGTAATGGTCACTTAGGGCAATATCATGAGTAATAAAATCTTTTATACGTGAAGAATGTCGCGTTGTAATCATAATAAAATCAATAATAGTAGAAGCACCACGTCCATTAAACGTCGGGCGGAAAGGTACCATAGGCATACAAAGACAGTTGACAAACCCCAAATCCAAGGAGAACATAATATCGTTCAACCAATCACCATATGATGTGTGTGGGAAATGTTGGAAACCAAAATCTTTTGCATATGTTAATCCACAAACCCCTGTAACAGCCATACGACATATAGGAGTATTAAAGTCACCTCCCCATATGATGATAAATTCTTTGGTTGAATGCTGTTGTAAGTCATTTAAATCATTAGAGATATTCCTTAATGTCTGCTCTAATATCGCCGGAGGGATATTATTATAAAAGTTTAATAAAATCAGACAAAGACCCTGTTTAACCTGTAAACTTAGCATTTGATAGTACGGATTATCAACCGTTAATTCAACCTTCTTCAGTTTTAAACAGTTAGACACATAAGTACAGAGACCCCCCTTAGCTCTGCCATTGAGCGATCTTATTGCAGGTGTATGGAATGTTCTAAAACCGTTAAAATGAATCGGTTCCTCAGCCCAAGTTTCTTGCAGGCTGATGATCTCAAAATTATTTATAAAAACAGCCCACTCATTATTGGTCACTTTTGATTTTAGTCCCGCCACATTCCAGAACATAAACTGGCAGCTATCTTTCTTTATTAACTATTACATCTCCCTCTACAATTTTAGGTGGTACCACTATTAGTTGGGATGTAGGGATTTGTAAAGCAGCATCAGATGTGTTTAGATTTAAATTACTAACAATCTTAAGTTGATTCTCAGATGCGACACCGTGGATATTGGGTATATCATTAAATGAGCTTGGCGACGTTAAGCCTGCATTTAGTGGGTTGAACAAGCATCCAGTAGTTACAGCTCGAGGTAATACAACAGAACCCAGTCAATCGACTCCTTCAAGGTTGTTAAAAGTTTCAAATCGATTGTGTGTTCTGATGTTAAATGACCTTGGTTGAATTAAGTTGTTTGTATTCCAATTCACCCTGATATTATTACCATGAATTGGTTGGTAGAAAAACCCCAAGGGAACCACATTAACACCTTGTCCTAACACAGTGTGGGTCTCTGCTCTACTTAAGATCAAATTAACTAGTTTAGGGGATTTAAAAGTTAAAACTACACAGTCCCCTACAAGGGTTTTCTGTCCTCTTCCCACCCATGCCACTCTCCTGGCCATCTTAAACTCATCGAAGAGCTCCCTTGTTAGGCCCGACCTCGTACCAAGCCAATGTAGGGATTTATTCCTTAGAATCTCACATGTTTCTTGTGTCCCTATTTCTAGTTTTGGGACATTTGCCAGGACCACTATGTACGGGGTAGTCTCTGGTGGGAGATCTAAGTGAAAGTGCTGTGGTCCCTTATTCATTGGTGCTATCATATCACAGCTACTACCAATAGCTGGTAAAGGACATAAAGAGGGGCACTTATGTAGGGTGTTGGGTAAAATAGTAGGACGTGATGGCCCCGACTTAACCGTTTGGATCTGTGGAGCTAAATCAACTGACCCATGTCCATAGTCATTAGCTGGCTTTATAACATCAATATTGCAAACCTGTTTGGGCACTTGATTGGACTCTTCTTTCTGCCTGAGCTCCAATTTATCCAATACACACAAGATGATGGACGGAATGCTGCACATTGGCAAACATTCACCCCCAGTCACAGATCTGGGTTTAATCCATCGTTATTTTGCTTCACCACGCCACCCCAGTTCAGACATAGCCATATGCAAATCAGTCTTGACCCTGTGCCCCATGGGAACAGTCCAGACCGAACTGCCAAGCCATGTCTTCCCTGGACCGGAATCAAGCATCCTAGGACCGGTTTCAGGCTATCAGCCTTCATCAGCCAGGATAGCTTGACTCCAGTGGCGTAGTGAGCACGGGACCCACGTCTGGGCATACCCTTCCCACCTAGGGCGAAATGCAAAACACACAAGATGATGGACGGAATGCTGCACATTGGCAAACATTCACCCCCAGTCACAGATCTGGGTTTAATCCATCGTTATTTTGCTTCACCACGCCACCCCAGTTCAGACATAGCCATATGCAAATCAGTCTTGACCCTGTGCCCCATGGGAACAGTCCAGACCGAACTGCCAAGCCATGTCTTCCCTGGACCGGAATCAAGCATCCTAGGACCGGTTTCAGGCTATCAGCCTTCATCAGCCAGGATAGCTTGACTCCAGTGGTGTAGTGAGCACGGGACCCACGTCTGGGCATACCCTTCCCACTTAGGGCGAAATGCAAAACACACAAGATGATGGACGGAATGCTGCACATTGGCAAACATTCACCCCCAGTCACAGATCTGGGTTTAATCCATCGTTATTTTGCTTCACCACGCCACCCCAGTTCAGACATAGCCAAATGCAAATCAGTCTTGACCCTGTGCCCCATGGGAACAGTCCAGACCGAACTGCCAAGCCATGTCTTCCCTGGACCGGAATCAAGCATCCTAGGACCGGTTTCAGGCTATCAGCCTTCATCAGCCAGGATAGCTTGACTCCAGTGGCGTAGTGAGCACGGGACCCACGTCTGGGCATACCCTTCCCACTTAGGGCGAAATGCAAAACACACAAGATGATGGACGGAATGCTGCACATTGGCAAACATTCACCCCCAGTCACAGATCTGGGTTTAATCCATCGTTATTTTGCTTCACCACGCCACCCCAGTTCAGACATAGCCATATGCAAATCAGTCTTGACTAAGCCCGGGCGTAGTTTGCGTAGTAGCACTTCACGTAGCTACGTGAAGTACAGCTTCAACTACACGTAGCTATGCAAATTGCGTAGTGCGTAGCTGTGTGCTTGACTGCACTGTACAATAATTACCAAAAGCAAACTTGTACAGTGCAAGTTAAGATAAAATAAATATCTCTGTCTTTATATGCTAAAAATGCATATAGTCATTTCACTAAAGTGAAAACAAAAAGTTAACAAGCAGTGAGAGAGGTGATGATTTTGGTATCCTCACTAACTTAGGGAGAGAACCAACAACCAAGCAGATGTCTTGAAAACAAAAAGCACATCTTATTGAACGATTCCTCCTAGGACCACCCCAAGCACAGTTATGGGCAAAAATACAATCCCAACCAAAGGCCCTGCAAAGCATTATGGGACGAGATTAGCAGTGGGCAGTGAATATTATAGTGTCCAATATCAAAATAATTCTACAAAGAGCTGCAGTTCAACTAGTCGTCACTGGGTGTCGTCCCTCAAGAGTGAAATGCAAAAGTATTGAAAACCTTTCATGAAGCTTTTGCATTTGACTCGTGAGGGACGACACCTAGTGACGACTAGTTGAACTGCAACTCTTTGTAGAATTATTTTGATATTGGACACTATAATATTCACTGCCCACTGCTAATCTCGTCCCATAATGCTTTGCAGGGCCTTTGGTTGGGATTGTATTTTTGCCCATAACTGTGCTTGAGGTGGTCCTAGGAGGAAGGGACCACCATTGAATCGTTCACATGATATGCTTTTTGTGTTCAAGGCATCTGCTTGGTCCTCCCCTAGGTTAGGGGGACTCCAAAATCATCACCTCTCTCATTGCTTGATATGTCAAAATTCATTTTTGTGAATTGGTTATATGCTTTTTAGCATAAAAAATTGCTTTATCAAAGCATTTGAAGGAGTTTGTTATTATTATTAAGCCTGGGCGTAGTGCTAGCTGTGTGCTTGACTCACTGCACTGTACAATAATTACCAAAAGCAAACTTGTACAGTGCAAGTTAAGATACAATAAATATCTCTGTCTTTATATGCTAAAATTGCATATAGTCATTTCACTAAAGTGAAAACAAAAAGCAGTGAGAGAGGTGATGATTTTGGTATCCTCGCTAACTTAGGGAGAGAACCAAGCAGATGTCTTGAAAACAAAAAGCACATCTTATTGAATGATTAGGTGGTGGTCCCATCCTCTTAGGACCACCCCAAGCACAGTTATGGGCAAAAATACAATCCCAACCAAAGGCCCTGCAAAGCATTATGGGACGAGATTAGCAGTGGGCAGTGAATATTATAGTGTCCAATATCAAAATAATTCTACAAAGAGCTGCAGTTCAACTAGTCGTCACTGGGTGTCGTCCCTCACGAGTCAAATGCAAAAGCTTCATGAAAGGTTTTCAATACTTTTGCATTTCACTCTTGAGGGACGACACCCAGTGACGACTAGTTGAACTGCAGCTCTTTGTAGAATTATTTTGATATTGGACACTATAATATTCACTGCCCACTGCTAATCTCGTCCCATAATGCTTTGCAGGGCCTTTGGTTGGGATTGTATTTTTGCCCATAACTGTGCTTGGGGTGGTCCTAGGAGGAAGGGACCACCATTGAATCGTTCACATGATATGCTTTTTGTGTTCAAGGCATCTGCTTGGTCCTCCCCTAGGTTAGGGGGACTCCAAAATCATCACCTCTCTCATTGCTTGATATTTTATTGTCAACATTCATTTTTGTGAATTGGTTATATGCTTTTTAGCATAAAAAATTGCTTTATCAAAGCATTTGAAGGAGTTTATTATACTCCTGCTACGCTACGTTTATTAGTACAGTTATTCACTCTGCTACGTGCAATTTGCGTAGTGCGTAGTAGCACAAACTTTGCATGCTTCGTGAGCGTAGCAAAGTATTATGCCCAGGGTTAGTCTTGACCCTGTGCCCCATGGGAACAGTCCAGACCGAACTGCCAAGCCATGTCTTCCCTGGACCGGAATCAAGCATCCTAGGACCGGTTTCAGGCTATCAGCCTTCATCAGCCAGGATAGCTTGACTCCAGTGGCGTAGTGAGCACGGGACCCACGTCTGGGCATACCCTTCCCACTTAGGGCGAAATGCAAAACACACAAGATGATGGACGGAATGCTGCACATTGGCAAACATTCACCCCCAGTCACAGATCTGGGTTTAATCCATCGTTATTTTGCTTCACCACGCCACCCCAGTTCAGACATAGCCATATGCAAATCAGTCTTGACCCTGTGCCCCATGGGAACAGTCCAGACCGAACTGCCAAGCCATGTCTTCCCTGGACCGGAATCAAGCATCCTAGGACCGGTTTCAGGCTATCAGCCTTCATCAGCCAGGATAGCTTGACTCCAGTGGCGTAGTGAGCACGGGACCCACGTCTGGGCATACCCTTCCCACTTAGGGCGAAATGCAAAACACACAAGATGATGGACGGAATGCTGCACATTGGCAAACATTCACCCCCAGTCACAGATCTGGATTTAATCCATCGTTATTTTGCTTCACCACGCCACCCCAGTTCAGACATAGCCATATGCAAATCAGTCTTGACCCTGTGCCCCATGGGAACAGTCCAGACCGAACTGCCAAGCCATGTCTTCCCTGGACCGGAATCAAGCATCCTAGGACCGGTTTCAGGCTATCAGCCTTCATCAGCCAGGATAGCTTGACTCCAGTGGCGTAGTGAGCACGGGACCCACGTCTGGGCATACCCTTCCCACTTAGGGCGAAATGCAAAACACACAAGATGATGGACGGAATGCTGCACATTGGCAAACATTCACCCCCAGTCACAGATCTGGGTTTAATCCATCGTTATTTTGCTTCACCACGCCACCCCAGTTCAGACATAGCCATATGCAAATCAGTCTTGACCCTGTGCCCCATGGGAACAGTCCAGACCGAACTGCCAAGCCATGTCTTCCCTGGACCGGAATCAAGCATCCTAGGACCGGTTTCAGGCTATCAGCCTTCATCAGCCAGGATAGCTTGACTCCAGTGGCGTAGTGAGCACGGGACCCACGTCTGGGCATACCCTTCCCACTTAGGGCGAAATGCAAAACACACAAGATGATGGACGGAATGCTGCACATTGGCAAACATTCACCCCCAGTCACAGATCTGGGTTTAATCCATCGTTATTTTGCTTCACCACGCCACCCCAGTTCAGACATAGCCATATGCAAATCAGTCTTGACTAAGCCCGGGCGTAGTTTGCGTAGTAGCACTTCACGTAGCTACGTGAAGTACAGCTTCAACTACACGTAGCTATGCAAATTGCGTAGTGCGTAGCTGTGTGCTTGACTGCACTGTACAATAATTACCAAAAGCAAACTTGTACAGTGCAAGTTAAGATAAAATAAATATCTCTGTCTTTATATGCTAAAAATGCATATAGTCATTTCACTAAAGTGAAAACAAAAAGTTAACAAGCAGTGAGAGAGGTGATGATTTTGGTATCCTCACTAACTTAGGGAGAGAACCAACAACCAAGCAGATGTCTTGAAAACAAAAAGCACATCTTATTGAACGATTCCTCCTAGGACCACCCCAAGCACAGTTATGGGCAAAAATACAATCCCAACCAAAGGCCCTGCAAAGCATTATGGGACGAGATTAGCAGTGGGCAGTGAATATTATAGTGTCCAATATCAAAATAATTCTACAAAGAGCTGCAGTTCAACTAGTCGTCACTGGGTGTCGTCCCTCAAGAGTGAAATGCAAAAGTATTGAAAACCTTTCATGAAGCTTTTGCATTTGACTCGTGAGGGACGACACCCAGTGACGACTAGTTGAACTGCAACTCTTTGTAGAATTATTTTGATATTGAACACTATAATATTCACTGCCCACTGCTAATCTCGTCCCATAATGCTTGCAGGGCCTATGGTTGGGATGTATTTTGCCCATAACTGTGCTGAGGTGGTCCTAGGAGGAAGGACCACCATTGAATCGTTCACATGATATGCTTTTTGTGTTCAAGGCATCTGCTTGGTCCTCCCCTAGGTTAGGGGGGACTCCAAAATCATCACCTCTCTCATTGCTTGATATGTCAAAATTCATTTTTGTGAATTGGTTATATGCTTTTTAGCATAAAAAATTGCTTTATCAAAGCATTTGAAGGAGTTTGTTATTATTATTAAGCCTGGGCGTAGTGCTAGCTGTGTGCTTGACTCACTGCACTGTACAATAATTACCAAAAGCAAACTTGTACAGTGCAAGTTAAGATAAAATAAATATCTCTGTCTTTATATGCTAAAATTGCATATAGTCATTTCACTAAAGTGAAAACAAAAAGCAGTGAGAGAGGTGATGATTTTGGTATCCTCGCTAACTTAGGGAGAGAACCAAGCAGATGTCTTGAAAACAAAAAGCACATCTTATTGAATGATTAGGTGGTGGTCCCATCCTCTTAGGACCACCCCAAGCACAGTTATGGGCAAAAATACAATCCCAACCAAAGGCCCTGCAAAGCATTATGGGACGAGATTAGCAGTGGGCAGTGAATATTATAGTGTCCAATATCAAAATAATTCTACAAAGAGCTGCAGTTCAACTAGTCGTCACTGGGTGTCGTCCCTCACGAGTCAAATGCAAAAGCTTCATGAAAGGTTTTCAATACTTTTGCATTTCACTCTTGAGGGACGACACCCAGTGACGACTAGTTGAACTGCAGCTCTTTGTAGAATTATTTTGATATTGGACACTATAATATTCACTGCCCACTAATCTCGTCCATAATGCTTTGCAGGGCCTTAGTTGGGATTGTATTTTGCCCATAACTGTGCTTGGGGTGGTCCTAGGAGGAAGGGACCACCATTGAATCGTTCACATGATATGCTTTTTGTGTTCAAGGCATCTGCTTGGTCCTCCCCTAGGTTAGGGGGACTCCAAAATCATCACCTCTCTCATTGCTTGATATTTTATTGTCAACATTCATTTTTGTGAATTGGTTATATGCTTTTTAGCATAAAAAATTGCTTTATCAAAGCATTTGAAGGAGTTTATTATACTCCTGCTACGCTACGTTTATTAGTACAGTTATTCACTCTGCTACGTGCAATTTGCGTAGTGCGTAGTAGCACAAACTTTGCATGCTTCGTGAGCGTAGCAAAGTATTATGCCCAGGGTTAGTCTTGACCCTGTGCCCCATGGGAACAGTCCAGACCGAACTGCCAAGCCATGTCTTCCCTGGACCGGAATCAAGCATCCTAGGACCGGTTTCAGGCTATCAGCCTTCATCAGCCAGGATAGCTTGACTCCAGTGGCGTAGTGAGCACGGGACCCACGTCTGGGCATACCCTTCCCACTTAGGGCGAAATGCAAAACACACAAGATGATGGACGGAATGCTGCACATTGGCAAACATTCACCCCCAGTCACAGATCTGGGTTTAATCCATCGTTATTTTGCTTCACCACGCCACCCCAGTTCAGACATAGCCATATGCAAATCAGTCTTGACCCTGTGCCCCATGGGAACAGTCCAGACCGAACTGCCAAGCCATGTCTTCCCTGGACCGGAATCAAGCATCCTAGGACCGGTTTCAGGCTATCAGCCTTCATCAGCCAGGATAGCTTGACTCCAGTGGCGTAGTGAGCACGGGACCCACGTCTGGGCATACCCTTCCCACTTAGGGCGAAATGCAAAACACACAAGATGATGGACGGAATGCTGCACATTGGCAAACATTCACCCCCAGTCACAGATCTGGATTTAATCCATCGTTATTTTGCTTCACCACGCCACCCCAGTTCAGACATAGCCATATGCAAATCAGTCTTGACCCTGTGCCCCATGGGAACAGTCCAGACCGAACTGCCAAGCCATGTCTTCCCTGGACCGGAATCAAGCATCCTAGGACCGGTTTCAGGCTATCAGCCTTCATCAGCCAGGATAGCTTGACTCCAGTGGCGTAGTGAGCACGGGACCCACGTCTGGGCATACCCTTCCCACTTAGGGCGAAATGCAAAACACACAAGATGATGGACGGAATGCTGCACATTGGCAAACATTCACCCCCAGTCACAGATCTGGGTTTAATCCATCGTTATTTTGCTTCACCACGCCACCCCAGTTCAGACATAGCCATATGCAAATCAGTCTTGACCCTGTGCCCCATGGGAACAGTCCAGACCGAACTGCCAAGCCATGTCTTCCCTGGACCGGAATCAAGCATCCTAGGACCGGTTTCAGGCTATCAGCCTTCATCAGCCAGGATAGCTTGACTCCAGTGGCGTAGTGAGCACGGGACCCACGTCTGGGCATACCCTTCCCACTTAGGGCGAAATGCAAAACACACAAGATGATGGACGGAATGCTGCACATTGGCAAACATTCACCCCCAGTCACAGATCTGGGTTTAATCCATCGTTATTTTGCTTCACCACGCCACCCCAGTTCAGACATAGCCATATGCAAATCAGTCTTGACCCTGTGCCCCATGGGAACAGTCCAGACCGAACTGCCAAGCCATGTCTTCCCTGGACCGGAATCAAGCATCCTAGGACCGGTTTCAGGCTATCAGCCTTCATCAGCCAGGATAGCTTGACTCCAGTGGCGTAGTGAGCACGGGACCACGTCTGGGCATACCCTTCCCACTTAGGGCGAAATGCAAAACACACAAGATGATGGACGGAATGCTGCACATTGGCAAACATTCACCCCCAGTCACAGATCTGGGTTTAATCCATCGTTATTTTGCTTCACCACGCCACCCCAGTTCAGACATAGCCATATGCAAATCAGTCTTGACCCTGTGCCCCATGGGAACAGTCCAGACCGAACTGCCAAGCCATGTCTTCCCTGGACCGGAATCAAGCATCCTAGGACCGGTTTCAGGCTATCAGCCTTCATCAGCCAGGGTAGCTTGACTCCAGTGGCGTAGTGAGCACGGGACCCACGTCTGGGCATACCCTTCCCACTTAGGGCGAAATGCAAAACACACAAGATGATGGACGGAATGCTGCACATTGGCAAACATTCACCCCCAGTCACAGATCTGGGTTTAATCCATCGTTATTTTGCTTCACCACGCCACCCCAGTTCAGACATAGCCATATGCAAATCAGTCTTGACCCTGTGCCCCATGGGAACAGTCCAGACCGAACTGCCAAGCCATGTCTTCCCTGGACCGGAATCAAGCATCCTAGGACCGGTTTCAGGCTATCAGCCTTCATCAGCCAGGATAGCTTGACTCCAGTGGCGTAGTGAGCACGGGACCCACGTCTGGGCATACCCTTCCCACTTAGGGCGAAATGCAAAACACACAAGATGATGGACGGAATGCTGCACATTGGCAAACATTCACCCCCAGTCACAGATCTGGGTTTAATCCATCGTTATTTTGCTTCACCACGCCACCCCAGTTCAGACATAGCCATATGCAAATCAGTCTTGACCCTGTGCCCCATGGGAACAGTCCAGACCGAACTGCCAAGCCATGTCTTCCCTGGACCGGAATCAAGCATCCTAGGACCGGTTTCAGGCTATCAGCCTTCATCAGCCAGGGTAGCTTGACTCCAGTGGCGTAGTGAGCACGGGACCCACGTCTGGGCATACCCTTCCCACTTAGGGCGAAATGCAAAACACACAAGATGATGGACGGAATGCTGCACATTGGCAAACATTCACCCCCAGTCACAGATCTGGGTTTAATCCATCGTTATTTTGCTTCACCACGCCACCCCAGTTCAGACATAGCCAAATGCAAATCAGTCTTGACCCTGTGCCCCATGGGAACAGTCCAGACCGAACTGCCAAGCCATGTCTTCCCTGGACCGGAATCAAGCATCCTAGGACCGGTTTCAGGCTATCAGCCTTCATCAGCCAGGATAGCTTGACTCCAGTGGCGTAGTGAGCACGGGACCCACGTCTGGGCATACCCTTCCCACTTAGGGCGAAATGCAAAACACACAAGATGATGGACGGAATGCTGCACATTGGCAAACATTCACCCCCAGTCACAGATCTGGGTTTAATCCATCGTTATTTTGCTTCACCACGCCACCCCAGTTCAGACATAGCCATATGCAAATCAGTCTTGACCCTGTGCCCCATGGGAACAGTCCAGACCGAACTGCCAAGCCATGTCTTCCCTGGACCGGAATCAAGCATCCTAGGACCGGTTTCAGGCTATCAGCCTTCATCAGCCAGGATAGCTTGACTCCAGTGGCGTAGTGAGCACGGGACCCACGTCTGGGCATACCCTTCCCACTTAGGGCGAAATGCAAAACACACAAGATGATGGACGGAATGCTGCACATTGGCAAACATTCACCCCCAGTCACAGATCTGGGTTTAATCCATCGTTATTTTGCTTCACCACGCCACCCCAGTTCAGACATAGCCATATGCAAATCAGTCTTGACCCTGTGCCCCATGGGAACAGTCCAGACCGAACTGCCAAGCCATGTCTTCCCTGGACCGGAATCAAGCATCCTAGGACCGGTTTCAGGCTATCAGCCTTCATCAGCCAGGATAGCTTGACTCCAGTGGCGTAGTGAGCACGGGACCCACGTCTGGGCATACCCTTCCCACTTAGGGCGAAATGCAAAACACACAAGATGATGGACGGAATGCTGCACATTGGCAAACATTCACCCCCAGTCACAGATCTGGGTTTAATCCATCGTTATTTTGCTTCACCACGCCACCCCAGTTCAGACATAGCCATATGCAAATCAGTCTTGACCCTGTGCCCCATGGGAACAGTCCAGACCGAACTGCCAAGCCATGTCTTCCCTGGACCGGAATCAAGCATCCTAGGACCGGTTTCAGGCTATCAGCCTTCATCAGCCAGGATAGCTTGACTCCAGTGGCGTAGTGAGCACGGGACCCACGTCTGGGCATACCCTTCCCACTTAGGGCGAAATGCAAAACACACAAGATGATGGACGGAATGCTGCACATTGGCAAACATTCACCCCCAGTCACAGATCTGGGTTTAATCCATCGTTATTTTGCTTCACCACGCCACCCCAGTTCAGACATAGCCATATGCAAATCAGTCTTGACCCTGTGCCCCATGGGAACAGTCCAGACCGAACTGCCAAGCCATGTCTTCCCTGGACCGGAATCAAGCATCCTAGGACCGGTTTCAGGCTATCAGCCTTCATCAGCCAGGATAGCTTGACTCCAGTGGCGTAGTGAGCACGGGACCCACGTCTGGGCATACCCTTCCCACTTAGGGCGAAATGCAAAACACACAAGATGATGGACGGAATGCTGCACATTGGCAAACATTCACCCCCAGTCACAGATCTGGGTTTAATCCATCGTTATTTTGCTTCACCACGCCACCCCAGTTCAGACATAGCCAGACATAGCCATATGCAAATCAATCAATTTATCCAAACATTTAACTAAAATTCCCTCCATCGCACTTATCTTAGCTGTTAAACTATTTAAGGTTTCTCTTACAAATTTATCCATTGCGTCCATTTTACCTTTTAGTTTCCCCACCTCATTTTGTGTACGCATATTAATACTAACTAGCGATTTCTCCCAGTTCTCTGACTTACACGTTAAAGAGGGGTTATTCTTTTTATTGATTTTTTACGCGTTTTCGATAGATTCGTGCTTGATTT
Source organism: Calotriton arnoldi (assembly GCA_963921515.1). Lineage (NCBI taxonomy): Eukaryota > Metazoa > Chordata > Amphibia > Caudata > Salamandridae > Calotriton > Calotriton arnoldi. Next base: position 526,875 of record CAWUFW010002639.1, on the reverse strand, counting down.
AGAACGCAGGTTTGGGCTCAAAAGCTCCAAAACTGACGGGCCCTCAGGATTTCTGGCGCGCTTAGTCGGTGGTTGGGTATCTGATTCTATTTCAATTTCACTACACGATATATGATCGGATATATTTACCGCACAGCCATTAGCATCAGCAGTGCACCTGCGAGAAAACTCTAGGTCACTGCATTTTCCAGCCTCTATATCTGCAATCTCAGAACCTGGGTTCAAAGCTTCTTCGACTGTAATTATCTGACGTTCAATAGCGCCCACAGCACCTGTTAGATAATTTAATAAAGATTGACGGGGATACTCCCCGGATTTCTGTGGTTTTTTAATCTGAGTACTCGGTATTTGTCTCTTCCCCATATCGGGATGAGAAATATACAACAGAAGACAATAACTAAAAATATACAAATAATATATAAAGTAGATATTACCTCATATAGATCAGCACACAGTAATTCCACAAAGTTCCACAAAAACTGAATATAAATCTTACCACTAACTAATTAATAAATTTCTAAATAAGAAATATAGGGCATGGTTATGTCACAATAATATCACAGTCGTTTGACAAGTCTTAATGAGTCTCTACAATAATCCCCGCTATCAGCCGACTTATAGGGGAAGTTGCAAAGGGCATAGAGCACAGTACCTTGTTCGGGCTCACAGATGGAAAATGAAATGAAATAAAAAGTGAAAGAGTCAGGGCCCAGCCCAGCCTCTATCGGCCTATGACAGGCTAAGACGGGCCCGTCTTGGCCCGGTCTTCGCCCGGGCCGCGCCCGGGCACGTCCCGCGTGCGTCCCGCGCTGCGGGAACTGCGAGCGACCTTTTTACCGCGTTGCAGCCCCTCCAGGGGCTGTGAATAAAGTGCTGATGCAAGGGTTCCGGCTCAGGGCACAAGGATCAGGCTTCCCGCCCGCGGGAACTGCGAGCGTCCTTTTTACCGCGTTGCAGCCCCACCAGGGGCTGTGAATAAAGTGCTGGTGCAAGGGTTCAGGCTCAGGGCTCAGGGCACAAGAATCATAAAACCATCCTCTGCCTTTGATGGTGGGAGGTATCTGAAGTTTCTGTTTGCGGTGAGTTTATTCTGTAAAGAAATCATCCTCTGCCTTTGATGGTGGAAGGAATCAGTAATATATGAAACAGTGCTTAATTTGTATAAAACAGAAGTGCCAGAGCCCTCGTTGGGAGGCCCCTGCAGCTTGCACCACACATTGCTCCTGCCAGCGCTGCCAATGGCAGTGCCAAATCAATTACTAATCATCACACTCTTAAAAGTGTGACAATTCAGCATACTCTAGGCCCCCAATGCTATAAGAAAGGCTTGGGCGGCAGTCAATGTTCATTTTTAACAGGGCCACCATGTGGCAGGCTGATACAAACCCCGGTGTTGACAATTAAGTGCTTGTGCTGAGCACCAGAAACCACCGGCTCAAATTAAGCACTGATATGACCCATCCTCTTTGAAATTCTTTGATTAAAGGTGTAGTTTTATACTACATGCTATTTTGCATTCTAACTGAGCTACTTAATGTTGCATGTATGCATTGATTTTGGATCATTAATACAATATCCAAAGTTCCTAAAATTGACTGAGTCTATTAATGTGTCCTGATGTTCTTTCCTTAAACTGTGCTATTTAGTATTGATTCTAGATGCGTAGTAGAGAGAGTCATAGATTATTAATTTCAGAGCATCAAGTTCTGCTTCTTCTATTCTGTGTTTCTACTGCAGAACTCTTAAAGTGTAATTCCGATTAGACTGAACTTCTAAAGGAGGTTAGGTCTACTTATTGCAATACTTTGGGGCATATTTACAAGCCCCTTGCGCCACTTTTGCGCCGCCGTTGCGTCACGCATGTGACGCAGCGGCGTCGCAAACCATGCGCCGCGTTGCGCTATATTTACAACGTGACGCATCTAGGGAGATGCGTCACGTAGTAAACCCCTGCGCCACATGAAACCTGCGTCAGGTTTCATGTGGGCGTACCGGCGCAGGGGGGGGGGGCGTTCCGGCGCAGGAACGCCTCGGAAAAGTGACGTAGTGAAATCTACAAGATTTCACGCAGTCACTTTTCCGACGCTGGTGCGTCAAATCCTTACGCCTGCTTCAAGCAGGCGTAAGGATTGACGCACCATGTTAGGGATAGGGAAGGTTGGAACAGTGCTGGAGTTGCGTCGCGCTTGCGACACAACTTTAGCACTGCGCCAACCTTCCGCCGGCAGATGCGTCACGCATCTGCTTATCCTTGCGCCACGATGCGCCGCATTGTAAATGCGGCGCATCGGACGTGGCGCAAGGGTAAACTTGCGTGACGCATTTTCCCTGGCGCAGCCCTGCTGATATGCAGGGATGCGCCAGGGAACGTAAATATGCCCCTTTATTTTTACTGTATGGTCCTAAGAGGGGTGTATTTGAACCTTATCTCAAATTTGTGAGTTGGACGCCATGGATGCCATGGACCGACCACCACTGCGTACACTTCGCCATCAACAAACCCAAGACACCCAAACCAGCCCCACGCCCACCTCGAAGGAACTGGAGCAAGGTTACCGACGAGCAACTTAACTCCACCCTCACCCGAGACAACCACACCTGGGCACCCGACGCAAACGACGCAAACAACGCAGCCAGAGAACTCCACACCTGGATCTTCAACTGCGCAGACGAGCTCGCCCCACTACGCAACCCCGACAGACAATGCCCCAGGAAAGCCGCCTGGTTTACCACCGCTCTCCAAGAAGCCAGACGCACCTGCAGACGCCTGGAGAAGAACTGGAGAAACACCAAGACAACCGAAAACCACACCACCTACAAGGACGCCATGACGGACTACCATAACCAGATCAGAGCCACCAAGAGGAACTTCATCCACAACAAAATCCTGGCCAACTCCACCAACTCCAAGGAACTTTTCAGTGTCATTCAGGAATTCACCAACCCACGCAGTGAAGCCACAGACATCACACCATCCCAAGACCTCTGCGACAAGCTTGGAACCTATTTCCACGTCAAGATCAAAAACCTCTATGACAACTTCATCGACCATCCACCAGGTGCCACAGACGGCCCCCCGCCCCCCAGAAACACCAGCCAGCGCACCATCTCTAACTGGACACCGATCACGGCCGAAGACACCGCCTCGAACATGAAAAGCATCCACTCGGGGGCCCCCACCGACCCCTGCCCCCCTCACATCTACCACAGAGCTGCAGCCGCCATCGCACCCGAACTACAACGCACCATCAACACCACCTTCAAAACAGGCACCTTCCCAGACGACTGGAAGCGTGCAGAAGTCAGACCCCTGCTCAAGAAGCCCACAGCTGACCCCACCGTCCTCAAGAACTATCGGCCCATCTCGCTCGTCCCCTTCGCAGCCAAAGTTGCAGAGAAAACAGTCAACAGGAAACTGACACGATTCATTGAAGAGAACGCCGTCCTCAACCCATCCCAATCCGGATTCCGAAGCAACCGCAGCACAGAGACCGCCCTACTCGCCGCCACAGACGACATCCACACCCTTCTGGACCAAGGCCACTCCTCAGCCCTCATCCTACTCGACCTATCAGCGGCCTTCGACACCGTCTCCCACCGCACACTAGTCGCCAGACTACACGACGCAGGCATACAAGGAACAGCCCTGGACTGGATCCGATCATTCCTCACCAGAAGAAGCCAAAGGATCAGACTCCTACCCTTCCTCTCTGACCCCACGAAAATCACCTGCGGAGTCCCACAGGGTTCATCACTGAGCCCCTCCCTCTTCAACATCTACATGGCCCCCCTCGAAGCCATCGTCCGACAACACGGCCTCAACATCGTATCCTACGCCGACAACACCCAGCTCATCCTCTCCCTCACCAAAGACCCCACTACTGCCAAACTCAACTTCCAGAAAGGAATGCAAGACGTCGCAGTCTGGATGACCAACAGCTGCCTGAAGGTCAATGCCGAGAAGACAGAAGTCCTCGTCCTTGGTACCACCCCTTCTGCATGGGACAGCACCTGGTGGCCGACCGCCCTTGGAAGCCCACCTACCCCCTCAGACCACGCCAAGAACCTCGGCATCGTACTCGACTCATCACTCACCATGAACCGACAGGTCAACGCCGTCACCTCCAGCTGCTTCAACACCCTCCGCATCCTCCGCAAGACCTTCAAGTGGATCCCCCCTGAGTCAAGGAAGACAGTCACCCACGCACTCATCAGCAGCAGACTGGACTATGGAAACGCACTCTATACCGGCATCAACAAGTCCCTACTCCGCAAACTCCAAACAATACAGAACACCGCCGCCAGACTCGTCCTCGGCATCCCCCGACACGAACACTGGCTCCCCGTGGAGAAAAGAGTCACTTTCAAAATCCTCACGCCTACAAATGCCTACACAACAACGGACCCAAATACCTCAACGACAGAATCAACTTCCACGTACCCAAAAGAAACCTCTGATCTTCCAACCTCGCACTGGCCGAAACCCCACGCATCCACAGAGCCAGAGCAGGCAGAAGATCCTTCTCTCACATTGCGGCCAAGACCTGGAACGAGCTACCGGCAGACATGAGACGCGCCCCCTCCCTGAACACCTTCAGGAAGACCCTCAAGACCTGGCTCTTCGGCTAAACAGATCTGCGGACCCCCTTCAGCGCCTTGAGACCCTCACGGGTGAGTTGCGCGCTTACAATTCCCTGATTGATTGATTGACGCCAATTAATGGTCCTCATTGAGTGGCAAACCTAGATCTGGATACCCTAATTCTCACCCCTCCCATCGGCAGAGAAAGATCCATCGGAGAACCATCGCCTCTGTGGTAAAGGGCAGTAATGAGGAGTTGATTAACTGTAGAGTGCCCTGTACGGTTAGAGTAGTGAGTGAGTAAAATAAGAAAAACGCTTTAGCTGAATCACTAGTTTGCTAGAGTCAGTGGGGCATATTAGCAAGACCCACGTTAAAATTATCGCCGTTTTAGCGGCAGGAAACTGCCGCTAAAACGGCGATAATGGGCTTGCTAATATGCGTTATAGAATTCCAATAGAAGCCCAGGTTAGATGTCCTGCACATCTAACCTGGGCTTCTATTGGAATTCTATAACGCATATTAGCAAGCCCATTATCGCCGTTTTAGCGGCAGTTTCCTGCCGCTAAAACGGCGATAATTTTAACGTGGGTCTTGCTAATATGCCCCAGTATCTCTTCCAGTTTGCAAGCCTGCTGTAGTAATTTGTTACGAAACGTCACTAATTTCAATCCAGCAATGACCTGGGACCGGATGGCTTCTTCAAGGGTGTATTTTCCAAAATCATAGTTTTAAACCGAGTTCTACGAATTAGTCAGTTGTTGTAACAGGTTTATGTAGAGTAGAATAAAAAATGTAGCTTTGATATTCAACATTCTTTTATGCAGAAAATAAGCCAATATGCTATTTATAAAGTTACAAACTTAGTGGTGCACCCAAAAAGGAAAAGAGTCCAATAATTCAAAGATTCTTGTGTCTTCTTTAGTTTTCTTCCACATTTTTTAATTCCATGTCAGTTAAAATGGTTACAGCCTCGGCCAACACGTTTTCGTTCAGGCAACGGACACCTCCAGGGCGTTTTTTTCAAGCAGTTTATTATTTTCATTAATCAAATGCAGGTGAAGAATATAAGTCTCATATGATAATCACTTTCCAGTCTATTCCATCTTTTTACTATAATCTCGAATGGTAATTCACCAATCCAATCCACAGGTTCCTGATTAGCTATACCTCATGATGACATCAGAATCAGTGTCCCACATTGTGTAAAACCGCTCTCCCAGTCTTCCACCACGTCTCTTCCCTTCACCTTCTATCATGCAAACTCCATCTGAGGTCCATTCCATTCTAGAAGAAGAGAATCATTCTTCTTCCCTACCGCAAAACTACAAAATGCAAGGAAACAGTCTTAAATAAAACGAAAGCGAAAGCTGAGAAGCCAAACTCGCTGCTCCGGACCGTGTCACCTGTGGCTGAACTCATCAACCTTCCCGAAAGGCTTGGTCCTTTTTCCTTGCTACTGGGGATAGGATGCAGTCACTACCTATTTGGGAACTCACACAAAGCTTTTGCTGCAGTGCTTCATTTGTAATGAAATAAGTGCAGCTGTCAAAAACAAAAAGCTGACTTTTACCCACTTCCTAAATTGGTGCCGAACACTGCCTTCACAGACAGTGGTCAAAGCTGGATTGCAGTGAGCGAGCATGCCTTTGTCAAGAGAGCTGAGGCGGAGGTACCCACCCAATGAAAAGTATGAAACAATTGGGTCAACTACTACATTTTACATCGTGGTTTTCACTTTAAATTGTAATCATAAACTCTGAAAGACCACTTTGAAGTGGAAACCTTTAATTTATTTGTTTTAATTTGAAAGCTTTCCGACTTGGTGAGCATACTTTTAAAAACACATTTGCAAATTTGAACACACCTATCTGCAACCTACGAAGCCTTTTCAATGTGACGATGAACAGTAGACATCCTCAAATATGGACTTTGCTAGCCCTGATGATGAATGTTGCTTCACTTAAAGAGACCCATCTCATGAGCAGTCAGAAACCTGGTACTAAAGCAACCTCAACTCACATTTAAATCATATTTTAACCAGTGTCCTGATTGAAGTATACAAATTAACACTGCAGTTTAATGCAATGAGGTCAAAATTCAAGTTGGACTACAACTTCTAGGGTGACCATCTCTCGCAGTGACTCCTCTATGGTTTTGTACCTTCTTAACACTCGCTCACAGTGCTGTCCACTACTGCTTTCTATCAACATCACAACAGTTCCTCACTTTTCTACATGTGAATCATTTGCATGGATGTTTAATTTTGCCAAATAATTACTATTTTCCTTACCTTTCTAGTCTCGTTCCTCACATTCAGCTCATATTTTCTAACATATTTCTCAAGCAATATGTCTCACTTTCCCTTTAACATCTCTTTCTATCGCCTGTCAGATAAGTGACAAAGAACCTATGCTTGCCTGCCCATAACCCCCCACCTCTGAAGAAAAACCTCTAGCAACAATCTACCCTTCACATCTTTCCATCCAGTTACCATCATATTATTTATATTGCTTTAGGGTCTACAGGTGTATGATGTCTCAATGGTGATGCCATCTGACAGGATTCACTGCTGAATTGTGCTCGCCATGGTCAGTGAAAATCTGAAGCAACATTTCTGTCCGCAAGTCTGCACATCCTCATACATATCCCCTGCTCTGAAAAATACAGTTTTCACTATAAAACTTTGCACATTCACCCCTGCCAAATGAAACACAAACCGTTTTACAGTGTGTGATAGTGGGTGCTTGTGCATCAGAAGCAGCCGAATATGCCTCTTTATTATGCTTGCCGTCACCCCGGATGTTGTTACAACGCAGTCGTTACAACGACCGCGTTGTAACAACGCATACCATTACCCCGCAAGTCGTAACAACGACTTGCGGAGGGGGGCCGTGGATGTTGGAATAGTATAATTTACTATTCCAACTCCAGTCTGTGCGGACAGTAGGGAAGGTGTTGGATTTTAAATCCAACACCTTCTCCCCCCTCCGCAAGTCATTGTTACGCCTTGCGGGGTAATGGTATGCGTTGTTACAACGCGGTCGTTGTAACGACCGCGTTGTAACAACATGTGGGGTGACGGATTCGTAGTAAGGGCTGTTTACGGAAGCAGCCTGCAATCATGGTGCAGTACACTTCCAAGAGCTGCTCTTGTAGTGCTTCGTTCAATGAGATAGTTGAATGTTGCTCCTTTCCAGAAGAGCGCACATTCTGCACAGAAGCTGTGAAATAGCTGGCAACACCACATGCAGACAAGAGATACCTCAAGACTGACCTATATTGCTTTTAGTATGGCCATAAATGGCTCAAGGCTAACCAACCCCAATGTCACTGTCAAACAACACAATTGATCACAAATATAAATATTTTTATTTAATTTTTTTTTATACAAAATTATTTAATACTTTTTTTATATATATAAAATTGTTTTATCATTGTGCAATTGTTTAGAAAGACAAATTCATCACTGTCTACACATATCCATAAACAGCTTTTTAGGTAACTGTTGGTTGTATATAATTTTTGTTTATGGATATGTATCTCTTGTCAGTTTATTTTGCTTCCCCCTCCTCATAGACCTCAAAGTAATTAGGGGGTACCTTTTTCTTATGGTTAACACCACATGCAGAAAAAGCATATTTCTGTAAATACAACTTCAGTGAAGACTTGTGGAGTGTAGGCAACGGTCTTGCTGGAGCAGGGATTCTTGAATCTCAAATGCCAGGTATAGTCATCATACAAATCCCCACCATTTGTCGTATGGACCTTTGTTGTTAGTCGATGAGGAGAGTGGGTAAGGAACTCTCATTTAGATTAATTTCCATAGACAGTGAAGACCGATTGAGCCTTCACAGGAAACGACAAAGAGAAGAGGACTGAGTTGCAAGGGATTTTTTAACAAATCAGTTTAATCCCAGGGGCGGCTCCTCCGATATGGCGGAGGAGCGTTGTCCCGGTGCCAGCCTCAAAACTTGAAAAATACAATGATAATAAAACAAGTTTATTATTGTTTTATTTTCAAGGTTCTGAGGGCTGGGCGAGTCTTGGGGGCGGGGCCATCGCGAGGGCAGTGGCAGAGGGAGTGGTTGCACTGTTGTCAGTGTGCATGTCGGTTTGACCAGCTGTCTCAGGCTGGCCAATTCGACATGCACACTGAGTCCAACTCAGCTGCATTGCTGGGTTGGAGACTGCAAAGCACAGGCTCCCAGTCTCTCTGGGAGTGCAAATTCCCAGCGCTCAGGCTAATCCTGATGCTGCTTTCGAGCATGAGAGCACCATCAGAATTGGCTGCAGCTGGGGCTGGGAGCCTGTGCTGCAGCGAGGACATGGAAAAGAGTGTCAGGCGGCATGTGGAAGGTAAGTTCTTTTTATTTGTTTTAAATGTTTATTTTCCCCTACCTCCCCGTCCCCCCAACCCCACCTCACCACCCTATTTGCACACCAGCCGGTACTGTTTAATCCGGAATCATTCGCTCATTAAGTGTCAATTATTACTCATTATTATTACAGATTTAAATCCTCTAAAAGATGTAAAATTTAAAATAATGTAAAATAGAACATTAGTAAGAATTACCAGCAGAATGCAGAATATGCAACAAATGTGTTCCATTAAGGAATCCCCTAATCTAAATTAAAGAAGGATACATCAAAAAGAGCATTTAGGCAAAAAGGTAGGGTGTCAGGTTCAGAAAAACAAATTAAGGTTTCTGATGAGAGAATTGGCATAAAGTCTTCTTTGCCTTCAAGCAGTGGAGATTGGCAGAGTTGAGAAGGATCTTTTCGATCTTTCGAAGGATCTCAATTTGAAGTCAGCAAGCATCTCTGGGGTCTGCTTCTCCTAATTAGTGTAAGCAACACACAATATCATTATTCAATAAAACTCTAGTTGCAACATTTCAGCTTCACTTCTCAGGAGCCAATTAGTCTCCTTAAAAAGCCGGGAGCAGGTAAACTCCATTATGTCCCATGTTATTACAAAGCATAGCTATGTCCTTGAGCTGTTACACTGAGCAGAATATCTGATCCAGACAGCTCTTGATCCACGAGTCGCAGTTCCTGGCATCTTCTCCTCCTCCATGTGAGAACCTCATTATCAATCGTCTAATACATAACTAATGCCTGTTCACTAGTTAATAAAAGGCTTCTGGAAAATTACAGCATCTGCAGTAGGAATAAAAAAGGAAAACATATCGTGCAAAACAACTGCAAAAATATGTGAGCAGGTCTATAAGCCTTAAACTTGCAAAGTCGACATTCAAAGTGGTATTAATATTAGGCTAACGTAATTCATTGCAACATGTTAACTCGAGGGTTTGCTTATAATAGCTAAGGGCTGTTACCTACTACAAATAAAATAAATAGCACATGTTATTTAACATTGTTAATAAACTTTGTTAATGAATGCATTTAAATACACTACATCAATTTCCCACACTGAAGGCTTAAATAGCCATCACATTAAACACAAATGAATCTCCAAGGAACACTTCATCTTTCCGCGGAATTATTCATCTTACTCTTCTCGTTTTACAACTCCCTCATTTCTCTGTAGGACTTTTTCTTTCTCTGTTCCATTTGTATTTCTTCTCTTCTTTGCCTTATCCTTTCTTATCTTTTCTTTCTTGCTTGCAAACTTCTAAATCCCTTATATAAAGAAAGTGTTAGACCTGTCATCCTTAGGGTGGTCTTCCCCCAAACATTTTGCCTGCTTACCTTTTCTTTTTGCTGATTCTTTTTGTTGGCCTTTGGACTCTGGGCAGTGGCGTTACGAAACTTGAGGGGGCCCCCCTGCAAGGTACATTGCAGGCCGCCCTCCGGGCACAATCAGGAGCTCTCAGGCCAGTGTACTATGCTGAGGGGCCCCCTGCAGCTCGAGGCCCCCCATACCGCAGGGCTGCGAGGCCTAAGTTACGTCACTGACTCGGAATTTTGCCATTGCTTGCCGGTGCTAAAGTGCATGTGCTTCACCCCCAAACATGGTAAAATTAGTATTTATGCAATTGAGATATTTAGTTTACTTGAAAGTCCCTTGTAAAGTGGTATACCATATACCCATGGCCTGTAAGTTAAATGCTACTAGTGGGCCTGCAGCACAGATTGTTCCACCCACACAAGTAGCCTTTGAAACCTGTCTCAGGCCTGCTATTGCAGGGCCTATGTGTGCAGTTTACTGCACTTCGACTTGCCATTTAAAACTACTTGCCAAGCCTTAAACTCCCCTTTTATTACACATACGTCACCCCTAAGCTAGGCCCTAGGTAGGCCATAGGGCAGGTTGCTGTGTATGTAAAAGGTAGGATATGTACTTTTAAGTTTTGAATGTCCTGGTAGTGACAAACAACTAAATTAGTTCTTCACTACTGTGAGGCCTACTCCTCTCATAGGCTAACATTGGAAATTCCTTAATACACTTGTATGCTGTAATTCCTGTTCAGAAATGAGTAGCTACATCATGTTTTATATCTTTGGAATGGTAATGATAAATCCTCTTCAATGGTCAATCAAATGTCAAATGAGTCAAGCTCAATTAGGAATCAGTTTCACAGATTTAAATTGTATGCTGTGATGGTGTGACATACATCATAGGGGTTCAGGTGGTTCTGTTCTCAGATCATTCGGGTCATAAGCTGTTGGATCAGGCACACTGTCAGTATAATAAATCTACTTAGGTGCAGAATCTCTGCAGCAAGGTGCTCTTGCTCTTTTAGATTCCCTAGGTGTCTGTTGATCTTCTTCTGTCTCTCTCACACCACTTGATTCTGTTTCTTCCATGATGGTATGTGGTATGCTTTTGACAGACACACTAGATCTTAGCCTCTCTCTGCTCCTTGCCCATTCTTGTCTCTCTCTGACTCTCCCACTTCTTCAACCTGTTCTGTCACCAGGGTCACCTTTCTCCACCTGTGGATGCTCTGTGGAGTTCCCCCTCTCTAGGCTCACCTCTTCCTCCTCCGAAGATTCTTCCACACCACTCTGTGAGATGTTGGGTACTTGAATAGCTGGAGAACTCTGATGTACAATATCCCCCTCTGGTCCTTCTAAATCTCCTGATTTAGGAGGTCGGGACCTGTTTCAAATGTCACCACCTCTTCAAGCGGGCATTTCAATCTCTGGGAAAGGGAGGCAAGCACCCAATTAGGCAATCTGCCACATTTCACGGCAGTGTTGGTCATATGGATTGACTTGTAGTGTCCTTTCCACCTTGGCTCCAAGCATGACTTCAGAATGTGCTTCTTCACAAGAACCCAGTCACCAGGACGAAGGTCATTGCATTGTTCTTGAGTCTGGTTGGCAGTAACAGCTCCAACCTGGTGAGAGACAAAACATAAGACATCAGCCAGTCATTTGCAGTAATTGAGAATCATGCCATCTTGATATTTACAAGCACAGTCGCAGGCACAGCAGGCAGTCACATGGCACAACCCATGAGTCTTTCATGTGGTGACATTCCTGTTCTTCTGTCAGGAGTACTTAGGGGACTCATCAACACCGAAGCCAAAGCATCTGCCTATTTTAGAGCAGTGGATGCATATACTTTGGCCAAATGATTTTTCAGTGTCCCACTAATCTGTTCAACAATTCCTGAAGCTTCTCATCTGTAACTACAATGTAATCACTGTTCCACTTTTAGTGCCACACACATAATTCTAAGGATCTGAGGGTTTTTTAAACCTTAATTTAGCCATTTTTCAGCATTACAGTACAAGAGAAAAAGAAAAAAGAGAAAAGAAAGAGACTGGAAGTGAAGCAATGAAACATTTGTGTGCACATACTTGTTTACATATACAAATATCATGATTTTAATCATAACCATAATGGGGATCAGGAAAAAGCGACAGCTGGGGGATTACAAAAGAAAAGTGGGGTAAAGGAATACAGCAAGTGAAAAATCAAACATTGGTCTCTTGGCTGGAAAGGCCTGAGGAGAGGCCGGGCGTTGTGACAGCGGGGTAGACTCAAGGAAGCCGGAGTCGAAAGTGAGGAGATAGGAATGGAGAGGTTGCCAGATATCTTTCGGTCGGGCAGAGGGGGGTTGTAATCAGGCATAAACCTCGCTGGTTAAATCCCAGTAGCTCATGCTTCGCAACCAGGCGTGGACAGTGGGGCATGCAGCGTTACCCCATCGAAGTGCAATCTCTTGTTTTGCCAGCAAGAGAGCAATAGCAGTATAGTGGCAAAATGTTATAGGAATGGACGAGACATTGCCTAATAGAGCCATGTGTGGTGAGGGGGTCACTGCTAAGGAAGTAATTCGAGAAATTGCGTCACAGTACCTCAAAACTACTGGATAGGTCCATGTCAAGTGTGGGAAAATCTGCATCCTGGGATCTACACTTAGGACAGGTGGACGCCCTAGTGGGGTCTACGGATCTGATTATTAACATGAGTCTTTCAGTCTGACTCCAGAGAAACCGGAAATCTGAACCGTGGTGTGAGTTTTTGCAGCAGTAGTTTGGCTACCGAGAGACTGTCATTTCTTTGTGTTGGGTAAGCATCCACCTATCAAGAGAAAATGGACCCTATGACCAGGACATATCATTGCCCATTACAGACAGGCATCTCGATGAATTCCAACTGCATTCTATTAAAGGGTCCTCCTGATCTGCCTATGTAACTCTTGATTACAGGGGTTCTTCTCCCTAAATTAATTTGCTGACAGGTCACACATTTATGGCCATGACTCTAAATCAGGGATTGAACCAATTCTGTCTGAACAATCTAACCACTGCATCTCTCCCTAGATGTGCGGTACAATGAGAAAGTCTAGTCATTGGGAACAACAAACTATCAGGCAACACAGGTCTTCCATCAGCTGAGACCCAGATCTCATTTGTATTCTTAATGCATCCTGCTCTGATCAAATCTTGTTGTTCCGCTTCTGACACTTCTTCCTGCAATCTCTTGATTTCCTCTCAGGTATCAGCTACAGACAACAGCATTGAAAAGGTAGTGTCCTCATCAGATTCATTTGCATACTCTTCGTTAAATGTGCAAGCCACAGTTGCTCAATACTGAGCAACTTCGTCGGCATATCATGGCTACAAAATTATTTCTGCTCCTGTGGGGTACACATTTAACAACTGCAATTTCATGTTGCAACTGTAAAGTTTACAACACTCTTATCACATATTCCCCATTCCGAATTGGAAATCCGGGTAAAGACATGAATCCCTTTTGTAACCATAACTGTCCAAAGTCATTAAGGGTGGGCAGAGCTCACAGGATTCCGCGGAGTTGCATAAAAACTCAGTGGAATTCCGCGGAGTTCTGAGAGCGGGCTGAGTTGCTCCACTCGCCCACCTAAATGCCTGCCAAGTTTCACGGATGACTGCTTAAGCGAGTTGTAGAGTTACAAACAAGCAGATACTGCGGGCGCCCAATGGAAGCTGGCATTGTGACTCACTAAGACGAATCTCTTAACTGCACACACACTCTCGAGCCTTGCAAACCAAAAATACACCAATGCAACTCTAATTCAATGCGCTTGGTAATTAGTCATCATTCAATCAGTACTTCGCAGGAAAAACAAATATATCTGCCTGTCGCCTGCTGAGGCGGTAAACCTGGGCTAATTAATGCCTGTGGAAAGCATGTTGAGAATATAGCGTTTATGATACCCCCTTTGTCTGAGCGATTGTTCCAGTCAATTAGAGGACCCTTTCCCTGCCCTCTGCTTACATAATATTGGGTAATAGAGGGCACATTCTGCCCAAAACTGCTGTGCACCTCCCTTGAGCCGAAGGCCGGGGTGTTGGTCACGGGAACCTGTCATCTGACGGAGCATGATACACACATACACAGTCCAGCATTCCTGTTGCCCCACCCCCTTGTGTTATTGATGATGTACCAAGTAAATGCCTAAGGCCACACCTGAGATAATGCCTTTCTCATTTCTCAGTCAGGCGGCCCGCACGTATTTCATGCTCGTGGCTGCAGTTGTGATTTTCAGCTCACGACTTGTGGCATATTCGAACACACGTAAAGGTGTCACTGACTGTAGGAGTAACAGTATATGTCCCAAGTGTAAGACCTTCAGCCAGCCTAACCTTCTTGATGGGGGAAATGTCTTCCTGCATTCCAGTGACAGGTACTGCGGGTCACTCTGTGTGTTCTCCAGCAGCTTCTTGATGGCCTCGGGACTGCTGGTGCTGCTTGACATCCTTGTCGCTGCCCTGGGCTTGCACTCTCTGGTATTGCCCTACACAAAGCCCACCTGCACTGGCTGGTAGTACGGCACAGTTCTGTCCTTCATTCTAAATACTCCCAGCTTAGGAAAGTACTATTATTATATTCTGGCCCCCAAGTAATCTACCTGAGGGCTAGCCGTTCTCCAGGGTTGACACGGGGCACAGCAGCGTAGCTCCTCCCATTCCTGCACAGCGACCGCTGTCAGCTCCGCCTCGCCCCTCTCCCACAATCCTGGGCTCCTTGAATACATCACATACACTTCCGTAAACACACTCAGATGGGAGCAGGACCACAATCTCCACTAAGGACAGTGAAGAGGGACTCGATGGTAGGAGAAGGTTACGACTGACAGGGAAAGGTGCTGGTAAACTCCACTACGCAATGTAGGTGGAGTTTTTGCCAAACTCCGCCCTCCAAGCGGAGGGCAGAGTGACAAAAACTCAGGGAACTCTGCTGGCGGAGCAGAGTTTACTGCCCACCGGTAAAAATTCATGGGCTACACCAAATCCATATTGAATATGGGTAAATATTGTCACCCTCCATTGATCTGAAAGTTAACAAACTCTGGTAAGGGCCACCACTACTGCCACTTTAGCAGAGGTGACACTTCGGCGCCAGAAGGCTTCCACCACTTCCTGCATTGTGCAGACAGCATAAGCTCTCAAATATGAGCCGTCCACAAACGTTACATAGTCAGGTTCATCAAGGGGTTCATTCTTAATATCAGGTCTTGGCTTGGTGCACAAATCTGTCAATACTGACACCAACCGCCGCAACCGCTTTAAGACAGCTGCGCAGTCCTGCGGCTACAGGATCAAGGGTAGTCAAAATGTATGCCACAGGTCTTCAAGAGTCTTCATGCAATTGAGTAAGCACTGAGAGTCACGGCAAAATAAAGGAAACATTTTACCATGTCTCAGATCTAGGAACGCTTTTAAGCAATTGTTGTCTCATGGAAGTGCATCAGCCTCGGTAATGCCTTGGCCACTAGGGAAAAGTTGGGTATCCACTGTCTACAGTACTTCACCATTCCCACACATTTTCTAATTCTCTCTGTATTTTAGGTGTATTCATTTTCAAAATTGCAATAATTCTCTCTTGTGACACTTTCCTTGCTCCCTTCTCAATGAGATGTTCTTAATACAGGTCCTCTTTTTGACAATATTGCAACTTGCTCGGGGACACCTTGCATCTGTTCTCAGTCAAATGATTTAACAAGGTAATTGTGTCCTGTTTACAGATATTCGTGTGTACTTCATGCCACAAGCAGGGTGTCAATATTCTGCACAAGATGAGAATTACAGAGCATTTGTAAAGTCTCAAGATTTTTTTTCAAAGTCTGATTAAAGATCTGTGGGCTTTCTGTATACCCTTATGGGACTCGGCACAACTGAGTACCCTCGTGCAATGGGATGGAAAAGAATGCCTGAAAATGATCCACAACTGCGAACCATTCGACATCACAGGGGATCTGAAATAATATTGTAGCTGCATTTGGTGCCACTGAACAACATGGAAAGACTATACTATCGATTTTTCGCAAGTCCTGCACAATCTTGTATGTGCCATTCAACTTTTGCATGTCCATGATCGGCACATTTAATGGACTCCTGACTATCTCTCTCTGAATTCCTTGTCACAGCATTGAATCAGTCCCCAGAGTGATTCCAGCCTCTGTCTCAGTTGTACGATTGAATGGTGGAGTTCTCTGAAACTCAGCATTTCGTTTAATCACTATTCGGACAGGTTCCACACCTTTAATAAATCAGAAGTCTTTTCCTGACAAATCCCATACTTCGGGTCTCACAGTATCTTGTAAATCAGGAGGGAAATTCTCTAGTGTTGTCACAGGGAACAGTGCAACTGCAGTTCCTTGTATGGCCATTTTAAATTCAACATTCTCATCATGCTTTTGAAACTCAACACCATGCGGTGTACAGTAAATTATGCAATTTATTTTGCACAATAGATCCCTCCCTAACAGATTTACAGGACTTGAATCAGACACAACAAGCTAGTGACCTTCTTTGAGACAGGCTTGGTTATCTGCTTATTTGTAACACCTACAACTTGGTTCTTCTTTTAGAGGTAGGTAGGTCAGAGACTTGAGCAGTTTCTAACAGTGGAACGGGTAGCACCGGAGTCGATAAAAAAATGACACTTGGTGGCAATTCACCTCACATTCTACAAACGGACCACTCTAGTATACAATCCTCCTCCCCTTCAGGCATGGTCATTGTGACTTGTTTTGAGTCACAGCTGTCATTCTCAAACATGGAAAATTGTTTAAATGGATTTTGATTTTGGGGTTTTCCCACGTTCTGTGTAGAGTAGAGCTTGCTGGACCTGTATCATTGGGTTTTGGTTGATTTGGAGTTTGCATTTGCTGCATTTGCTGAAATGGGACATTCTACATTTGAGTCAAATTGACAATTTGTATCTGTCCATCACCAACTACTCTATTATGATTCTGTCAGTAATCCCTCTTCCATTGCCCAAGCTTGTTACAATAATGACAATTAGTAGATCTCTTCAATGACACAATGTCTGCGGTTGAATTCGAATCAACCAAAACACCTCGACCTCTGCTTTGTGAAACACCAACTCCATCATGTATCATTTGACCTCCAAATGGCAATCAACACCTTGCATTCCACCAACATTTCCCACATATGGCTGATTTTGAAATCCTTTCTGATCCAACTTAATTTGAACTTCTCCTTAAGTCTGTTCTGCTTCATCTCTTGCTCATCACTGCAGTACTTAGCATACCTCTGGATTTCATCTAACAGTTTAGTCTGCCAGCAAATCACATTCTGTTCTATGTGCATACTGATCTCTGGGTGCAGCCCAAGAACGAACTTTGACACAAAGCTTCTGATTTCTCCCCTTCCAGGATTTTCTTGACCACTGTGCTGATTAAACACCTGGGAGGACCTGGCTTGGCAGTTCGGGCTGGACTGTTCCCATGAGGCACAGGGTCAGGACTGATTTGCATATGGCTGGGTTCAAACTGGAATGGCATGGTGAGCAAAAAACGATGGATTTAGGCCCAGATCTCTGTACTGGGGTGAATGTATGACATTGTTCTGCATTCTGTCCATCAACTGTTGTTTTTGCATTTGTCACCCAGAGTGGGACGGGTATGCCCAGACGTGGGTCCCGTGCTCTCCATGCCCCTGGAATCAAGCTATCCTGGCTGAAGAGGGGTGAAACCCCGAAACCGGTCCTAGGATGCTTGTTTCCAGTCCAGGGAGGACCTGGCTTGGCAGTTCGGGCTGGACTGTTCCCATGAGGCACAGGGTCAGGACTGATTTGCATATGGATGGGTTCAAACTGGAATGGCATGGTGAGCAAAAAAACGATGGATTTAGGCCCAGATCTCTGTACTGGGGTGAATGTATGACATTGTTCTGCATTCTGTCCATCAACTGTTGTTTTTGCATTTGTCACCCCGAGTGGGACGGGTATGCCCAGACGTGGGTCCCGTGCTTTCCATGCCCCTGGAATCAAGCTATCCTGGCTGAAGAGGGGTGAAACCCCGAAACCGGTCCTAGGATGCTTGTTTCCAGTCCAGGGAGGACCTGGCTTGGCAGTTCGGGCTGGACTGTTCCCATGAGGCACAGGGTCAGGACTGATTTGCATATGGCTGGGTTCAAACTGGAATGGCATGGTGAGCAAAAAACGATGGATTTAGGCCCAGATCTCTGTACTGGGGTGAATGTATGACATTGTTCTGCATTCTGTCCATCAACTGTTGTTTTTGCATTTGTCACCCCGAGTGGGACGGGTATGCCCAGACGTGGGTCCCGTGCGCTCCATGCCCCTGGAATCAAGCTATCCTGGCTGAAGAGGGGTGACACCCCGAAACCGGTCCTAGGATGCTTGTTTCCAGTCCAGGGAGGACCTGGCTTGGCAGTTCGGGCTGGACTGTTCCCATGAGGCACAGGGTCAGGACTGATTTGCATATGGCTCGGTTCAAACTGGAATGGCATGGTGAGCAAAAAACGATGGATTTAGGCCCAGATCTCTGTACTGGGGTGAATGTATGACATTGTTCTGCATTCTGTCCATCAACTGTTGTTTTTGCATTTGTCACCCCGAGTGGGACGGGTATGCCCAGACGTGGGTCCCGTGCTCTCCATGCCCCTGGAATCAAGCTATCCTGGCTGAAGAGGGGTGAAACCCCGAAACCGGTCCTAGGATGCTTGTTTCCAGTCCAGGGAGGGCCTGGCTTGGCAGTTCGGGCTGGACTGTTCCCATGAGGCACAGGGTCAGGACTGATTTGCATATGGCTGGGTTCAAACTGGAATGGCATGGTGAGCAAAAAACGATGGATTTAGGCCCAGATCTCTGTACTGGGGTGAATGTATGACATTGTTCTGCATTCTGTCCATCAACTGTTGTTTTTGCATTTGTCACCCCGAGTGGGACGGGTATGCCCAGACGTGGGTCCCGTGCTCTCCATGCCCCTGGAATCAAGCTATCCTGGCTGAAGAGGGGTGAAACCCCGAAACCGGTCCTAGGATGCTTGTTTCCAGTCCAGGGAGGACCTGGCTTGGCAGTTCGGGCTGGACTGTTCCCATGAGGCACAGGGTCAGGACTGATTTGCATATGGCTGGGTTCAAACTGGAATGGCATGGTGAGCAAAAAAACGATGGATTTAGACCCAGATCTCTGTACTGGGGTGAATGTATGACATTGTTCTGCATTCTGTCCATCAACTGTTGTTTTTGCATTTGTCACCCCGAGTGGGACGGGTATGCCCAGACGTGGGTCCCGTGCTCTCCGTGCCCCTGGAATCAAGCTATCCTGGCTGAAGAGGGGTGAAACCCCGAAACCGGTCCTAGGATGCTTGTTTCCAGTCCAGGGAGGACCTGGCTTGGCAGTTCGGGCTGGACTGTTCCCATGAGGCACAGGGTCAGGACTGATTTGCATATGGCTGGGTTCAAACTGGAATGGCATGGTGAGCAAAAAAACGATGGATTTAGGCCCAGATCTCTGTACTGGGGTGAATGTATGACATTGTTCTGCATTCTGTCCATCAACTGTTGTTTTTGCATTTGTCACCCCGAGTGGGACGGGTATGCCCAGACGTGGGTCCCGTGCTCTCCATGCCCCTGGAATCAAGCTATCCTGGCTGAAGAGGGGTGAAACCCCGAAACCGTTCCTAGGATTCTTGTTTCCAGTCCAGGGAGGACCTGGCTTGGCAGTTCGGGCTGGACTGGTCCCATGAGGCACAGGGTCAGGACTGATTTGCATATGGCTGGGTTCAAACTGGAATGGCATGGTGAGCAAAAAAACGATGGATTTAGGCCCAGATCTCTGTACTGGGGTGAATGTATGACATTGTTCTGCATTCTGTCCATCAACTGTTGTTTTTGGATTAAACACCTACAGCAATCATTCATAATAAGCATGCACTGATTCTTTCTTTCGTTTCCTGAGTCGCCCGATTGATCTTCAACCAAATAATATCCCTAGCCGGAACCATTCCTTTCAGAAAAGTAATCACATCATCATACTTTGTTGGCACCGTAGGAGATGGGGCATGAGTATGTGGATTCCTTGGGGGTTCCGTACATCACCACTCTATAGCAATTTTACACTTAGCCCATAAATCGCTCAGTACCACAAGTGGAAAAAGTAATCAAATCTGTCCACAAAACCTTCAATTTGTTCTATCAACCTGCGAGCACCGCTGTACAGGATTCTCATTCAGTTTAGGGAAATTGTTCGTGAATGTCGAAAGATCACCTCAATTCCATGGCACAGGGACATACCCTCCACCTGTTATTTCCCTCATAGAGAATGTTAGGGCCTCATTAGCATCTGGCAGTGCTAGAGGCGGTTTTCCATTTACCTCAACACTATTTCATTTTCTTTGCCTGCTTCTTCACCTATTTGCTCTCCAAGCTGTCAAAATCACTCCACTTCTGCATGCATTTAATTTAGCAATGTGTAACTTCATACCTGAAGATTGCATGGTGACAATCGCCTCATCGTCTATGTGTGCCCTGAAACCTTCCTGTACAGGAAGACTCTTTGAGAGGTCTACCATATATATCTCTGCCAATTCTGTAAATTTCTCATGAGTTGAAGCTGCACGCCTTGTAATCTCTTTACTCATTTTCCTGGTATTGATTCAGATGTGAGATGTCTAGACATCCTCTAATGAGTTCTTCCAATTCCACCTTTAATTTTGGTACATCTAAGGGTCTACTTATCCCCTGACTCGTAGATGGGGACTCAGTATCTCCTGCTCCTCTACTCTTGGGAGATTCTTTAAAACATAGGGGTAAAATCTCATTATTGAATGGTCCTATTCCCCCTTGGGTAACTGGAGTCATGAAAATAAGTTTTCTCCCTTCTCGCAGTGATTGAACATTATGTGGAGGGCTCTAAGCAACAATCTGTGAATTTTGCAACGTCCCGGAATAACAGGATTTGGGGCACTGGTTACAGGTGCAGATACAACAGGAATTGTTGAGGTCCGAGCTGATATGACTTGTGACATTGGTTCGGGAACAGTCACAATAGAAGCTGAAACAACTGGGGGCAATTACAGTAACAGCTATCTCAGTAGCTGCAGCAGCAATTGAAAGAGTTGGAAGTGGTCCCCCAATCCGAGTTATATTTGGGGCAAGAGGGGCTGTGGCAACCGTACTACTATGTGTGGGAGCACTATCTGAATCTTTTGGGGGAGCAACATAAGGCGGTGGACATGAGACAATAGAGCATCTAAAAGATCATCACCAGAATCACTGTCAGTACCAGATTTCTCTGTAGTACCAGCATTTTCTTTTCCCTGTTTCCAATTCCTTTTGGGCTTCTCTGTGGTCAATGCAAGGTACACCCTAGCTCCCTCAACAACACATTTCCTCTACCTATTCTGTTCTTCATCCCATTTAGCCTAATTACGCACCATTATGCATTGCTCTCTTTGCTCTATTCTGATACTTTTCTTTCTCTCTTGCATGTGCTGCATGCTTCCAAGCATTTAATGCTTCATATTGTGCAGGTCTAGGAGGTGGTTTCATGTCATATAATATTCCCCTCAAATTCTCAATACCCTTTAGATCAAATGTGCCATATTGTGAAAATCTTAATGCTCCCTTCTTTTAGGCGATCTTGTGCCATTGAGGAAGCCACAAACACGTATGAAGCCCCTCACTTGTCGCCATATAATGACTGGGGATACATTCCGGTGGAGATTTCTCACAGACAGGAACTCGTACATCACCCCTGATTAAATCTCTAAGGTCTCTGAAATATTTCATGATTACAGCAATTCAGCAGTAAACTGAGCAGATTTCAATTATAAAAAATACAGCGTTTTAATTAAAATCACAGTTCAATACAGATCAGCACTTGTATCCAATCCCAACATGGTGAAGGAAGTGACCCGAATAGGGTCACCCGGGTCACTCGCGACCACCTCTCAGCCTTCCAAACAAATGAAGAGTCGGTCAGACAGTAGAGAATACAAACCGAAGTTATTTATTATTCATACACTCCAGCACAAGTCCAATCTGACCAGCCTCCTTGGATTGCTGCAGAGGGACTGACCCTCGCCAACATGGTAATACTTGATATACATTTCCAGAACCCCTAAGGACACGCCCAGACTGGAATTTTCCAGGTAGTAGCTGGTGAACAAAGGAGACACAGAAGGATGAGCTACAATCCTAAGACCGGGTACATGCTATCTCAGTTCCAAGGTTATTCTGCCCGTGCCCGCCGCTCTAAGGGTGGGAGCAGGCCTATCAGACGGGAAAAGTATGTAATGACAAAACAGTCTATTCATTAGTGCAGCGAAGCTCAACCTTGGAGAAATAGAAAAAAAACATTGAGGCTGCTTTCTGCTGAGGCAAACAGAATGAGACAGAAGCTTAGTTTCGGTCATGGTACAAAATGGCGGCTGAATACAAAATGGTGCCGCAAATGCTAACTTAAATCGTACAATGCAAGTGGAAGTCGACCAAAAACATTTTCCATTCCAACAGACCCTCCTTTTAGCATTTGCTAACATTTTGCTACTGTTTAGAAGCAAATAACTCCTCGTATATCATGAAAACTACTGCTACAAGTTAATACACGCATTATCAATATTCAAAAATGCCTTCATCTATTAACATTAGGTCATTGATATCCTTCATCATCATCATGGCCATTGTCTTAGGGTCACGCACTGGAACCTTAGGTTTGGGTGTCAGTGTTTTTACACAGTAAGCACAGCAAGCAGGAACACAGTGTTTTCACAAGCAACAAGTTAAAAGTATACCAGCAATTGCAACTAGGAAGATAAGAATCTTCCAACCCCAAGACGCTAATTGACCCAAGAATCATCCAGAGAGAGTCCATGTACCATTTTCTTGGTGGATGTCAGATGCAAGCCGGTGCAACTTCTGGATGGCAGAGTATACATTAGGGGCGTGGTCTGGGATGTATACACAACAACTACTGCCAATGAGGCGACAGGCCCCTCCCCGATCAGCAAGGATGACGTCTAACACCATCCTGTTTTGTGAAGCAACAAGCCTCGTAGCCTGGAGCTCAGCTGTAATATTTGTCAATGTTCCAGCTGTGGTATTAATGACCCCTGCTACAACTCTTGTGAGCCGACGAATGTTAAGGCTATTGGACATAGGGCCCCAAAAGGGTATAATACCTTTCATGGCTTCGATGAACTGCTGCAGAGTGGTGTCTGTCTGATCTATATCTTCTGTGTTAATAACCCTCCTGACTCGGGACAGGTATGTGCTCCTACGTTGCAATCGATGGTCCTTATGGTAATTGGGCGGAGCTATATATATGGGGGTAAGAGGTAAGAGAGACAACACCTACCCGACCATCCCTCAGGGAGCCAAACATAATCCTGGGATCCGCAAACGAAATAGACATTAGGGGGTGGTATCAGGGGTGGACTATCTATTGATCTCAGCTTATATGTGGTGTTGCACCTGCTCTCCCCTACCTCCATCTTCCCACTCCCCTGGACACAGAATGTAGCTGTGGTGTTAACCACTGACAGCGGTATTGGCTTATCTTCAGTAACATTACGAGCCTGGAAGGACTGGAAATATTCTGACGTGTTGAATCCCAGGAAATCATCTATTTCCATACGAGACCATGTTCCATTTCTCACCCCTTTGTATGCATGCATGCAAGAACTTAAGAACAATCTACTGAACGGCTCTCGACCTGTAGGAGCACCAGGAGGTGCTCTATGCTGGAAGCATACGTTTTGTATCATGGTGCAGGGACCAAAACTCTTTCTTTCTAATGTATTAAATTCGGGAGGTGGACGTACCATACTAAGTAATGCAAACCACACCTCACAGCTACTAATATAGGACAATGGCATGGACAATAAGTTCTCACTTTTATGGGTCACTGAGGGAAGTAGTCCACACACCCAACAGTTTGTCATGTTAGATGCATTATGTGTCTGGTGCAACATTTGTATAAACACATTATCCTTATAAGACTTTCAGTGCTCCCCTTTGTGAGGTACCAAAGTGACAAATATATGCTCAGGGGGAACAGGTGTCGTACCAATCAAAGAGCACACAGGATACTTTTCCTCCAAGAACCATGTTACCCCAAGCACTGTTATTAAGGAAATCACAACGATCACTATGAAAATAATTTTACTCTTTGTGGACCAAGCAGACCAACTAAGTCCATCCCGCTCTAAACGCGGTGCCGCAAATGGCTGCTCTTCCTCCTCGATGGGGCGGCCGAACGGATACATTATGGAACCAAGGGGGGAAAGAAGGCTAGAAAACTAAGGGCAAAAGGCAAATGTTCCCAGCGTCCGTTAGAGCCTCGCTGGCAGACTTCTATTGTTCATCAACATTGGCGCTGTTGAGCACCGGCGGTGGAGCTGTCGGACCAGCTCTTGAAGAAATCCCATGTCGCTCAGGATAAGGTACCCCCGTCCAGGGTAACACATTCGGTCTATCCTGTCCAGTGTCCGAACAATGCACCAATCTCGTCTCTCCCTATGCTACTGTTGCCTGACTTATCGAGTCCATCTCTGCTAATCTGACTTTTCCTTTGGTGCACTGTTCCTCCGTCGGGGACGCAAATTGTACCTAACTGCTCCAGGCACAGAGGGGTCGGGAAAAAGAGACTCAGGGGGCTCAGACACAGAGGGGCCAATAGACTGATACTCGAGCACAGATGGGCGAGTAGAACGGGGCTCCTGAATGGCCCTGACCTCAGGGGGCACTGCCGCATTCAACACTGCATCATTCTCATCCTCCGTTTGGGTCCACGTTAGCTGGGCATCCGAAAAGGGGACAAAGCGGGGCACCTGCTCCCACTCCGAATCCCCAATGCCGTCAAGGACCCACTGGTCATAAGGCAGAGGAAGAGGTACTTTCCGGCAATGCTGGCAGTGTATCCAATTCTTTCGGCCAGCAACCTTGACTGCTGTGTGGGTGGCAAGGAGTACCTGGACTGGCCCCTTCCACCTCGGCTCCAAAGCCTTCTGCCTCTGAAAGTTATGCGTCAGGATGTAATCCACAGGCTGAATGTTTGCACGGGCCCCTCAGGTGCTGGCGGAAGTGTGTCCTGGATCTGTTGGTGAATAGAACGCAGACTTTTAGTTAACTCATACAAATAATCTACTAACAGAGGATATTCAATCTCGGAAAATTTCCGAGGATGCGGGACCCACCAGACATTTGCCGGGCGCCCAAACACGACCTCGTAAGGTGACAATCCTGTTCTAGAATGAGCAGCTGTTCTTGTAGACAAGAGGGCTAATGGTAAAGCATCTGGCCACTGCAACCCTGTGCTCTCCTGAATCTTTGCCAATTTCAGTTTGAGAGTACCATTGTACTTCTCAACTAGACCCGCTGACTGGGGGTGATTCGCAGCATGAAACCTTTGTTTGATGTGGAGTCCTTCGCAAACCAACTGTATGACTCTCGCATTAAAGTGGCTTCCATTATCAATCAATCAATCAATCAACCATGTCACTTATAAAGCGTACTACATACCCGCGAGGGTCTCAAGGCGCTGGGGGAAGAGGGGGGTGGTGCTGCTACTGATCGAAGAGCCAGGTCTTGAGGAGTCTTCTGAAGGCCAGTAGGTCTTGGGTCTGTCGGAGGTTGGTGGGGAGGGTGTTCCAGGTCTTGGCGGCGAGGTGGGAGAAGGATCTGCCGCCGGCAGTCGTTTTCCGGATGCGGGGGACTGTGGCGAGGGCGAGGCTGGTCGAGCGGAGCTGGCGGGTGGGGGTGTAGAAGCTGAGTCGTCTGTTGAGGTAGGCTGGTCCGGAGTTGTGGAGTGCTTTGTGTGCGTGGGTGAGGAGCTTGAAGGTTATCCTCTTGTTGACAGGGAGCCAGTGCAGGTCTCTCAGGTGGGGTGTGATGTGGCTGCGTCGGGGGATGTTGAGGATAAGACGTGCAGAGGCGTTCTGGATGCGTTGCAGCCGTCTCAGGAGCTTAGCCGTCGTTCCTGCGTAGAGGGCGTTTCCGTAGTCCAGCCTGCTGGTGACGAGGGCCTGGGTGACTGTTTTTCTTGTTTCGGTGGGGATCCACTTGAAGATCCTGCGGAGCATTCGGAGGATGTTGAAGCAGGATGAGGAAACGGCGTTGACCTGCTTAGTCATGGAGAGGGTGGGGTCGAGGATGACCCCTAGGTTGCGTACGTGGTCGGTGGGTGGCGGGGCTGTTCCCAGTGATGTTGGCCACCAGGAGTCGTCCCAGGCTGAAGGGTTGGAACCAAGGATGAGGACCTCCGTCTTGTCCGAGTTCAGCTTCAGGCGGCTGGTCCTCATCCATTCGGCGACGGCCTTCATTCCTTCGTGGAGGTGGGCTTTGGCGGTGTGAGGGTCTTTGGTGAGGGAGAGGATCAGCTGGGTGTCGTCGGCGTAGGAGATGATGTTGAGGTTGTGCTGTCGGGCGACGTGGGCGAGCAGTGCCATGTAGATGTTGAACAGCGTTGGGCTGAGGGAGGAGCCTTGGGGTACGCCGCAGATGATCTTGGTGGCCTTGGATCGGAAGGGGCGAGGCGGACGCTTTGTGTTCTGCCGGAAAGGAAGGATGTGGTCCAGTCCAGGGCCTTCTCTTGGATCCCGGCGTCGTGAAGGCGTGTTCGTAGTGTGTGGTGGCAGACCGTGTCGAAGGCGGCTGATAGGTCCAGGAGGATGAGGGCTGCTGTTTCTCCGTTGTCTAGCAGGGTCCTGATGTCATCGGTGGCGGTGATGAGGGCGGTTTCGGTGCTGTGGTTGCTGCGGAAGCCGGACTGGGAAGGGTCCAGGATGTTGTTCTCCTCGAGGTAGCGGGTCAGTTGTTTGTTGACGATTTTCTCGGTGACCTTCGCGGGGAACGGGAGCAGAGAGATGGGTCGGAAGTTCTTGAGGTCCTTGGGGTCTGCCTTGGGTTTCTTGAGTAAGGCGGTGATCTCGGCGTGCTTCCAGCTTTCCGGGAAGGTTGCTGTCTCGAAGGAGATGTTGATTATTTTCCGGAGATGGGGCGCGATGGCTGTACTGGCTTTGTTGAAGATGTGGTGAGGGCACGGGTCTAGCGGTGAACCGGAGTGGATGGTGTTCATGATCTCGCTGGTGTCCTCGTCGTTGATGTTGGTCCAGGAGAGCAGGCGGTTGGTGGTTGTGGGGGCAGTGGTCTCGGTGGTTGCCGGGGCGGTCGTGGTGTTGAAGCTGTCGTGGATGTCGGCGATTTTGCGGTGGAAGGAGGTGGCCAGTGAGTCGCACAGGTCTTGCGACGGCTGGATGTCGTTGGTGTTGGAGCTGGGGTTGGAGAGTTCCTTCACGATGTTGAAGAGCTCTTTGCTGTTGTGTGCGTTGTTGTCTAGGCGGTCTTTGAGTGAGGCCCTTTTGGCGGATCTGATGAGGTGATGGTGATTGCGGGTGGCACTCCAAATCAAACGGGGCAAGCCGAAGCGAGGAAAGAACTCCTTCATTAGTACCTTTGCAATCGCTATGGCTGTATTTTCTTTAGTGGGGTAAGCCTCAACCCACTTACTGAATGTGCAAACAACCACTAACACATATTTCAAATTGTTGACTCGATCATCTATATGTAATCTAATTGGAGGACCTCAAAAGGGAAAGTAGGGGGTGCAAAATTGCCACGTGGTGTAGGGGTACCCTTCCCAGGATTGTGCATCATACACACCATACAATATTTGACCAAATGGGTGGCCGTCTTTGGGATATTGTCATTGTGCCATACAGGATCTAACAATTTACAGATACCTTTTGCACTGATATGGGCTGGCCCGTGTGCCATAATGATTACAGGGAGAACGTATGCATCTGGTAACATCCACCTCTGTTTCCCTGACTTATCCGTCCAACACCTTCCTCATCCAAACGTGCTGTGCTTTCCTGCCATTCTGCTAACTCCTCGATCGTTGCCTCGCTCTGAATCTCCTTTACATCTGCCAACGTATCCTCAAACATAGTAATCTCGGGCACCCACCTAGTTGGACCTGCTACAAACATCCTTTTCATCTTTGTTCGGGCTGTCTCCTTAGCTGTCTGGTCAGCAAATGCATTCCCTCTACCCACATCATCAGTTATTGCCTTGTGGGCGCTACATTTTATTATCGCTAATTTCTTGGGGAGTGTCAGAGCCTACAAAAGCTTATGTATAAGAGGGCCCTTCTGGATCTTCATCCCATGGGAAGTGAAAAACCCCCTCTCTGCCCAGAGTCGCCCAAAATTATGGGCCACTCCAAAGGCAGTATAAATATTGACAGCCAGTCCCTCGCTCAACTCAGAGGCTCGTATAAGGGCAACGAGTTCCGCTGCTTATGCCAACTGGTAGGGAACTTGTGACGTCTCAACTACCGTGTGCAGGGTTGTGATCACATATGCAGCAGTTGTAGTGCCATCTGGTAACTTAAAACAAGAGCCATCGACATATAGTTCCCCTTGGGGGTCAGATAAGGGAACATCAGTCAGGTCTACCCGTCCCTTCGTCTCTTCCTCCGTCCGAAAAATACAATCATGTATATCAATTTCCTCACTCTCAAAAGGGAGGGGTAGCAAGGTGGCTGGGTTTAGAGTGGCACATCTTTTAATCGTGACATGCGGTGCAAAGAGGGTCAATTCATAACCGGTCAGACGTGCACTGGTGAGGTGCTGTGTCTTGGTTTTATTCAAAAGTGTATCCACAGCATGGGGTACCATGACTGTGAGGTCAGTATCAAGTACGAGCCCAGCCGTTTGCCTTATAGAGATGGCCACTGCCGCGACCGCTCTTAGACAGCTCGGGAGGGCTCTTGCGACAGGGTCAAGAAGAGAAGAAAAATAAGCACACAGCCGTTGCTTACCTCCAAAGGCCTGTGTTAAGACAGAAAGCGCACAACCGGCCGTCTCGTGTACGTACAGCACGAACGGCTTCATATAGACAGGCGTACCAAGCACAGGTGCAGAGCAAAGCGCAACTTTTAATTGCTCAAAAGACTGCTGACAGTCAGGCGTCCAAGGCAGGGGTTCATGCACATCTTTAGTGGTTAGTGCAAGCAGGGGTTTTGTTAGTAGCGAATAATTAGGGATCCATTGTCGACAATAGGAAGTAATGCCAATTAAAGCGCGCACATCCCTCTGAGTTTTAGGGATAGGCATTTTAACAATGGTGATGATGCGCCCAGGGGTCAATCTCCTACCCTCCTTCGACAGTAGGTGACCAAAATAGGTGACCTCCTGTCGACAATATTGAAATTTAGAAAGGGGCACTTTATGTCCGTGGTGAGTCAAATGCAGCAACAACTTAACCGTACTGTCTTTGCATCCCTTTTCAGTGTCAGAAGCAATGAGGATATCATCCACATATTGAAGCAATACATTACCTGAGGGAAGCATGAGGGAGTCCCATTGGGCTTTCAAGGCTTGGCTATATATACTAGGGCTCTCAGTATAGCCCTGAGGAGCTCGACAGAATCTAAAGCTTCTGCCAGCGAGGGTAAAACCGAACAAGTGCCTACTGTCGGGATGGATCGGGATACTAAAGAATGCATTTTTCAGATCAATGACAGAAAAGAATTTAGCAGAGGAGAGAATCATCGTCAGAAGGGCAGTAATGTCAGGGACCACTGGGAACTGAGGAACCACTATTTTATTAACTTCACGCAAATCAATCACAAAACGATAAACATCTGGGTGATCATCAGAGGAGCCTGAAGGTGCCCTCTTAAGAATGGGAAGAATAGGGCTATTACACACATTCGCAGTCATCCCTTCAACAACTCCCGACTCAATCAGGTCCTGTATAATCCGCAACAAAGCTCGCTCCCCTGCTTGTGGTATTTTGTACTAGGGAATATGAGGCACAATGGCATGGTCTTTAACTTTAATGGAAACCGGGGAAATTTGCAATAGTCCTACATCCGTGTCACCTGTTGCCCACAAAGTGGGCGGCACATCCTTAAATTCAGCAGGGAGGGGTCCATCTTTGGATAGACACTGCTTAGAGTTGACCACATTCGGACCCATTGTCATGTAAACACCTTCCGGAAAACAATAAATTGTTGCATGCAACTTCTTTAATAAATCTAAGCCCATTAAATTTTCTCCACAATTTGATGTTAACAAGAACGGTAAATCCACAGTAAAAGGACCTTTAGTCAATGTAAGAGGTTTGGAAATGGGTCTTACAACGGGTACACCAGAGAATCCTACTGAAACATTATTATGGCCAGACAGAGCTGCCCCGGGGACCAGTGAACGGGAGATAGAGCTATTCATAGCACCTGTATCTACCAAAAATTCCTTAACTCAGCCATGCAAATCTGCAGTAACATAAGGACCGCGCTGATCTACAGGTATCTGAACTGGTCCCTCACCCTGTCCCTGGCTGTCCTAGCTGTGAGACATTCCTGTCACCTCATCCAAATCATAGTCATCGTGGTAATACTGTTTGCCCCTAGGTTCGTCAAAGTAGTTCTGGTCAGTATGACCCTTCAATGTCCCAGCAGCCTGGACCCTGTCCTGGCCACGTCTCCACGACCCGTCCACGAGACCCTCGTCCCCGCCACTTTTTGCAGAAGCACCGGACACTCGCTGCACCAGTGTCCCTCCTCTTTACAGTACGCACACTGATTTGGTCCTACAGGCGTAGTGTTCCTGCTAGCATGCGGAAGCTGTCGGTCTGGACCACCACGTCTGCTACCATTCCTCGAGAAACCAGTTGCGATAACACCTTCGTCTTCAATTCTTTGTGCTTTTTCTCCACCTTGTCCTTCTCCTCATTTTCCCTTTGTTCATAATACTGTACCATACTCAATATTACAGAAGGGGAGGAGGTAGTCCAAGTGCTCTCCGAAGCCTGCAACCGAGTCGCGATCTCAGGAAGCCGGTTCGTAACAAATCTGTTAACGAACAATCGGACACCTTCCTCCTCCGACAAGTCCTGTCCGCTAAAATCCCAAAACACACCTTCAAATCCAGTGAAAGAATCAGACACACTTTCATCTTTCTTCTGACGACAAACCGTTTACTTGTCCCAATCTACCCTTCTTGGTGGAATAAGAGAATGCATATAAGAAATAATTCGGCCAGGCAAGGCTAGTATCTAGGCCTTAGGCTTCTCACCCTGCTTCCTCTCCTGGTCCCATGCTTTAATCTGATCCCAGGTACCACCCAATTCTGCAACGTGGTCCTGTGTGTGTACCTGCCTCCAAATATCAACGGCTTCCAGTTTACCAAAGAACATTTCAATATCTGCAAGCGTCATCACTGTTGATGAAGCGGCCTCCGTCAGTTCCTTATAATACACAGTAGGATTTTTCCTAGGGTCGGGTAACTGAGTCTTAAGGGACAAAACCTCACTCCTCTTCCATGCAGTATAAACCCATTGTTTCTGGAACCTGGCCTCTACCCGGTGTCTAGTAACAATGTTATGCTGATCCCGTAGCTCTGGTATTTCAGGGTGATATATGGGGTGGATTTCCCTCATCGGGAATTGGGACACTGTCTTCGGGCTCTTCTCAAGCAGCCTACCTTGATAAGCGACCAGTGTTGCGACATTACTAAAGACCTTACTAGGTGCCATATCAGCAGCATGCACATTGTACCTAATATCATAAATAATCTGGGGTGCGGCATAATTAAAACACTGTTCCCACAGGCCAATCAAAGTAGCCGACATGTGCTTAAGGGCATGCTGCTGCACAAACGGCTCATAATCTTTCATCACACTCCACACATCCTCCACACTGTAAATGGGGTGACGAGCACACTGAGCGGCCTGAATGGCTACTACCTTCTTCTCTTCATCGCCCACATCAGATCGTATCAATATCTGCCTCAGTCGCTCCCTAGCAGTTGCCCAGTCTCCATTCCCTAATCCACGTACAGGCGTTCCACTACTCAGTACAGTCGGGGAATGAAGGAAAAGGGAAGGAGTAGTAACAGAGGGAACGGGCACCAATGTCGCCAATGGCTGTGTTGTAGGTGTAAGAGTTGGAGGGAGAGATGCCGAAACAATAGGCGTAGCAGGAAGACTCCCGGTCATCGCAGGCGCAGAAGGCGAAGCCAAAGAAAAGACAGAAGGGGCGGTGGCCGAAGCAGCTGGATCAATAACAGCAGAAACAGCAGAAGCAGAAGAGACGGGCGATTGAGGCTGTGGGATGGCAGGATATATTTTCTGCGGGGTGTATTTGGGTGGAGGTCGAACATCTAACAATTCCTCCACAAATGTATCATTTTCTTCTCTAACAACATAAGACTTTTCACATTGCAATCGAAACTTCCTATCAGCACACTCTATCCCTCTCTCTGTTTTCTCTCTATCATATGCTACAGCTTTCTGAGTCACTGTCTGCATTTTTCCCTTTTGGGCCTCCTTCTCTGCTTTCATTCATCTCTGTCTAGCTTCCTTTTGCCATGTTCTGAGGGAATCAAACATCGACTGCCTACTTCTTTTCAAAAACAATTTATCCTGTAGAAAATTAACTTTCTGTTCATCAAAAGTGCCTGTCAATGGCCA
The DNA here is from genome assembly GCA_963921515.1 of Calotriton arnoldi. NCBI lineage: Eukaryota > Metazoa > Chordata > Amphibia > Caudata > Salamandridae > Calotriton > Calotriton arnoldi. The sequence goes on along the minus strand of CAWUFW010002639.1, from coordinate 494,134 downwards.
CTGCAACTCCGCATTGTCCCTCGTATATTTGTGCCATAACATACTAAACATAATAGGGCCAAGGCCATGTTTGACATACATGTGAAAATTTGGGGTGCCTTCTGGTGGCGCTGGCTGACTTTCTTCCAATCGAGCATCAGTAGAACAACAACAACAACAGCCAAAACAAAACATTTTGCTAAAACACGGCATCTTTCAAACAGAAGCAAGTTCATTATTGATGCTGAGCAGATATTTGCAAATATCTTACCAAAATCGGTTCTCAGACCTCATCAAATACAAACCAAAGTGGTACCATGTTCACAAAGAACTCAAGCAAATTCAAGCGCTTGTCCAAAAACGATCCTCAGACCGTACCAAACACAAACCAAAATGGCGCCATAGCCACAAAGAACCAAAGCAAACTCACCTGGTGCACACAGGCCAAACAAATGTATTCTCCACTGCCGACTATTCGGACCAAACGGTCAGATCCAAGGGTTTCACCATTCAGAACCCCAGCCGGGATGACCACTGGGCGAGGCACCGCCCGGTCAGACAGACGGGGCAGCTGCGAGTACCAGACTCTCTCGTGCAGGGATCCCCGGTCCGCCCATGGCCGACCTGACGTGGCCCGACCTCCTCACCCGTCTGTGGGCGAGGAAGGGCCACATCCGATGGGGTCCCTGTTCGGGCGCCAACTGAAGGAAGTGACCCGAATAGGGTCACCTGGGTCACTCGCGACCACCTCTCAGCCTTCCAAACAAATGAAGAATCGGTCAGACAGTAGAGAATACAAACCGAAGTTATTTATTAGTCATACACTCGAGCGGAGTCCAATCTGACCAGCCTCCTTGGATTGCTTCAGAGGCACTGACCCTCGCCAACATGCTAATACATGTTATACATTTCCAGTACCCCTAAGGACACGCCCAGACTGGAATTTTCCAGTTAGTAGCTGGTGAACAAAGGAGACACAGAAGGATGAGCTACAATCCTAAGACCGGGTACATGCTATCTCAGTTCCAAGGTTATTCTGCCCGTGCCTGCCACTCTAAGGGTGGGAGCAGGCCTGTCAGATGGGAAAGGTATGTAATGACAAAACAGTCTATTCATTAGTGCAGCGAAGCTCAACCTTGGAGAAATAGAAAAAAAACATTGAGGCTGCTTTCTGCTGAGGCAAACAGAATGAGACAGAAGAGTAGTTTCAATCATGGTACAAAATGGCGGCTGAATACAAAATGGTGCCGCAAATGCTAACTTAAATCGTACAATGCAAGGGGAAGTCGACCAAAAACATTTTCCATTCCAACAATGGTTTCTTTCTCTGTGGTCCTACTACAGTGTGGAGCTTGATGATACTGATGGAGCAAGGACTCACAAATGAGACTTGCTCGGATGCAATCTCCTCACAGTATTAATTTATTAAACTTGTATTGTTCGTACTAATTTTGCAGACACTACATAAATAGCAAGGAGGCTTGCCTATGTGTTTAAACTAACGAATAACGCTTGTCTTTTTCTAAAATGGCCGCTAAAACGCGGGAACTTTACTGCGCATGTCTCAACCATATCACGTGTTGTGACGTCTTTCTTTGCTTGGTGGGAAACTCCTGCTTCTGCGCAGTCTGCATTAAAATGGCTGCTTGATGTTTTCACATGCTACAGCTTGCTCTCGTGTTAAAATTAATTTGTTGTTTCTCTAACGCTATTAATGCGGGATAGAATTTATAAGTAAATGGGAATAGAATAGAAAGAGTGGGTATACAGTGAAACATTTTATTTGTGATTTTAATATTTTCTTCTTTGCTTTTATTAGTTCGTAAATTTTGGGCCTGGGGTTTGGTGAACTGAAAACTCGTGTGACAATGATCCTGCACATGCGTCCTGCATGGCTGCCCAGAGAGGAAAGGATGAAGTCAACCTGGACATCGTCCAAGGCCATGACCTGATGGCCGACATCGCTGTACCCATGATGTAGCAGCTGAATTGCAACAATGTATATGAATTATGTATAAAAATTGTCGTGAGACGGGTGGGAAATAAAGCAAATGTAATAAAATTGATGGGCGGTATTTAAAAACAATAGACTTTAAGAAATTGAACTAAATCAATATGGTGTGAGGATCAACCCCCTGTCCCTGTCTAATCAGAAGTAGTGGGCCCATATTTTGGCAACATTAATGGGAGGTACATGGGCGTAGAAGGGTATAATAGATATAGAATTAGCTAATTAGTTTAGACTAGACGCTGACAGGCAGAAGCTCCAGACCGACAAGCTGATCGATTGCAGACTGAATCGCTGTCCAGAGAGGTCCTGAGGAGGGGGCGGTGGAGTCCATTAGAAGGAAGGCACAGGAGAATCGAGGAGAAGTCGAGTATCAGAGAGGGGAACGATGCAGGCGTCGTTGGTAGAGAGGTCACCGGTCCTGTCCTGAACCTGGAGGAGGTCTCTGCTCTTCATCCTTCCTGGGTCCTATCTTTTCCAACTCCTTGGCCAAGGGGTTTGGTTCTCGCACTTTAGGTAAATATACCTGCAACCTTAGTTGCGCTGCTGTCTCTATCTTCTTTTTTCTGAGGGACCGTCATTGATCAATAATTATTATTCTATGCTTCATCCTTGATATGCGACTGAGTATCATGTGGTTCTGTATTTACTCGGCTAAAATCTTTAGATAAACATTTTAAAACTTCCTGACTCAGTGATTATTTCAGGATTGTGTACTTTAATGAATGTCACTCATTTTAAACTTCCCAATTAGCAAAGGATTCATTGGTAAGTGATTACTCTTCAATCAGAAAGGTAATTGGTAGCAGGGATTTTGATAAAGAGTACAACTGACTCCCCAGCGTAAGTATTAGCGTAGTATGAATGTATGGGCCTAAGTGAGTATTTGGTGTATGAATGCTGTTTGCTAATATCGCGCTGGATCAATACAACAACCAAACCCAGCACAACACTTCGCACCAATTGACCTATTGCTGGCATGATACTCTCTGGTTCAATTCTCACTCCTTGCAGCAGTTCACACTCCTTTATAATCGACTCTTACGTCGCATTCCACAAATTCTAAGCAAGCACAATAAACAAATAACTCTTGTCTGCTCCCCTAAAGAGTTCAAGTAATCACTCATACAAGAATCAGCCAGAAATAACACTTTTCAACTTCCACACACACACACGGATAAAATGATGACCAGTAGAAATCACCCTGCCTGATGCAGCTTCCCCTTTGCGCAATAGGGTTTATTAGCACCAATCACTATTAGAACAATCACAACAACCAGCTGCAGATCCCTATTTCAATTGTGTGAATGATGGTACCTCGCAAACTGACACCACAAAACTTAGCAGACAAGTAAAACCACAATTTCCTATCTATCCTAGGATCTTGGACTGCACTGACCCCAATAACAACTTTAACTGCTTAGCATCAAATGCATGTACACATTTACTTAACTAGACCATAGATGTAAAACACACACCACTTCAACACAACATCATAAGCCCACCGTAAACAACTGCAACACACAACCCTAATAATACTCAATCCTCCACCACGGCAAACACCTTCAGACCCGCAGAATTCCTTTGATCTTCAAGGTTGGACCATGGACTTTAGGGACATGGGCAATTCTAGACTAGGGAAAGTTTAATCAATCCAGATCCTTGAACTATTTTAGCTCCTCTTCTCCTGTGACATTAACCGTCACTCTGCTTGTAGGAAAGTGGATTATTAGTAAGTGGGGGTATTCACCGTCAGCTAGTAATAATACCACAATCACTAATAAGGTCCAGTAAAGTCTCAATATATTAATCCTTCCTCAACCCTTGGTAGCTTAGCAATGATCAGTCAGGCTTAACTTAGGAGACAGGTAAGTGTAAAGCATTTATTATCACCAAAACAGTAAATAAGTGAACGACACAACACAATAAAAATGCAACACCAATTTTAAAAATAGAGAATATATTTATCTTTAAAATGACACCAAAACGTCAAAAAATCCAATGTAGGGAACCGGAGATATGAATTTTTAAAGATTCGATCTCAGATCCGAAGTTATGTTCGTCGACGGCAGCCTGCTGCAGCACGATGTCTCGGTGAATCTTTGGAAGCCTTTCTCCTTGACGTCGACATCGAAGAGCTCTGGAGCTTTCACATCGACAACCCAGCACGGTCAAGTCAATTCTCAGTTCAACGACAGTGACTTGACTGTCAGTGTCGAGTTGGTCTTCCCTTGGAGCTTTTCTGCAAGACTGCAGAAAGTTTCATTCTTTGTAGATCTTGTTCCTTGTTGGTTCTTTTGATGAAAGAAGTGTCCAGCAGCACCAGCCAAGGGTTCAGAAGCTCTGGATTTCCTCTTGGGGGGCTAGGACTCAATTCCCTACAATGCATCTGTGTAGTCCAGAAAAATCCAGTTGTAGCTGGTTAGTTTGGGTAGTCTGTCGTAAATGGAAGAAGCAGACTGGAGACTCCTTGAGGTAAGGCATGCTGGTTTATTCAAAGAAACAGCTGAGCGAACACTTCACCAGCTGACCAGACCGGCAACTGGCATACATGGAACCACAGTCACAAGGTGCTAGAATACTAGCAGGTATTCTTGAAGGGGAAGGGAAGAATGGAAAATAGAAGAAGGGCTTTACAGAGGATGAAGGCTATGCGGAAACAGGTGAAGATTTACAACACATCTTCCTCCTTTATACATAAAAGAAAAATAGAGACAAAAGGAAATAACATTACAGTGTTAACAACAGTAATCATTTAAATAGGCAGGGGGTCTGCGAGACCTCAAACTTCTGGTCCCTAAAGGCACAAGAGTGTTATGGGAATTGCTGCTGGAATCACAAGCATCACCACCACCCACCTCCCTCCGATTGTCAAGAAAAGGATCAGACACGGCATTATCCAGTTCAGTCAACATGTAACCACTATTTCTTTGTGAGCTTTCAGTACAGGGGTCGAGTACATGCATGGTGGGTGGAATACCACACCTTTGATATAAGGCCACTCGGCGAATGTTCCATTTTTCACTATTTGTTAAAACAACATAATGCGGAAAAACATCTTTGACAGTAAACGGGCCTCTGAATTTGGTTAAACCTTTAGACACTCTACCTGAAACAACGGTGGGAGCAGAACCTAGGTGACCACCCTAGGCGACCCAATCCTTAATCCAAGCGGGAGTAAGCTTCGTACCTGGGAGCCTACCCCGCATGAGTTCAAAAGGGGACTTATCGTTCTGATTGTGTTTAGTAGTGCGATAAGCCCAAACCATCTCCTGAACCATCTCATGAGCAAATTTTCCGCTGGCACAAGCCATTTGGATTATACCCATAACCACACGATTGGTTCTCTCGCACAAACTGTTCCCCTGCGGGTTGTACAAGGATGTGCGATGATGCACCACACCACAATCAGCCAGAAAAGAGCACATATTGTGAGAAACAAGCTGGGTGCCATTGTCAGTAATAAGCACAGAGGGATATCCTTCCTCTTGAAACAGATTTTTCAAGAAGGCAATAGTGCTCTGGGTGGTGATATCCTTAAGAAAACTCACAGTCAACCACTTAGAAAAGGCATCGATGGCCACAATGGCAAAACGTTGGCTAGAAGGTAGTTCATCCATGGGCCCTATAAAATCCAGGCAAACACTATGCCACGAGCAGCTAGGAGTTGCAATGCGACCTATGGTTGACCCTACTGCGACTTTAAGTCTTTTCTCTCCCTCCTTGCATGCAGAACAGTTCTCAATCCAGGACGACACCTGCTGATCCATGCCAGGCCACCAAAAATCAGCTTTGAGTCTGCGTTGGGTCAAAGTTTGTCCCAAATGCCCCTCGTGGGCTAATTTGAGGAGTTTGGGCCTTAAACTGGAAGGAGGAATGAATTTGTCTCCTCTCATGAGGACACTCACACCACAGATAGACAGTTCGTCCAAGACCTTAAGAAAAGGACGCGCTGAAACATGCACACAACTCTCCCGTCTAGAACCAAGTCTGACTAAATCCATAACTTCTTTAAGAACATGGTCAACGGCCATTGCTTTGCACCATTCATCATGAGTAAAAGTGCCCTCACCAACAACAACAACATCTTGAACAGAGGCAACAGCTCCCTCCTCATTGGCAACTGTATGGGACACGTCATCAAGATCCTCACACTTAATAGAAAGTCTGGAAAGGCAATCCGCTTGGAAATTCCGCCAGCACTGAATATGAGAGATTTCATATTGGTATTCTTATAGTTTGGCTGCTAGCCTTGCCAACCTAGGAGAACCCTTTCCTGCCCCCCCGGGTGACAAGATTCGAACTAAGGGTTTGTGGTCAGTCTTAAGAAGGAACTTTGTGCCCCAGAGGTAAGTACGGAAGTACTGGACACCCCATGCAGCTGCGAGTGCCTCCTTTTCAATGATCGAGTAGTTTTGCTCTGATGAGGTGAGGGTACGTGAGGCAAAAGCAATGGTTCTTTCACCTTCGGGACATTTCTGTAAAAGCACAACACCGAGGCCTTGGGCACTCGCATCGACCATGACAACAGAGGTGCGCCTTATGTCAAACAGAGCTAAAACATCAGCTTCACATATTTCTTTTTTTATCAGGTTAAAACAGGTGGCTTGTTCTTCACCCCATACAAATTTCACACCTTTCTTGAGTAACAGTCTCAAAGACAACGTCTTGTCAGAAAAATTCTTCACGAATTTTGAGTAATATTCTATTAGCCCCATGAAGGACCTTAACTGGTCCTTATCAGAAGGACAGGGGGCCAATTGAATGGCCTCCAAGAGGTTCTTTTTGGGTTTCACTCCTAGGGCCGAAATTTCATACCCAAGGTACTCAATCTGTTGAACAAGAAAAGAACATTTTTCCCTGCGAAGGGTAAGACCCGCTTCAGCAATTCTCTTCAGGACAGATTTGAGTACTTGGTTGTGATCGGCGATGAAGTCCCCAAAAACAAGGATGTCGTCCTGAAAGAACACTGCTTTCTCAATGCCTTTAAAAATTTCAGTAACCATTCGCTGAAACACGCTGGCTGCTGAAATTAGCCCAAAAGGCAGACATGTGAATTGGAATGTTCCTTCTGTCGTTATAAAAGCTGTAAGGTGTTTTGAGCTGTCATGCAATCTTATCTGGTGATATGCGCTCTTGAGATCTAATTTCGAGAAGAACTTCACCCCCTTCAATGTAGACACTAGTTCACTGATGTTGGGTAGGGGAAAAGTGTCTGCAACCACACACTTGTTTAATGACCTCAAGTCCACACAAAACCTAATTTTGCCATCAGCCTTCTTGGTAATAACGACTGGAGACACCCAGGTGGACGCCTCAACAGGTTCGATCACACCACCTTGAAGCATCTCGTCTATTAAAGACCTAACCTCATCCCTGACTACTAAGGGGACTCTTCTAAGCTTGTGCTGGACAGGTAATGTGTCTTTCTTCAACTGAATTTTGTGAGCATACCCTTTCAACTCACCTAGCTCGTTCCTGAACACTGTGCTAGCCTCTTGGAGAATATCATTTAAAGTAAGATCATCCACAACCATGACCTGCGAAGGCGCCCTGGGGTTGACGATGATATGGAGATCATATTGATGGATCCAACCTAAGATCGGGGGTCCTTCAACTGCAACATAGATCTTACCTTTGGTAGACCGGTTGGGGAAGGTGATATCTGCTTCAAAATAACCTAAAAGATCTATGGTATCACCTTGGTACCCTGAAGGGGAAAAGTCACTGTGCTGTAAGATTTTGCTCCCCCTTCTTTTTCTAGCATAGATCTGGGAATAATGGTGTACCTGGAACCCGTGTCCACCATGAGAGACACTTGTTGTCCATCAATGAGAAATAAAGCTCTAGGCCTATTCTCTCGCTTTTGATTTTCTATGGCAACACTGCCATCATCGACCACTAACAACCTCTCTTTATCTCTTTTGGTCTCTGTAGTGAATTCTTGAACAACAGCTATTTTGGAGCGGTTTCTAGTTTTGCACATTCTTGAGAAGTGGCCAAGACGACCACACTTCAAACATTCTTTGTTTGACGCAAAACAGAATCTTGACTCAGACGTGCGCCCATTGCTGCCACATCTCGAACAAAATCTGTTTGGTGTCCTTACAAATGTGTTTTTTTTGTTGAAGGGTCTATTCTTGTTTTTAACTAAGGCTACAGATTCGTCATCACCTAAATCATTCTCTTCCCCCACACTCTTTTCAGAAACTTCAGACACTTCTTGGTGTACGCTACTTTTCTGTAGCTCCTTCATGCAACTTACTGATTGTTCAATAACTTTTGCTAGGTCAATAGCAACTTTTAACGTGGGATTTTTTGCCGTCCACCGTCTCTCTTGGATTTTACAATTATTACATTGGACGATCAACTGGTCACGTATTAGTTCATCAGACATAGCTCCAAATTTACATTTGACAGAGAGTTCTCTCAATCTGGCAACAAATTAATCTATGGTATCTTCACTGCATTGTCGGTGAGTATAACATTTATAACGGTTCATCACTAAGTTTTCCTCTTTAGCATATCTTGCTTCCAATATACATATGGCCTCTTTATATTCATCAGGCATCGGTTGGCCATTTGCTTGCAAGGTCAGAGGCAAAAACCTGAAGACTCGTTGACCCTCCTTCCCCAATGCACTGAGGAGCAAAGCTTTTTTTCACTTTTCAGAAAACTCTTGCCCATCCAAAGCGTCCAAGTAATTGTCAAAAATTACAATCCAGTCCTCCCAGGGTATGGAAGGGGTGCCGGGTTCGTTTAGAAATTGCGGCGGTGAAGCAACAGCAATCTGTTGTACAGACATGTCTAGAATAATAGTATGACAAACTAAAGCTAAACACGATGGATGACTTAAACCTAAAAGTTATTTAAGTTAGTTTAGATTATAGGTGTGCACATCACCGAAGAACATGCATCAAATGAGGAAATCCCAGTGCTTGTGGTATAAGCTTTGTTAGTTCTACACGTTCTAACAAGCTGCGGAAGATATGCAAAGTTGTTAATATGAAGACAGAGGCTCACCGATATATCCGTGGGCACGCATGAGTTGTGTGTGTCACCGAAGTATTAAGGGTGTGCTGGACGCGCTTGAGGTGTGCGCGTCACCGGAGCATAGAGCTTAAAATATCCGCTGACAAACGTTGAGAAAAGCTAGTGCGCTTGTTAGAAAGGGTTATCTTAAATTTGAGGCACCTAAGATGGCCGCTGCACGTTGCGTGCGGACGCACGTTGGGAGCAACTGGAGCGCTTGTTTTAGAAGACTTTAAGATGGCCGATTCACATTGCGTGATGACGCAATGACCAGGCACTCCAACGCTGACTCCGTGATATGATTTGGATGATGGCTGCTGCGCGCGGCGTAATGACATGGGCGCATACAGCTTCAGGCAAAGAAGTATCTGACTCACAGTTACTGATGAGGTGACGTCACAGGATCTTGCGGGTGATTTCCTCTCAGGATACAGGAAAATCGGAGCAAGAAGGTACCGATAACTGAACGCAGTGGATACTTTGGAAGTGTTCGCCTCTCAGCTGTGCAGTGCTTCTCGACGAGCTGTGATCAGAATCTTGACAGGATTTAAGTAGACAGCTGGTCCTCCGTGGTCTGGTCAGCGCTGCTTCAGATCGTCGCCAAAATTGTCATAAATGGAAGAAGCAGACTGGAGACTCCTTGAGGTAAGGCACGCTGGTTTATTCAAAGAAACAGCTGAGCGAACACTTCACCAGATGACCAGACCGGCAACTGACATACATGGAACCACAGTCACAAGGTGCTAGAATACTAGCAGGTATTCTAGAAGGGGAAGGGAAGAATGGAAAATAGAGGAAGGGCTTTACAGAGGATGAATGCTATTCTGAAACAGGTGAAGATTTACAACATAGTCCTCTCTTTGTTTGCTGCAGGTGACTTCTTTCAGCGCTTTTGTACTTCTTGCTGCGCAGGGAATCCATGCCTTTCCCTTTGAGTCAGGCACAGTCAATTCTTTGTTGCAACAAGTGCAGTCCTTATGAGGGCAAGCCTTTTGTGGTGCAGCCCAAGGGCAGTCTTTCTTCTTCTGATGTTCCAGGCAGTGATCTGAGGAGCTCCTGCAGCTCTCCCTAATGTATCCTTCATTCTGGGCTGGCAGAATGGGGGGATACCCCAGCCAATAGGGGTAAAGTTACCTCCCTCTGCTATGACCACTTCCGGCGAAGTGTGGCATATTTTTGACCCAGAATGCACTGTTTTCCAAAAATCAAAATGAAGAAAATCTCTCCTTGGTGTGTGTATCTGTGTAACCCAACCAGAGGTGTCACTACCAACTCACTACACTCCCCTTCCAGCCCCTCTCCTAATCAAATTAGGGGGACTCCCATCTGACTGGACATCAAGGTAGTTGTGTCTGGCAATGGTCCTGTGACAACTGTTCTCCTGCCTTTGAAGTCCAGCTTATCTCCCAGCCCCCTTCCTCTCTCTGGCTTCTCCAGGAAGCAAATCTCCTCCCAACAAATGGCTGTATTGTTTCAGCCCCAGGCCTCTTCACACCTACTCAGGGAGCAGCTTGGCTTAGGCTGTCAAAGGCTGACCAATCAGAAGAGGCTGCTACAGGGAACTGATACTTTGAAAGATATTGCTAGCTAGCTCCTAAGCGAAGACAGACTTTATTAAGTTTAATAAAGCCTTCCCATGCTAGCCTATGGGGCTAGCAGCACTACAATAGGGAAAAAGACTTTGGCTATTTTTCCCTATCAGGGCATATAAAACATATTTTATATTGTCTCTGCTTTTTACAACAATGCATACTACCCTGGAGGCACCTAGGGCAGACCAAGGGGTGACGTATATGTTATAAAAAGATAGTTATGGGCTTTGTACGTACTTTTAATTCCAAAGTCGAATTTGGACATAGTTTTATTTTAAAACCAGCCTCCAAGGCAGGCCTGGCTTTAAAATGACACCAGACACCACACCAGTGCACACTGCATTACGTCCACTGAGGTGTCTAAACCTGCATGCCCTGCCATGTACTAGGGACTTACAGATAGGCTGTCTTGGACAATTAGAATTATACCAATTCCCCTATACCTTCAAGAATGACTTTCCTACACGGCTACTGTGAGAAGTTGGGTTGTTGATTGACTGGGGTGTGAGCGCTGGTCAAGCAGCAACCCCAATCCTTGTCAGGGTGAGACACAAGCCAACCCTAGCTTAACAGGTGCTTAACCCTCTAGTAGCTTGGCACAGAGCAGTCAGGCTTAACTTAGAGGCAATGTGTGAAGTATTTGTGAAGCACTTCAAGCAGTAATGAAGTGAAAACACCACACACAAAGGATCCCACCCCAAGTTAGAAAAATAGAACTTTCTTTAATAAATAAAACAGGAGCAAAACATCAAAAATCCACTCAGTGGAACCAAAGCCATGCAGTTTTAAAGATTTTAGTAAAAATAGCACCAAAAAGCATAAAGCGCAAACGGTGGCTATCTGGTCGTGCCAAACCGGGACAAAGTCACAAGTTTAGGCCGACTACAATGGAGCACGGGCTGGCTACAGGGACTAAGTTAGGCCTGCTGCGCAAAGTTACTTAAATCCTGGTTTGCAGAGCGTAAAAGATGCGGCGCGTAACCATGCATTGGTTCCAAGATGCGACGATACTGCGATGCCTGCGTCGTCGTCGAGGATCCTGTTGACAGGGCTTGCAATGCGAAGTCCGGTATCGAAGATGCGGCATGTAGTTGGGGGTGATGCGTTGGTTCTGAACAGCTGTGAGGCTGGGATGCAGAGTCTGTCATCGCCGTCAAGGCTGAAGTCGATGAGGAATGTGAGGGCCTGCACCGAGGATGCGTCGTGCAGTGGTGGTTCCAAAGGCGATGCGACTGTGCCGGCGATTCATGTCTTTACGATGGGTCCAATCCAGACAGCAGAGGAGATGCGTTGATTCTGCTGGATCCACAGAGGCTAGCAGTGCACCTTAAGCCCACTTCCAAAGGTCCAGGACTGGGCTGGCACCACTCGGCAGGGTAGACTCACAGATGGCAGAGTCCAAGTGCAGATGCAGGGTTGTTGGAAGTATGTTATGTCCTTGTGGCTTCAGATCAGGAGGTCAGCCAACTAGCCTTTGAAGTCACTCTGGGTTCTGGGTTCAAGAGATGCAGGTCCAATCCTTCTCACCCAGGCAAGAGGGCAGCAGGCAGTAGGTCAGCAAAGCAGGGCAGCAGGTCTTCAGAAGTGATCCTCCTCTAAGCAGATCTCTCTTATTAGTTTAGCACAGGATTTTGGATTTCTCACCCCTTGTCTGAGGTTCAGATTCACTAGCATTGTGAATGCTAATCTGGTCATCTAAGAACATTTTTCAAGTTCGAAGGATCAATTTGAACAGCTTTTCTAATATTTGTGTAAGCTAGTTGTATGATAGCCTCGTGCCTTCCTATATATGCAGACATGTTCTTTCCTTGCTTCATCTTACTTGCATGGAAACATATCAGTGTCTATTACCTTTCCGGTGCACCGAAAGATGCTTTCCTGCATATCCATTATGTCTTTATCAGACATGTTAGGCTTTGTTGGTCTCAGAGATTGCACGATTCCTATGGCAGATGCTCACAGACATTCCATAATGCCCTTCCAAAATGCCTTTTTTCTATCTCTAATACTCTACTGTCTCCCAACAACCAAGTAGTGGCGTTGTACTTCAAAACTGTCAACATTCTGTGGAACAAGCATATCTCCTGAGAAAAATCTCAAATAATGTCCACTGTCACTATTTGGCTTCCCAGTTTCATTTAATTCTCCGTGAAGAATCACTGTGAAAATGTCCATTTCACTTTTAGTTGAGGTGTCTATTCTATAACATTGCACTGAAATACTTTGCTTTGTTGAGACATTTCTCTAGTCAGTGGAGTTTGATTCACCTGCCATCCTAGTTGTTTCAGTGTCAGTCAGGTGCAATAATATCAGAACTTAACATGGAATGTTATACAGTCTCAGTCCATCCAGGTTCCTCTTAGGACCAGAATAAACATAAGGAGCAAATTGTTTACTTTGAACATTTATTCACTGCAAGCAATTACTTTAATTTTGGCTGTTTTCATCCAGTTCCTTTTATAAAATCTGCACATTGTAAGATATTTAGCACAATTGCATGTGGTGCATCTGAATTTATCCTATTAATATGTATCTCACTGGGCCTGGATTCTCATGTTTGACTAATTCACTTGCACTTGCTGTTCTGCACTTAATGTGTTATCTTCTCCATAGTGTGTATCAAATTTACAGTCTCAAATAGTAAATACTCTGTATGGTATGTTTTAAGCTCTATCTCAACAAACAACAAGGAGATGGAAGTTGATGGAAGCAATGCTTAAATTAATTCGAGCTACTTCCGATCGTAAGGGCTGCATTCCAGTCCATTGTTGTTTACTACTTTGCCACTCTAGACAGAGAGTAGCCATATGCAAATCAGTTTGCTGTTGCTTCAATAGGAACAGTCCGGCCTGAACTGCTTAAGCAGCATTGCCCCATCTATTGCAGTGCGAGCTTTCTCTCTCTCAGAAGGTCTTTGTCTGTATTTACTATAGGAGGCCACTTCACCACTCCACCTATGTTTTTCCACTTTAACATGCACTTGGCACTGTGAGTCAAACATCCAGAGTGGGCTTCCTACTTTGCAGCTAGTCTAAGGATAAGTCAACTTAATCACAGAAAGAAATAACCTGAGTGTAAGTTTTACATCTATACCTAAGTGCATGTAAAACTACAGTGTAATTCTGCGTTAGTTAATCTCACACATGCCTCCGTTTATAACATACATAAGCACACTTAGGCATGCAGTGTTGAAATACTTATGTTGGCAATAACCAGTTAATTTTTATGAACTATAATATATGAATAAAATAACAATAACAAATAAGGCAGGTGCATGTAAACATTGTTAGTTAAAATAAAGCATTTACTAAACATTTATCAAGCATACTAAATGCATATAAATAGCTTCTTAACTTTTAAACTCCAGTCATTGGCCAATCGCTGAAGGCCGCACTACCTCCCTTGTTGTATTCCTCTTAGGGTGTCCGTACATGGGTTTTCCTGTATCATGTCCTTATATAGGCACAATTCGCCCTGCCCTTATATAGGCATAAAATCCCAGTCCTTATTTAGGCATTAAACCGTGCACTCCAAATACAGGCATGGTCTCCGACATCCGTCCACCCTAACGTCACAACGAGTTCTTGAAGAACAGACCCTTAGGCTTCGGGAGTTTCCCTAGCACAGGACTATTGATTTCTTCAAGGACTCATCTATTATGCATGAACCGTTATGCCTTGAGGGTTCATTCATGACATCTTCCGCTGTCCGATTCACATCAATGCTAACATTCTGAGGTACCTCTCAGGTATAAATATACCTTCCCTAGCCCTTGTAAAGTAGAGGAGACCTCGACTTCAGAAGAGCCCGTTTCCCGGCCTGACGCACTGAGAAGACGCTGTCATCCCTGCACGCAGAGAGTCCAGCTTCCAGTGATCTGACTTCCCTCGCGGGGTGTTGGAGTTCGAGTCTGGCAAGAGATTCCCACCTCTCTCATTCTTAAGGTATAGAGCTGACTAGAAACCTAGAGGGACTCTTGGCATACTAGGCATACTGGGCGTAACATACTCTTAGTATACCATAGTAAGGAATACTTCACCTACTTCATACCTCTCCCTACACCTAGATTAGGTTAGGTACATTGGGGTAGAACTAGCTTAGAAACGCATCGTATGAGTACTCGCATTTTTATTCTATGTTATTTATGTAAATGAATATCTACTAAAGATAATGCTAGCGCAGTATTATTTATTTCTACTGCTTACGCTGTACATTATTTATCTTGCATACTGTCTTGTGATCGTAACAGCACATATTACTTACACGAGAAACAAGACTGTTCAATAAATCTTTTATTGAAATGCCCGTCTATTCTTTCTGTGTAACTTTGAGGAAAACTAAGTATGCACGAGTGAGCTGAGTGAAATAGTTATCTATTGTTTCCACGACTGTGGGACACGTTCTGATTCTAAAAGGGAAACAAAGTTGTCAAGTTTTGCGGCTGCCAGAAACTACTCCCTTCTTGTTTATCAAGGAGTATCTAGTGGCCTCTGAGCTAGCTGGCACAAGTAATTAAGTTTAATATACTCGATAGGGACATATTGACCTTAGTCCTATGTCAAACCTAAAGGGTATATTATTCCAATGCGCAGAGCCTATTAGGGAAATAGGAGCTACACTACATGGCACCCAACGGTTTGGTAAGGCGGTAATTTAACGTTAGATACTGAGTAACTCAGCCGTGCCTTTTCTCTCAGAGACCCCTACCCATATACTCCAAAAGACGTCTGGAGTGGGCAGGGTTAAGTATCCGCCACGGCTACATAGGGAAGCACCCTATATATTATCTGTTTGGTTTGCTCAACGTTGAAGGATACAGTGTTCCAAAATATTGTGCACCTTATCTTTGTTTCCTTAAAACTTGTTCTACATTTTTCAAAAAAACAAAATGTCCATAAACGGGGACGAAGCCACCGGAAACGGTGGAGCTGCGGCTGACCCAGCCATAGCAGTTTTTAACTTTACTGGTTTAAATGAAGCTGAGGAGGGTGTCATAGACATCCATCCAAACTTCAGATGAGCCATCACTCTAAACTCATAAAACACGGCCTACCACCAAGAGGTGGTAGAGCAGTTTTCGTGATAGAGGCACACGAATCCTTTCAGACAGAGGTATTCTATTCATGGGTAATATTTCCTGAATCCAATCCAGTTACAAAACTGTTTCACTTCTACAAAGAAGATGATCCACCAGAGGAATATATTCCTTTCGAGGATATTGAAATTCCACTAACATACCAGGAGCATCAGCTCTGGTTTAAAGGCGCCCTAAAACATCACAGAAACATTACCAGGCTCGGTGCACTAGGTAGACCAGGAGCAACATGGCCGATTCTAGCCGGCTACACACCTCATCCTGAACTGGATATAATGTCAGATGAGGAACTACTTACTCAACTTACAGAGTTAATAAAAATCTACAGACAATTGGTCCAATATGTCATGCGGACATTCACAGTCCAACCACCATTGACACTTCCAAATCAAACTCCTCAACCGGGGAATACACTAAAAATTACACAACAGACTCTATACGCAGTCATAGGTAAAATGCCCACAAAACGTGAGCAAATTCCATTTTGGATAGCTCAAAAAATTACTCAAATCGAAGCAGTATTTCCAAATACTAGCCCGTATGAGAAACACAGAATCCTAACCATCTGTTTACCAATGGGGATTACACCACAATTGGAAGACTGCACCACTTGGGGCTCAGTCTTTGCTGCCATCTATACTAAAACACATGGCATTCCGTCAATTGCGGTAATACCTGATGTCCTGAAACAAATTCAAAACGAATACGGGGCAGAGCCTGCTCTAAATTTAGGTATGAAATTACTGAAAAATTTCGACCAGGTCTCAACAATAATATTATCTAATATTAAAGGGGAGGCGGCAGCAGTGGCGATCCGCCAACGATTAAGGGAATTCGATGTTACAGAACATCAAACTGAGCTACCCAGAATAATTGAACAATCGTATGCAGAATTAGGCAGAGATAGTTTGGGTGGAAGACCAGTGAAGCCGAAACTATCTGAAAGTCCTGAGAAGGACTCTATTAAACAAACTCCTACATCTTCTAAAAAGAAGTGGGAGACTAATAAACAAAATTCAAACGAGAAACGTTCTCAATCCCGAGGTAGGTCTTTCAGATCTCATCACAGACTTCGGAAAGAAGAAGACGGTCAGAACATAGAGAAGAACGCGTGAAATCGAAAGACGACAAACACGCTACAAAAAATAAAACAAAACCTCAATTCTCCAAAAAGAAAGTAGCAGGTCTGAAGATCAGACATGCCGAGAATACTGAGAACACAACTCAAGAACGGAGAATGGGCTCAGACAATGCTGGACAGTGCAGCAGAAGTCACAATAGCTCGCCAGAACCTGAAGGAACTTCTGGAGATAGTGGACTTGAATGAGGACATTACAGTAGAGACTGTAGACACCAGGGTTAGTACTCCACAAAAGTTATATGAAATAACACTCCGGATGGAGGGAGACATACCTAGACAGGTGAAAGCACTTTTTTGGGAAAAACTTTCAAGGGGCTATGACATACTTCTAGCAGAAAAAGACTGGCCACCACAATTTGTCAGGGAGTGCCCACACGGCGAAGACATTATTATGCCCGCCTTCTCCAACCATATTCCAATACACCTAAAATATACATATGCCAGGAAATGGGCAGTAGCCCAGGCCCCAGCATTATATAAAAATCATGTAGGATGGGATGAGGATTCACCTCACCATAAAATACATCTGAAACATGAACCAACTGCACAAAGGCAGTACCCAATAAAGCAAGAAGCTAAAAAACAGGTCAGGGAGATCTTAGATCAACTTGAATACCAAGGGGTGATTGAAACATGCACCTCTTCAATGAACAATCCTTTGTTTCCTGTCTCCAAACCAGACAATACCTATCGTCTAGTTTTGGATTACAGACACGTAAACACTTGTTCTAAAACATTTGCAGTGCAAAACGCACATAGCACAGCATTAATGAATAACATTGTGCGTAAAAAATATAAAACCACATTAGACATCTCAAATGGTTTCTTTTGTCAAAACATAGCACCTGAAAGCAGGTACTTAACAGCTTTCTCCATAATGGGGACCCAGCGTCAATTTTGTCGACTCCCACAAGGGTTCAAGAACAGCCCAGGGTTATTCTCAGCGAGGGTAACAGAGTTACTACAAATTTATGACAATGAGGCATTGTCATATGTCGATGACATCTATCTGACAGACGATGACCTGGAAAGACACTTGAACAGGGTGAATACCATTATACTGGGCTTCGCCTCTGAGGGCTACAAATTCAACTTCGAAAAGTCCAGAATTGCCCATCTCAATGTCCTATTTCTAGGATATGAGCTTTCAAGTGAAGGCAAGAGCTTGGCAGCTAACTTTCTAGAGAAATGTGCGCTGCTCCAACCTCCAAAAATGCTAAAAAACTTACAATCCATCCTGGGTTTCCTAAATTTTGGAAGAACATACATTCTAAATTACGCAGAAAGGGTAAAACCGCTCTACGCATTAATCAAACCTGATTTTTCAATCAGAAATTGGACACAGGAACACACAGAAATCTTGCGTTCACTCCAGGCTAACATGTTAGCAACAAATCACTTACAAACACGCGTAAGTCAACGCAACCTGGTGATCCGAATAATCTCGGGTCAATGCGGATTCATCTACTTAACATTTAATGAGGGTGAAAAAGTACCAATTGCATACAAATCTCATTTGTTTACACAAGCAGAAATTCGCTTCACTTCAACTGAAAAAATTCTGACAGCAGTTCAAACCGCTGTAGCAAAAAAAAGAGCCCTAGCCCAAGAGAAACGCATTATTGTCGTAACCCCAGTACCAGCTTTAGAAGCGGTCACAAAAGCAAGCATTCCAAATGCTAAAGCATTACATCCAAGATGGATACAATGGGTTAATTCTCTTGCTGCAACAGATGTTGAATATGTTTTTGATCCTGATTTAAAAACACAAGCGTTCCTGCAATATGAACAAGAATGTCCTCTGCCCACTGAAATTCTGCCTCTCGATCAGTATGAATTCATAATTTACACTGACGGATCCGCACAGCCCGCTACAGGGAGTAAGCAAGCTTACAGTGCAGCGTGTGCAATCGTTAAAGGTCGCATGCGAGATGGCATCTTCAGACCTATGGTCACAAAAACTCAATCTCTAGGAGATTGTACAGCTCAGCAAGCTGAACTACAAGGATTCAAACTGGCACTTGAAAGTACAGATCGAGAATTCCCCACACTGATAGTGTGCGATTCCTTTTACTGTGTTCAGTCGTATAATGA
This sequence comes from Calotriton arnoldi, assembly GCA_963921515.1. NCBI lineage: Eukaryota > Metazoa > Chordata > Amphibia > Caudata > Salamandridae > Calotriton > Calotriton arnoldi. The sequence goes on along the minus strand of CAWUFW010002639.1, from coordinate 475,193 downwards.
ATATATACAAAACTGGCTTGAAAATGGTTTCAAAGATGCGAAAGGTGGCACAATAAAGCACAAAACGCTTTGGGAACAAGTAGTTCAGTTGAAAAACGAACTACCAAAGGCTCACGTGATCCACACACTGAGTCATCAACGTGATGGCGTTCACGTTGCAGGGAATTCATTGGCTGACGAAGCGCAAAGAGGGCTGTTCAGACGGCTTCCGTAGCTGCGATCACTCGTTCAAAAACGAAAATAGACAGTGAGATAATGTTGGCTGTCAATGCTACAAGCAAAGGCAGTGGTGCAGCGTTACCAAAAAAGTTTCCACTCAAGTACTCTTATGTAATTGATGCGAACAGCGTTCCTTTTGCTCGAATCCCTGGAGTGGGGGATAGGGTAATCCCAAACATGGAACGTAGAGCAGCTTTGATTTATGAAGCACATTTGGGGGAGGGTCTGTCACATCAAGGGATCTCTGAAACAATTTTGACATTAAAAGATATGTACTGGTGGCCTGGGATGAATACAGAAATCCACATCTTCATCAATAACTGCATAGACTGTAAGGTACAGCATGATGCTGACCGCCACCAGACACCATGCTACAAATGTAGCTGCCCAGTACAGACACCACTGTTAGACAGCATTAGACTATCTACACGCATGCGTCCTTCTGGACAAATGCAATCCCACAAATACTGAATCAAGGTTCCTATGGATATGGCCTCAGTGCTCGGCTGACGCTCGAACTGTTATAAAAGATTTGCGAGTCTTTATCGGCACATACGCAATAGGCACGCTACATTCTGACCAGGGCCCTGCGTTTAGCTCTCGGGCTTACAAAGAAGCCATGGCCAGTCTGGGCGTTGCATTGCGGTACTCCTCTCCATTCCATCCTGAGGGAAATTCGGTTGTGGAAAGGAAAAACCGGGACATAAAGCAGTCTATAACAGCTAGGGTATTAGGTTCGAGTGATGGGTGGGTCAAACATCTTTATGGGGTCCAACGCTCATTAAATAACCTGCCAAGAAGTTCTCTAGGGGGTCACTCCATATGAGGTCCTATTTGGGACAAGAATGTGGGTACCAGACCTCGATCACGTAGGCACAGTGGTGGAAAATAAACCGTTTGATATCAAAGATCGTTTGGCTGTTTTAAAGGAACTCAATGAACTAAGATCGAAACAAAGCAACGTATTCCTGCAGCCAACCACCACTGGGGAAAAACCGGCGGTCCCAGCAAGGCCTGTCTGGATTCCAAAAGTTGGGGATCTAGTCAGAGAAAAGATTGCGGACCAGAAGGAATTTGGACCTTCTTACAGACAACCAGTACCTGTCCTAGCAGTTCAAGGAACAAGAACAGTACTTCTGCCACCCCTTGCTGGAAAAAAGGAGAAAAGATTTGTGTCCATCGACCTCATCAAACCACAGTATGTGGCCAATACTAAATAGTAGGCCTCGTGGATACGACCTAGTAGCAGACGCACTCCTCTCGCTACTATCCAAGAGGTTCAGACTGAAAGACTGATAACCATCGAGAATTCAGCTGTAACAGATGAAGGACTAAGCAACAATGCAATGGAACTCATCCCTCTTGAAAATCAAGTAACAGTTCGTCCAAATACACGTGTCTACACCAATTGTCACGATTTGCTCCCTGCATTCCCGTGTCCACCACCAGGGGGCTGAACTGTGGGACTCTCCAGTGTTCTAATAAGCTTCCAGACCCTCCCCTTCATGTATATACTGACTTCCAACCATTTGGACACTATTTGGGAATTGACATCCATTCCCAATCCATGCCGGGTTTTGTGAAAGCCAGCCTGCTCATACTTGAAGCCAGCCTGCTCATGTTTGGAACTCCACTACCTAGAATTCCCTGCTCACTGCTTTGTCTCCACCCCTGCAGGCCAAGGATGGGTGGAGGAATTCAGCTCACCTGTGGCTGGCTGCTGCTAGCCTGCTCACACCTGCTGCATATGATTACTGTGAGCTCTTTTAAGCCCCAGCTCCCTTCAGCCCAGTGTTGGTCATTGTAGCTGTTATCCGGTGAGACCAGTCCTTGTTCCTGAGCTTTTGCTATTCCTAGTTTCCTGAGCTGTAGCTATTTCCTGTTTCCTGAACCAGCACTGCCTGCAGTGCTACTTAGTATCCTGAGCTATAGTTAGTCTTTGTTCCTGTTCCAGGGCTTCAGCTATTTCTTGTTCCTGATTTGCACTGCTTGCAATGCTCTCTTGACTCCTAGTTTCCTGAGCTGTAGCTATTTCCTGTTTCCTGAACCAGCACTGCCTGCAGTGCTACTTAGTATCCTGAGCTATAGTTAGTCTTTGTTCCTGTTCCAGGGCTTCAGCTATTTCTTGTTCCTGATTTGCACTGCTTGCAGTGCTCTCTTGACTCCTAGTTTCCTGAGCTGTAGCTATTTCCTGAACCAGCACTGCCTGCAGTTCTACCTAGTATCCTGAGCTATAGTTAGTCTTTGTTCCTGTTCCTGGGCTTCAGCTATTTCTTGTGCCTGATTTGCACTGCTTGCAGTGCTCTCTTGACTCCTTGTTTCCTGAGCTGTAGCTATTTCCTGTTTCCTGAACCTGCAGTGCTACCTTGACTCCTGAAGCCTTAGTATTCCCTGTTCCTGAACTAGCACTGCCTACAGTGCTACCTTGATTCCTGAGCCTTGGCATTCCTTGTTCCTGACCTGCAGCAGTTTCCCTTCTCCTGAACTAGCACTACCAGCAGGGCTACTTTGACTCCTGAGCCTTAGCATTCCTTGTTCCTGCCCCAGCACTGCCGTCTATGCTACTTTGTTTTCTTGATTCCTGAACCTTCACTATTCTATTATACCCTTGTAGCCTCCCCTTCTGTCTATCCTTTTCCAGTCCCTGCCTTTCTTCCCATTTCCGTGGTTCCAGTTCTAATTTGCTGTCTTTCTATTTCTGCTGTCTTGCTTCTGTTACCTTGTATGTTTGTTACCTGCTTTCTGCCAAGTGTGCCCTATGATTTCCTTCCTTTCCTGTTAAGCACTCCTCCTTGCTAGCTCCTTGTCTATTGTGCTTGTGTTTAGTTCTACCCCTTTGCTGTTATTGCCTTGCGTGTTCCTGTTTGATCGCCAGGATCCTTGGGCACAGCTGACTACCTAGGTGGTGTTTCTTGTTCACTGTGAGTATTGTCTTTGAGTTACTGTTATAACATCACCATAGGTATAAGCTCCACAGACCCTGCCTTTGCATACATATCCTATATGTGGGTATTTTCAGTCAGTATCTGTAACAGCAATTGTGGGTGAGGAACTTACTGAGCTTCAGTCTTACCGTGTGGAGCTCCCGAGTGCTTTACCCCACATCCCCTTTATTGTTAATGTTGTTTTATATTTAAGTGTATTGCACATCCGTCCTGGGTTTAGTGATTCTGAATGCTGAGCTGCCTCATGAGTGCCTGTCCTTTCTGAGTCTCACCCTTCTTGTTCACTTGTACAGGCTTTCCCTTTGGATCCCTTTGTCTCCTCTTTCTGTGTACGTTTCCTACCCAGTTCCCAGTCCTTGCCCAAGTCCCTGACTGTGTTCCCCACATAGTCCCGGACAGTCCCTGACAGAATGACCAACCCACATTTCCAGGTTCACTTGTGAGGTTTCTTTGTGTTCAGTTAGCTACCTTTTTATTAAAACCCACCCTGTCAGTTCTTGCCAAGATGTTTAGCAACAGATCCATAAAGTCTGCGTATGCTGACAGGAATCCATTGTCAAGGCAGCGCAGTTCTGTACACCCTATTAGGAAGTCCCTAAACTCTAGAGATCGATTCATGGAACAAAACAGACTTTTGCGTGCTGAATATTATTCCCTGTGGTTGGCTGATCCTTCTATGTTAGATTTTCATTCCATCTGTGACCCTGATCTTCACCTGATGTCAGCCAGTGATCTACAGGATGAAAACGAATTTCTGCAAACCTTGTTAGCAGCAGAAAGACACACCAGTGCATCATGTAAGTTTGTGCAGGGCAGTTCACCAGTGCCCACCAATGAGAGACATTTAGTGTCTACTTTACAGTTTGAGAATGTTCACCCTAGTCCTGAAACAATTAATCCTCTTATGAAAAATGGACATTTACGTTCTGAATATTTTACTCATTGGCTCTTAAACACCTCTTTGCCAGATCCTGACTTGCTCTTCTGTTCTGATCCAGATTCAATGTCTGTGGGAGCATTGCGAAAGGAGAATGATACCTTACTCGGTTTGCTGAACAAGAATTCTGGTTCTAGCATGTCTGCTGTTAGTGGTTGTAAAATACAATATTCAACCACATAACCAAAGAAAGAGCAGGTGCATTTCATAACCTCTGCTCTCCATTCACATAGTGTTACCCAGTCTTGTAGTCCAGTAAATATCACAGTCCCGGATACTACAAGGACCTGTGAAGATGTCACTACTGACAACAGCAAATCTACTTTTCACAAGCTACTACCATTCCCAGAGCTTAAAGTCTATGAACCATGTGTCACTCTGCCTTCAGCTTGTCTTCTTGCAGAGTCTTCAGAGACCTCAGCCGGCCCGCTGCCTTCAGAGCTCGAGTCCTCAGCCGGCCCGCTGCCTTCAGAGCCCGAGTCCTCAGCCGGCCCGCTGCCTTCAGAGCCCCAGTCCTCAGCCGGCCCGCTGCCTTCAGAGCCTGGGTCCTCAGCCGGCCTACCTACGGAACTTCAGCCTGCAGTCTGCCTGCCTCCTGAGCCCAAGCCTGCAGCCTTCCTGCCTCCTGAGCGCAAGCCTGCAGCCTTCCTGCCATCTAAGCCCGAGCCTGCAGCCTTCCTTCCTTCAGCACCAGAGCTTCCAGGCCGCCTGCCTTCAGCACCAGAGCTTCCAGGCCGCCTGCCTTCAGCACCAGAGCTTCCAGGCCGCCTGCCTTCAGCACCAGAGCTTCCAGGCCGCCTGCCTCCAGCACCAGAGGTTCCAGGCCGCCTGCCTCCAGCACCAGAGCTTCCAGGCCGCCTGCCTCCAGCACCAGAGCTTCCAGGCTCCCTGCCTCCAGCACCAGAGCTTCCTGGCTCCCTGCCTCCAGCACCAGAGCTTCCAGGCTCCCTGCCTCCAGCACCAGAGCTTCCAGGCTCCCTGCCTCCAGCACCAGAGCTTCCAGGCTCCCTGCCTCCAGCACCAGAGCTTCCAGGCTCCCTGCCTCCAGCACCAGAGCTTCCAGGCTCCCTGCCTTCTTGCCTTGAGCCTTTATTTTGCCAACTTTTTGACCCTGTGCTTCCAGTTTCCCAGCCTTCAGAGGTCTCAATACATATACATTCAGAGACTGAACCTCCAGCACCAGAGACAAAACTCTCAACATGTAAGCCTCCAGGGCCTGGGTCTCCTGCATACCTGCTTCCTAAGTCTCCTGCATGTGTATCTTTTGTATGTTTTCCTCCGGGGCCAGAACTTCAGGTCTGCTTCTTATCACCTCCTTCTTTTTCAGCCAGTTTGCCTTTGACCTCTGTGCCTCCTGCCAATCCGTTATCTGCTTTTGACCCTACAGTCAATCTGCCTTTGTTTTCAGAGTGCTACTCTAGCCTGTCATCATCAGGACGTCAAACACTTCTAATTCAGGCGTCTAAGCCCCTATCACTGGATTTGGACTCTTCAAGTTGTGCCTTCAATACTGCTGATATTTTACAGCCTATTATCCAACCCTCCAGAACATCACAATTTTCCTGCAGTCCTTTGGCATCTTGCACTACATCTACGATGGAAATGGACTTATTTCTTAGGAGCCACGGCTTTGAATCCAGTTCCAGATTCCGGGAGATGGTCTTTGGAGGGGGTGTACTGTCATGATTTGCTCCCTGCATTCCCGTGTCCACCACCAGGGGGCTGAACTGTGGGACTCTCCAGTGTTCTAATAAGCTTCCAGACCCTCCCCTTCATGTATATACTGACTTCCAGCCATTTGGAAACTATTTGGGAATTGACATCCATTCCCAATCCATGCCGGGTTTTGTGAAAGCCAGCCTGCTCATACTTGAAGCCAGCCTGCTCATGTTTGAAACTCCACTACCTAGAATTCCCTGCTCACTGCTTTGTCTCCACCCCTGTAGGCCAAGGATGGGTGGAGAAATTCAGCTCACCTGTGGTTGGCTGCTGCTAGCCTGCTCACACCTGCTGCATATGATTACTGTGAGCTCTTTTAAGCCCCAGCTCCCTTCAGCCCAGTGTTGGTCATTGTAGCTGTTATCCGGTGAGACCAGTCCTTGTTCCTGAGCTTTTGCTATTCCTAGTTTCCTGAGCTGTAGCTATTTCCTGTTTCCTGAACCAGCACTGCCTGCAGTGCTACTTAGTATCCTGAGCTATAGTTAGTCTTTGTTCCTGTTCCAGGGCTTCAGCTATTTCTTGTTCCTGATTTGCACTGCTTGCAATGCTCTCTTGACTCCTAGTTTCCTGAGCTGAAGCTATTTCCTGTTTCCTGAACCAGCACTGCCTGCAGTGCTACTTAGTATCCTGAGCTATAGTTAGTCTTTGTTCCTGTTCCAGGGCTTAAGCTATTTCTTGTTCCTGATTTGCACTGCTTGCAGTGCTCTCTTGACTCCTAGTTTCCTGAGCTGTAGTTATTTCCTGTTTCCTGAACCAGCACTGCCTGCAGTGCTACCTAGTATCCTGAGCTATAGTTAGTCTTTGTTCCTGTTCCTGGGCTTCAGCTATTTCTTGTGCCTGATTTGCACTGCTTGCAGTGCTCCCTTGACTCCTTGTTTCCTGAGCTGTAGCTATTTCCTATTTCCTGAACCTGCAGTGCTACCTTGACTCCTGAAGCCTTAGTATTCCCTGTTCCTGAACTAGCACTGCCTACAGTGCTACCTTGATTCCTGAGCCTTGGCATTCCTTGTTCCTGACCTGCAGCAGTTTCCCTTCTCCTGAACTAGCACTACCTGCAGGGCTACTTTGACTCCTGAGCCTTAGCATTCCTTGTTCCTGCCCCAGCACTGCCATCTATGCTACTTTGTTTTCTTGATTCCTGAACCTTCACTATTCTATTATACCCTTGTAGCCTCCCCTTCTGTCTATCCTTTTCCAGTCCCTGCCTTTCTTCCCATTTCCGTGGTTCCAGTTCTAATTTGCTGTCTTTCTATTTCTGCTGTCTTGCTTCTGTTACCTTGTATGTTTGTTACCTGCTTTCTGCCAAGTGTGCCCTATGATTTCCTTCCTTTCCTGTTAAGCACTCCTCCTTGCTAGCTCCTTGTCTATTGTGCTTGTGTTTAGTTCTACCCCTTTGCTGTTATTGCCTTGCGTGTTCCTGTTTGATCGCCAGGATCCGTGGGCACAGCTGACTACCTAGGTGGTGTTTCTTGTTCACTGTGAGTATTGTCTTTGAGTTACTGTTATAACATCACCATAGGTATAAGCTCCACAGACCCTGCCTTTGCATACATATCCTATATGTGGGTATTTTCAGTCAGTATCTGTAACAGCAATTGTGGGTGAGGAACTTACTGAGCTTCAGTCTTACCGTGTGGAGCTCCCGAGTGCTTTACCCCACATCCCCTTTATTGTTAATGTTGTTTTATATTTAAGTGTATTGCACATCCGTCCTGGGTTTAGTGATTCTGAATGCTGAGCCGCCTCATGAGTGCCTGTCCTTTCTGAGTCTCACCCTTCTTGTTCACTTGTACAGGCTTTCCCTTTGGATCCCTTTGTCTCCTCTTTCTGTGTACGTTTCCTACCCAGTTCCCAGTCCTTGCCCAAGTCCCTGACTGTGTTCCCCACATAGTCCCGGACAGTCCCTGACACCAATGTAGCAAGTGATCAACTGGTTCCAGCGGTTTCTACAAATCATGATGCAATTTCAACAATTGACAGAACTGCTTCTGGCTATTTCATTAACTTTGATACGTTCTCAGAAGATCCGAGTGAACCTGAAACGACGCCAGCATCATTAACATTCAAGCAGCAAGTACAAGACTTTCTTCACTTTCTGAAAAAGACTTATCTGGTTTCCCCATGGATTGAACTCTGGATTATTTCTGGAATATTTGTTTTCCTGCTTTGGCTAGCTTTGGTTATGACTATGAGCGTGCTTATAAATGGCAGATACATCCATGTGAACACTGAAGGAAAAGATGTGAACGTACTTTTGAAACCTCATAAATCTTCCCATCGTGAAGCAAGAGACTTGTCAACAGTGAATATCACAGCCGTTCCTATACAGGATGGTATAGTGTGGGACAAAACAGATTTTGATATTTTTGGCCCGACGGAACAATTGAACATTCCACATTTGTTTAAAATTTTACTAAGTGATCTCATTTCGTCCAGTACCTATTCTGATGATTGGGACTTTGAGACTGTTAACGACATAATGTTTGACCTAGAAAAATCTGCTGCATTTTCTAAAAATGAATATTTAGAGGGTTCATCAGACTATGAACAGCTGTATTGCTATAACCACTATGGTCATCATTATTTGCATAAATCTGCAAACCCTAGAAATGTGTTTATGTTTAACCAATGGGAGCATTGTCCTACACCACCACAAGGTAGTTCAAAAACATTTGCTAACAAGTTTCCATATTTATCAGGTTACAATACATCTGATCCAGAAACGTTTTACTATAAAAATGTAAACAAAACAGGACTGAAAATTATGTTAACAAATACAAAACAGATTTACTCTGCAGCATTTATTGCCCAACTGTCTAGACAGGGTTTCGACTTATGGAAAGACACAATAGAGACAAAAACTGTCTGGGGTACTAAAGATTGGCAAGTGCAGGGGATAGAAGCTTTATTTAGAGCCTGTATCATCCCTGAACAAATAATGTTTTTGAATGAAACTGTCCAACAAACATCTTGTCTTGGACTAGCCAAGATAAAAGAGATGAAAACACCTTCTGTACCAACACCTGCATGTGATAACAATACACAGGCAGCGGTGACAGTTGACAAAATACAACAACTCAACAGATCTAATCCTGATTGGAAAAAATGGTTGATCTGGCCCACAGACACAAACAACTGTCAAGAAAGATTCCTGAATAGAACTCAGGGATTTACTATTCATAGGCCAGACCCAAGATACGTCCAAAGACAGCATCCGGGGGTAGTAACCACATACAGTGTAGGAAAATTATGCCTCGATTGGCTGCAGAAATCTACACTACAGGATGTGAAACAACACTTATCCTTACTTAAAGAAGACGCAGACCTTAGGGAATTCTTGCTTGGACCAAGAAAACCGCGTCAGAAACGTTTCATATATGCGGGCATTTATGCTGCCTATAATGAAGCATGGAAAGTGTCACAGATGGAGGCCGCAGAACGAATACGTGAACTAGATCGTATTAATTTAGAGAAAACTCTCTCTGTGGTCGACAATGGGTTAACAACATTGTCCTCCAGAATATATTCATTGGACAACATTGTATCCTCTGCTATCGACATACTAGAACAAGATTTGGCGATGTTACAGCAAGGCCAATCTCAATTACGTTCTATTGTGTTATTAAGCTGGATGCTGCAATCTTTGCGTGTGGGCTATGTGCCTTGGCGTTTCATCAACACGTCAGCTCTATTTGCAGAATACAATCTAACTGATAAACAGATCGAACTGGCACAAAGAGGAGCAAAGTATACAGTGCTGAGCATTGAAAAACTGGAAAAGTTACCATTTACAGTGGCAGAAAAACCAGCTACAGAATGGCTCATTCATGGCAAAATCACACTACCTGTGACTACTTTTCAGTTTCAGTATTGCCTCAAACAAATGCAAGCAGGCAAATATGAAAGGTTGGGTATGGAATACATTAAGACATCTTGGAATTTACCGTATACATATAGATGCTGCAGTGGGGATCGTGAAGTGTTTTTGAGCGGTACACACTGTAAAAGTGCACTGAGCGGTTCACTTATATGTCAGGACATTTCTTTACACGGGGCTTGCAATGGTTCTGTGGCAAATTTGTCTTGCCATCAGCAGGGTACACCAGCTGCTGTGATTAATCCAACGTTTGGACAACTTTCTAATGGGAGTTACCTCATGTTGAATGATCAGAGTTGCTGCGGCATGTTGCCAGGCAACCCATATCTAGTAATGGTCAACTCCAGGGTCACTTGTTGTATGCAAGCATTGTTTGCCCCAATAGACACAGTCAGGGAGTCGCCTTTGTGGCCTTCGCTGAACGTCTCTTTTATAAGATTTGATACTTTAAGCAGAATGAAAGCCATGCTTATTCAACAATCAGTGCCTTTAACCTCGGCCAAAGAAACCTATGATCTACAAGTAGCAAGGACTTCGGCTGAGATACAGACTTTAATATGTACAAACTGCCCTATACATTTCGTGGAAATGATAGGACGTATCTTTAAAATGTCTGATACAAGCGGAATTGTACATGTATTTAAGAGCATCTGTTCCGGTCTGTTAGCACCTTTCCAGGCAATACTCGGAATCATCCCGAACTTTGCACATTCGGTGTTTGGTGGCATACCATTACTTCTCGCACTTGTTGCCGGAATTCTATTTCTCTTCCTGCTATTACGCTATGGCCAGCCTATTCGCAGACATCACTCCGAGCGAAATGGAGAAAGCTCTCCTTGAACGAAAGTGCCGTGAGCGAATAGTACAGCTTTTGGGCATGACTCATCTACGGGACCTTAATACCACGTAGTTCCTGTCATTCAGACCAATCTGGCAAGATTGCATCTTACCTGTTCTACGATGCCTGTTATGCGGTGAAGAATGCGTGTTAGACACCTGTCTAACATTTCCATCAGCAACGCCAACGGATATCGATACTCTGCTGGACCCGATAACGGCCCATGCTCTGTGTTGTCCCCAGAGGCTACCAATCCTGATGACGGCATTCATTGAGATCTCACAGACGCTTCCAGCTGCTGCTGAGGTACGAGATGGAGCTACAGGCACACAGGTAACAACGGACGCGAACATTGCTGCGGCATCCTATGCTGAGAGCGATGCTTCACATCTCTGTGCAATTAATCTACTACACGAGGTGTTCCAACTGACACCAACTTCAGTGGACGATATTTTGTCTACAGAAATGGATGATCTCATGTTTACACCAGACCCGTACACTGGCTCTGATTCAACCCACAGTGTACCAGAGACGCAGTAAAATTTGGCCTTCATATTTCAAAAACTTGGAACTCTTCCCAAATTGAACTTTTTTCCATTTTTCGAACTAAATGGCAATTCAATCTACTTGAAGTAGAACTAGTCTTATAGTACGGACTTCGCGGTACTTCCCCAGACACTTTGTCATCTTATTTGTCTAAAAAGTTCATTCATTTTCATGACATGAAATGACTTTGATTTTGAACAACTTATCGATCATTTTCTGTCACATGTAAATTTACTGCTTATTTCATTCAAACTGCATTTTAGTTCCAAATATATGCCTGAACTGAGAAAAGCATTGCTTAAAATGTACAGTACCTTTTGCATTTTAATAGGTTTTTAAATGCTTTTTAAATGCTTTTAAGAAATGTTCTTAACAATATGCGGTACTCCGTTTTATGTTTAGCATATTAAATGTTTAGCATTTTATTATTATCGTACACACGAAAGTGGAGTGGGTGTTGTATTCGTCTTAGGGTGTCCGTACATGGGTTTTCCTGTATCATGTCCTTATATAGGCACAATTCGCCCTGCCCTTACATAGGCATAAAATCCCAGTCCTTATTTAGGCATTAAACCGTGCACTCCAAATACAGGCATGGTCTCCGACATCCGTCCACCCTAACGTCACAACGAGTTCTTGAAGAACAGACCCTTAGGCTTCGGGAGTTTCCCTAGCACAGGACTATTGATTTCTTCAAGGACTCATCTATTATGCATGAACCGTTATACCTTGAGGGTTCATTCATGACGTCTTCCGCTGTCCGATTCACATCAATGCTAACATTCTGAGGTACCTCTCAGGTATAAATATACCTTCCCTAGCCCTTGTAAAGTAGAGGAGACCTCGACTTCAGAGGAGCCCGTTTACCGGCCTGACGCACTGAGAAGACGCTGTCATCCCTGCACGCAGAGAGTCCAGCTTCCAGTGATCTGACTTCCCTCGCGGGGTGTTGGAGTTCGAGTCTGGCAAGAGATTCCCACCTCTCTCATTCTTAAGGTATGGAGCTGACTAGAAACCTAGAGGGACTCTTGGCATACTAGGCATACTGGGCGTAACATACTCTTAGTATACCATAGTAAGGAATACTTCACCTACTTCATACCTCTCCCTACACCTAGGTTAGGTTAGGTACATTGGGGTAGAACTAGCTTAGAAACGCATCGTATGGGTACTCGCATTTTTAGTCTATGTTATTTATGTAAATGAATATCTACTAAAGATAATGCTAGCGCAGTATTATTTAATTCTACTGCTTACGCTGTACATTATTTATCTTGCATACTGTCTTGTGATCGTAACAGCACATATTACTTACACGAGAAACAAGACTGTTCAATAAATCTTTTATTGAAACACCCGTCTATTCTTTCTGTGTAACTTTGAGGAAAACTAAGTATGCACGAGTGAGCTGAGTTAAATAGTTATCTATTGTTTCCACGACTCTGGGACACATTCTGATTCTAAAAGGGAAACAAAGTTGTCATGTTTTGCGGATGCCAGAAACTACTCCCTTCTTGTTTATCAAGGAGTTTCTAGCGGCCTCTGAGCTAGCTGGCACAAGTAATTAAGTTTAATATACTCGATAGGGACATATTGACCTTAGTCCTATGTCAAACCTATAGGGTATATTATTCCAATGCGTAGAACCTATTAGGGAAATAGGAGCTACACTACACCCTAGTGTGGGTATCGGCCACTGGCTAACACTGGGGAGGAACTTAACGGCCTGAATCCTTTATTTTTTTTCTACATCAGGCTACATGGTTGGACCTAGTGCCTGCGACAGAAATTGATCAAACTGGGGTCCATGGGAGTCCCCTCGCAAGGGCTCCCATTGACCTTGGTTTGACCCGTTCCTATCGTGGGCACTCGGCTCAGCCACACAAGTGGTGCAGCATTTTTATCGGAACAAGTGGGGCAACGCTGGGGGTGGGAATTTTGTAGATTTCTGCTAATTCTGGAAGTTTCCATCACACAAATCTTAGGAGAATGTGTAATATCAGGCAAAGTTTGAGGTTTCAGAGCATTGTGGGTAAGAAAACCTCATGGAATCCAAGCAAGACACACCGCCCTGGAATTCCCTGGTTGGCTAATAATGTCTGTGGTTTGTAGGTTTGCAAGAGTGGCGCCACAGCACAGCCCCAAATTCCACAGCTACCCCTTTTGCTTTTCTCGTAACATAGCGCTATAGGGCCTTTTGTTTTGTGGTCTTGTGGCCCAACCACACAAGTGGGGTACCGGTTTTATCGGGCGATAGGTAGGTAGGAAATTTGTGGCTCCCTACAGATTCCAGAACTTTCCATCACAGAAATGTGAGGAAAGTGTGTGTTTTTACCAAAGTTTAACATTTGCAAGGGCTTCTGGGTAAAATTACCTAGTGAAAGTCATGCACCCCTGGACTCCCCTATTTGTTTCGTTTTCAAAAATGTGCAGGTTTGCTAGGTTTCCCTCGGTGCCGGCGGAGCGAGGGCCCAAAATCCACAGCTACCCACTTTGCAAAAATAGGGTCAGTTTTGGGTGGAAAAATGCAATGTATCCATGTTGTGTTTCGGGTTGTTTCCTGTCGTGGGAACTATGCCTACCCACACCAGTGAGGTGCCATGTTTATCGGGAGACTTAGGGGAATGCTGGGTAGAAGGACATTTGAGGCTCTCTGCAGAATTCAGAAATTTCCATCAGAGAAATATGAGGAAAATGCATTTTTTTAGTCAAGGTTTGAGGTGTGCAAGGGATTCTGGGTACAAAATCTGGTGAGAGTCACGCAAGTCACCCCACTCTAGATTCCCCCAGGTGTCTAGTTTTCAAAAATGGGCCCGTTTACTAGGTTTCCCTAGGCACCAGCTACAGTAGCGCCCAAAATCCACAACTACCCACTTTGCAAAAAAAGTTCAGTTTTGAGTAGAAAAATGTGATGTATCCATGTTGTGTTTTGGGTCGTTTCCTGTCACGGGAACTAGGCCTACCCACACAAGTTAGGTATCATTTTTATCGGGAATGCTGGATGGAAGGTCGTTTGTGACTCCCCACAGATTTCAGAACTTTCCATTACAGAAATGTGAGAAAAATTTGTTTTTTAGTCAATGTTTGAGGTTTGCAAGGGATTTTGCGTAAAAATACCTGGTGAGAGGCACGGAAGTTGCCTCACCCTGTATTTCCAAAGGTGTCTAGTTTTCAAAAATGTGCATGTTTCCTAGGTGTCCCTAGGTGCCGACTGAGTTAGGGTCCAAAATCCACAGCTACCCATGTCGCAAAAAAAGGGTCAGTTTTGAGTGGAAATTGTAATGTATCCATGTTCTGTTTTAGGCCCTTTCTTGTTTCAGGCAGTAGGTCTTCTCACACACCATTTTAATCGGGAGACTTGGGGGAATGCTGGGTGGAAGGATGTTTGTGATTCCCTGCAGATTCCAGAACTTTCCCTCACCGAAATGTGACGAAAATGTGTTTTTTTAGGCAAGGTTTGGGGTTTGCAAGGGATTGTGGATAAAAAACCCTGGTGACAGCAACGCAAGTCACCCCACTTTGGATTTCCCCAGGTTTTCGGTTTTCTTAAAACTGTGCACGTTTGCTAGGTTTTCCTAAGTGCCTGGGGTAAGCTTAGGCCCAAAATCCACAGTTACCCACTTTGTAAAAAATGTGTCCTTTTTGAGTAGTAAAATGTGATGCATCCAGGTTGCGTTTTGGACCGTTTCCTGTCGCAGGCCCTAGGCCTATCCGCACAAGTGAGGTACCATTTTTATTGGAAAACATGTGGAATAGTAGAACATTTGTTATTACCAATTGGATTTCCCTGCATTTGGGCCTTCCAAATGTAAGCCAGTATGTAAGAAATCAGAGATTTGTATGGGTACCCACAAATTCAGAGATGTACAAATAACCACTGCTCCTAAACTCCACATTTTGTACCCATTTCAGAAATACATAGGATTCCTTGATGCCAATTTTTTACACTACACATTTCACCTTATGTAATGGTCTATACCATGTACACAATAAAAAACCACTGTACGGTGCAGCTCAGTTGTTTGCTTTGGGGACCTTGGGTTCTTGGAGAACCTACAAACCCAATATATCCCCGTAACTAGAAGGGTCTAGCAGACATAATGGTATATTGTATATTGTTTTTGTAAATTGTCCATTGTGACAAAAAATTACAGATGAAAACATTGCCACAAATGACCGTTTTTTCCTACCTATTTTCAATATTTCTTTATTTAGACAGTATGGGGGCATATTTATAGGAAAAGTGACGAAAGTGTGGCATTAGCCTTTTTGGCTTAACGACGCGCTCTGCCACTTTTAAAACGCAGGGCTGCACCGTATTTACAACAGTACACTGCAGCTGTGCGTTTCCCCCTCCGCTGGCGCTAATTATAGCTGCCTAGGGCCAACGCAGGCACCCTTGCACCATAGTGCAAGTGTGCCTGCATTGTGGGAATGATTGTTTATGTGCAGGACGGTGTGCCTTCCTGCACATAAACAATCTTAAATGGTGATTTGTAACTTCTATGTGTGCTGCTTTTGTGCAGCACACATAGAAGTTGCAACTCGTCATTTTTAAAATGAGTGTTTATGTGCAGGAAGGAACATCTTCCTGCACATAAACAAGCATGCATTGCGTTATGCTGTTTGTTTGTGTGCTGCACATTGCAGCACACATAGAAACAGCAAAAACAAGGAAAAATAAATCATTTCTCCTCGTTGCGCTGAGTTATGACCAGGTTTTTTTGGTCTTATTGTTGGCACTGCCCCATATTTACAACACCCTTGTAAATATGGGGCAGCGTCAAAATCAATGGGTGTTGCGACGGAATGCCCACTGCAACCCCCATTGCCCACCCCTTTCATGCTAAGTATGGCGTGAAAGGGCCCCTTATTTACAAGGCAGCGTTAAGCCATGCTAAGTGGCTTAACACTGCATTGTAAATAAGGTGAAGCCCGTATAGCCACAGGAACGTCGAAAAAAGTGACTTTCCTGTGGCGATAGGGGCTTGTATACATGCCCCTTAGTTTCTTTGGGAAAACCTTGAGGGATCTACACATATGACCTCTTGCTGAATTTGGAATTTTGTCTACTTTTAAAACTATATAGCTTTCCTAGATCACCCTTGGGTTTCACACTGGTTTCCACCACAAACTGGAAGTAGGTTGAGAGCACAAAAAAATAGGAAAAATGGCCTACCTCTTTAAAAAATGCCAAATGTTTGGTAAAAAATGTTTTGTTTTTTTAATCAGCTGTGTATGTTCCTGAAAGCTGAGAAGATGCAACAAAGCAAGCCATTCATTGATGCCATTTTTAGAAAAAAAACAGACACTTTCTTCCTATTTTTCCCCAAAATGTCGCTATATTTTGCCTATTTTCCTGGTCTTCCCAGGGGAGTCCATAAACCCTGGGTACCTTTAAAATCTCCAGGATGTTGGGGAAAAAGATGCAATTTTGGTGTGAATACCTTCTGTGGAAAAAAGTTATGGAGCCCTGAGAGCGAACTTCTCCAAATAACCAAAAAGGGCTCAGTACCGGGGTGGAAAAGGCCCAGAAGTTATGGGGTTAAATTATGAATAGGTTTTAAAAATACCATATACACTGGCATGTAATTCTAAAATGCATAAATAAGTAAATAACTAAGTTCATGCAAACCAATATAATGTTCAGTTTCTGTCTTGAGGTCTTCTGAGTCCTCTATGTTATTTCCTGAATTGCAAACAGTAGCTTTAGATGGTTTCAATGACATATTACTTTCAATTAAACTGTAGAAACAAATATTCATTTTGGCAAAATAATCAGAACATGTAACACATCTCTGTACTGTGTTTACTTTCAAGTATAATATCTTGGTTTTTGTGTACACATGAAAATAACGCCCTTTGCGCAAATAAAACAGTCTGTTTGTCCTCACTACAAAGACATAAAATGACATTTAACATGCAGGATTAAAAACAAATATATTTCTTTTACAAGCATTAAAGAACAAAATGTTTAATTCATTCTTTTCTTTCACTTTGAAGTTTGCAGCTTTAGCATTCCTGGCCTTTGCTCAGCTTGTAATGGCAGCTCTATCAATCACTGTGTTTCTATACTGAAACACCTTTCAAGTTCAGTGTGGCTTGTTCACGGAGTTGGGAATATGCCTTTTACGATTATGAAATTCGATATAATATACTGCATATGGAAAAAAACAGAAACAATGCATGGGCAAACAAGCATAGCAGTTAAAATAAATAAAGCATTTAATGGACTTATATATAACAATTCGAGTTCATCAAGATCACTACATACATAAAGTAATCCGTTTTTTGAAATACTCATGACTCTCTGCTATATCTATAAATATTACTAATTGAATAGTTCAGTCAAAGAAAACAACAGTTCAATGTCCTTCTTCACAATCACTTGAAGATACAAAGCTCATTTGCAGTGATTTAAATACACTCGTCTGTGAGTTCAACAGTAAATAGACATATCCTTTTCCATATCTTTTTGACATTCAAATTTGTCTTTCCACTTAATTAAACTCTGCTTTGAGAGTGGCATAAATGAAGGCTTTCTACACAGTTTCTGCGCTGGCAAGTAATGTAATGTCAACAAAGCACAGGTTACATATGACATTTTTCTGGCAGTGCATACATGAACACAGATATCTTACCATGTTTTCTGTGTCTCGCTATAGCTGTCCACATTCACAGTATTATTAAACCAAGTGCACATTTGTTAGGAAAAATATAACATGCCTTATTTTTTTTTTTAAACTCTCAATAATCCTCAAATGGTTTCTGCACTTTACTGTTTGATGTCTTCATCCTGCCAAACGATCCCTGTTCTTGTTTGTGTGTGCAAGCGGTGCTTGGCCTTTGACCAGCTCTTAGTGATAGATTCATCTCCAGAGGTCTGAGCTAGCTTCCTTGGTATTTGTTCGGTATTGGAACACTGCTGGCAGCAAAATCCTGAATCTCTTCATCATTTTGCAAACTCAGCCTTTGCGATGGATGCAGCTTCTTTCTAAGCATTTGCTTCAAAACGTATCGCTTCACAGCGACACTGCTCTTCCTGTCAGGTACTGTCCTGACAACTTGTTCAGACAATAATGATTACATGTCAGCAGGAGTTCTGTCTTTTCTAATTGCACAGTTAGACCTAGTTGGGCATTTAAAGCCTGCGCCAAATTGGTTTATACTACCAATAAATCGCAAAACATTGGTGAGATTAAGGGCCCTCAAAACTGAATATGAATTATATATTTAAAGTGCATATTACTTAGCAATGACTGGAATTCTCACCACAACACAAAACTCATTGTGCTCTTTTTGCATAACTTACGTACTCTCAAACTATGTATTAGAATAATCTGAAAATATAATGCTTAAATAAGGTTTTGAAAATTGATTATTATTGTGCACTCAGTAGCACAAACTATGCAGCCTAAAATTAAAAAGCATAAAGTCATGTGTTAGATATGTGCTAACTAAAAGTTTTACTCAATGTAAAAAAAATATTAGTATTCCAGAAAATGTTTATTTTGTCACCTAGATTGCACATTCTTAACAGGAAATTTTGATGTCAAATGATATTATAGACATCTATATTATTCTTAATACAATCCAGTCTCTGAATCATAGCAGTAGTGCTTGTAGAGGTACTTGCTGAAGAGTTGGCATGAGTGCTAGTCAAGTCATCCAATTCCCCAAAAAGGTATTCTCCTTTTGATAATGACCTATTATTATTATTATTAGTTAGCTTGTAAAGCGCCTGGTTACTCCAAACGGAGTGTCCCCGCGCTAGGACATCAATGAAAAACCCAGCGACAGTCCTGACCTAGCGACCTTCCTGTGCATAGGACTGACAGAACAGTAGAAGGCAAGAATATTACTTCCGTCCACCAGAAGGGTGTCGGAAAAGCCAAGTTAAAAAAAAAATTCGGAACAAAGACTCCGACACGCAGGTCCTAAGATCCGCGGGTAGGTCATTCCATGCCTTAGCTGCCAGGAATCTAAAAGATCTCCCTCCGGCTCGAACCTTCCACACCTTGGGCACAATCACCCTAGCAGAGCCAAGCGATCTCAGATCCCGGGCGGGCCGGTAAACTGTAAGAAGGGGGAGCAGGAATCGCGGCCCCTTCTGACTAAGGATCCTATGACCAAAGCATAAGGCCTTAAAAGTAACTCTGGCCTGAATTGGGAGCCAATGAAGTTTCTTCAGAGCTTCCCCCACCGAGACCCGCCTAGGGATGTTCAAGATCAGCCAGGCTGCAGCATTTTGGACCTTCTGCAAGAGGTTCATATTTCTAGCAGTCACCCCTAGGTACAATATGTTGCAATAATCAAGGCGAGATGTAACAAGAGCCTGTACAATAGTTCTTTTAGCGTCAAGGGGGAGAAGGTCCAAAATTTTGCGTAGCATTTTAAGAATGCCAAAGCAGGCTCCGCCCACAGCGGTAATTTGCTCAGAGAAGGACAAATTTTCATCGAACCATACTCCCAGATTCTTCACCTTTGCTTTCGGTGCCGGAGTAGGTCCTAGTTCCTCAGGCCACCAATGCTGTGACCAGCGAGAGGGCTGTTTTCCAACAACCATCACCTCAGTCTTCCCTGCATTCAGCTGGAGGCAGCTGTATCTCATCCAATCCGCAAGCTCCCTCAAGTAGACCTTAAAATCAGATGCCATTCCAGATTCCTTTTGCGCCAGGGTCACAACCAGCTGAGTGTCATCAGCATATGACACCAGCTTTATCCCATGCCTCAATACAATATCTGCCAGAGGGCGCATATAGATATTAAACAGGGTGGGGCTAAGAGCTGAACCCTGCGGCACCCCCTGCGACAGAGGACAGACTCTGGAATTAAAAGGATGTTGCAGAACCTGGAAGGATCTGTTCTGCAAAAAGTTTTTCATCCATACCCACGTGCCACCGTCGACCCCGGCCTCCCGCAGCCTCTCAAGCAGGAGGCCGTGGGACACCGTGTCGAACGCAGCACTCAGGTCCAGAAGGATCATAGCTGTAGTCCTTCCTTCATCGGCAGCAATTCTCAGCACTTCTGCTGTCAGGAGAAGGGCTGACTCCGTGCTATGGAGTGGCCTAAAGCCAGATTGGGTATCGTGAAGGACCCGTCTCTCTTCCAGAAACATAGACAGTTGACCGTTAAGATGTTTCTCTGCAATTTTTGCTACATAGGGGAGCAGAGAGATCGGTCTTATATTTCAGGAAGAGCGGGATCCAAAGACGGTTTCTTCAGCAATGGGACCACCATAGCGTGTTTCCAATTACTGGGAACCTGCCCCGAGCTAAAGGACATGTTTAGTAGAGAAGTGAGAACCGGGGCAATAGCTTTCTTCCCTTGTCGCAAAACTTTTGGGGGAACCTGGTCCAACGGTGACCCTGATTTCACGACCTCCATCAGCTTTAGAACCTCACTTTCCATAGGAGGATGAAAGACAAACTTATCCTCGGTCCAGGGGGCCTCTACGACAGGAGCGGGAACAAAATTTCTGCTACTTTCCGGAAAGGTGGCATATATTTTATCTATCTTACCCATAAAATAGTCAGCGACCTTATTACAGTGATCCGTAGGAAGCAGGAAGTGCAGCAGTCACACGTTCCAGAGAGGACAGTTGTTTCACAACCTGAAAGATGTTCTTAGTGGAATTTTTAGCTAACTCAATTTGTTCTGTATAGTATTCCCTCCGCACTCTCCTAATCTGATGGTGGTAAAGCTTCAAAGCCCCTAGATACTTCTGCCTGTTTTCATCCAGGTAGCTCTTCCTCCACTGGCGTACCACTTTCTGGTTCAGTTGATTGAAGTGTACATGTTGTGAAGTAGTTCCAAAATCCATAAACATACCTCAGTGAATGAAATAAAACACTTAGCACCTGATTTACAAAGGGCCTCTGCACTTGTGGCGGAGGCCCCGCAGTCATGGGGAAGTCTCCGCACTCGGGGCGGAATTTCCACAATGAGAATTCTCATAGCGGAGATTCCGCCCCGAGTGTGGACACCCCCCCACAACTATAGGGGGCTCCTCCACTAGTGCGGAGGCACTTTGTGAATCAGGTCCTTAGTTTGATATGATGATTTAAATAACGATTTTTACATAAGGACCTTAGCATGTATGGGAGCCTGCAACATTTTTACATGTGTGAACAGATGTACTCATTGCTTAGAGTAATGCTATGCTTTCTTGTGTGAATTGTTCATAGGGTGAGTAGTCCAAAAAGTTGTATGTGTGAGCTCATTCAAATGTACAAAAGATGTGTCACATGTATGCTAGCACCTTCGCCTCATATGCCACTCTGTGTGTTAATGCTCAGTGCTCTGATTCTGTACCCCTGTATTGCACCTCCGATAGCGCAGGCAGCTGCACCCATGCCAGTTACAAATCATTGGCCCAGAAACTCATGCAGTTCAATACAATACACCCTCCAGACCCCAGCTGTGCTCCAAACCTCTCTTTGTCAGCTGCCTCCTGCTAACTTCTTCCTGCTGCATGTCGCCTTTAAATCATCACCTCCAAGGTCTCTAGAATCCGAGCTCAAATGCCTTGAACCCCCAGCGGAATAGAAAAGCAAACACTGCACCTCCAGAAGCACTCCTCTGCACTCCAGTGGCTCCAATCCCACGAGGCAGTGCTTCTGCACCTGATGCCAGTCTCATCACCAAAGGAGGGGAGAGGGTAGCCGGCCGGGGGGCAGTGGAGGACACACTCAGGCAGAGTGAAGCAACAGCTGCGATCCCCATGGATAAACCACACCACAACCTTCACTGCTTCATTGGAGGCCGGCCAGAGCCACTGTCGCATCCCGAGGGCAGGTCGTGGTCCATGGGCTTAAATAATAGTGCTCGGACCTCTTGGGGTCAGATGACATTACCCACTAGGTATGAGTGAAGTGTATCCTTTGCATCGTACCTGGTAGACCCGAGTGGGGCCTGTGTGCTATGAGTCGTGCCCATTACACTAGGAACGAGTGGGCCAAGTTCCAACGCGTGCTGTGGCTGTCGGCGCCTGCTTCATGGCTGTGGTGGCCTGAGGATGCTGAGGAGGCGTGCACCCTGGGCAGTGCTGCGAATTTGCCTGGAGCGCAAATCCCGCGAGGGGTATGGCGATGGAGAGAGATGCCAACAGAGTGTGGCTCCGCTTTCCGCTGAACGGGCGTGGGGCAGCGGGAGCTGTTGTGTGCTGTTGTGTGCCCCTCATGTGGCCCCCGGCTCCGTGAATCGCGCTGGGATGTGCTCAAACTGCCACAGCAAAGTGCTCCAGTCGGGAGTGTAGAGAGCCACCCGGGCTCTCCTCGACAATGTAGCAAGCATGCACTCCTTGGGGCGGGCTCAACCCGAGGAGATAAAATAAACGGTGCGAGACCGCTCGGGGTCTTCCCACCATACTACATCTAATTGCGTGGATGTCCATTACTGCAGCGCTGTGCAGGCCCTTGTCACCCTGGGCCCCGCCGCGCTACACTGGCGACGAGGCCGGTCGGACCCCGGTGCGCTGCAACGCTGTGCCTGCTGTCTGAGTGCGCGGTGCCCATCCGCATCACCTCATCGCCTGCGAGTTGAGGAAACATCGCCCCCCCCTTGTGCCTGCTATCGGCGGCCTGGGCTGTGCTCCTGTGCCCTGCGCTGCCGCCTTCGCTGCACCCGCCTCACCTGCCTTGCCGCTGGCGCATCTGGTGTCGGCCTGCTCCGGCCGCAACGACCCGCGACGCCGCTTTCAAGCAGCGGCTCCACTTTCCTCCGAAGGCTGCAGGGAGCGCGCCTAGATCGGCGCCTCGTGCCACGGAACAACGTCACACCTCCGGTGAGTCGGCCAAGCCCCAGCGAGCTGCATCGGCGACGCGCTGCTGAGCGGCAGGTCTCAGGCGCCCGTGCCTGGCTGGGGATCACACCACGTGTCCTGCGCATCCCGCGGGGGGAAGCAGTGACAGGCATCTGTGCACAGAGGGACAGTTAGTCCCTGCAGGCCTCAGTCACGGACTGAAAAACACCAAAGGCAAAAGTGAAAGCACCAACAGAGGGACGAGTGGGCTCTGCAGATCTTCTTTTCATCCCTGAAAGAAAATAAAGCAAAGAGACAATATCCAGGCACACTCAGCACGCTCCTGTAAGGAACCTTTTCAAAACCCACAGGCCACACACTGATACAGCCAAGGGGAAGACCGTAAAAAAGGGGCACCTTCTTTCTTCGGCCACACAGCCCACCAGAAGGAAAAATCAGAGAGAGGGCCATTCTCGACAGGGGCAGACAGGCACAGCACATTGCACCCCCGCGGGCCCACTAGTCACGTGGTTACCTGCCGCCACACGCCTCGCATCCAGGACCCCTAGGGGAGACGCCGCACCACCGCAACTGCGCCCAACCCCACCGACGCCATGAGCATGCCAGCCACAACGGGCGCGGATGGCCAGCAGGCCGGAGTGAGCGGACCGCGCGGAGGCGATGACGGACCACCACCAGGTCACAGCCATGTGGTTGTTTCACCGTTACAACCTTTCAGCGAGACCGCTGATCCGGCCACGGCAGCCCCGCGATGGAAAGCGTGGATCGGGCGACTGAACCACTATTTTAGGGGCACCAGAGAGACAGACGGTGCTGTGAAAAGGTCGCTGCTCATCTACTATGGTGGCGCCGAAATCTACGATCTGGTTGATCTGTTTGAGACATTGCCCAACACAGGAAATGATGATGACTATGAAGCTGCTGTCGCCGCACTTAACAGGGATTTCGACCCCCAGCTCAACCCAGACTTCGAGCGTTTTAAGTTCAGACAAGCGTCGCAGTCAGACACGGAGTTTGTGGACATGTTTTATGCGCGGCTGAGCAGGCTGGCCAACTCATGCGCCTTCGTAGACCAAAGGGAAGAAATTCGTGGACAAGTCATCCAGGGATGCCGGTCAGCGCTGCTATGGAAACTGATCCTTCGTCAGCCGGGGATCTCTCTGGACGAGATCCTCATACTGGCCAGGTCTCACGAACTCTCAGATGCCCGGGCGGGTGAAATGGAAGCGGCCCGGCAGAGGACTGCCACACCGCCATCACCGCTAAAGTATGCGACCGTCAAGGAGGAGAGAGTCGAGGCCATACAACGACGCCCGAGTACGGCCCGCCCAGCACCGCGGCCGTCTACAAGTGGGGCGTGCGTCAACTGTGGGGTAGAACACCCGTCAACGGCTGTGTGCGGAGCAAGGGGGAAGACGTGCTCCCGCTGCAGAAAGGTGAATCACTTCGCCAAAGTGTGTAGAAGCGGCCGGACTCAACAGACCTTCCCCAGGCCTCGAGGAATGACACAACGTCTCCGCCAGGTATCACTTGACGATACACAGTCACAGGATGACGGTGCAGCAAGTGGGCGCTGCCTCGAGCTTGAAGAAGATGACGAAGAGGTGTTTGTCAAATCCTTCGTCAGCAGGTCGGACAAACACCGAAGGCCGCCGCCGATATGCTCTGTCCAGGTTGGAGGGTCAGCAGTCCAGGCGCTCATCGATACAGGCGCGTCAGTCAACGTCATGGACTCAGAGCAGTACGAACGGCTGTCGCCACGACCCCCTCTGGCACCAACCAAGGCCAGGATCTACACCTATGGAGGTACTCATCCTCTACCCCTCAGAGGGGTCATCGAGGCTGAAATTACAAGTGATGAACATGTCACGAGGGCCCGTTTCCACATCACAGAAGGGAGGAAAGGCACCCTTCTCAGTTGCCACACCGCAGAAGACCTCGGCCTGGTTTTCTTTGCTCGTCAAATCCATGACTCCCACGCTGATGCCGTCCTGCACGAATTCCCGGCACTGTTCACGGGGCTCGGCAAGCTGAAAGGGAAGCAGTTCAAGCTCCACATTGACCCCACCATAAGACCGACGGCCCTGAGACACCGGAGGGTGCCGTTCAACCTCCGCCCGCAAGTAGAGGCGGAACTGAAGAAGCTCGAGGACCTCGACGTCATCGAGAAGGTGTCCGGCCCCACCCCGTGGGTGTCCCCGTTGGTCGAAGCCCCCAAACCAAAACAGCCGGGTGCCATACGGCTGTGTGTGGACATGAGGCTCCCAAATGTGGCAGTAAAGAGGGAACGTCATCTCACCCCCACCATGGATGACATCGTGGCGGACATGAACGGAGCCAAGTGGTTCTCCAAGCTGGACCTGAATACGGGGTACCATCAACTGGAACTCGAGCCCAAGAGCAGGTACATCACCACGTTCTCCACCCACGTCGGCCTTCGGAAGTACAAAAGACTGAGTTTTGGGGTGTCGTCTGCAGCCGAGGTCTTCCAGAATGCCATCCAGGAAGCACTGTCCAGTCTGCAGGGCGTCATAAATCTGAGTGACAACATCCTGGTGTTCTCGAACACTTTGGAAGAACATCACACCCACCTCCGAGCCACCCTCCAGCGGCTAGAGGACTGCGGACTGACCCTCCACAGGGCTAAGTGCTCTTTTTACCAGGAGTCGGTCGACTTCTTTGGCTACATCTTCACCAGAGAAGGGTTGAGAGTAGACCCCAAGAAAGCGATGGCCATCCGAGCAGCGAGCACCCCGAAGTCCCCCACAGAGGTTCGCAGCTTCCTCGGCATGGCCACCTACTGTGGCAGGTTCATTCCGAACCTGGCCTCTCTGTCAGAGCCACTCCGCGCCCTCACCCGCAGTGACCGCCAATGGGAATGGACTGGAGCTGCCAACACGGCGTTTAATACCATCAAGACGGCCCTCATGGACAAGACGGTGATGGCCTATTTCCACCCGGGGCGATGCACAGAGTTAGTAGTGGACGCAAGCCCAGTAGGTCTAGGAGCTGTCCTCCAACAGGAGCACGACCGAGAGACATGGAGGCCAGTCGCCTACGCCAGCCGAGCACTCTCTGACACCGAGACCAGATACGCCCAGATTGAGAGGGAAGCTTTGGCCATAAAGTGGGCGTGTCAGCATTTTCACCTCTATCTGTATGGACAGGAGTTCCAGGTAGTGACGGACCACAAGCCACTGCTCCCGCTTTTCGCAAGGTCCTCGAGACTGGCGCCTCCCAGGATCGAAAGGTGGGCCGTTCAGTTGCAGGCGTACAACTTCAAGGTTGTGTTCCGTCCAGGGGCACATAACCCAGCAGACTACCTCTCGCGGCACCCCGAGCCGCCGGGCGCTCGAGCCCTGCCTACGGACGTAGCATACTCGGAGGCATTTGTGAAGATGGTCTCGCACGAGGCATGTCCAAAAGCCATGACACTAGAGGAGATTGGCCAAGCCACGGCCGCAGATGAGACGCTTGCCAGGGTGAAGAATGCCCTAATGACCAATGGGTGGACCCACTTCCTGGATGGAGCCCAGTCACTCCGGGCGGAAGAGAGCCATGCTCGGCAACAGCTCTGGCAGATCTGACATGAGCTGAGCGAAGGGGAGCAAGGTGTCATTCTGAGGGGGCACGTCATCGTGGTTCCCAGGGCACTTCAGGATTGCATCATCCAGCTAGCGCATGTGGGGCACCAAGGGATGGTGAAAACCAAAGCCCGGCTACGAAACAAGGTCTGGTTCCCAGCGATGGATACCCGAGTAGAAGACATGGTGCGCCAATGTCACTCCTGCACCATCACGGGCGGGGACCAGCATCCGTCATCACCGAAGAGCCATGCGAGTTTCCCTGGTCTAAGGTCAGTATCGACTTTGGGAGTTTCCCTGACGGTCGCCACACACTGGTGATCGTCGACCCATTCTCCAAGTTCCCAGTGGGGGAAGTGGTGGCATCCACGGCGTTCCCGCACGTCAAGAAAATCCTGGACAAGACATTCGCCCTCCTAGGCTTGCCTGATGAAGTCCGTTCAGACAATGGACCCCCATTCCAAGGCCACGAGTTTCAAGAGTACATGGAAAACAAGGCGATCCGCCACAGGAAGATCACCCCTCTGTGGCCTCAAGCCAACGGGGAAGTGGAACGTTTTATGCGGACCCTTAACCGAGTTCTGCGAATCGCAGTGGATCAGGGGAAAGATGTTGAGTCAGCACTCAACCAATTTCTAGATGCCTACCGGCAAACGCCCCACAGCACCACCAAGTGTGCTCCTGCTCATCTGCTGTTCAAAAGAGCCCCACGGGACAGCATCTCAACGGAGTCCGCATGGAAACCTCCGGAGAGAGACAATACAGCCACACAGGCTAGGAGGGCCGTGACGAATCAGAGGGCCAGTGCTGCTAGAGGAGCAAAAGAACCACAGCTGAATGTGGGAGATAGCGTCGTGGTCAAAGACAGACACCCGTGTTGGAAGTTCAGGACGCCGTACGAACCGGAAGAATGGACTGTCGTCAAGGTACAAGGGACCGTGGTCACCGCGCAGAGAGGACAGCAAGTGGTCACCCGGAATATATCTTGCTTCAAGAAGATCTGTGGACTGGGCGCCAGCTCAGAGGAGACGGAAGACCCGAGCGAGGTTCCGTGTCAAGTGCCTGTCGACTTGCCAGGACCCGTAACTTCCACACCAAGACATCTACAGACAGGAGGTAGAGATGATGTGCCGGCCACTCCAGGGCCTGGCCAAGACATTGGGACTCCAGCACTTCAACACCCCCAGGCAGATGCAGTGGCCAGTTCCAACTCCCGGAACCAGAGGTATGGTCTCCGGCCGAACCCTGCACCTAGCCAGAAGCTGAAGGACTTCATGTGCACGTCCCCCTGAGCATGCAGATGAGCGTGGACAGTAACTAAAGAAAAGGAGGGATGTAGAGAGCCACCCGGGCTCTCCTCGACAATGTAGCAAGCATGCACTCCTCGGGGCGGGCTCGACCCGAGGAGATAAAATAAACGGTGCGAGACTGCTCGGGGTCTTCCCACCATACTACATCTAATTGCGTGGTTGTCCATTACTGCAGCGCTGTGCAGGCCCTTGTCACCCTGGGCCTTGCCGTGCTACAGGGAGCAGGTGGCAGCAGCTCCGCCTCTAATTGTGCTGGGTAACAGGTTGATGACTCGTGCAAGAGCTGACCCACGTGCATGCCCCAGGGAGGAAGATCCCTGCAGGGCCTTCGTCATGTGCTGGAAGGTCAGTGAAGGCCCCTTCCCCCAGATGGGACTCTGGTGAGGGAGGAGGGGTGAAGAACCCAGGACTGTTTAGAAGCACAAATTCTGGAATAAACTGCCAGGACTTTAGCTGCAGCAGTGTGATGATAAAGGCAGTGGGGGCAGACATACTGGCAGAGTGTACAGGGCCCACCTGGAAGGTTCCAGAAATCAAGGCACAGTAGTACCAGTGCACCAGGAGTATGTCAACGACGCCTCCAATAGCTGCTCCTGTGGCACCACAGCAATGCTCCCACCTCCCCATCAACGCATTGCCACCTTTCAGCCAGCTGGCTGACCCAGCAACAGTTGCACCGAGATGGCGCCAGTGGATTGGGAGTTTGCAACATTATTTTCGCCCACTCAGGAGACGGATGGCGCAGTAAAGAGGTCGATGATGCTACTTATGGGTGGTGATGAGTTATACGACCTCTTTGAGAACTTATCTAAATCAGGTGCGGACCACGATATTGATGCAGCTGTTTTGACCACCAATTAAACCCCGATTCAGAAATATTTAAACTTCGACAGGCAAGGCAAGAAGAGGGGGAATCCGTAGATGCATTTTTTGCCCGACAGTGCAAGCTGGCAGGCACATACTCTGGTATTGACAAACTTGACAAAATCAGGGCTCAGTTAATTCAGGGGTGCAGATCGTCCAATCTTCGCAAAATCATTCTGCGGCAGTCGGGGATTTCACTTGATGCTATCCTCACCCCCTGCCACAAGTTTGCAGACAGCTGAGCTGGGGACATGGAATCAGCCCTGGCCCGTCAGTCATTGGGCCCACCACCCACACCAGCAGTGAAAGTAAAGGAGGAGCAGGTGGAGGTCATAGAGAGGTGGCCGACGAGACCAAAAGGAGTGTCCACATCAAGACCTCGTGACAAGAGTTGTGAGAACTGTGGGTCCACCAACCATCTTCCCCGAGGATGCCCAGCATAGGGCAAGTCATGCTTGAAATGTGTCCGCCTAAATCATTATTTGAAAGTGTGTCTCAGTGCTGGAGCACCGGCAGGGGTCACTGCAAGAGGCAGAAAAGGTGCAAATATTCAACAGCTGTCACTGGGGGAAGAGACCATCCCCAGGTGGAAGGGCGTCACTAACATCACTTCAACGGAAGAGGAAGAGGGTTCACCATATCCTTCATGGGGAAAGACAAGCAGAAAAGGAGACCTCCACCCATGTGCCGTAAAGACATAAATGGCGCCCAGGTCACAGCTCTCATTAACACTGGGGCATCGGTGAATGTAATAGATGCGGAGCAACCAAAGAAAATCAGTCCCCACCTCGCCTAGCACCCACGAAAGCCAAAATTTACATTTATGGGGGCACTGATTGAAGTAGAAGCAGCCTATGGGAGAAACAAGATACACACCAAATTCCACTTGACCACTGGTGAGACTGGAACACTTTCGGGTTGTCACACCATGGTCTTGGTTGCCTAAAAGGGGTGCAAGTCAAACTCCACATAGATGAGACGGTCCGCCCTGTGGCGTTGCGGCACTGCAGAGTGCTGTTTCATCTCAAACTCCTGGTAGAAAAGGAGCTAGAAGCACTGGAACAGGCGGGAGTAATTGAAAAGGTGACCGGACCCACTCCATGGGTGTTGCCATTGGTGATTGCCCCAAAACCTAAGCAGCAGGGGGCAATAAGACTATACGTGGACATGCGGCTACCAAATCAGGCGATCGGAAGGGAGAGGCACATCATGTTGTATTCCTCTTAGGGTGTCCGTACATGGGTTTTCCTGTATCATGTCCTTATATAGGCACAATTCGCCCTGCCCTTATATAGGCATAAAATCCCAGTCCTTATTTAGGCATTAAACCGTGCACTCCAAATACAGGCATGGTCTCCGACATCCGTCCACCCTAACGTCACAACGAGATCTTGAAGAACAGACCCTTAGGCTTCGGGAGTTTCCCTAGCACAGGACTATTGATTTCTTCAAGGACTCATCTATTATGCATGAACCGTTATACCTTGAGGGTTCATTCATGACGTCTTCCGCTGTCCGATTCACGTCAATGCTAACATTCTGAGGTACCTCTCAGGTATAAATATACCTTCCCTAGCCCTTGTAAATCAGAGGAGACCTCGACTTCAGAGGAGCCCGTTTCCCGGCCTGACGCACTGAGAAGACAATGTCATCCCTGCACGCAGAGAGTCCAGCTTCCAGTGATCTGACTTCCCTCGCGGGGTGTTGGAGTTCGAGTCTGGCAAGAGATTCCCACCTCTCTCATTCTTAAGGTATGGAGCTGACTAGAAACCTAGAGGGACTCTTGGCATACTTGGCATACTTGGCATACTAGGCATAACATACTCTTAGTATACCATAGTAAGGAATACTTCACCTACTTCATACCTCTCCCTACACCTAGGTTAGGTTAGGTACATTGGGGTAGAACTAGCTTAGAAACGCATCGTATGAGTACTCGCATTTTTAGTCTATGTTATTTATGTAGATGAATATCTACTAAAGATCATGCTAGCGCAGTATTATTTATTTCTACTGCTTACGCTGTACATTATTTATCTTGCATATTGTCTTGTGATCATAACAGCACATATTACTTACACGAGAAACAAGACTGTTCAATAAATCTTTTATTGAAACGCCCGTCTATTCGTTCTGTGTAACTTTGAGGAAAACTAAGCATGCACGATTGAGCTGAGTGAAACGGTTATCTAGTGTTTCCACGACTCTGGGACACGTTCTGAT
Source organism: Calotriton arnoldi (assembly GCA_963921515.1). Taxonomy (NCBI): domain Eukaryota; kingdom Metazoa; phylum Chordata; class Amphibia; order Caudata; family Salamandridae; genus Calotriton; species Calotriton arnoldi. The sequence continues at coordinate 444,367 of CAWUFW010002639.1, read as the reverse complement.
TCTAAAAGGGAAACAAAGTTGTCATGTTTTGCGGCTGCCAGAAACTACTCCCTTCTTGTTTATCAAGGAGTTTCTGGTGGCCTCTGAGCTAGCTGGCACAAGTAATTAAGTTTAATATACTCGATAGGGACATATTGACCGTAGTCCTATGTCAAACCTATAGGGTATATTATTCCAATGCGCAGAGCCTATTAGGGAAATAAGAGCTACACTACATGGTGCCCAACTGTTTGGTAAGGCGGTAATTTAACGTCAGATACTGAGTAACTCAGCCGTGCTTTTTCTCTCAGAGACCCCTACCCATATACTCCAAAAAGACGTCTGGAGTGGGCAGGGTAAGTATCCGCCACGGCTACATAGGGAAGCACCCTATATATTAGCTGTTTGGTTTGCTCAACGTTGAAGGATACAGTGTTCCAAAATAGTGTGCACCTTATCTTTGTTTCCTTGAAACTTGTTCTACATTTTTCAAAAAACAAAATGCCTGACTCCGACAACTGTGACGTTGCGGGTCAACCAACTTTAAGAGCTTTAAACATTACAGGTTTAGATGGCACCGAGGAGGGTGACATAGACATCAATCCAAACTTAAGAAGAGCCATCTCTCTAAAACTCATAAAACAAGGCCTACCACCAAGAGGCGGTAGAGCAGTTTTCGTGATAGAGGTACACGAATCCTTTCAGACAGAGGTATTCTATTCATGGGTAATATTTCCTGAATCCAATCCAGTTACAAAACTGTTTCACTTCTACAAAGAAGATGATCCACCAGAGGAATATATTCCTTTTGAGGATATAGAAATTCCACTATCATACCAGGAGCATCAGCTCTGGTTTAAAAGCGCCCTAAAACATCACAGAAACATTACCAGGCTCGGTCCACTAGGTAGACCAGGAGCAACATGGCCGATTCTAGCCGGCTACACACCTCATCCTGAACTGGATATAATGTCAGATGAGGAATTACTTACTCAACTTACAGAGTTAATAAAAATCTACAGACAATTGGTCCAATATGTCATGCGGACTTTCACAGTCCAACTACCATTAACCATTCCGGGGACTGCACTAAAAATTACACCACAGACTCTATACGCAGTCATGGGTAAAATGCCCACAAAACGTGAATAAATTCCATTCTGGATAGCTCAAAAAATTACTCAAATCGAAGCAGTATTTCCAAATACTAGCCCGTTTGAGAAACACAGAATCCTAACAATCAGTTTACCAATGGGGATCACACCACAACTGGAAGACTGCACCACTTGGGGCTCAGTCTTTGCTGCCATCTATACTAAAACACATGGTATTCCGTCAATTGCGGTAATACCTGATGTCCTGAAACAAATTCAAAATGAATACGGGGCAGAACTTGCTCTGAATTTAGGTATGAAATTACTGAAAAACTTCGATCAGGTCTAAACAATAATATTATCTAATATTAAAGGGGAGGCAGCAGCAGTGGCCATCCGCCAACGATTAAGGGAATTTGATGTCACAGAACAACAAACTGAACTACCCAGAATAATTGAACAATCTTATGCAGAATTAGGCAGAGATAGTTTGGGTGGAAGACCAGTGAAGCCAAAACTATCTGAAAGTCCTGAGAAGGACTCTATTAAACAAACTCCTACATCTTCTAAAAAGAAGTGGGAAACTACTAAACAAAATTCAAATGAGAAACTTTCTCAATCCCAAGGTAGGTCTCCTCAAAAGGAGCCCTATGAAATGAGGTATAACCTCAGGAATAGGGATAATTTGAGAAAACCTGACAGGTATCAAGATACTGATACACGTTCCTCTCGTACCTTTCAGATCTCGTCACAGACATCGGAAAGAAGAGGACGGTCAGAACATAGAGAAGAACGCATGAAATCGAAAGATGACAAACACGTTCCGAAAAACAAATCAAAACCTCAATTCTCCAAAAAGAAAGTAGCAGGTCTGAAGATCAGACATGCCGAGAATACTGAGAACACAACTCAAGAACGGAGAATGGGCTCAGACAATGCTGGACAGTGCAGCAGAAGTCACAATAGCTCGCCAGAACCTGAAGGAACTTCTAGAGATAGTGGACTTGAATGAGTACATTACAGTTGAGACTGTAGACACCAGGGTTAGTACTCCACAAAGGTTATATGAAATAACACTCTGGATGGAGGGAGACATACCTAGACAGGTGAAAGCACTTTTTTGGGAAAAACTTTCAAGGGGCTATGACATACTTCTAGCAGAAAAAGACTGGCCACCACAATTTGTCAGGGAGTGCCCACATGGCGAGGACATTATTATGCCTGCCTTCCCTAACCATATTCCAATTCACCTAAAATATACATATGCCAGGAAATGGGCAGTAGCCCAGGCTCCAGCATTATATAAAAATCATGTAGGATGGGATGAGGACTCACCTCACCATAAAATACATCTGAAACATGAACCAACTGCACAAAGGCAGTACCCAATAAAGCAAGAAGCTAAAAAACAGGTCAGGGAGATCTTAGATCAACTTGAATACCAAGGGGTGATTGAAACATGCACCTCCTCAATGAACAATCCTTTGTTTCCTGTCTCCAAACCAGACAACACCTATCGTCTAGTTTTGGATTACAGACACTTAAACACTTGTTCTAAAACATTTGCAGTACAAAATGCACATAGCACAGCATTAATGAATAACATTGTGCGTAAAAAATATAAAACCACATTAGACATCTCAAATGGTTTCTTTTGTCAAAACATAGCACCTGAAAGCAGGTATTTAACAGCTTTCTCCATAATGGGGACCCAGGGTCAATTTTGTCGACTCCCACAAGGGTTCAAGAACAGCCCAGGGTTATTCTCAGCGAGGGTAACGGAGTTACTACAAATTTATGATAATGAGGCATTGTCATATGTCGATGACATCTATCTGACAGACGATGACCTGGACAAACACTTGAACAGGGTGAGCACCATTATACTGGGCTTCGCCTCTGAGGGCTACAAATTCAACTTCAAAAAGTCCAGAATTGCCCATCTCAATGTCCTATTTCTAGGATATGAGCTTTCAAGTGAAGGCAGAGAGCTTGGCAGCTAACTTTCTAGAGAAATGTGCGCTGCTCCAACCTCCAAAAACGCAAAAAAACTTACAATCCATCCTGGGTTTCCTAAATTTTGGAAGAACATACATTCTAAATTACGCAGAAAGGGTTAAACCTCTCTACGCATTAATCAAACCTGATTTTTCAATCAAGAATTGGACACAAGAACACACAGAAATCTTGCGTTCACTCCAGGCTAACATGTTAGCAACAAATCACTTACAAACACGTAAGTCAACGCAACCTGGTGATCCGAATAATATCGGGTCAATGCGGATTCACCTACTTAACATTTAATGAGGGTGAAAAAATACCAATTGCATACAAATCTCATTTGTATACACAAGCGGAAATGCACTTCACTTCACCTGAAAAAATTCTGACAGCAGTTCAAACCGCTGTAGCAAAAGAAAGAGCCTTAGCCCAAGGGAAACGCATTATTGTCGTAACCCCAGTTCCAGCTTTAGAAGCGGTCACAAAAGCAAGCATTCCAAATGCTAAAGCATTACATCCAAGATGGATACAATGGGTTAATTCTCTTGCTGCAACAGATGTTGAATATGTTTTTGATCCTGATTTAAAAACACAAGCGTTCCTGCAATATGAACAAGAATGTCCTCTGCCCACTGAGATTCTGCCTCTCGATCAGTACGAATTCATAATTTACACTGACAGATCTGCACAACCCGCAACAGGGAGTAAGCAAGCTTACAGTGCAGCGTGTGCAATCATTAAAGGTCGCATGCGAGATGGCATCTTCAGACCTATGGTCACAAAAACTCAATCTCTAGGAGATTGTACAGCTCAGCGAGCTGAACTACAAGCATTCAAACTGGCACTTGAGAGTACAGATCGAGAATTCCCCACACTAATAGTGTGCGATTCCTTTTACTGTGTTCAGTCGTATAATGAATATAGAAAAAATCAATGGGAGAGCAAGGGATGAGGCAGGAGGTGCGTCCCGTTCCCCAAAAGGATAATGAACTTTAAACAATGAGGACGACCCCACTATGTATCTATAATGTTATCACTGTATGTGGTATGAACATGGACCCATTAGGTATGTTTAAAAGACCCCTCACACACCAACCTAGTTGGTGTCATGCTTCATCATTGGGGTCCCAACCGGGCGGCCGAATGCTGCCCGGTTGTGCTACGACGCCTGATTACAGCGGAGCTGGTGTGGTGCAATTCTGTGATGTGAAGTGAAATACTATAGTTAAAAATATCTCTGAGAATCCTTGCCCTTAGTTTTAATTTTGGCGGCTCGGGATATGATTAAAAACAATGTGTATAGTACAACTAATTTGGACTTATTACCGTAAGTTGACTATGTGTGACGGTCTACATGTTTCAGCCCGTAAAACCTATGTCAGTCCCCCATAGTCCCAGCCGGGACTATGGGGGACATAGGTTTGCAGCGGAGGACTCGCCAAGACCAAATTGGTATCCTGGATGAGTACCTTACCCTCCTGAGCCTCGATAAACTGCCTAAAATCCATAATAGTGTATTTTTCAAGTGTCAGTAAGTACACCGACGCTTACACCACACACCTTAGCGCGTGTGTAGGTACCACTCAGGTTTCACGTGGCATACTTTACCTTTTGCCACTCACTTTTCACTCACTTGGTCCTGAAGAAAGCCCTCACACTTGTTTTACGGGCTGAAACATGTAGACCGTTGGGACCCCAATGATGAAGCGTGAAACCAACTAGGTTGGTGTGTGAGGGGTCTTTTAAACATTCCTAATGGGTCCATGTTCATACCACATACAGTGATAACATTATAGATACATAGTGGGGTCGTCCTCATTGTTTAAAGTATAATGAATATATACAAAACTGGCTTGAAAATGGGTTCAAAGATGCGAAAGGTGGCACAATAAAGCACAAAACGCTTTGGGAACAAGTAGTTCAGTTGAAAAACGAACTACCAAAGGCTCACGTGATCCACACACTGAGTCATCAACGTGATGGCGTTCACGTTGCAGGGAATTCATTGGCTGACGAAGCCGCAAAGGGGGCTGTTCAGACGGCTTCCGTAGCTGCGATCACTCGTTCAAAAACAAAAATAGACAGTGAGATAATGTTGGCTGTCAATGCTACAAGCAAAGGCAGTGGTGCAGCGTTACCAAAAAAGTTTCCACTCAACTACTCTTATGTAATTGATGCGAACAACGTTCCTTTTGCTCGAATCCCTGGAGTGGGGGATAGGGTAATTCCAAACATGGAACGTAGAGCAGCTTTGATTTATGAAGCACATTTGGGGGAGGGTCTGTCACATCTAGGGATCTCTAAAACAATTTTGACGTTAAAAGAGATGTACTGGTGGCCTGGGATGAATACAGAAATCCACATCTTCATCAATAAATGCATAGACTGTAAATTACAGCGAGAAAGCCACCAGACACCATGCTACGAATGTAGCTGCCCAGTACAGACACCACTGTTAGACAGCATTAGACTATCTACGCGCATGCGTCCTTCTGGACAAATGCAATCCCACAAATACTGAATCAAGGTTCCTATGGATAGGGCCTCAGCGCACGGCTGACGCTCGAACTGTTATAATAGATTTGCGAGTCTTTATCGGCACATACGCAATAGGCACGCTACATTCTGACCAGGGCCCTGCGTTTAGCTCTCGGGCTTACAAAGAAGCCATGGCCAGTCTGGGCGTTGCATTGCGGTACTCCTCTCCATTCCATCCTGAGGGAAATTCGGTTGTGGAAAGGAAAAACCGGGACATAAAGCAGTCTATAACAGCTGGGGTATTAGGTTCGGGTGATGGGTGGGTCAAACATCTTTATGGGGTCCAACGCTCATTAAATAACCTGCCAAGAAGTTCTCTAGGGGGGGTCACTCCATATGAGGTCCTATTTAGGACAAGAATGTGGGTACCAGACCTCGATCACGTAGGCACAGTGGTGGAAAATAAACCGTTTGATATCAAAGATCGTTTGGCTGTTTTACAGGAACTCAATGAACTAAGATCGAAACAAAGCAACGTATTCCTGCAACCAACCACCACTGGGGAAAAACCGGCGGTCCCAGCAAGGCCTGTCTGGATTCCAAAAGTTGGGGATCTAGTCAGAGAAAAGATTGCGGACAAGAAGGAATTTGGACCTTCTTACAGACAAACAGTACCTGTCCTAGTAGTTCAAGGAACAAGAACAGTACTTCTGCCGCCCCTTGCTGGAAAAAAGGAGAAAAGATTTGTGTCCTTCGACCTCATCAAACCACAGTATGTGGCCAATACTAAATAGTAGGCCTCGTAGACTCCGACCTAGTAGCAGACGCACTCCTCTCGCTACTATCCAAGAGGTTCAGACTGAAAGACTGATAACCATCGAGAATTCAGCAGTACCAGATGAAGGACTGAGCAACAATGCAATGGAACTCATCCCTCTTGAAAATCAAGTAACAGTTTGTCCAAATACACCTGTCTACACCAATGTAGCAAGTGATCAACTGGTTCCAGCGATTTCTACAAATCCTGATGCAATTTCAACAATTGACAGAACTGCTTCTGGCTATTTCATTAACTTTGATACGTTCTCAGAAGATCCGAGTGAACCTGAAACGACGCCGGCATCATTAACATTCAAGCAGCAAGTACAAGACTTTCTTCACTTTCTGAAAAAGACTTATCTGGTTTCCCCATGCATTGAACTCTGGATTATTTCTGGAATATTTGTTTTCCTGCTTTGGCTAGCTTTGGTTATGACTATGAGCGTGCTTATAAATGGCAGATACATCCATGTGAACACTGAAGGAAAAGATGTGAACGTACTTTTGAAACCTCATAAATCTTCCCATCGTGAAGCAAGAGACTTGTCAACAGTGAACTTCACAGCCGTTCCTATACAGGATGGTATAGTGTGGGACAAAACAGATTTTGATATTTTTGGCCCGACGGATCAATTGAACATTCCACATTTGTTTAAAATTTCACTAAGTGATCTCATTTCGTCCAGAACCTATTCTGATGATTGGGACTTTGAGACTGTTAACGACATAATGTTTGACCTAGAAAAATCTGCTGCATTTTCTAAAAATGAATATTTAGAGGGTTCATCAGACTATGAACAGCTGTATTGCTATAACCACTATGGTCATCATTATTTGCATAAATCTGCAAACCCTAGAAATGTGTTTATGTTTAACCAATGGGAGCATTGACCTACACCACCAAAAGGTAGTTCAAAAACATTTGCTAACAAGTTTCCATATTTTTCAGGTTACAATACATCTGATCCAGAAACGTTTTACTATAAAAATGTAAACAAAACAGGACTGAAAATTATGTTAATTAATACAAAACAGATTTACTCTGCAACATTTATTGCCCAACTGTCTAGACAGGGTTTCGACTTATGGAAAGACACAATAAACACAAAAATTGTCTGGGGTACTAAAGATTGGCAAGTGCAGGAGATAGAAGCTTTATTTAGAGCCTGTATCATCCCTGAACAAATAATGTTTTTGAATGAAACTGTCCAACAAACATCTTGTCTTGGACTAGCCAAGATCAAAGAGATGAAAACACCTTCTGTACCAACACCTGCAAGTGATAACGATACACAGGCAGCGGTTACAGTTGACAAAATACTACAACTCAACAGATCTGATCCTGATTGGAGAAAATGGTTGATCTGGCCCACAGACACGAACAACTGTCAGGAAAGATTCCTGAGTAAAACTCAGGGCTTTACTATTCATAGGCCAGACCCAAGATACGTCCAAAGACAGCATCCGGGGGTAGTAACAACATACAGTGTAGGAAAATTATGCCTCGATTGGCTGCAGAAATCTACACTACAGGATGTGAAACAACACTTATCCTTACTTAAAGAAGACGCTGACCTTAGGGAATTCTTGCTTGGACCAAGAAAACCGCATCAAAAACGTTTCATATATGCCGGCATTTATGCTGCCTATAATGAAGCATGGAAAGTGTCACAGATGGAGGCCGCAGAACGAATACGTGAACTTGATCGTATTAATTTAGAAAAAACACTCACTGTGGTCGACAATGGGTTAACAACTTTGTCCTCCAGAATATATTCATTGGACAACATTGTATCCTCTGCTATCGACATACTAGAACAAGATTTGGCCATGTTACAGCAAGGCCAATCACAATTACGTTCTATTGTGTTATTAAGCTGGACGCTGCAATCTTTGCGTGCGGGCTATGTGCCTTGGCGTTTTATCAATACGTCAGCTCTGTTTGCAGAATACAATCTAACTGATAAACAGATCGAACTGGCACAAAGAGGAGCAAAGTATACAGTGCTGAGCATTGAAAAACTGGAAAAGTTACCATTCACAGTGGCAGAAAAACCAGCTACAGAATGGCTCATTCATGGCAAAATCACACTACCTGTGACTACTTTTCAGTTTCAGTATTGCCTCAAACAAATGCAAGCAGGCAAATATGAAAGGTTGGGTAAGGAATACATTAAGACATCTTGGAATTTACCGTATACATATAGATGTTGGAGTGAAGATCGTGAAGTGTTTCTGAGCGGTTCACTTATATGTCAGGACATTTCTTTACACAGGGCTTGCAATGGTTCTGTGGCAAATTTGTCTTGCCATCAGCAGGGTACACCAGCTGCTGTGATTAATCCAACGTTTGGACAACTTTCTAATGGGAGTTACCTCATGTTGAATGATCAGAGTTGCTGCGGCATGTTGCCAGGCATCCCATATCTAGTAACGGTCAACTCCAGGGTCACTTGCTGTATGCAAGTATTGTTTGCCCCAATAGACACAGTCAGGGAGTCGCCTTTGTGGCCTTCGCTGAATGTCTCTTTTATAAGATTTGGGGGCATATTAGCAAGACTGGCGATAAAATTATCGCCGTTTTAGCGGCAGGAAACTGCCGCTAAAACGGCGATACTGGGCTTGCTAATATGCGTTATAGAATTCCAATAGAAGCCCAGGTTAGATGTGCAGGTCATCTAACCTGGGCTTCTATTGGAATTCTATATCGCTTATTAGGCAAGCCCATTATCGCCAGTCTTGCTAATATGCCCCCTGATACTTTAAGCAGAATGAAAGCCATGCTTTTGCAACAAACCGTGCCTTTGACCTCGGCCAAAGAAACCTATGATCTACAAGTCGCAAGGACTTCGGCTGAGATACAGACTTTAATACGTACAAACTGCCCTATACATTTCGTGGAAATGAAAGGACGTATCTTTAACATGTCTGATACAAGCGGAATTGTACATGTATTTAAGAGCATCTGTTCCGGTCTGTTAGCACCTTTCCAGGCAATACTCGGAATAATCCCGAACTTTGCACATTCGGTGTTTGGTGGCATACCATTAATTCTAGCACTTGTTGCCGGAATTCTATTTCTCTTCCTGGTATTACGCTATGGCCAGCCTATTCGCAGACATCACTCCGAGCGAAGTGGAGAAAGCTCTCCTTGAACGAAAGTGCCGTGAGCGAATAGTACAGCTTTTGGGCATGACTCGTCTACAGGAACTTAATACCAGATGGTTCCTGTCATTCAGACCAATCTGGCAAGATTGCATCTTACCTGTCCTACGATGCCTGCTATGCGGTGAAGAATGTGTGTTAGACACCTGTCTAACATTTCCATCAGCAACGCCAACGGATATCGATACTCTGCTGGACCCGATAACGGCCCATGCTCTGTGTTGTCCCCAGAGGCTACCAATCCTGATGACGGCATTCATTGAGATCTCACAGATGCTTCCAGCTGCTGCTGAGGTACGAGATGGATCTACAGGCACACAGGTAGCAACGGACGCGAACATTGCTGCGGCATCCTATGCTGAAAGCGATGCTTCACATCTCTGTGCAATTAATCTACTACACGAGGTGTTCCAAATGTCACCAACTTCAGTGGACGATATTTTGTCTACAGAAATAGATGATCTAATGTTTACACCAGACCCGTACACTGACTCTGATTCAACCCACAGTGTGCCAGAGACGCAGTAAAATTTGGCCTTCATATTTCAAAAACTTGGAACTCTTCCCAAATTGAACTTTTTTCCGTTTTTCGAACTGAATGGCAATTCAATCTGCTTGAAGTAGAACTAGTCTTATAGTACGGACTTCACGGTACTTCCTCAGACACTTTGTCATCTTATTTGTCTAAAAAGTTCATTAATTTTCATGACATGAAATGACTTTGATTTTTTAACAACTTATCGATCATTTTCTGTCACATGTAAATATTACTGCTTATTTTCATTCAAATTGCATTTTATTTCCAAATATATGCCTGTAATGAAAAACAATGCTTGAAATGTACAGTACCTTTTGCATTTTAATAGGTTTTTAAATGCTTTTTAATGTTTTTTTAGAAATATTCTTAGCAATATGCGGTACTCCATTTTATGTTTAGCATATTAAATGTTTAGCATTTTATTATTATTGTACCCACGAAAGTGGAGTGGGTGTTGTATTCCTCTTAGGGTGTCCATACATGGGTTTTCCTGTATCATGTCCTTATATAGGCACAATTCGCCCTGCCCTTATATAGGCATAAAATCCCAGTCCTTATTTAGGCATTAAACCGTGCACTCCAAATACAGGCATGGTCTCCAACATCCGTCCACCCTAACGTCACAACGAGTTCTTGAAGAACAGACCCTTAGGCTTCGGGAGATTCCCTAGCACAGGACTATTGATTTCTTCAAGGACTCATCTATTATGCATGAACCGTTATACTTTGAGGGTTCATTCATGACGTCTTCCGCTGTCCGATTCACGTCAATGCTAACATTCTGAGGTACCTCTCAGGTATAAATATACCTTCCCTAGCCCTTGTAAATCAGAGGAGACCTCGACTTCAGAGGAGCCCGTTTCCTGGCCTGACGCACTGAGAAGACGCTGTCATCCCTGCACGCAGAGAGTCCAGCTTCCAGTGATCTGACTTCCCTCGCGGGGAGTTGGAGTTCGAGTCTGGCAAGAGATTCCCACCTCTCTCATTCTTAAGGTATGGAGCTGACTAGAAACCTAGAGGGACTCTTGGCATACTTGGCATACTAGGCATAACATACTCTTAGTATACCATAGTAAGGAATACTTCACCTACTTCATACCTCTCCCTACACCTAGGTTAGGTTAGGTACATTGGGGTAGAACTAGCTTAGATACGCATCGTATGAGTACTCGCATTTTTAGTCTATGTTATTTATGTAGATGAATATCTACTAAAGATCATGCTAGCGCAGTATTATTTATTTCTACTGCTTACGCTGTACATTATTTATCTTGCATATTGTCTTGTGATCATAACAGCACATATTACTTACATGAGAAACAAGACTGTTCAATAAATCTTTTATTGAAACGCCCGTCTATTCTTTCTGTGTAACTTTGAGGAAAACTAAGCTTGCACGATTGAGCTGAGTGAAACGGTTATCTAGTGTTTCCACGACACGTTCTGATTCTAAAAGGGAAACAAAGTTGTCATGTTTTGCGGCTGCCAGAAACTACTCCCTTCTTGTTTATCAAGGAGTTTCTAGTGGCCTCTGAGCTAGCTGGCACAAGTAATTAAGTTTAATATAGTCGATAGGGACATATTGACCTTAGTCCTATGTCAAACCTATAGGGTATATTATTCCAATGCGCAGAGCCTATTAGGGAAATAGGAGCTACACTACAATAACACCTACAATTGATGAAATTGTGGCAGACTTGAACAGAGCCAAGTGGTTTTCTAAAATTGACTTAAACTCAGGGTATCATCAGTTTTATGTTGGAGGAGTCCTCCCGCTACATTACAACATTCTCAACTCATGTGGGACTCCGCTGATTCAAAAGACTCAGTTTTGGGGTGTCCTCTGCAGCCAAAGTGTTTCAAGGGGCCAATCGGGAAGCCCTGTCAGGACTCATATGTGTCATCAACCTGAGTGATGACATCCTTATATTCTCGAATGCGTGAGGAGGAATATCATGCCCAACTACAAGCTGCCCTGAGTCAGCTCGCAGAGAGGGGACTGACCTTGCACCTGAAGAAATGTGCGTTCTACACCAATGAGGTGGAGTTCTTTGAATATCGATTCTCTCTGGACGGCCTACAGATTGACCCTCAAAAGGTAGAGGCCAGTAAATTGGCGGCGGTGCCGAGAAACCAGTTTGCGGTTCGCAGCTTCTTGGGGATGGACAACTATTGTGGCAGGTTTATCCCCAATCTGGTCACTTTTTCCGACCCGCTTCGAACATTGACACGTAAGGACTCTCTATGGGAATGGAACATCAAGGCGGCGAATACACTCCAGGCAATCAAACAGGCTCTACTCCATGACACTACCATGGCGTATTTCAGTCCCACCCGACCCAGTGAACTGATTGTGGATGCTAGCCCAGTAGGGCTAGGGGCGGTGATTCTGCAGGAAACAGAGAGAGGTGAATGGGTACCGATAGCATACGTCAGCAGGACGCTCATGGTTGTGGAGACCAGATATGCTTAAATAGAGAGAGATGCCTTGGACATTCAATGGCCTGCAAGCATTTTCATCTCTACCTCTGTGGCCAGAAATTTACAGTGATCTCCTATCCCAAGCCCCTAGTGCCATTGTTTGTTGGGACTGCTCGGAATGGACCACCTAGGATTGAGAGGCGGGCAGTCCAACTCCAAACGTATGCGTTTGACATCACCAAACAGTGAATAACCCAGCTGATTACTCGTCCCGCCATCCTGTGGACATCGACAACAGCAGTCCGCGAGATGACGATCCAGGAGCAGAGGATTTCATATATTGATCACCGCTGCATCGTGCCCTCGGGCACTGTCGCTAGAAGAGACTGTGGAAGCCACGCATGGGGATGCCTTGGGAAAGTCAAGGAGGCGTTAAAGAGGCATCAGTGGAAGAACTTCCTCAACGGATGTCGGGGATTTACCGAAGAAGAATGAGAAGCCCAGACACACCTCTGGAGGTGTCGGGATGAGCTGAGTGAGAGCGAAGAGGACTCATTCTCCGTGGCGCCAGATTGTGATTATGCGCCTGCTGTGGTCACGCACCGTGGAGCTCGCTTATCAGGGGCATCAGGGTGGGGCCAAAACAAAAGCACGATTGAGGAGCAAGGTTTGGTTCCCTGGAATGGACAGACAAGTAGAGGAGTGGGGGAAGAGCTGTCAATTCTGTATCTTAACCAGTGGGAAACTGCCGGTGCTGCCTGTCATCACTGAACCACCAAGCACCACACAATGGGCTGCTGTCAACATGGATTTTGGGAGCTTCCCAGACCACCAGCTCACACTTGTGTTGATGGAGAGTCACTCAAAGTTTCCAGCAGTGGAACTAGTCAGGTCAACGTCTCAACTAGGGCTACAGACAATGGGCTCCCTTTCAAGGGCAAGAATGTAAGGACTATCTCATCAATCTTAACATGCAGCACAGGAAGACTACACCCCAGTGGCCGCAGGCCAACAGCCAAGTGAGAGTTTTATGAGAACCATGAATAAAACTTTCCGGATTGGGGTGGAAAGGGGAGAAGACCTGGAAACATGTCTGCAGCATTTTTTAGGAGCGTACCATCAGACTCCACACTGCACCACAAGATGTGCGCCCAGTGATCTCCTCATGAAGTGAGCTGGCAGGGCAGAGACGTGTTGCCTGCAGGACCCTCATGGAAGCCGGGGGTATTGGACATGATGGCTGCCCAATCGAAGAGGCAGAACAACAATGGCAGAGCCAGTCACAGAAGGAGGTCACATGAGCCAGGCATCACAGTGGGAGACAAGGTAAAGGAAATATGGAAGTGTAGAGAAATGTATCCTGGTTTGAGAAGATTCCAGTGAGAGCGGAGGAGATGGTCGTGAGACAGATTTGGAAAATCTCCAGGAGGAAGGTCAAGGATGAACCCTGCTAAGCCAAGAGAAAGCATACCAGAGGCCAAGGCCTGGGAGGTCTGCGAAGTTGGGGTCCAGTCCCAGGAAGAAGGAGAAGCCCCAACAACTCCACCTGCAACTGGGAGCCAGCGAGGACATCCGTACCGGCTGCGGGACAATCCCAGGCCGAGTCACCGATTGAGAGACTTTGTGTGCTGAGGTCATACCATGCCGATTCACTTAAATTTTTTTTTGTTTTCTTTATTTTATTTCTCTTACTTTATTGAAGGTTATGAGGGATGTAGTGAGCCACCCGGCCGCTACTTAACAATGTTGCCAACATGCATCCCGAGGGCTGGGCGCAGTCCGAGGGCTTACGTAAAGGTGCTCAGACCACTTAAGCATATAGCGTACCTGGTAGGCCCGAGTGGGGCCTGTGTGCTATAAGTCATGCCCATTACAGCAGGGGCAAGCTCAACAACAACCCCACAGCACTTCAGGACCAGCGGATGCTGCCATCTTCACTGCATGTAAAAATAAAAGGACGGCGCACCATATCGATCTTGTGACAAAACATCAAACAAAGGAGAGCCTATACCTTCCAGGGTCCTCCATCAGTCACAGCAGTGGTAGGTGGCAGTGAGTGCAAGGTAGGCGGGCGGTGCCTGAAGCGCTAGGCAGACTGCTGCCCTGCGATCTTGCTCCCCGCCGCTGTGTTGTTTTCAAAGAAATTGTTGTTTTCAAGGGCATACTGATATGGATGGAGAAACCTGGATAATAAAACCCGGGGCAGTAAGACGAGGTCGGTACTCTAGTTGGACACTGGGTGGGGAGTTTTTCTTGTGCGACCGGGAGTTAACAGGCTTTCAGTCAACTGTTCAGTAACATAGCAATATATTTTCACCAGATCTGATAAGAGAATCCACAAAACTCCAAATGGATGGTGGCCAAGTTTAAGTCCAGAAGAGAGCCAGCTGGCGGGCCAAAAGCAAAAGTAGCCATAAGATCAAGCTCCGGGACCGATTTAGGCTAGGTGGGGAGTGGCAGGGGGAGAGGGCAAATTGAGTTACTGGTAGTTACACCAGTCAGTCAGAGCTCTATTTCTTCAAGAGAAGAGTGGACTGGAAGCTGAAGCATCAGACCTCTAAAGCTCTTGAGAGTGCTACAGCTAATCTTCTCATGGACAATTTCTCACAGCTGCAATCTGTTGCAAACCCAGGCATCAAAATAGTAGTGGGGCACAAGTGGTCTTCGCCTTCAAGGGAGGGAGATTCAGGAGTCTTGAGGAGCCTACAAGAGGAGAGATTAGTGATATTCCCACTTTTCAGAAATTGATGGCCGGATGATCAGGCCCATTAACTCACTTTGCTCAAACTTGAGCATGAATTTGTTTGAGCTGACCACTGCTAAGGAAAAGAATGGGGCCCGGCTTTGGGTCACAGTTTTCTCACCCAGCTGTCATTATCTAGGTCAGAATCCGTATGGGGGGACCAGCTTAAATATGCGCATTACGCGTTAAAGATGTTGGAAGCAGCCAGCCCCGGAGAGATATGAATTGGACTATGAAGTGCAAGAATTGGCCATTGGTTAGATGTCTGAATGTTGGAGGGGCAATGAGGAAGGCGGGCGATGGCCTGTACCAAAAGCATGGTCCTAGTTTTTATTTTCCAATTACTCAACTGTTTGTGATTTGGTGCCTTGGTGCCCTGTGTAGGTGGAGGGGGTGGAGGTGGGCGGGAGGAGGGGCCTCCCCATGTTAGGGTTAATGATGCATGCTGTTGCATTTATTGGGTCAGATGGGTAGGGCCTACCATGCGATCGGGTGGCCTCATGGGGAGGTTGGATGGAAAGGGGTCGGAAAGGTGATTACGAAGTTAAAGGGCTGAGAGTCTCGGAGTAGGTCATGGCTGTTGGCAGGGGGTCTGTTTGTAGTTCACTTTGATGGCTGGCGAATTTAATACTCATTAGTTTTAATGCTAAGGGGCTTGATAATAGACTAAAGAGAGTTGCCATTTTCGCTTGGCTGAAGCAGTTTAATGCTAGTATAGTTCTATTAGAGGAGACACTTTGGGTGATCGGAAAGGAGAGGAAAGTGAAAAATCTGGGGAAATGGGATACTTT
The DNA here is from genome assembly GCA_963921515.1 of Calotriton arnoldi. Lineage (NCBI taxonomy): Eukaryota > Metazoa > Chordata > Amphibia > Caudata > Salamandridae > Calotriton > Calotriton arnoldi. The sequence continues at coordinate 428,338 of CAWUFW010002639.1, read as the reverse complement.
TTTTCCATCAGCTAAATCCACCTTGAGGGGGTGGTTTATTCTGATTAGGAAAGGTCTGCAGGCAAAATACCATCCACTCATTAAGGACCAGGCGGGCATTGGGCTATTCTGTTGGTACAGCTAGGTACCCGTAAAATTAATTTGGTATTGTACTACGGCTCAGTTTGTGTTGACCCTAGCCATCTTCAAAATGTGGTGTGGGCCCTTTGCACTTTACCATGGAAGGTTGTTATGGGAGGGTATTTGACTTTTCTACCAGACCCTGCTATGGATTATTCAAATCTGTCATGTGCCTAATACAAAAATCATACAAGAACATCTTTAAAAGATATGTTTTCCCTTTTGGGATTACGTGATATTTGGAGACGGAGAAACACACTGGCAAGATCTTATACTATGATATTCCAAGAGTTTCAAAGGTACGATATGTTCTTAGGATACTCCTCTCTCTGTGTCTCAGGTATCTTAAAATCGTATTAGTGGCTTTTCAGATAATTCGGCAGTAGGGTTTAGCTGCTTTTTTCCCTTTTATATATTTTGGATGGATTATGGATAACACAATGCTTTTAGAAAGTTACTTTTTGAACCTGATTAATGTAGAAATTCAAAACCTTGTAGAGAAGATGATTCAACTGCTGAGGTATCCACCATTTGGGAAGCATTTAAATACACTATTAGAGGGTTTTTTATTTCCCTCAAGGTTTTTAAAGTTAAAAAGGAAAAGTAAGAGATCTGTTCCTTGCAGAACGAGGCTGACATGGCCTGCCAAGTCGCACTTGTCTATAGTTCTAATAATCTTTTAAGGGTTAAGTGGCAGGAAAAAAGGAGAGGGTGAGGGAGTTTTACCTTCAAACGGAGATAATAAATAACCAGATTTTGCAGTGCCAGGTCTATGTGGAAAGGGAATCCCTGTACTAACCTGCTCAAGGAGGAGATTGGTGAAAGTAAACTACTTATTGGAAATTCCCAGTCATCCCCAGGTTCGAGAAGTGTGTTATAAAAATGTGGAAAGTGAGCCAGCTGGAAGCATGGTGATCCAGCATTTAGGGCCTGACAAATTTCTATCATGTGGACCCAATTTAATACCTACCAGTCCCTTCCACGCTGGGTGAGTTTAAACCTATCTTACCAATTTGCTCATTATTTTATTTAACCTCTTCCTACTTCGATGAATCTTTGATAGTGGTCAGGGATTGGCAAAATAATATCAGAAATCTAAAGAAGTACCATCACAAAGAATATTCATTCAAATATAACCAAATTGACACTAATAAAGACAAACTCTGTTTTCATATCAATATGCTTTATCTAAATAATGTGATTGCTCATCAAGTACATTATAGCTCGAATCATAGATTATCACACAAGAGAACAGTAATGTAATAAATCACGATTGCACATCTCAAATATCAGCGCAATGAGAGAGTGGATAGGCGTAGGGACAAAAGAATAAAGACATTTGCAAATAAGATTTATGCAACTTTAGAATATCATACTAACCGATCGCAAGGTATCAGAAATCTGAAAAGCTACCCTCTGACCATGAGAGTAAGCTGGGCATCCCCAAGAGGAATTGAGGAGCAAAGTCAAAGAGTCAGGATCAGCAGAGCAACAGCCAGCCCAAAACGTTAGGAAACAGCAACACAGCTCTCTCCCCTCACAAAGTAGGAATAAAGGCGCCTAGCCCCCACCCTCTTACTACTAATAGTTATACCCTAAATTCACTATAGGTCCAACCCCTCATGTATCATTACACATAGGATTCTCAAATCTCATTGGTTAAAAAAAAAAGGGGTGTCTAATCACTCCACTCTCGATGTGCCTAACTTTTCAACAGTTCCTTTGTATTTGACAGCTCACGTCATCAACCTTCCAGCAGAGGAAATTCAGCTATCGCTCTTCCGTGGCTTGTACATTTCTCTACCACATACTCCGCTCGGCAAGGAAGTTCCATTCACAATGTTCATTGTTTCCTTTACACAACCTTGGCCATCATCAGGAACTCACGAAGGACAGATTACATATTTTCATTCTACATTCTAATAAGCAAAACAAATACATCATCATTGTTATTTTATAAAACTCCACAACTAAACGCTCTATGAATGCTTTTGCTTGCGTATTCTTACGCTCTGCACATTGTTTTTAAACAGTTAGTAAAAAGAAACTCGCAGCTTTTTGGCTGTTATTTTCTGCATTAATCGTGTGCATTTGTGGCCTACATTAACTCTCCCCAGCACGCCCTTGCGCAGTTTTCATTTTTACCCCTTTTTAGTTTTGCGCTGTTAATTTTCACACCATTTTGTTAATAATCCACACAATGAGGAGTTCAATCCGAGCAGGTTTTATTTCGTGAAAACTCTGCTCCATCAATCCCCCTTTTGATGGCGACTTGAGCCATCATAAAAAAAAATCTGATTGTCATCATATTATTCTACTTAGAAAGCAGTAGTCTTCTTCTGTTTCAACATAACTCCATCTATATCCTTTACTATTTCATAGAAATTTCCTCTTCTGTCTTCCAACTCTATTTCTTCTCTCTTTCTCTTTCCAGCTCTTTGCTTAGTATCTAGTGTTTGTCTCTTGCACTTGCAACACTTATATATTAATACCAGCATTAGTATCCCTGTAGCAACAGCAACTATTGGCGTTAGTATTTTCCCCAGCAAACTATGACTGAAAGTAGAAAACCAATTACCCACTGAGGAGAAACCTTTACCAAGTCTCTCCCAAGCACCATCAACCTTCCTTTCAGTTAAATCTTCTCGTAAATGTGTAATATTTGTAATATATCCTTCCAGGCTCTTACTTTTGTCAGGGATATATGTGCAGCACTGTTGAATTTTCAACATACAACAGACTCCGCCCTCTTTTGCCAATAATACATCAAGAGCAAGTCTATTTTGCAAGACCATAGATCTTATAGCAACCATTTATGTATCAATCATTAAGAACCCGCCAGCAGTGTCTGTTGATAAACGATCAACCACTGTGGACAATTTTCTAATTTTATGTGAATTTAAAATTACACCAGCTGAAGGTATCAATACTCCAGAAATATCACCCATAATCTCTGCAGCACTAATTCCCCTTTTTATTTCGTATTAGTTCACCCTTCTTTTCATTGGTTCCATGACTTCTATCCAAATGGTAGACTTTTGGAAAGACAATTCCCATATAACAGCACCCATACCATTGTGCAGGCAACCTATAGTAAGCATTCTTACCACACACATAATATATTCCAAGGAAAACAGGATGCGTACCACCTCTTATTCCCCAACTTCCTTTGATTAGGAAAATATGGTCACATTCACTAGAACCAATGACATAATTATTATATTCTGTTTTCTGTCTAAGTAAGCAAAGCTTTCCCCTATGGTGCCAGTCCAGAGTCATTGCAGCATATGTCTCACCTTTTTTGTAATCACCTTCTCTAAAAGCCCAAGGAGGTATATGGGATTTCTGCTCAGCAGCTTTCTTCTTAAAACTGTCTCCTATCTTCTACAAAATGTATACATTCAGTCTCCTCCTGACGCAAACTACAGGTTAAATTATTACAATGTGCATACACAGTTTCTATCGTTTTAGTAGTGTGAAAAGATTCACCAAAATACTCAGCATTTTTCGCACTAATCACCTTATTCAAATTCTTTCTAATAGGCACTTCAGAAAATACAAAATCATAATTTGAAAAGAAATACTGCAGGCTTCCTTTTTCATAGAACAAACTTGTTAGTACACTACACGAGACTCCATATGTTAAAGGTAGGTGATGATAGGTCACCCCCTCAAACACAGACAAAGGTAATTGCATGCACACGTAACAATCTCTCGCATCTATAGTTTCCACGTATTCATACAATAATTTGGTAAAACGATTTAATGAAAAATCATTAATAGAGTTATCCTGTTAATATATATTATCACCTGTTATTTTTTCAATGTTAGTTTTCCCACATCTACTTTTTCACTGACCAAATTATTAGTAATATTATTCTTAGTAGGATACATAAAATAAGGCACAACAACAATTAGTGTTAACCAAACAAACATTAGTAATAAAACACTTATAAAGCAAGCATTAGTACATCTACGTTTAAAACTTTGGTTTTGAAATCCAGTCTCTTGAAATTTTGCCTTTGCCATTTTCTAGAAAAATCAAAAACCTAAACTAAAAAAAAAACTAAAAAACTAAAAACTAAAAAACTAAAACTAGGAAAAATAATAATGAAAAATGATGTGTAGTGTATCCAAGCACTTCTCAAGCCTCCTTGCTTTCCCTCTCCTTTTTTTTAATATCTTCACAGCCTTTAACTCAATTCCAGCTTAATTTTCTGCACTCTTCAGAGTGATCTTTTCAGTCTTTTGCACCTCAGTTTCTGACACAGTTCATTTAAGGTGGCTCATAACTGTTTTTGTGACTCGATTCTGTAGCAGTCTTCTCCTCACATTGATCTGTAGGTTCTGCTGCTTCAGTCACCCTGTATATTCACTCAGGTGCTCTATACTTCTTGTTCGGAACTCTTGTTCTTTTTGTTCTCCGAACTGTATCTTCTTCTGAGTCACTTTGTTCTGTTTGGCTCAATACTTCTATAATTGCATTTGGAACTTTTTCTTTTAGAGTGTATTTCAGTCTTTTCACTCCCTTTGGCCATATATCTCCTTTTCTTGCCTTTTCCACTTGCACAGAGTCCCCAGATTCAAGACTTGATTCAAAACTTTTCTTGTTTGCTTCCTTTCTTGTTTGCACTTGTTCATGAATCAAACTCTCTTCTTCATTGGCATTGACAATAGTCTCACGAGACCCAGTAGCTGGTGCCCACTTTATTTAACTTTGTTCAGCTTGATCTTGATCTCTTTGATCACTTTCATTTGTTTCAGTTCTTTCAAGTGGACTTAGGACTCTTCTTGTGTGGCTTGCATGGATCCAATTCAGTAAGCCACCACACTTCACTGCTGTTGTCGTCACCAATATCACTTGGTATAGCCCATGCCAACGTGGTTCCAAGCATGACTTCCTTACACGCTTCTTCACCAGGATCCTTTCTCCTGGACTTAGGTCATGTGCTTGTTCCTGCTCTGTTGTTGTAGCAACTTCTCCAACCTGATGAAACACAGAACGTACCACATCAGCCAATACTTTGCAATAATCGAGCACTAGATCATCAGTTATATTCATCAGTTGATTTGCTGGGACTATTGGCTGCCTCATTGCTCTCCCCATAATCACTTCGTGAGGCGATAATCCAGTCTTTTTTATCAGGAATACTTCTGAGACTCATCAGAACTAAGGGTAAAGCATCTGGCCATTTTAGTGCTGTGGACGCACACACTTTCGAAAGTCTCGACTTAATGGTGCCATTAATTTGTTCGACCACACCTGAAGCTTCTGGTCGATAGGCACAATGTAATTTTTGCTCAATTTGCAATGCTGCACAAATCATCTGAATTATTTCATTGTTGAAATGTGTACCTCTATCTGTTTCTAAAGAGACTGGAAATCCAAACCTTGGTATTATATCTCTTAGTAGCAATTTAGCAACAGTTAAACTATCATTTCGTCTTGTTGGGTAAGCTTCTACCCAACGAGAGAACAGACAGACCACTACCAACACGTATTTCAATCCATTACACGGAGGAAGCTCGATAAAGTCTGCCTGCAGTCTGGTTAATGGACCTGCTGCTTTTCCAATTCGTCCCCAACTGACAACAGTTTTCCTCCCTGCATTCTGCTGCTGACAAGTTATGCATCTCTGGCAAAGACTCTCTGCAATGACCCTGAACTTGGGATTGTACCATGTCTGCTTAAACAGCCTGATCATGGCGTCCCTTCCTACATGTGTTAGACCATGATACACTTGCGCCATCTGTGACAACAAGATATCTGGCATTACTGGTCTCCCATCAGTATACACCCACACTTCATCTTCAGCCCTACGTGAACAACCTGCTTTGATGCAAATTTCTATCTCTTCCTCACTAGCATCTTCTTGCAATTGACTAACTTCTTCCCATGATTCCACAGAAGAAAACATTAGATGACAATTTGTATCAGATTTCTGCGTCTCTTTGTTAATTGAAATTGAATTTTGGGCACAAAAACGTGCAACTTGGTCCGCATAATTCCTTCCTTTAGTCACATAGTCATTTCCTGACTTATGCGCAGAACATTTTACCACTCCAATCTCTTTGGGCAATTGTAGTGCAACTAGTAACTCTTTTACAAAATTGCTATTCCGAATTGGTGATCCTGATGATGTCAAAAATCCACGTTGCATCCACAATTGTCCAAAAACATGGACGATCCCAAAACCATATTGACTATCAGTGAATATGGTTATTCTCAAATTTTTGCCAATTATACATGCTCTGGTCAATGTGACCAATTCAGAAATTTGTGCTGAACTTACTCCTTTCAAGCATGAAGCTTCAAGGACCATGGCCACTGTACAGACTGCATATGAAGAACGCAAACTACCTTTGTCATCTCTCAGGCAAGATCCATCCACAAACATTACACAATCAGATTCAGGCAATGGTGTGTCCTTTATATCAGGCCTTGGTTTTGTACACAATTCAGTCACATCCAGACAATCATGATCAGCTTCATTCACCACTTCCTCACAACTTGAACTTGGTAACAATGTAGCCGGATTCAAATTTGTGCATCTTCATGGACAGATGCATGGGGGCAGAGATCGCAGTTTATCAGGCATGAGGCTGCCCGCAGAAACATAGGATGAGCTGGTCCTGCTGGGCGACATACTGTGGCATAGATCGACCCCCCTGCCACCAACCGACCCTCTATAAACTCAGCCCATACACTCATCTGACTGCTATAATGCCCACTGCACGCAGTTCTGTCGTCAACTTATATACTTCTAGATATGTGGCGTTCAGTGAATTCTGTGCAAATCTGTGTCAAGTTGCAGTTATCGAGCCTGCCGTTCTGCAGGCTAGTTTAATGTTCAATAATTATTGGTACTCTCTAATCCGAAATGTATTTATAATGTATGTTTTGGGCTTTGGCCATTATATGCCATGGAAACTCAATAAAATCTGTTGTGAAAAAAAAAATTGTGCATCTTGTCACAGTCACATTTTCTGCTCCCAGAATCACTCTTTCATATCTTGTCAACCGACTACTTGTAAGATGCTGTGTTCGTGATCGTGTCAACAGGGCAGCTGACTTCGGAGCACAGGGTTCACGGTTCGATCCCCGGCTCCGGCAGCAGCTCAGCTCAGCACCATGTGACTCTGGGCAATAGCTCACTTAATTTCCACTACGGCCCCCAGCGCCTTGAGACCCGCTAAGGGTGAGTAGCTGCGCTATATAAAAACGGACTTACTTACATATCTCAACAGAATGTGACATATACACTCTCAATGAATGTCCCATCACAATCGATTCACTCTGTTCCAAACTCACACAAGTAGCAGCAACTGCTTTTAAACATCCTGGTAACGCTGCAGCCACTGAATCCAGTGTTGCAGAAAAATATGCCACTGGACGGCGTGCTGTTCCATACATTTGCATTAGAACTGAAAGTGCACAACCATCTCTTTCACAGCAAAACAATGCAAAGTCCTTGCTGTAATCTGGCATTCCTAATGCAGGTCTCTGAACAGGAATGCAAATAAGCATTGGCTATCCGGATGCAAGGGTATCGAGAAAAATGCTTGGCATAAATCAATTACGGTAAATCACTCCGCGTCACAAGGAATTTGGGGCCAGATGCATCAACAATCCATTTAGCGATTTCCTAATTGCGAATTCTTGGGATTCGCAATTAGAAAATCACAAAATGGAATGCATGAAAGTGTGTTTAACACTTCCTGCGATTCCTAGGGGATCGCAAATGACCTACCTCATGAATATTAATGAGGTAGATCGCAATTTGCGACCCCCTAGTAATCGCAAGAATCACGGGGATGGTGGCCTGCTGGGGTCAGCAGACCACCATGTCCGTCATTGCTTTTAAATAAAACAATCTTTTTTTTTGTAAAGCAGCCCGTTTTCCTTGAAGGAAAACGGGATGCTTTACAAAAGAGAAAATGAAAACTTTTCCTTTCATTTTCTAAGAGCAGGCAGTGGTCCGTATGACCACTGCCTGCTCTTAGAAAATGCATTTACAGACATTCACAAAGGGGAAGAGGTCCCTTGGGGACCCCTTCCCATTTACGAATGGGTTACCACCTACTTGAAGTAGGTGGCAAAATGCGAATGTTTTGCGACCGCATTCTGGTCGCAAAACATTCATGCATACCGATGCGATTCGGTATTAGGAAGGGACGCCCAAAACACGCCCCTTCCTAATAGCGAATCACAAACCCATTTTGCGATTCGGTAACAGGTTACCAAATCGCAAAATAGGGTTTTCTGCATCAGAAAGGCATTTTTTTGCATTCGCAAACAGACGATTCTGCGAATCGGCCGTTTGTGAAGGCAAAAAATGCTTGATGCATATGGCCCTTGGTAAAGAATTACTGCTGGGTTTGGCACTATTGGGCAACAAGGTATCACTATCTTATAGATTTTACACAGGTCTTGAACTATCCTATATTTCACACTCGGTTTCTTAATCCCCATAATAGGTGAATTACAAGAACTCCTTAGTATCTCTTTCAAAATGCCTTGTTCAATCATTAATTCAATTACAGGTGTTACTCCTGCAATGGTCTCAGGACTCATTTTGTACTGTGGCGTTTTTGGAAATTCTGAACCCTGTTTGACTGAAATCTGAATAGGATCAACTCCTTTCATCAATCCAGTCTACGGTGGCAACGCATTGGAAGCAAGCAGGACATAATATTACGCAATTGCGATTCACCATTTTGGAAGCCCTAAAACCTAGACCTGAAATTGATCACCAGAAACTTTTAGCCAGATCCGAATTTTTGGGGGATCAAAAAACTCAACGCCATGCAGCCGCATGGGATGAACGACAGATTGGAATTTAATTGTTTTTTGTAGTTGATCCTGATGTACTAATTCAAACACAGCAGTCCAAGCACAAGTGTCTCGACCGCATCACTTTTCGTTTTACAATGGGGAAAGCGAACACCTAAGGTTAACGTTTAACATTGCCATTCAGTCTTTGTTTTTTAACTTTTTCTAACTTTATTAACATGCCGAGCTAACACATCATGTACTCCGAGACCAGCTTTCTGATTGCTGTCTCTTTAAGCACGCACCTTGAACACACAGGAAGACGTTACATTATTGTGCATGAACACACAGAGTTTTGTTAATGGTCGCGTGCACGAAACACTAATAGCGGTATTATTTTGAGAATAGGCATGTATTAACCTCACAGTGACTTGTGGATACGCTGAAAGCACACTATTTTGAAGGGCTTTGTTGAAATCTTTTTATCCACATTGAGCACTTTTGAGACCTGGCGTTGTGTTCACTGTCATTTGCAGGTTCCTATCATTCTGTTATCTGTTATCGCGATTATCTGGTGTTTTAAACGGATTAAGTCACGATCTTAATGTAATGTAATGTGGTGATGTAATGGATAACTCTTTATATCTTTGATTTAGATAGTTGAGGACTGAATTGAGTAGTCTTTTATTTCATCTTTGTTTACAGACTGTCATGATGAGACCCCTGAGGAAGGGTCGTCAATGACCCGAAATGCATTGGGTTTGAGACAATTTACAGTCTAAACTGTAACATTCATTAAGACGCATTTGGAATACAAGAATTATCCCAATTAATGAATAAAAAGGAAATGATGAACAATTGATGACTTGGAATTCATTGAAAAGTGTGTGTAACAGACTCTCTAAATCCAGAGAAGAAACTAGTCAGTTTTCAAGTTAAGTGCTCCTGTCAACCGGACAGCGGTTTTTCCAAACCTGGCATTCCTGCAGTAATTACTTTTTCAGCGCTTTCAGACACAGCGCTACGACAGGGACGCACATTGATAAAAACTGGTAAAATAGTGTATATTATTCGAAACTTGAGTGCACTGCGGTACTGTTGTGAATTTCCATGAAAAATCCCACACATCAGTCATCAGTGTATCTCTCAATTCAACAAGCAAATCCTTTGCTGTAAATAAAGGATACAAATCATTCATTTCTGTCCCTTGCTTGCCATCATCATTTTGAACACCACATCGTCGTCCTGCGTCTGAAATGCTATACCATCTGGTGTACAATAGTTGGTACAATTCATTTTACAAAGCAAATCTCTATCTAGCAGGTTAACTGGACTTGTATCACACACCACAAAACGATGCAAGTCTTTAAAATCTCCAATGTGTACCTTCATTGGTTTTGTCACTGGAGTTCTGATCAATTGATTTGAAACACCTACAACTTGGATGGTATCTCCCGAGAGGGGTAGGTTAGGGATTTCCACAGTTCTCACAGTGGAATGGGTAGCACCAGTGTCTTCAAGGAATGTAATACATTACCTTCTACTTCTCCATCCACAAAGGGATCACACTGATCTACCTCTAGAGATGCGCCAAGCACGCACTCCTCCTCCCCCCTCAAGCACCGTCATTGAGATGTATCTGAAATACTCTCCTGGCACTGCAACCAGTATTGTGAAGCCACTTGCACATTTTGATTATTATTGACTCACTCTCCCATATGAAAACCCACATTCGCACTGTATCTTTGTACTTGAGCATTCACATTGTTTGGCATTGGGGCTTGTGGTATTTGTACTACCTGTTGCATCTGATTTCTATTCACCTCCGCTTGCATTTGCTGATTAAAATCCTGATTCATTTAATTATTCTCTAGGAAAACCTTACACTCGCGTTTCCAATGTCCCAACTTACCGCACGCATAACAAGGAAATTTCCTTTTCTTCTTTGTTACCTCTACCCCTACCTCTTCCTTGAGTAGAAACACCACCATTCATCATGACAACTCACATGTTAGAAATTTGACCATTCTGAGTATTCTGATTCTGACCCTTTCCTTGGAAACCTGTTTGAGAGAAATCTACAAAATTACCACCCTTCTGTGCCACTTTCATCTGTGCCCACATCAATTTCTCTTTCAACTTCTTATGTCTTGATTCAATATCATCAATACAATATATCGCATACTGCAATATTTCATCTACACTCTTGTTTTGCCAACAAATCAAATGCTGCTGAATCATATTACTAATCTCTGGCTTCAAACCAAACACAAATTTATACACAAAATGTCCCATGTCTTTATCAGTTATGCTTTCAAAACCACTATACTGTTTAAATACCTGTAGAAGCCTCTCATAATAAGTATGTACTGTTTCTTTTGACTCTTGAGTTGTTCTATCTATTTTTACCCAATCTGTCTCTTTTGGTGAAATCTTTCCCTTCAAGTAGGTAATTACTTGATTATATTTTTTCACCACTTCATCTGATGGTGCTCAAGTCTTTGCATCTCTGGGATATTCTTCTTTTGGCCAATCTACTGCAATTTTACACTCAACCCATAAATCAGCTGGAACCACAATGTCAAACAAACCATCTAAATCTTTCAGCAAGACTTTTGAAACCTTTACAAATCTCTCTACTTGTTTGTACCATTCAACAGTTTTTTCTCTCAATCTGGGAAACTCATTTGTAAAAGACAGTATATCCTATCCTGACCACGGAACGTGCACATATCTACCTCCTGTTACCTCTCTCAATGGATATATCATTTCAGTTGTTGTTGTCTCAGTCCCTGTCTCTCTCACTGGAAACATAGACGATGCTTCTTTATTCGCAAGCATTTCTTCTTTCTTTTTAGCCCATCTGCCTTTCCAACGTTCCAATTCACCCCATCGCCTCAATGTATTAATCAGCTCCTTAATTTGATATCGCTTACCGGAAGCATTCAAACTCTCCAAACCTTTATCATTAAAATCCAATCTATATGTCTTCTGCAAAGCCTTTGATTTCTCTATATCCACTCCATAGGTTTGTGCAACTTCAGCAAATCTCTCATGAAGACTCTTTGCTCTCATTGTAATATTCTTACACAAAAACTACAATTCTTCTTCCTGGTATTTACTCAATCTTTCTGGATTAATCGTACCTAGAATCATTTCCTCCAAATCAGCTTTTAGTCTACTTACATCCATGCTCGTATCCACTTTATTAGACACCATCCCTCTAATCCATTCATCCAACTCTTCCGGTGATGGTCCTATTGAACCTCCTGAAGTAGGTGTCACTTCTCTCACATTTTGCACTAATCTTCTAGGTTCCATTTGTACATTACGCTTTGGGATTTCCACTAATCTTTCTGAAATATCAATTAATGTTCCTGTCTCACTCATTTCAGCACCACCATTAATCCTATCATCATTAACTGGTACTGTCAAGGTATGTACTTGTGAAATATTCGGACCCTCACTATGCAATTGAACTATGGGACCAATTGTCACAGGAACTGATAAAGCTTCTGCATTCAGATTCAATTGAGTAATCTTTTGTGTTAAATCATCTTTCACCTGGCTCGTTATATTTGTATTTCTCACTTGTGAAGGCTGAGGAGCCTCTGCTTGCATCAATGGAGCATTCAGGGTAACTCTCTCTTGTTCTTCCTGATATGGTGGAGGTCTGTTTAGTAACAATTTTTTTTTAATTAACTTTATTTATAGGTTATTATGAAAAATAAGCAATTTACAAAAACAACAACAAATTAGTACTAAGGAAAAAGAAACCCATAATGGACATTAATTACAATTGTAGCATATGTCCTAATACACGTTTACAGAGTGTAGGGTAGTTCACGTTGCAAACATCTGTGCCAGGAGCAATTCAAATTGTGCAAGATCCAGCTGGGGTCACAGCAAGCACTTAAACCACAGGCAGTAATAGAACGTTTACTTTCAGTGTTACATTTGCCAATTTCGTCCTGTATCTTCACTCCAATAGGGCCCCACCAGAACATTTATAACAAGATCCAGCTACCCCCTCCGGTCTCATTCACCCTGACTCTCCCTGTTCCATTGTGGCTGAGTAGCTCTGGTACAAGCTCCAAAAATTCTTGGGACGGCTCTGCGGAGGGAGCAGCTCACTATATAATTCCGACTGTGTATTGCAGTATAGCATGTCCTTAGACCACTCGGCCACTGTGGGTGCCAGGCCACGAGCCCTTCTCATTGCCACTCTGCGCTTTGCCATGAGCAGACCCATATCCACTAGTCTACGCACTTCCTTCTGCAGCAGCCTAGAGTGTCCAAGGAGCGCCAGCAGTGGGTCTAAAGGAAGGGGTGAGCCTATAATGTCACTCAACTTCAGGAAAATCAGTCTCTAAAAATCAGCTATGACTGGGCATTACCATGCTAGGTGCATAAATCCCGCAGGGTCAGTCTTGCATCTTTCGCACTCAGCGTTATCTCTAAGGCCATACCTATGTAACCGAGCTGGGGTGTAGTTAATTCTATTTAGAAATTTAAATTGTATAAGTCTGTGTCTACGTTTTGTGGACTGACAGCAGTACCGCCATATGGTGTCATCAAGGGTCGTGTCTAGGTCAGTTTGCCACTGCAGTCGAGCCTTAGTATAGGTGTTTTTGCGATTGTCTTGTACTAAGCTATAAATGATAGATACTGTCTTATTAGGAGAATCAGAGCGAAGTATATGTGATAGGGGGGTAAACTCAGGGGGTCCTAGTGCGTCCCCTCCAAGCAGCCCACGTAGGGCATGTCGCACTCTGAAAGGTACGAGCTGCGCCTGCCGTAAATAAATCCCCAATTTTGGTGATATTGATTGTACCCATTGCTATCACCACCTCTTTTTCCCTGCAGATTGGCAGCTATTGGCACCATTCCAGTGGTGTCAAGGGGGAATACAAGATAGCTCCCGCCTGCCTTTTAAGCAGATCATACCACACATGCACTGTAGCATTGATTGAGTCCAGGATCCCAGCACTCCTAGATGGGGTGCCGAACAGCGATGCCGCCAGGGGGTCTGGGGCAACAGCCACACTCTCGATTTTTACGTATGGAAGAGCAGTATTCTGGTGTATCCAACAGTGAGCGTGAGAAGCTTGTGCCACTCGATAATAGAGCTCAAGGTCAGGAGCTCCCAGACCCCTCATGGAGTAAGGGAGGGTGAGAATATTCCATCCAGCTCAGGACTGCTTACCTGCCCAGGCCAGCCTTACCAATAGTGACCTAACCTTCCCGAAGAAATGTGAAGGGAGGACCATAGGTATATTGAGAAACAGGAAGAGGAATCTAGGTAACACCACCATCTTCATCAGAGAGATACGGCCTAATAACGACAGGGGCAAGCGAATCCAGCGCTCTATCTCCTCCTCCAGACTGGCGACTGCCCGTCCATAATTCTCTCGGAACACTATCTCAGGGTTCGTATGAACCTGGATGCCCAGGTACTGAACTGCGTCTGTGGGCCATGAGAGAGGAAAATCCAGCTCAACAGGCTCCATGGCTGCAGTCAACGGGAATATAGTGGACTTATTCCACTTGATCTTAAGGCCAGAAAACTCACCATATCTCACAACTTCTCTCAGAACTGGGGATAAGTTAGTTTCAGGGTCTCTTATGTATAAGAGTGTATCGTCTGCATATGTGGAGACGATTAGATTATACCCCAGAAAGCGTATTCCTCTATGCCCATGGTACTCCCTGAGTGCACACGCCAGTGGTTCCGCTACAATTACATATAAAAGTGGCGACAGCGGGCATCCCTGCCGGGTACCTCTAGTAATCTTAATCAGCGCAGTCACCAAGTCTCCCACCCTGATCCTAGCCGACGGGGAATTATAAAGCACCCCTATGAGTTGTAAAAAGATTTCCCCAATGCCCATTCTTCTTAATACGGTGGACATGAAGGCCCATTCGACAGAGTCGAAAGCCTTCTCTGCGTCAAGGAACACCGCTGCGGCCCTGATCTCTGGCTTTGTATGTTGAAGTGCGCCAAACATCGTGCGTAGGTTATAGGTCAGATTTCGTCCCGGGACGAATCCCACTTGTTCTGTGCCAACCAGTTGAGGCACCAGAGGGGCCAGGCGGTTGGCTAGAATTTTGGCGAAAAGCTTGGTATCCACATTAAGTAGAGACAATGGTCTATATGAGGAGCATTCGTAAGGCGGTTTGCCTGGTTTAAGCATCGTAGCTATCAATGCCTCTCGCATAGACGGAGGCATCTCACCTGTCTCGCCCATTTCCTTGAACTAAGTAATCAGGTGTGAGACCAGGAGGTCTTTAAATTCTTTATAAAATGCGACGGTTAAGCCATCTATTCCTGGTGCACTACCAGAACGCATCGTCTTAAGTGCAGTAAGGACTTCCCAAGCGTCAATCAGCCTCATTAGATACTCTCTATGCTTGTCCTCCAACCAAGGCAATTTAATATACTCCATATAGTCTAGAATGGCTGTGGTATCTGCCGATGTTCTGGATCGGTACAATTCCGAGTAGTACTGTCTGAATCTCTCTGCTATAGAGGCGGTATCCCTCAACATCTCACCAGACTCAGCGTGTAATTCCGTAACCCCAGCCGCCTCCCTTCTACTGCGTGCCAGTGAAGCCAAGGTTGCCCCTGGGCGTTCACCTTCGCCATATGTTTTGGCAACAGCATATTTCCCCATATGTTTGATCTCGTTGTCAGCTGTTTCATGATATTCTTCAAGTGTCTTCCTCAATTCTTCTGTGGTATGATCGCCGTCCCCAGCTAGGACTGCCTGTTCGAGCTCAGCCAGTCTTCCCTCAAGAACTTTTAGCCTATCTCTGAGAGAGCGGAGGACACCCGAGTGTTTCGCAATGGCAATCCCTCAGATATAAACCTTAAAGGTTTCCCAGACTGTAGCAAATCGACTGACCGATCCTATATTAATATTGAAAAAAGATTCCATAGCTTCCGAAATTTCAGACTTAAAAACAGTATCTAATAACGAGTATGGCGGGAATCGCCAGGTAAATGGGGTAGGCCTTTTCTGTGGACATTCCACGTCCAACTGTATAGGAGAATGGTCCGAGAGGGAGCGAGGGAGAACTACGCAATCCAGAACATGAGTGTACAAGGATCTAGAGGAGAATCAATAGTCTATTCTAGTGTGTAGCCGAATAATGAGTGAAGCCCCCCAAACTTGGCGAGAGTTTGCGCCATACATCGACCATGTCTAATTGAGTAATACCATCAATCAATCAATCAATCAATCATGGTTTTTAAAGCGCGACTACTCACCCGTAAGGGTCTCAAGGCTCTGGGGAGGAGAGGAGGAGCAGGATCCAGTCCATCAAGGAGCCAAGTTTTGAGGTTTCTCGTGAAGATGGTGAGTGATGTTGTCTGTCTGAGGTGGAGCGGTAGGGCGTTCCAGGCTCTGGCCGCGAGGAAGGAGAAGGAGCAGCCTCCCGATCTGGTCTTTCTGGCGCGGGGAACCACGGCGTAGGAGAGCTGTGCTGATCGTAGGGTTCTTTGGGGTGCGTGGAAGTTGAGTCGGCTGTTCAGGTATGCTGGTCCGGTGTTGTGGAGGGCTTTGTGTGCGTGGGTGAGGATCTTGAAGGTGATTCTAGTCTCGATGGGGAGCCAGTGGAGTGTGCGCAGGTGCTGGGAGATGTGGCAGTGTCTTGGCAGGTTGAGGACCAGTCTTGCGGCGGCGTTCTGGATGTTTTGTAGCTTGCGGGTGAGGTTTTTGTTTATTCCGGCGTAGAGTGCGTTGCTGTAGTCGAGTTTGCTGGTGATGAGTGTGTGGGTGATGGTTTTTCTGTGCTCAAGGGGGATCCATTTGAAGGTCTTACATAGCAGGCGCAAGGTGTGGAAGCAGGAGGATGCGACGGAGTTGATCTGGCGGTCTATTTTGAGCTCGGAGTCCAGGATGATTCCAAGGTTGCGTGCATGGTCCGTGGGGGTGGGTGGGCTTCCGAGGGCGGGGGGCCACCAGGTGTTGTTCCAGGTGTCGGGGTGTGGGCCCATGATGAGTACTTCTGTTTTGTTGGTGTTGAGTTGTAGGCAGCTGCTTTTCATCCATCCTTGATAGATTTAGCAGCCGACGACGGTCGCCTAGAAGGACCACCGGAGTGATCGAGCATCGGATCAAGTATGCAATTAAAGTCTCTGCCCCAGAGTTGCGGGAGTGAGGAGTCCCCTTGAACACGTCTCAGCAGATCTCTATAGAATTGTGGATTATCGAAGTTGAGGCCATAGATATTAGCAATCAATATATCCAGTCCACGGCCCTTACACCTAGAAATGGCATACTTACCCCCCATGTCAGTGTCAACAGCTTCTAATGTGATACCCGATTTTGGGTTAACCCAAGCTAGGACTCCTCTTGCATGTGTGGAAAAACCTGCAGCATGGAAGGGGCCGTTCAGTAAGTAGTTTGCTATTTATGGGTAGATGAGTCTCCTGTAAGAGAGCGACATCTATGCTGTGGCCGTTGAGGTAAGCCAGCACCTTACGTAGTTTTCTGAAATCATTAAGCCCCCTGACATTCCATGTTAGGAATCGCACCTTGCTACCTTGGTCCAGGGTTGCAACTAGATAACATTTCTGTATACACTCTATCTAAGCCTGCCTTGCTGCCCTGTAGAGTTAGCAGTAGATAAACACTTTTGATGTGAAGAGTAAACGCAAAGCACACTTTGTGTCCAGAAAAAACAATCCCAAAATACCCCCCCACCCCTCTCCCACACCATGCAATCCCCAACTTGCCATGGTCAAAGAACCTCTTTCCCCCATTCAGAACTTAACAGGCAAAAAGCCAAAAAGTGTGGGAACACGCGAAGGCGGATGTTACCGCAGCGCCGCCTAGTATCTCTACGTAGTAGAGATCTAGTAATGCGTCTAAACATATGGTATACTCCCAGAGAATGTAGAGTACAAAGAATTATAACACTAGTATCGAGCTCTGCCATCACCGCCCATGCAAATCCCATAAAAGCTTTAACTGTAAGACGAGAGGCCCCACAAGCCAGAAAGCCTCAAAGTATATAACATTTATCGAATAAAGTTCTTTCTGTTCGATTGGCAATGTCTCCATGTTCTCCCAGGTGCTAGAGCCCAAATCTCTTAGGAGTGGCAACATGCATGTTAGAGGTACTCATCACCTACCCCTCGAGAGGTCTCACCAGAAAGAATGGCCAGCACAGTATTAGCCCTGCTCCTCCATGCTGCCTCCGGCGGCCTCAGAAAGCTTCTCCGCCTCACCACTCCTTCTGTCTGACTTAGCATAATCCTTGAGGGCCGTCGTCAAGGACTTGGGGTTCAAGAAGATCCTTGACTTGCCATTTAAATTCACCCTCAACCTGGCAGGGTAGAGCATTGCATATTCAAGGTTGTAGTCGCGAAGCTTGCGTTTCAGGGGGGCAAATTGGCGTCTGGCTTCCTGCACCTTAAGGGTGAAGTCCGGAAACAATGAAATTGAGGAGCCCTCAAACTGCAGATCTCCCTTCTCTCTGGCTTGCCTCAAAGCGGCATCCCTATCACGATAATTCAATGGCTTGGCAATGATAGGGCGAGGCGTAGCACCAGGTGGCGGTCTAGGGCCCAGTGAGTGATGAGCACGCTCAACTACAAACATGGGGGAGAAGACATCGCCATGTTGCCCGTGGGTGTAGTTTCCGACAGACCAATGATGCAGATGTTACTTCTCCTTGACCTGGCTTCCAAGTCTTCGGCCCTATCCTGCAGGTTTGTAAGGATCTTCCCCATCTTCTTTTGAGTCACATCTGTTTCTGTATGAGACTCCTCAAGCTCCGTCACGTGGCGCTCCGCCATGTCGAGCTGCTCAGCATGCTTATCCATCCTTTCCGACATGTGATCCATACGATAAGCTAATGAATCAATTTTGCCGTCTACGGTGGACAAACTTTTCTGCATTGCGGACAAAATTTGGCGTATATCTGCAGGCGTTTCCTCAGCCTCATCAACCTGGTTATCCGGGGATGGAGCCTCACCCGCTTCTTTATTCCTCGACTTGTGCTGTTCAAATTGCAGCTTAGATTGTGATTTATCGACCTTACCCATTGCCACAGTAGGCGCAGGGGCCAAGCAGATTGTTACTTAATGTCCACCTTTTCGATATGTCACAGTGCTCACTAAGTCAAATTGCTTTGGGGCGATCAGTCT
Source organism: Calotriton arnoldi (assembly GCA_963921515.1). Classification (NCBI taxonomy): domain Eukaryota; kingdom Metazoa; phylum Chordata; class Amphibia; order Caudata; family Salamandridae; genus Calotriton; species Calotriton arnoldi. The sequence goes on along the minus strand of CAWUFW010002639.1, from coordinate 409,289 downwards.
GCACAGTGGTTCAAGCACTGGGTCAGATTGTTAAGTGAATTTCTGAGAGCGTACCATTAATCGACGGGCCGTTCCGCAAATGGTCCCCAGTTGCAGCGGGGGCGTAAGTAGCAGGCACTTGTCTTCAACGCATTTCCCCCGGTGGAGCCTCACTGTAAGCGCCCATCAGGCGTCACCGGCGCTCAACCAGCCCGCCCGTAGGCACGTATAGACAGTTTGAATATATGTGAGCTGCTCAAGGCCGTGATGTAAACTTATGACTCCCCACCCAGTCAGGCACGAAGAATTCTCTGCACTCAGTGCCTCTGGTAGGCTCTAGAACCAGACAGCCACAATTGGGAGCATCCGGTGGGTTACTAGCTCAACCTTCATTTATGTAGCCAAAGCCGCCCATCTCCAGTCGCCCCTCACCTGTCCCCGAGGGCTACCAGCAATCTGCTCCAGCTGATCACCATCTACACAGCGCTGGGCCCTGGTCACAACAGGCATGGATGCCGGGCCAGTTTAGTACCCCACCCGCGTCTGGCACTAGGTCATTTCCGGGCAATCCAGGCAGGCGAGCGCTGTAAATCACATGGGCGCGGGAGGCATGTCCAGACTACGCACCTGGCGGCATCTAGCGACCGTGATTATGTAAAATGCGCTCTTCGGGGTAGGATGCGCCGGTCCAGCGCACTATCCCAACCGCGCGTCATCGCCAATACAGTGCTATGCAGAGGGCCCAACTATTGCAGATTGGGGAAGGAGACCGTCACACCCCAGTCACATCAGGGGCCGCCCGGCTCCCCCCGGGCCACCAGCAGTTCCGACTCACCGCCCGGAGGGGCTCCACAGGTGAGGATCCGCCTCCGCTCTCCCAGGCAGTCAAACAGGTCCGGTCAGCAATCCCCCGGTCCCGGGGCAGCAGCTGTGATGCGCGGGCTCGCTCCAGACACAAGGGCTCAGTGACTGCGCGCCAGCTAGGCCGCACCGCGCAGTCCCCGCCGTGTCTCAGAGGAAGCGGGCAGCAGCAGTCCAAGCAAGCCGGGCAGTCGATCATGGGTCGCTGCTCCCACCAGTAGCCCAGGGGTCCGTCCAGCGCCGCCAGAACCGCCAGCCACCACACCGCTCCGTCAACACCGTCACAGGTTCCAGCACCTAGGCCCTGCAGGCCTCGCACTTCCTCGTCGTCTCCGCTCGTCCCAGGGCGACCAATTTCGACTTGCAGGGTGTCAAATTAACGCGTTTCAGCAGGGCCGTTCAGTTCAAGTCTCCATTCATGACTATTAACGCTCTGGAGGTAGGATTCCTTAAGGATAATTATAATGGCATACGGAGCGCGATCAAGATGCGGCCATCTTGCACTTTGGCAAGCTCCGTCCCCCCCTGTTTAGTAATAATTCATCCAACAACTCATCAACAACCTCATTTGGATCTGGATCTGAACATTCTACATTTTTCTTCTTCTCTGTACACTTTCCTCCAGCCTGATTCTTTACTATAACAACCGGATATAAACCTTCACCTGCTGCAATCACTTCCCTTCTCCATCTTTTCATTTGGGCATCCCATTTTGCCTCTGAGTATCTACTCACAGTATTTCTATATTTATTCTGAGACCTGTCTCTATCTCTCTTATATGCTTCATGTTCCCATTCCTCAAGCGCTTCGTACTGCATAGGTCTAGGGTTTGGTCTCAATTGATTCATTTGATATCTCAGGTTCTCTAAAATCCTCACATTAAAAGTACCATACTCTGGAAACGCCAGATTCCCATCTCCTTCTGTATATTTTACCCAATTCTCCAACCATGTACACATATGATATCCTCGTTCTAAAGACATAAAAGAAGCAGGCGTACCATCAGGTGGTATAGGAATTTAAACAAAGTCTTCATCATTTTCAATAACTTCATTTTCTTTCGATCGCTACACTAAAACCCAAACAAAACAAAGAAAACTCTTCCGTATCTCCACAAACACTATTTGTTCATGCTGCCCAATACCAGCGCGGCTCACACCAACCAACCAATAACAGCACAACACCCTTTCGTGACGATTTACACTAGCTGACAAATGCCAGCGCGGCTCTCTGTGACGTCAGTATAAGTCCTACAACTTACCCTCCCTTTACAAAAATAATTGGCAGTAAGTTATAAACTCTTCTTAAAGGAAAACAAAATTAGAAACAACACAAAACAAACCTGCTTGTCTGTCCCACTAAAGAAAGAGATAGATTCAATTAATCAAAGAATTCTTTCGCTATTAGCGGAATATCGACCAGCGTTACCCCACCCTCAATCGAGTGAAAATTCTCGGGACTTCTTCAGCTGCACTTTCTAAAGGTACCCAAATAAATCTCCACCATACTAACTTCAGAGTTTCCTATGCAATATTAACAACCCGTCTGTTGCTTAGTACCACACCAGCCGGCAACGCAATACTACTTAGTGTATGCCACACTAAACCTGCCCATTAGGCTAATATCATCCTGGGACCTTAGGCCACTTTGGACCCTTCTCTCTTAAGGTTGACGACGGACCACAACATATAACAATAATACAAAATGTTAATAACCAAAAATAACCAAAATCATTAATTCTGACCTATTAAATTGCCAATTTAATCCATAAAACCATCAAGTCTGCTACCAAAAACTGATCCAGCATTTAGGGTCTGACAAATTTCTATCATCTGGACCCAATTTGATACCTACCAGTCCCTTTCACGCTGGGTGAGTTTAAACCTATCTTACCAATTAGCTCATTATTTTATTTAACCTCTTCCTTCTTCGATGAATCTTTGATAGTGGTCAGGGATTGGCAAAATAATATCAGAAATCTAAAGAAGTACCATCACAAAGAATAATCATTCAAATTGACACTAATAAAGACGAACACTGTTTTCATATCAATATGCTTTATCTAAATAATGTGATTGCTCATCAAGTACAATACAGCTCGAATCATAGATCATCACACAAGAGAACAGTAATGTAATAAATCACCATTGTACATCTCAAATATCAGCGCAATGAGAGAGTGGATAGGCATAGAGACAAAAGAATAAAGACATTTGCAAATAAGATTTATGCAAATTTAGAATATCATACTAACCGATCGCAAGGTATTAGAAATCTGAAAAGCTACCCTCTGGCCATGAGAGTAAGCTGGGTATCCCCAAGAGGAATTGAGGAGTAAAGTCAAAGAGTCAGGATCAGCAGAACAACAGCCAGCCCAAAAAAGTTAGGAAACAGTAACACAGCTCTCTCCCCTCACAAAGTAGGAATAAACACATCTAGCCCCCACCCTCTTACTACTAATAGTTATACCCTAAATTCACTAAAGGTCCAACCCCTCATGTATCATTACACGTAGAATTCTCAAATCTCATTGGTTCAAAACAAGGGGTGTCTAATCACTCCACTCTCGATGCTCCTAACTTTTCAACAGTTCCTTTGTATTTGACAGCTCACGTCGTCAACCTTCCAGCAGAGGAAATTCAGCTATCGCTCTTCCGTGGCTTACATTTCTCCATCTCGCAAATGTATCCATATTTGTTATACAAATGTCCACATACTCCGCTCGGCAAGGAAGTTCCATTCACAATGTTCATTGTTTCCTCTACACAACCTTGGCCATCATCAGGAACTCACGAAGGACAGATTACATATTTTCATTCTACATTCTAATAAGCAAACTAAACCTAAAAAGACTCTTGAGGCCTTCTCTGCAGAGCAGTAAAATGTGCTCTATGAAAAACAAATACAAGTGTGATTATCATTGTTATTTTATAAAACTCCATTATTAACGCTCTATGAATGCTTTTGCTTGCATATTCTTACACTCTGCACATTATTTTCAAACAGTTAGTGAAAAGAAACCCGTGGCTTTTTGGCTGTTATTTTCTGCATTAATCGTGTGCATTTGCGGCCTACATTAACTCTCCCCAGCACTTGCTTGCGCAGTTTTCATTTTTACCCCTTTTTAGTTTTGCGCTGTTAATTTTCACACTATTTTGTTAATAATCCACACAATGAGGAGGTCAATCCGAGCAGGTTTTATTTTGCGAAAGCCCTGCTCCATCAATGGTATCATGCTAGGGTGAATAGAGGTACCACATACCTCAGACATTGAAGAGATTGGACTTGCACTGTGTAGGAGGTCAGAGCAGTGGCGGTGCGTCCATTGGGGGCGTTGGGGCGTTGCCCCCCCGCCCGTGCCCGCAGCTCCCTCGGCATCTCTGAACTTAGTTTACTTAAGTTCAGAGATGCCGTCACCGAGGGAGAACTGAGTCTGACATGTCAGTCAGCATGACGTCGGACCGCCCACCCCCTTCAGAGTCTGAAGGGGGTGGGCGGTCCGGCGTCATGTTGACTGACGTGCATTGCAGACCAGCCAGGGACTGGCAGCAGCACAAGTGCGCATGAGTGGGGAAGGTGAGCGAATTTTTCGCCCGTGCCCATTCATGCGCACTTGTGTTTCCACTGGCTTGCGCATGCCCATTAGGAGCCCCTCGGTCTCCTAATGGGCAGGCAGCGGGCGAAGAGTAACCGTGCCTCAGCCAATGCTGGCGCTGCAGCAGCGCCAGCATTGGCTGAGGGTTGCCACTCCACTCCTGATCGAAGAGGCGCCATTGCTGCAACGCGGACCAGGAGCAGAGGCGGTCAGGTAAGTTTTCTTAAATTTGTATTCTCCCTCGGCCCCCACCCCCGCGCGACCCCCCGCGAGTACTGCGAGCCGCGGCTGTGTGCGACATTATTTAACACCCCCCTGCATTAACGCTGTTTTATACTCCTGCGATCACAATCTGCTAGAGATGTACATTAATGTATTAGTTCACAGGAGTCATCGACAGACCCATGGGGTTGCATGAAGCGTTATGTTCCCAATAGTTACAGTTTCGATAAGATCAGCACTTAGATATACCGTACTGTGTATGTAAAGCTGCACAATGCGCTACGAGAATGCCTCCACGTCTGTGGGTGTGTATATATAACGGATGTCCAGATAGACAGACATGTCAATAGCTGGTGGGTTCCACTGAATAGCTTACGGCACCGCCGACGTCAAGCACACTTGGAGTCTAGGGCCATCTCACATAACCATAACAAGTTTATTTATGGCAAAGAAGCATGCATTATGAGTCCAATAAAAATACTGGTGGTGCCGGGAAAAATGTCAACTGCCGACAGGGGTCAAAAGCAGAGCGCTAAGGACTGCATAGGATGCCTTGGGGTCGCAGTGCCGTTCCATGGTGACCCTTAATTGATGACCATGATTGGACTCAATTCACAAACAAAACTTATAAATCTACACCCGGGCGCATACTTCTACACACAGGTATCGTTTTTAAACTCTTGGGAACTCACATACATTCCCAGAATTACACACGAAAGATGCGTCAGTCGCAGGTTTTCAGGGAATGCCACGTGACGTTATCCGAATTGCTATACACCAAGGTGTAGTTTTATGCATAGGAGAGCTATACACTGGGGCAAGGCAGTCTACACTAAAAGTGGACATATTTTCTCATTTTCCATCTCCACAGGGATGATGCTTTTTTCTCATGACGAAACCCCTTCCTTACTCCCCCACAAAATGTACGGAGCTCCGTTACCCGTTTCACTAAGGAAGGGGACCGACTCCGTCTTTTATATGAGCAAACCTCTAGCGAATTCTAGAGTGGGATAGGGTCCAAGAGGAGTTTTGAATGCCCCTTTACTCACAAGTCTGTGTACATTTGCAAATTCTAAACGCAAACCTCGCTTTAACTTCCTACGTTTTACCTCTGCATAATTGTCGGCAGTCATAGAGCACGATTATTCAGCAGCAAAAGCATTCACGCCTCCTAGGTATCCTTTTGAGGCTACTTCACCCAAAACGGCTTTGTGACGTATGCCCCGTATATAGCGCGCACTGTGACAGTTTGACATGTGAGAGTATTGCTGTGGTTTGGAACGTATACTAATAACAAAAGCTGAGTTATGCTGATTTTATTTTATAACCTGTTATTGTTGACATAGTCGTTCTGCTCCTTAGTCATAGCTTTCCAACAAGTGACATAAGAGTTTGTGCTCATTTTATTTCTACCAGGGCGCATTCAGCATTAAAAAGAAGCAGCAATATTTATGTAGACTGTTTTGGTCTGGTTTACACCTGCTTAAACTTAGCCATTGAGCGTCCTCGATAATCCAGGCCAGGCCGCGGCTTTACACCTCATTAGTAAAGCAAGAGTGCTGTTTGTGGTGCTGGTGCGTGACCACAGACACTATGAAAAAGTGTGGTTCTGCACTCGCCGGTCTTCGTATCTGCGCAGGGAGGCAATGCGCCTTGAGGGGGTCCTGAAAGAGCCTAGAAGCTAGGATGCTGACAGGAAGTACACATTTTTTTAGGAGACTTTTGACTCCTCCCCCAAACTGCTGTTTTCTTGCTGTAAAATTTAGTCCACCCTGCCTGCATAATTTGTTCATTCTCTGCCGCATAATTCCAGTAGCCCTGCTTATAGCTGAGGGATGGGCAGCAGTGAAGGCACACAAGTGTGTTTTTCTGAAAACTGTATTGGTGAAAGTTCGTGCTGACATTTGCACTGCTTGACATGTGCCAAAACGCCCTTCATACCAATTGATAAGTGTAAAACCGACAATTTGTTTAACAATACGTGTCATTAAATTTGATAAAAATGGGAAAATATGCTGACCAAATGTTTAATGTGATATAAACTGTGAGATAACATTATGCCCCTAATTTAAGAATAATGACTAGCGGCAAATGGCGTGTCTAAGACTATCTGATGTGTAACTTCTGGTGATTTTCCAGCCATAAGACAGTGTCATACTGAATAAGCAGCTACCCATGCCATTATCATATGAGATCTCTTTATTCATGTCATAACTACAATTTTACAATTGCTTTATTAACCTTCTTGTTTTCTCACCTGTGTTTGAAAGTGCACCAGTGGCCCACTCCGTTTTTAAAAATTTCCCGGGGAGGAGAACCCCCACGGAACCCCGCATGACAGATGGGCTCGTGGGCTACGCCCTCTCGCCACAGGGCACTCATCCTGAACTTTTACGCCCTACCACTTTCAAATGTCACCAGCCGCCACTGGGTCAGAGTTCATGCACTGTCACTTTACAGGTAGTCTGTAGCAAGGATCCCCTTGGTATAAATGTTTTTTGGCTCCTGGTAGGAGGGCAGGGGGTCCAGCTCAGTATCTGGGGTTAAGTGGGCATTTTCAGTACAATTTGCACTCTCTTTATTGGTGGGGCGGGTCGTAGGGAGATGGGCGGGAAGGTTGTAGAGCTTTCTTTGATAATCAAGCACAATATTGTATTTCGATGTGCTTGAGGGTGATGTAAATTAATGAATAATGAACTGAACAAAAATTGCTGGGATTGAAATTTATTAACACTGACAGAAAATTGGCACATCCTATTTTATTATAGAGACTTTTCAAGAATTTTTCTTTTTTTAAGTTGTGTTAAATGTGCGGTTAACAGTTACTGCACATTTTGCACACCCTCTGTGATTTAAAGTGAATGACGGAGTGCACTTTGATGATATATGTAGCGCAGCATCGGAAAGGAATGCCCGTCAGCTCCAGCAGAAAGACTATGCTACATCCATAGACCGACCATGTGTAAAAACTGTGGCTACATGTATTTTTCACACAAAGCTAACTTTATGCTAAATCCACAAATATTGGGTGCGGTAGCGCTGTAATATATTTGAAATATTACTACATATTTTTGTAGCCAACTCTAAATGAAGGTCTGTTTAATCCTCAAAAATATAATGCTCTGCCATCTTTCAACACAGACATGCATTTCAGGTTGTCTCTTGAAACATTTTAACAGTTGGCCTGTGGGAATTGTTCTTTTTGAGAATCTCATTTATGGTTTAGAGTTAAATTGTAACAACTGGAGATAGAAGAGTGCTGCATCGGGCGAAAAAAATGAAATATTACCATCTAAAATCAGATCGGAAACACTCCCAAAAGTACCAACAAGAGGGGACCAACTCATGCGCATTGTTCAGCAAATATCACTACAACTGGCTTGTGCGTGGCGTGACTCCAGGAACAATTGTGGCATTTCATTTTTGGCACATGATTGGGCTCTGATATTCTAGATATCAAAACTGTAGGCTCATGTTCCAACAGGAAGGACAGACATTATTTCACAAAGTCCAGATCTGTCTTCGAGCCTTGTGATATTTGACAGAACAGATGACAACTGAGGTAGTCATTCGACTTGCATTGGCAATGGTGGTGATTTGTGGCCATCTCAACACCTTCTGTATGCAGTAATCCTATGAGCACTCCCTTCTATATTCTTTGTGTTATCGCCCTTGTTTTGTAAGGCTTTGATTTGATATTGTTTTGCGTGGGTGCTTGCACAGTGAAAGCAGTACTACATGGTGCGAAGCTCCAAGCAGTGTTGATCAGCTTTTGCATGAAAAGGATATTTTGCACCAAAAATTGGTGACGGTGCAGCATCAAAAAAGCTTTATATTGCAGTGCCAACCCCATATAATCTCAGTGGTGGCCGCTACTTAATGGTGTGGGAGGGCGGGGGCTCGGGTGTGGTGGAAAGGGAGGGGAAGAGGTAAGGGGTGAATTTAAAAAAAAAATCCCTTTCTTGCAGGCCAGTCGCCTCATCTCGGTCCTCTTCGGCTCTTCAGTCGACTGCAGGACTCCAGGGGCAGGAAGCACACAGGCTCCCAGGCTCTGTTAGCCAATCACAACGCTGCCTTACAGCAGCGTTGTGTTTGGTCTGAGCGCCGTCGTCGGCGCTCAGAGAGGGACTGGGAGCCTGTGCATGTTCTTCACCAGGCTGTACAATACAGCCTGGTGGAGAACATGCAAAGTGCGAATGACTGTGTGGCTGGCCTAAGACAGCTGGCCAAACCGTCATGCGCACTTAAGAGAGTGCTCATCACTCCTCCCCCTGCTCCTCTGTGACAGCCCCACCCTTTTTTGACCTTCTCACAGAGCAGTGGGGCTACGCTCCTCCACCTTAGCGGAGGAGCCGCCACTGGATAATCTATAAAAAGTGATGCGTAACATGGCGGGCAGTGCAATGCACACTTCCCCCTCAGTACGATTTACACAAAACCAGATCTTCTAAACAAGAGAGAACTGGCCTAGCATGTCAAGCATATGAATTAAAGAGGGTTCGAAGAACAAGTAGATTCCAACTTGTACATACAATCTAACAAAAATACTGAGCACGAAGATGCAGAATAAAGAGCTTGTGATTATGGCACACAGGAAGATGGTGATTGGCACATAGAAGTTAGCATTCTACCATTTACAAAATAGGATGCCTTGAGACTACATCCTATATCACAGAAGCCGGAACTCTGGGTCAGAGGTGGGACAGCACACAAGAGAGCAAGACATATATTTTCTCAGTACCTGGCAACTGTGTGCATTGCTTTGGGTTTTCGCTCCTGCAACAGTTTGTCAACGCCCTTTCTATTCCTCATGTTTGCCGATGTTTTTACTTTATTTTGGTTCCCTAGTGTTGTTGACCCTTTTTTGTTAAACGGTTAGGATTTTGGCCTTGCTGTGTTTGTAACTCTTCTCGGGTGGAGCAACAGTGGAGGCTGCTGCTTCACCTCTTTCCTGGTCGTGTGGAAGACTTCCTGGTATTCCTCCGCGATTATCAAAGAAATCCTAGAGGAAGGATTGGAAAGTCACAGATATCAAGTGTAATATTTCAGTTGTGACTTCCTTTCATTATTGTAATATTACTGATAGTCTGCCTCCATGTTATTATATAAGTGGTTGCGTTATCACACGTATATACCTACATTCCTGGCTTCTTAAATGATGTAACGTTTCCCAGTCCTGACTCTCCAAGCACTGAGGACACGTAGCTGTGGAGAGACAACCAAACTATGACCTGCAGTGTGTTTTACTTTTCCATATTCCCCATTTGCTCCTACCTTTTGCAGCGATGTGCCGTATATACTTGACAACACCAATGACATGAAATGGTGGACAAGGATTCACATCGGATTCAACAGCAGCCAAAAACCATACATTGCATGAAATTCTAGTGCCAAGTGAATCCAAGCAAAAACAAGGGACTAGCATAATATCTGTGATAATTCTGGAAAATCACACATTTTATGTGACTGACCCTTTGGCTGTAGTGTGACCACCTATCTGTAAATTTCACAGACCGTCAGTTATTTGGATCTCACGTCCGTTGTCTGTGATGATCCTTTTTACTGATGCCTTTTGTCCATAATTTTAGGGATTGCAGTGAGCTGCACTGTTCCCTTGTGAGAAGCCTCAGAGTTCTGCAGAACTCCCTGTTGAGGCCGCCTTGCACTCCTCCTCTGTGCCCAAGAGCAGCCCCACCCGGCATAGCACAGACAGCGATGGAACCATTATCATCAAGTATGCTGGCTGAGTGACAATGGGCCAGTCTCAACAGGGAGCAAGCTCTGGGGTGGTGGGATGGGGTGATGGGGGGCAGGGTTGCATTTTGAAATAGGTTATATAGACTTGAGAGTTCTTTGTGTGCTCGCTTTTTTTAGGCGTTAATAAAAATGTCAGATTAACTGTGGTGATTAATGTATCTGTTAGAGAGATCTGAGTTTTGCCTAGTCCCAGTTTTGACTCAAAGTAGCGCACAGATATAATGTGCCTCTTGCAAAGCACAAGGTGTAACATGCAGATCAAATAATTGTTTTTATGTCGACAGTTCAGTAGGTTACTGCTGTTGTTACGTAGTTCCTTTTGTTACCTGCCATTGTTTTTCCGCAATCTTTCATTGATCTAAGGTTGCTAAATAGGGTTCTTTTGGGTAATAATAAATACTTATGTTATGTTTTAAATCCTGAGTTTCTATGTTTCTTCAGGCCAGACACTCTTAACATTTAATATCTATCAGTATGAATGGCATATGACTGCTACACCTTGTAGCCCTGGTTGTCTTAAGTAACACTTCCTATACATTGACTTACACATTTATATGAGTCATTGTCTAAGTATAATATGTGTGTGATGTAACACACTCTGGCACCCTACCCTACGTACCTGGGATTAGTAGCTTATAAAGAAAATTATATACACACAAGAGATGTTCCATGTAAAAATGAGGGCACCATTGAAGAGTGGTAGTAAGGGAATTCGTGGAGAAGCTGGTCTTTTGGGGTACGCCAACAAAGACTGTCACGCAGACTGACACCAGCACTAAAGCTGGCCTTGGCAGGGGCATAGCTAGCGGTGGGTGAGCTGATGAAAGTTTGAGCCGACCTCGAGCCTGAAGCTTGGCTCTAGCTCAGCTTGAGTTCCTTTTGGAACCTTAAGCCCATAGCGAGCCAAGCCTTCATATAAAACCTTCCTGATGAGCAAATTCCTCCCTTAACTCCTTAACAATCCTCACCCTCCTGGGCCCTATAAAATGCAACAGATAACTCTCTGACTTGCCCCTCTCCGACTCCGACAGAAGCTCTACTCTCGATATCACTCCTGCTTGCATTGAACCAATCGACTACTATAAACTTGTATCTATGTTGCCCGTGATGACACCCTCACTAATATGATTTGTTCGTACTTGAACTTGTTCCCACTTCACCAAACAAATCATCTCTACCTACTATGTTCACTATCGTATTGTTCTCTGCCGAACCTCATATTTGCCACACATCTATATCTCGGACCCTACTAAAATGTTGTTGAACTTGTTTGCTCTGTACTGTGAAGCACTCTGATACCCTAATCAGGGTCTTGTTCACGCTATAGAAAACACTAAAAATAAAATGAAAATAATAAAATAAATATGGCTTCTGCTCATCACCCTTGTTCTAACTTCATACACAAAGAAGTAAAAACAAAGCATTAACATCTGAGGTAAAAAGGAGAGACAAATGGATACCCATTAAGTGACTGATTTGCAACGTGAAGCAGCAATTCTTGGATTAATCATGGCTTCCCCCTAGCCAAACTGTGTGATCTTAGGGAAATATTTTATTTTACTGATCTTCGTTTTTCTTCACTTTTGCATATGAAAGAACCTTCAAATACTTGAGTTCAGAATACGAGTTGTACAAAAAACTATTGTTTTTGGTTTAATGTGCTATAATGTTGCTCTTTCTATAACAATCTGGGCCACATACAGGGTTCACACGCCACTATCTTGCCTCTCAGTTCACAAATGGCACTGTCGCCAGGGTGAGGCGGGACAGGAATGGTTTTGATTCAAGAGCTACTTGTGCTCAGTGAAAATCATCCTGAGCTACTCATAGTATTAGTGTTGTAATAGTTACCACATTAGACAAGATGATATCAGTGACCATCCCATGCAACATTACAAGCAGTGATCACCTCAGTGTGTCAGGCAAGGTTGCCAGTTGTAATGTCAAATACTCTTTATCAATTTGGAATGCCTCTACCTGGATAATACATAACCACCAAAGCTGCAACACCCCTGGCGGGCCCAAGTTATTAATATGAGAAATCACCTCACAGTGCCACAAGATTCATCACTCAAATGATTTACATATATTTAGGAAATTCAACCATATATTAATTCAACCAAGCAAAAACATTTAATTTAGTAAACTGGGGTGCACACAGGGGAGCTACTTGCAGGTAGCTAGAGAGCTTCTAGTAGCTCATGGTCTACTTATTGGAGAAGCCTGCTGTTTGAACTAATCTCAAAATCTTCTAGTGCCACACTGTAACCTGCCAGACATATTCTCTGGGCTGGTACCTTGGATGGATTTCTTCATCATTCTTTGAAAAGTAGCCTTTTATTAACAAACAGTGATATTCTGTCTCCATGCATATGTTATTTATTTATTTATAAAGCGCCTGAACCCCCGAAGGGATATCTCCGCGCTATGGAGGTGCTGCAGTAGGCCACGAGGGGGGACATGTTAAAACAGTGCAGTTTTAAGGAGCCTTCTGAATTGGAGGTGATCAGGGCATTGCCGCAGATGGATAGGAAGATGATTCCAGTAGAGAGGGGCTAGGTGAAAGAAAGTTTTCCCACCCAGTCGCGATTTTTTGAACCGCGGTACAAGAAGCAGAAATTTGGTTCCAGAGCTGAGTGGCCTAGAAGGTATGTAGTGATTGAATTTTCCTGCGAGGTAGCTGGGACCTTTGCCGTTCAAGGCCTTGTGCACAATGCAACATATTTTAAATTTGATTCGTTTGCGAACCGGGAGCCAGTGAAGTTGTTGTAAGAGAGGAAGAGAGGCAGTTCTGGGGGGAGCGTTCGAGACGAGGCGCGCCACAGTGTTTTGGACCACTTGTAATCTGCTCAGCGAGGACTCATTAGCTGAGACCAGGAGGGCATTACAGTAGTCCAAGCGGCTCAGCACCAATGCCTGAATGAGAGTTTTCCGTGTGGACAAGGGGAGGAAGGGGAAGACTCTCCGCAACAGGCCAAGTACATGGAAGCAGGAGCCAGTAGTGCGACCCTAGCCAAAAGGCACCAGAGCCCTGTACAAGGCCCCAAACAAAATGTATATCTCGACACCTGTGCAAAATCATTGAGGGGCATATTTACTAACATTTCACACAATGCAGCACAGTAAGTGTAGATGCTGGGCTGCATTGTGTGAAAGGGAATGAGCAGAACAGTACCATATTTTAAAAAAATATGGTGTATTGGAATTGAAAGCTCTGACATGCAAGTTACAAAGAGAACCCTCACATCATCTCTCTGTTCACTCTCTATTCAACCTCTTCCTCTCTCAGTTCCCTTTTCTCTATCTGTTCCCTCCTCTCTCCTACCTTGCCATTTGTCTCTGCCTGTCTCCCTCCCCCACATGATTTCTCGCGGTTCCCATTACCTCACCTTCTCCCTTTTTTTCTCTTTTCAACCTTTTCTCTGTCCCCCTTAACATCTTTTTGCATCTGTTTTTGCTCCTTTCCCTGCCCATCTTCTTTTGTGATCCTCTTTTCTCCCTCACCTGTCAGATCCTTGCTTGCTTTCCTTTTCTCTCACTGTTCACTCTCATTGTTCCAACCTTCTGTCTCTCCCTGTTAAGACAGGATTCTTCAGACACAAGGTAATTGAAAGTAGACGGTTTATTTAGCAGATGAAGTATGAGCACAGAGAACCCACAAGCGCTCTTCTGTCGTCCTCGTGTAACTGCCCAACTAAGCAGTTAAAGCAGAACACCAGGGACAGCAGAACATGGAACCATGTTTATTAGGCAACAAGAGACTCGCGCAGGAGCGCGAGAGCCAAGCAAGTTGTCCTTAAAGTGGTAAAGGACAACTTGCTAATGATCCAGCGCAACCCCTAATTGATGAACCAGGGACCAGGAAAACTCATCACGCATAAACCACTTACCAAAAAACGGGGCCCATCACACATTACCTATAAATGATCCCTGAAGACGGACACTGGATTTAGGGGGGTTTAATTTGTCAGTTTTGTTATGTACAATACTATACTTCACATTAATAACATTTTTATATATTCCTAGCTATTCTTGATTTCAATTGTCCTCTTTTGGTCGATGGACCATTAGTTGACCAGTTGATGGTGACTATGATTAACTAAATAGTTAACACTTTTAACTAAATAACCACAGAGTCGTTTATTCGGTTAATAATTTTATCTCATTAAATTTATATGCTCATAATTCAGATTGTCAGTGCACACACAAGACCACATATAAGAGAACAATTTATCAAGCAATGTAATCAAAATGAATCATTTGCATCGACATCAAAGCGAGCGTAGGAATAGGGGAAGAGAAGGTACAGCATAAATACTTTACAGAAATATATTGCAAAATTAAAGCATTTAAGGAGGGTGATCCCCACCAAAGAATCAGGAAAACCACTTCCTTGGCCGAGGTTGTGGCAAGGGGTCCCCAGAGATAGGCTCAGAGGACAAAGTTAACAGGACAGATGCAACTAAGTCTTGCAATAAATTGGCAAACAAAAAGATAATCTCCCAATTCTATCTACCTTTGATCTAGTTCTCCTCGGACGCAGTCTCCTCCTAAGCACTCCCGTAACGTTCTCGTACCTAAGGTGCTCTCTGACTCTGTGCTGGTCTGCTCTGTCTGTCTTGGTGCGCTTCTCTCTCGATGTTCTAGATGTTCTCTATGTTCTCTCTCTCGAAGCTCTGACACACCCCCAATTGGGATATCAATTATACCCTAATTCCTAGCTCACTATCTTACAATGTTGCAGTGTCAGTAGAAACTCGGCCTGTGATTGGTTGACATGGATCATGTTAGGGTCTCCTCATCAAGTTCTCATCGCAAATCCATCCCATACCGGTTTTAACAAAGGAAGTATTAAGGATAAATACAATCGTATACTACTAATATCAATAGTTATACATTTTGCAACATTCTCGTATTATGACATCCGTTTCACATTCAAATTGCACGTAGCGATGGCAGTTCCCACAGTCGCTGTCGCATCTTGGCACGTAAACAATAGGACATAGGTCAACATGGCCTTCACACGGATTACATCAGCTGGTACACTCTGCAGTTCGTAAGCAGGCGGAGCATTCGGCGCATGCGTCTTTCGTACAGACCAAGACAACCACATGCTGGTTCGGACAAGAGGCCATTTTCATGCAGGCCCAATCTCGTACTAAAGTAAATAAACACAAAGGAATATTAATTCATGAAATAAAACCCATTATGTTTACCTCCCACCATACTAATACCCTGTATCAATTAATTCCTAGCGAAAGCTATTAATTTAAAGCAGCTTTTTCGTTATTCGTGCACAACATGCAAAATGTGCAATGTACAACATAGCATAAACATGCATTAGTACGATTTTTACAAGCACAAACAGTTAATACGTGCTCATGCCATCATGGTTTAGTATATTAGGTAAAATGCGTTTTGCCCCATGTCTGAGTGTGTGTATTCAGGGTTGGTTAGTCCATGCAGTCAACACATTAGTATGGGGTTACTTAATTTCATGAGGATGTATTTTTGCATACCTCACTCCATCACTAACATAACATCATCCTCCTTTTTTTACACAAATAAAAGAAAGTGAAATACATGGCAAAGATAAACAAATTCAAGTTAACAACCAAAACCATACAGGGTTCACAATGCTGTAACGAAAACAATAAAAATGAAACAAGAAGAACAAGCATACATGAAAAACAACTATCTACATTAAATAATAATCTTTACCTTTGAAGGAAATGAAGCATTACAAGACAACCTGAAAGGAGATCTAAGAGGAGGCAACTCTCTGGAGAGATTTTCCCTGCCGACATCAGATGAATTGACAAACTCATTACCTGGCAACAATACATGAGAATCATCATGTTCATGAACATCTTCATTGGGTGGAACAAAATCTATCTGAGCAATAGTTACTGCAGAGCCTGCCTGCAACTGAGATTTTTCATGTGAAAGATCTAACCAGGAACTTCCCTCACCAAACACTGGGTAACATAAACCTTTACTTTTGGCATTGGTAATTTTTATAACTTGTTCATTGGTGACAATCTTGACAGGTAAAGTAAACGTAGATTCTCCTTTCTTAACCCTGTTGGGCTTTTTGATGCGTACTCAATCACCTACTGAGTAGTGCACACTTTTAGAATTGTTTTTACAACTATAATGACTGGATGTTTTCTTGTCACTTCATTCCTCATGGCATCCAAGTTATCCATTGACCCATTACCAGTACCATTAGACAACTCCGAAACCCAAGCAGGACAAACTTTACATTTGGGTATTCTATTACATAGCAACTTAAAGGGGGATAAACCAGTTGTGCTATGTGGTGTAATATGATAATGCCAAATGTTTTGTCTTAGAAAATTCTCCACCTGAAAGCCAGCTGACAAGGCAGTTTGTATGCCTTCTTTTAAAAATTTGTTGACCCGTTCTACCAAACCATTAGAGGTTGGAGAGTACAAAGCCACTTTGAGATGTTTGATGCCCAAACCTTCAATGAACTGCAACATCTGATGAGACTTGAACTGTGTGCCATTGTCGGTTACAAATTCTTTAGGTGGACCCTCAATATCAAAAATTCTGTTAAAGAACTTGATGACAGATGTGGTGTCAGGTGTAGATACAAAATCAAAATAGACCCATTTTGACAGATAATCCACCAGAACTAACATGTGCCTCTTGTTGCTGGGGAGGAGTTCAAAAGGACCAGCAAAATCTAGTGCAATTTTGTCCCAAGGCGTATCTGGTAAAGGAACCATGCGTAAGTCTGGTTCAGAAAGTTTCTAATGTTTATCTGAAATTAAGCTTGTGCTGCAACCTGACACCCGCTTGTTAACATGGCCATCGGGGCCTGGCCACCAATAGTTTTGTTTAAAATTGCAGATGGTAGCTGTGATTCCCAGATGACCCTCATGAGCTTTTGGAAACAAAACTATTCTCAAATTTGTGGGAGGTACAAGTAACTCATGGCGAAGCAAAAATCCATCAACTACAGACAACTCACCTGAGACTTGCGCAAACAATTTAAGTCCCGGTGCTAGATTTCTGTCCTGGGGCCAACCTTTTTTGACATGTTCAATGACTTGTTGAAAAAGCAAATCTTCATTAGTAGCATTTAACCAAGACTCTCTCGAAATGAAGGGTTGTTCCTCATACAAATCCCCAATGAGAGCCACCACACATTCAACTTCCTCTTCAGACTCACACAATGGGTCATTGATAAGAGGCATTCTGGACAAACAATCAGCCCGAGTATCTTTACCACCTCGGAGGTAATGAATAGTAAAGTTGTATTCTTGCAGTTTAGACAAAATATGAACTAGTCTAGCAAATGCCTTACCCGTGCCATTACCACTGAGTAAATAAATGAGAAGCTTGTGATCCATAAAAACTTGAAATTGTGTTCCCCACAGATATATCTTACATTTTTCAACTGCCCATGCACATGCTAAAGCCTCTTTCTCAATGGTGCTGTAGTTCAATTCAGCGGGGCTCAAGGAGCGTGAAGCAAAAGCAATTGTCTGTTCCTTCTTACCAACCCACTGAGAAAGAATGGCACCCAGCCCTAATTGATTAGCATTCACAGTTACAATACATGGTTGTCCAGCTGTGAAACTGATAAGATGGGTGCAGAAGTAATGAGCTTTTTAGTTCTATTAAAAGATTCATTCACTATGTCAGACCAGACAAAAGCTTGACCCTTCTGTAACAGATCACGTAAAGGTTGGACTATTAAAGCATAACCATGTATGAAGCGTGAGTAATACTCACATAAGCCTAGAAATGAGCGATGGGTGTCTTTGTTAGAGGGAGGAGACATATCCTGAATGGCAGAAACTAGTGACATTTTTGGACACATACCTTGAGCAGATACACTGTGCCCCAGGTAGTCCAGTTGGTTAACCAAGAATTTGCATTTTTCTTTCCATAATGTAATCCCAATTTTTTCAAATACACTTAAGACTCTCTCAAGAATTCAATTATGTTCTCTTGCATTTTCAGCAAATATGAGTACATCATCCTGAAATGCCTGAACTCCATGAATGCCTTTCAAGATTGTGTCCATAAACTTTTGAAATACACTTGCTGCAGAAGCCAGACCAAATGGCATGCATAAGAATTTAAAAGCTCCAAATGGAGTAATAAAAGTTGTAAGGTCCTGACTTTCTGCAGCAAGTGGTATTTGATGGTACGCTGACCTGAGATCAAGCAAATAGAAAAACGTAGCCCCTCCAATGTTCGCCAAAAGATCTTGCACTTTGGGGAGAGGATGACAATCAATAATAATATTCTTGTTGAAAGTGCGTAAGTCCACACAGAGACGAATCTCTCCAGTCTTTTTTTAACGATAACGACTGGACTGACCCATTCCGATGAGTCAGTCGATTGAATGACTCCTTCATTGCACAGTTTATCCAGAAGATCCTTGAGATCTGGCCTGACACTCAATGGGACCAATCTAACTTTATGTAGGACTGGGTAGCATCATCCTTGAGTTTAATAAAATGTTCAAATTTTGCTATATTCCCAATCTTGTCACAAAAAAATTAGGAAATTTGTTGATGAAATAATTTACATTCAAGTCAGAGTCGGTCTCAACAAAGGAAATAGGATGTTCAGCCAGAACAATGGGATTTTCTGCACCAGGTATTAGAATGATTCCCAGTCTGGCTAGATCTTGCCACCCTATAATGTTCCTTCCTTTGATTGCTACATAGATTTTGGTGGTGATTTGTCTCCCCAGGCAAGACAATGAATTAATAAAATATCCTAGCATATTAATGTCTTGCTCACCAAAGGCTTTTGGATGAATGTCAGTTTTAGACAGAAGTCTAGTGCTCCATTTCTCTGTGAATAGTACATCAGAAATGATGGTTATAGGTGCACCTGAATCCGCCATCATGTCAATGGCTTCTAGGGCTACAAAGGCTTTACATCAATGCCCTTTAACTGGAACCTGAGAGCTTTTATCAGTTGAAATAGTTAAGACAACTTTTTGTTAATCCTGAGTGCATGAATCTGTGGTAACATCTACCGACCTGATCCTCATGGTATTTTTGTCACTCCTGCATACTGACATAAAATGTCCCATTTTACCACATTTGGAACATCGCTTATTGACAGCAGGACAACTCGGATTATTCCCAATATGCGTGCGTGACCACACCTGTAACATATACTGGGAGACTTCTTGAAAGAACCTTTAGCAGACTTGTTTCTAGCATCAACCAGAGCCACCGTTTCACTCCCTCCAGCTACAGATGATACAGATATGCCAGTCATAGAAGGTTCTGCTGACATTACTTTTAAGGAAATCATCGATCTTTCTATATCTTTTGCAATCTCAATTGTTTCAGCTAAAGTAGGATCTCTGCAACCTAATAATCTTTCTTGAATTTTCTTTGAACAACAACTGTAGACAAATTGGTCCCATATGCATGTGTCTAATACGCAACCAAAATTGCAAGTGGAAGCTAAAAGCCTAAGAGCCGAAATGTACTCTTCTACTGTTTTATCAACATTCTGTTTTCTCCTCATGAAGTTGAATCGCTCCAGTAATGTACTTGGTTCCTCCGAAAACTTTTTTGTAAGTCTAGCTACAGCCTCCGCATACACATTCCAAACCTCTTGCGCACCTTCCGGTGCCTGAATTTGTGGTAGATTGTTAAAAATTTGCTGCCCCTCATAACCTAAATGTCCATAAAAAAGTGCAAACTTCCTTTTCGCACTGTACTCTGTAGCATCATTTACAACTAAATAATTCTCAAATGAATTAAACCGGTGTTTCCACTGCATAGGTGGTTTTCCAGGAGCCGTGAGAAAATGTGAAATATTAAGTAGTTGATTATTGGATGCCATCTTGACTTTAGACTAAATAAGTGTACATGAAGAAAAATAAATAATATAAAAATTCAAACTAAACACAGAAATAATGTGGTGGGTTTAAAGGAGGCTTTAAAATAGTAAATTTTGAAAATTTGCAAACGAGATAATGAACTGCTGTATGATAATCTGCAACAGTATGAAAGGTGTGCCTATCACCGAATGCGTAGGCAAAACTTAGGGGCATATTCACAAGGAGTCATCGCCGAATTAACGGCACTTTATCTCAGCCAAAGTCGTGATAAATTTACCTCCCCATTCACAAGCCGGTGTTAACAGCCCACAGCACCAGTTTACCCGCGATAGCAGCCGCAAAAAACATCGCCACAGAGGACCCCCGCAAATATCGCTAATGAGATGCAGAGTAGGCGTTCCCGTGCCAAAAGTCGAGACAACATCACACCTCAACATTCACAACGACCAGCCACATCGGCGATAAGAACACAAAACAGGCGATAAGGCGTGTTAGCACCAGGAAATTTACACCTGCTCTGACCTGGTGTAAAGTCGGACGGCAGCCAGCACCACAAAAGGGAGCACAGCCCAGGGCCACAACCGAAGGGCAACAGATGCCATGGAGCCACTCATCATGCGGCACGGACACCCAAGAGGGCCACAACACCCACCGCCACCACCCCAGGACCCCAACCCACACCCGGAACCCCCCCCCCGGACCACCACAGACGCAGCGCAGACAAAGATAGCGGACCCCCAGGAAGCTTACCAGCCTCACAGACCCAACATCTGACAATGTCACCGTCCACTACAGGCTGAAAGTGACAAACATCCTACGCATCCTGACCATCATCGCCTAACAGGCCTACGGCACCAACACAGCGGACAACCAACATCCCACCCCACACAAAGCTGCTGGCTTGGCTGCACCTGTTGGCCCCTGGTACCCCCCAACCAACACCCACCAGAGTCGGAGGAGTCTCACAGCCAGCCACAACCAAGTCCCCCACACCTGTCCTGGACATCACCATCACCCTGGCACCCCAGTCCCCATACGTACAACACAATGCGCAGGATCCGCTGGAGACCAAGCAAGGACCATACGCCCAAGCAGGATGCACGCACGTGTCGGGGGCAATACACAGCACACATGTACTGCCTGTGCCCCCTGGTGACACAGCACACAATCACCGCAACAGGAAGCACACATCTCACATCAATGTGCAGGCAACAACAGAACACCGTGGAACCCCCAACAATGTCGCCTTCAAATACACAGCCAGTGTGCATGATACCTTCATCCTCCGACAGTCCATCATCAACCAGCGTTCCCAGGATGGCAACAAGGGAAATGCACAGTCCCTTGGCAATATCCAAATGAACACCCCACACACCTCAACTCCACACCCATGCAACTCACAACTCTGGCAATGCACACGTCACAAAATCACATACAACAGGCACAACAACATACCCACCCACCAAACACGACAGAACAACTTACAATGTTCACATGGGCAAGCCATGAACATGAGCCAGCAACGGCATGGCACCACAGCCACATAATAGCCAAATGTGTGGAGAGGTGGCAACCAGGCATGTGTGAAGGATGCAGTAGAACCATGATTGGGAAAGTACACAATGCCATGAGTGGCGGAGATGTACTGAACACACCGCAGTATGCATAACACACCCCTATCCATGGCGACATACACCGCTGGTGTATGGAGTGTAGTGGACAGTGGACGCCACCATGTCACCCCAGCCAGTGGGGGACCTCGTGGAAATGTTGCCTGTTACGCCCCCCCCCCAAGCGTCACCTGAGTGGGTTGGCCCAGCATACACCACACCAACGTAGGGGTGTGAATAAAAAGCACGTAGGCCTGGGCGTGGTCCTCTTCCGGAAAGACCAACGTCTCTGCCAGGGCGGCGCCTCCCACCCCGCCATGAGGCCGACGCCGTCCTCGTGAGCGGAGTTGCCTGCGATGCTGTGCACCTGCCGGACCCCGGCATGAATGAATTGACATTTATAGAGCGCATGGCTACCCGAAGGCATCCCAGCGCTAAGTGGGCAGATGAAGTCCCTATCGGTTATTTGGGGAAGAGCCAGGTTTTCAGAGCCCTACGAAAGGCAAGGAGGTTGGGTTCTTTATGAAGCTGAAGAGGGAGAGAGTTCCAGAGCCTGGAGGCATTGTAGGAGAAGAGTCGCCCCCCACTTTTAGCCCTCCTGATTCTAGGAACCACGGCCAGATGAAGCTCATCTGAACGTAGACGTCTGTTGGCTCGATAAGGCTGAACCAGGGGGCTATGATAGCTGGACCCTTTCCTCTAATCAGCTTGTAGGCTATACACAGAGCCTTAAAGGAAACTCTTTCCCGAACAGGAAGCCAGTGGAGCGACTTCAAAGCTGGTTTGGCCGAGTGATGTCGCGGGACTCCCAAGAGAATCCTTGCCGCACAATTTTGCACGGTCTGGAGTTTGGCCAGGACTGAACCTGGGGCGCCCAAATAAAGGGCGTTTCCGTAGTCCAGACGTGATAAAATCAGCGCCTGGACCATGATTTTTCTGGATTGCAAAGGAAGTAACGGAAGCACTTTACGAAGAGTTCGTAACATACCAAAGCAGGAGGCCACCACCTTTCTGGCTTGGGTCCTAAAACTAAGATCTGAGTCCAGCCAGACGCCCAAGCTCTTAATCTCTGGCTTGGGAAGTGGTGGCGGGCCCATACTTACTGGCCACATGGTGTCTGCCTTGAAGAGGGAAGGGTTGCCAAGGAGCATTATTTCGGTCTTTTCCCCATTCAATTTAAGATGAGAAAGTTTCATCCATTTTATTACCTCTTCAAGGCAGGGGTGGAGACAGATGGACGCCCTATCAGCATGATTCAATGCAACCACCAATTGAGTATCGTCTGCATACGTAATAATATGAACCCCATAGGGGGAGACAATATTGGCAAGAGGGGCCATGTAAGCATTGAACAAAGTAGGGCTCAGAGAAGACCCCTGGGGAACCCCACAGGGTAAAGGCCAAAGGTCTGAGCTGGCTCCTCCAACAAAGACTGGACCACGTCATGCTGGACCACGAACCCGTCAGGCCTGCCCCAGCGCAGCCAGGCAACACTGATCACCTGCCGACACCGGCGTGTGTCAAGGAGGGCCCACCACGTGCCGGCGCAAGCTCCAAGCCCGAGTCCCGTGACCTTGGCAGCCACCTCAGACCATCACGGCCTCCACGACACAGGCCCTCTTTATTCCTTTCTCGTTGACGTACTCCACTGCTGCCTTAGGCCTACTCTTTGGACCAGTAGGTCCCATATGTGAAACTGTGTCCTGGGTCATGAATGGCAGTGACCACAAATCCGGGCCAGCGGCCACAACACCAGACCCCCCGATCAGTGAGGCATAGTTCCGTATGGGCATCTTGCGACACGTGGTGCCACTAACCCTGTTCAACGCCAGCCAGTGACACGTGGTGCCACTAACCCTGTTCAGCGCCAGCCGGCTACACGTGGTGCCACTAACCCTGTTCAATGCCAGCCGGCGACACGTGGATGAGGGACCAGGACTACCCTGCGGACCAGTAGGTCACACATCCAGCACCTAGTCGCAAAGCACGAATGGCAGAGTCCACACCAGTGGTCGTACGGAGAGGTGTAAGAGGAAGATGCGGCTCAGTCCGGACGAATGCCGGGTCACATACACGGAGGTGACCGAACACGTGGTGCCACTGAACCTGAACTACGCAGGCTGGTGGGGCCATCCAACCTATGCCGGCGACACTCGGTGAATGGGCTGTGCTGACCGCTGCCTCAGGCCTACACCACGGTCAGGTAGGCCACACATTTGGAACTGAGTATTGATTACACCATGGCAGTGAACATTATATAAGGCAGAGAACAATTCACTATACACCCTTTGATGTGGTGGCAACAAGTCTGTGCATAGCATCACAACCACACGTGTCTGAGGGCCTACGCGGACTACTGCCCTCGGCCTATGCTGCGCACGAGTGGTATCAGAGATTTGGAACTGAACATCGGTAATCCAAAAGGCAGAATACATTTCATCGCACGCACGGAGAGGCGTAAGAGGATGACGCGTTGCAGTCCGGAGGGAACAGGATCATCGTTACGGAGGTGATTGAACACTACCGACAACTGCCACTGTGTCACTAACTCTGTGCCTCGCGAGCCAACGACACGTGGCTGTGGGCCACTGCTGACCACTGACTCCGGCCTACACTGCGGTCCAGTAGGTCACAGAGTCTTGATTTGGAAATGTTGGAGTTCATATCAGTGTACCGGCATCATCGCAGACTGCATCCCCTCACAGCACCTGTGCCACTAAGTCTGTTCCCCGACATTCATGGACACTCACTGGTCGTACATTGGTGGCGTATGAGTCTATGGACTAGGGGCTAGTTTTCATCCTCATGTAGCTGATACCGAATTGTTGGTGAGGACGAGGGTTGCGCTTTCCACTCCTCCATTTGCTGCTCCAGATAGCATCAGACCTTCCGCATCATGCCCTGGAGGACACCTTCCACTGTCCCCCGCAACACTCCGCAACATACACCTCGGACATTGATGGGGACCCGCTCAGGTCGCATGGCCCATCTGACTGCACTGCAAGTCACCGTCCCGTGGCTGGGTGCCTGTGCCGGCCGCAGTGCATCCGGGGCCACTAACTCTGTGCTGCTCAGGCCTGGGACCCCTTCTTCTGAGACATTGAATGGCCTCTGTAGCGATGGTCTTGGGGTCATCAACGCCATGTGTCTGTGGCCCTGCGCTGTCCGCATCCTCCGGCCTCAACTGCGGGCCACCAGGGCCCACACATAGCATCGAGTCTTGACCGGCCCGGACGTCGCATCACCGCAGGAGGCACACGCCACCACCGCAAGGACCACCTCCAACCGCCATCTGCCAGAGTCGAAACGGTGGTCCTGACAGACCTACGGAGTTGCTCAGACCTGTCGTGGATGACATCATCGGCCTGATACCCTGCTCAGCACTCCAGGTGCCAGTGACTCAGTGCACCGCAAGCCATTGTCCGTTACTGATTGAGTTTTGTGCTGTTGTGAGGTTGCGCAGCAATGTCACTACATGTAGTGGGGAAGACCTGGGACAATGATGAGGAAGATGTGTCAAGTGTGCGAACGGGAGATGGCACAGACAATGAGAGGGCAGGAGGCAACAGCCCCAAGGCAGGAATGCAGACTGGTGGTGGTAGTCAAGCTACACACCCGGATCTATTACTGGAAAATTGCGCTGTGGACTGCGGATGCAACTGTCACCTCAGACAGTGTGGGAGACCTGGGACGTTGATGAGGAAGTTGATGCAGGTGTAACACACCCCACTGCATCTGCATCAGGACTAACCCGAAGGGACACAATCCTAGCAATTTCTTCACATGAGCGCGCTCTTCTCTAGTGCCTCTACCTCAGTGCACTGCAACTCACGGAACCTCCTGACTGAATATTGGGTGACCTCTGACCTTACTCCGGATCCCTCCATGTTGCTCTGCAGTTGACTCTGTTATGCTGGTGTTTTCTGTTTCCATTACACTGGTGTCCACTGTTCAGGTTGTTGCCAGCACCAAGCACTCCGTGCGGGCTGGCTTATACTCACCCCACACAAATCCAGCACAGGCGTCACTGTACATGTGGCCCTGCCAATAAAGGGGCCGGGCGCACGTGCCCGTAGCCAGTTCAACATGATATGTGCATGTGTCCCTGTGGTCTTGTTGTATGCATGGGGGCCCTGGGCCCTACGACATTACATTGTGCTGTGTACAGCGGACGCAGACATGTCACCGCAGGCAGCGGGCTAGAACCTGGACATGTAGCTTTGTCATCACCCATTCAATTCGTAAGGGGAGTGGACTGTGGCGTCGTACGCAGAGCCAACGTGGGTGTGTGACTGATATGTGCGTGCCCCTGGGCGTGGTTCTGTACTGGGTATGTGCATCTGCATGTGTCTCTATGGCAGTGTGGGTCTCCTTTGTGGGGTGTAGGTGGTCCCTGAAGGGTATTGGACACCCACGTATGTGTTCTAGTTCGCATTCCATGGGTTCGGCAACATCCGCACCTGTTGGGCTACCTCCTTTTGGTGTTCGGACACCTGGCATTGGGGTGCCATGTGTGGGTGGGTGAAGTGTCGTGAGCCAGCTGTGCTTGCGTGTGCTTCCTGCTGTGTGGTCTGTTGCAGGCTCTGTGTTCTCCTCTGAGTAGCTCGGCTGCCCGGGTCCTGGTGGTGGGTTGCGTGGGATATCCATGGGCTGTTGTAGGGCGTCGGTGTTGACGGTGTGGTGGTCCTCTCCGGCATCGCAGATGTGTTGTCTTCTGTGCTCTGCTGGAGGTGTTGTGTGCCCCTCTGCAATGTGCAGGGGAGATGCATGTTGACATTGTGTTGCAATGTATGTTGGCGCATTGTTCTGGTTTACATGCAGACTGTCTGGCAATGTACATTGTGACTGTTTGGGAGGTGCTGGGTTCTTCTGCGGGACAGTGTACATTTGGACTACATGACGGATGTGAGGTTGTACGCGTACATTTCCATTTCACACTTTCCAGCTCTGTCAGGTGTAGTAGGCATGTTTCTGGGCATGTGCGGAGCCAGTTGTGTCCTCTGTTCTGCAGTGTCGGCTATGCGCATTGTACCACATTATCGTCGATGTGGGTGTGCTGTTCTTGCTATGTGTGTGTGCTGCAGTGTGCCAAGGGGATCTGGGACATGCTCCTGGATAATTGTGGGTGTGCAGTGTGCTACACCTCATTGTGCATGTGTGCCATTGTGCCCATCTCCCCCCGTCCCCCCAGTCCCTGTTCATTCCACTCCCTGTTGATGTTGTGTCAGGTCCTCTCGAGCTGTGTCCATACTCCCTACTCCTTGCACCGTCTACACACTGATGACTGTGGCCTGGGTTTCCTCCAGCTCCTCCTGTGGCGCAGGACTGCCACCTCCTGTCGCCGTTGCTGCCTTCCTGTTGGCAGCAGGTTTGTACCTGGTTTAGGTTGTCACGTCCTGCCGGCGCCTGTTGGCCTTCTGGATTGGCCTCCTAGGCACTCCGACGGCATTCCAGGTGGTCTGCTTGTGGGTCAGTTGCTGGTAGTGTTCTGTCACCTCCGTGACGCTGGTCTTGTTTTCCTGCGGTCTGCACCCCGTCTTCCTCTCCCTTTTCTCCTTGGCCTTCCCCGACCCAGTTGATCCTTGCTGGTGGTCTGTGGGGGTTGTGGGGTTCGCGTTGACCTCTGCGCTGTGTCAGGGTGGATCCATGTTGCTACGTGCTTTGGCTTGTTTCTGGTGTGTTGTTTCTGTGGTTTTTATGGTGCAATTTCTCGCCAGACGCGTGGGATTTGCAGGCCTGTGGCTGCTTTTCGCTACTTTTTGTACCGCGATTGGCCTCATCGCATGATTTCTCGCGTTTCGCATTTTTTCAGCGTGGCGTTGATTTTCACGCTGAAATTTGACGAGTTATCTGGTGACTATCGCATGCTACCGCCTTGTTGTGAATTCCACATTGACACAGGGTTATTTTCCCGAGATAGGCTGCGATATTGAAAGTTGCGTTACGCTACTCTTACGGTAGTTATCACACGTTCTTGTGAATATACCCCTTAGAAACATAAATAACACAGTTAAAAGGTGTGCCTGTCACCGAGTGTGCAGGCATTCTGCATTAATAATTAGACCAAATGGTGTGTCTGTCACCGATTGTGCAGGCGTGCTCAATAAATATTCTTAAACAAAGGGTGTGCCTGTCACCGAAGCTCAGGCAAGTTTAACAATACCTTACTCGTCGAGACGGGACGGGAAGTCCGATGGCAGCCGTTGCAACTTCTGTCAAACTCTGCCGCTCGCGTTGCTAAGCAACGAAGAGACGTGTTGCTGGCAAGTGCAGCAGCAAGTGTGAAAATTGTATCCCTTTAAGTTAGGGAACAACTCCTCCAAATGTTTTAGCCACGCCCCGGGTGTCTCCAACAGCCAGCGTAACGTCGTCAGAGGGAGACTTCGGGAGGAAAGGAGGACGAGGCAAAGTGTGCTGGGTTCGAGTGAAATAAACAGCACTCCAAAAATCCAATTCAGGATCGCCGGTCGGTGGGTTCACTTGTGTCATTCCATCCTCGTCGCCATATGTAAAGACAGGATTCTTCAAACACAAGGTAATTGAATGTAGACAGTTTATTTAGCAGATGAAGTATGAGCACAGAGAACCCACAACTGCTCTTCTGTCGTCCTCGGTGTAACTGCTCAACAAAGCAGTTAAAGCAGAACACCGGGGACAGCAGAACATGGAACCATGTTTAATAGGCAACAAGAGACTCGCGCAGGAGCGTGAGAGCCCAGCAAGTTGTCCTTAAGGTGGTAAAGGACAACTTGCTAACACAACACTCCCTCTCTCTTTCTTTCTCACCATTTCTTTCTCCATTTCACAGTGCTACTGCCTTGATCTCACAGTCTATGCTCAGCAACACAGTGCTGCTTCTGGTACAATCATTCATGGTATTGGGGTAAAATTGTAAAAACTGCACCGTATGCCGGAAAACAAATTCTGCTTGGTGTGTAAATCTTTGCTAGTTTTCTCATCTTTAAATTCATCCAGCTATGTGTAAATCTTTGCTCAATACTTTTGTTTGATACAAACTAAAGGACATAAACCTATTTTAGCTGGTACTCAGGGCAGAAGCCCTAAAAAAAGAAGTGGGGGGACTTGGCAGTATGCAAGTATGCAAGGGACATCACGGCGCGTGACATCACAGTGCGCGACATCACAGCATGCGACATCACGGCGCACGACATCACGGCGCACAACATACGGCGCACGACATCACACATGGCATCACAGGAATTGACTTCATAGAACGTGGCATCACAAGCCACGACTTTACAGGAAGTGGCATCACAAGAAGTGACACAAAAGGGGATGATGGACGGAACGCTTGAGCCAATCAAACACTCACCCCCAGTCAACTGATCTGGGTTTAATCCATCATCATTCTTTAGCTCACTCCACCACCCCAGTTCAGACATGGCCATATGCAAATCAGTCTGACCCTGTGCCTCATGGGAACAGTCCAGCCCGAACTGCCAAGCCATGTCTTCCCTGGACCGGAAACAAGCATCCTAGGACCGGTTTCTGGCATTCCAGCCGTCATCAGCCAGGCTTGCTTGAATCCAGTGGCAAAGTGAACAAGGGACCCACGTCTGGGCATACCCCCACCAACTTAGGGCGAACAAAGCGATACAAAAGGGGATGATGGACGGAACGCTTGAGCCAATCAAACACTCACCCCACAAGAAGTGACATCAGATCTAAAGCCCTCACATATATGTTTAGCAGGTCTATCATGTGTACGTTTGAGTGCATTGCGAGGATAATAGCACAGTGAGCTATGGAAGATTATATGTGACTTCTACATATTGCAATCCCCCAGTTTTATGTAACACACCCTGTACATTCATTTACAAACTTATATAATTTATTGTACATGTAATATGCACGTGTTGATGTAAAGTGCTCTGACACCCTGGATTGGAATGAGTAGGGCTATACAAGAAAAAATAGAGGCACTTAAATTATTTCAACGCCTCCTCAGGGGAAGTAAGCTCTATATAAAGGCAATTTGCTTTGTGTAAATACTGGGAAAGACCAACACATCTGATATTCTTACAGTGCATGCATATCTCCTAAACAGAGACTAAACAAAGTGAAAAGCTGTCTCTCTTAAGTATGTGTGAAGTGCTAACAAGGTGTGAGCCTTTGTTTCCCCTCTGCTTCATTTGCATCAGGTGTGGGGCTCCTGACTGCTCCCAGCCAAGAGACTGAACAAAAGGAGGCCTGCTGACCCCTCAAATTCGGCCTTTGTTATGGGCCCAGCAAGAGTCTTAAATAAGAAAGCCCTGTCCCCGCCTGCACGTTGTTGCTTGTTGCAGATGGAAAGCAGACAACGTGCAGTCGCTGCTGAAAGTGTCCCGTTGTTTGGAAATTACACCGGGACGAGTTCAGCACATTATTCAGTGGGGCCCAAATTCTTGGCAGGGTGGCCGGCGTTCACCCTGTGAAAAAAGTCGGTGGACGTTGTCCACCCGCGTGTACCCCCGACTCGTGCCCTGGCCTGCTTGTACTTGTGCCAGCTGTCTATTTTATAATCATACAATGTCCTCAGATGTGTCTGTA
The DNA here is from genome assembly GCA_963921515.1 of Calotriton arnoldi. Classification (NCBI taxonomy): domain Eukaryota; kingdom Metazoa; phylum Chordata; class Amphibia; order Caudata; family Salamandridae; genus Calotriton; species Calotriton arnoldi. The sequence continues at coordinate 378,862 of CAWUFW010002639.1, read as the reverse complement.
AAAGTGACCTTTTGTCCTGAAATTTGATCCTGAACACGTTCAACACTTGGTAAGAATGGCGTTGTAGTGTTTTTTCTGGTTCACCCTACTCAGTGCAGCAGATTTACACGCATATTTTCGAAAATGATGCATCTGGACCTTACAGAAACAATGGCAATACAACACTCTTATTTCAATCGCGCAATCTCATAATCGACCACATGGTGGCACTACAGACCCATGAATGAGGCGAACCTATTTCAAAGCAGACAAAACATTTTTTTTTTTTTAAATAACAATGGCAATATTTGAATAATTTAAAAAAGCACTGATTTCTGTTTAATGCAATAGCCCGTTATGGATTTTCTTAATGTTTCTAGTCGGCAGTGATCTGGATATTTGTGGGATGTTAAATAATCAACCTTTGGCCCAGTAAAGTTGTCACTGAAGAGCAGTCAAGAATTGATTTACTATTCCCTAAGGCCAATTAATAGCGATGCATTTATTGAACTGATAAGTATATCAAACAATGAGCTAGAATACTTGGGAAGGCCAAACTAATGTCAATATAGGCTACACAAATCTCTGTTAAGATAACAAAAACATACTGCTGGTGAAGACGAGTAAAAAGCCACAACACGGTGCCTTCAACGGACATTGCATGGGCTCCCAGCAATTGCTGCTTAACCCTTTCACATCTGATGCTATTTCCATATGGGCATGTTTATGGGGACCAGGTAATGAGGAATTTTATAAACCTGTTATGAGTTAATGAGGAGTATATTCTCCCTCAATAAAAAAGTGGAAGAACGAACAATACCCGCTGTTAAGAAAGGAACAGCGTGCCCCCACCTTCTGACATCATTAACTTCCAAATTATTGCTATGTATAACATGGCAACCAGTGCAAAAACCCCTTTAGAGCTGCTTTCCGACGCCTTGCGTAAAGGGGTCATTACTGGGGCAAACAGGGCAAATCATAGGCGCTGGAAGTAGAGGTGTGGGAGGGGGGAGGGTGTGTTGCAGCACCCCAAAAATTATAATGCTGGAGTTTAGAAGGTGAATAAGCAATAAAGACGCATTTAAATTTTGTTTTTATCTTGTCACATTTACTGTGTGTTCAAAGACAGAGGTCAAATGTCAGGCTACCTCTTCTGATAAATTGCTGTTTATTCTTTTAACATGGAGATTGGTGTTTACTTTTCTTTCTCTGACAGCAAAGTTAGTGGATTTTGTAAAGTGACTATCTCTTAATCTGTGTGTCGTGCAAGGCACCCTTGTGTGCCAGTGGAGGATTTGTGTGCTAGCGCAGCAGACCAATCTTAGTCAGTGGCATAGCTAGACTTTGTGCCACCCGTGGCTGTCCCTGTGTTTGCCGCCCCCGGCAGCTGCATGTAAGGGTGGGTGCTGGCGGTCTCTCCGTTTGCCGCCCGCGGCAGCTGCCCCCAAAACTTGCGCTGCCCAGGGCGGACCGCCCCCCTCCACTCCTCCTGCTACGCCACTGGTCTTAGTAGATATGTCTGTGCACTGTTTTGTTCCTTGCACAGTGCAGTGCAGCAGATTTGGTTGCTGTGCTGCGTTGCATGAAAAAAAAATCTGGCTCATAGTTCTATGCACAGCCCAAAAGAAAACTTTCTGTTAAGAATAAAGACTCTGGAATGGTTTCCTTAATGATTCATGTCATGATTCAAGTCACTGGAATGTATCATAAAGTAGGTATAGGCATCAGTGTGACTGGTACTAGCAATGCAGGCATCATAATAAGTTGATCTTTGAAAGTGGTGAGGCTTAACACTTTCCATGAGTTCCCTCATTTGTTAAAAATTGGACTCACTCATCCTCACTCTCTCTCACATTTAATCTCTTCTCCCCCACTCACTCAAACTCACATTCTCTCACTTACTCATACTCACTCCCACTCGCTGTTATTTACACATAAATATACTTACTGGTTGTCATTCTCACTTACAAACACACTTACATGCACTCATCCTTTCGCACTCACTGACCTGCTGCACCATTGATAGCTACACTCCTGAGTCACTTGCACTTTCTCTCACAATCTCATATCAAGCACTCCTTCATACTCACTTTCACTTATTCATACACACTCTCAAACTCAGATTCTCACTCAGTTTCACTCTCATTGAAACTTACAAACACACTTTCACTCAATCTCATTGACTTTCAATCACTCACAAACACACTCTCAGACAGAGACGCAACTAGAGCCAAATTTCGGGAAGGGGGGGGCTAAGAAAAAATTTCGGGGGGGGCTGACTCTTCCAGCAATAGGCTGAGTGGGGATGCAGGGGCTCTAAAAAGGGGTGAAAAACAACAGAGCCTCATTTACAATCAAATGGTCTTTTAAAGACCTGTGAAGTACTCGGGTGTGGCTGTGTGTGTGCCCGGGAGGCTGTCTCAGCCCGGGCTGACACACACGACGGGGGTATGGAGGGTGGGGCGGGGCTGAAGCCCTTTGAGCCCAATGGGCGTTGCGCGCCTGCTCTCAGATACATAGATGCATGAAAAGAGAAACATTTTTTGTACTTATCTTGCTTCCATTGCTGGCAACTCATTTCTTGCTTTTTAGTGAACACTGCCAAATTAAATGATGCGCAGTGTCGGGACAAAGTGCAGAATGTGGCACCTCGCAGGAGGCAGGGGGCTGCGCCCTTGAGCCCCTTAGAAGAAGCAGCCAGTGCAGGGCTCCCATCTGCCAGGTTTCCCTACCAGATCTTCCAAGATCACTGGATTACTCCCAGATAGTCATCTATGACAGGATCCTTTTCTCCCTCTCAAGCCTCTTGTGAAACTAATGCACAACTACGGACCTCCTGTGCGGCTGGTTTTCCTCCCAGCACAGAGGTAAGCAAACGACTTATCAGCCACAAGCTGCAGACACCGGCTGAGAAATCATGTCCAAACTCCCATGAGGTGGCACCACTACCACCACCATATGAATATTCAATCAATCAATCAATCACAGAATTTGTAGAGCGCACTACTTACCCGCGAGGGTCTCAAGGCGCTGGGGAGAGGGAAGGGGGGGGGTGCTGCTACTGGTCGAACAGCCAGGTCTTGAGTAGCCTCCTGAAGGTCAGCAGGTCTTGGGTCTGTCGTAGGCTTAGTGGAAGGGTGTTCCAGGTCTTGGCGGCGAGGTGTGAGAAGGATCTGCCGCCGGTGGTTGTTCTTCGAATGCGAGGGACGGTGGCGAGGGAGAGGTCGGCGGAGCGGAGCTGGCGGTTGGGGACGTAGAAGAAGAGTCGTCTGTTGAGGTAGGCTGGGCCAGTTTTGTGGAGTGCCTTGTGTGCGTGGATGAGGAGTTTGAAGGTGATCCTCCTGTCGACGGGGAGCCAGTGCAGGTTCCTCAAGTGGGGGGTGATGTGGCTGTGGCGTGGTACGTCGAGGATCAGGCGTGCGGAGGCGTTTTGTATGCGTTGCAGTCGCTTGATGAGCTTGGCCGGGGCTCCCGCGTAGAGGGCGTTCCCATAGTCAAGTCTTCTACTGACGAGGGCCTGGGTGACTGTTCTTCTTGTGTCTGTCGGGATCCACCTGTAGATCTTGCGAAGCATGCGGAGGGTGTTGAAGCAGGAGGAGGAGACTGCGTTGACTTACTTGGCCATGGAGAGCGTTGAGTCGAGGATGACTCCCAGGTTGCGTGCGTGGTCGGTGGGTGTCGGGGCTGCTCCCAGCGTCGTTGGCCACCAGGAGTCGTCCCAGGCTGAGGGGTTGGAGCCGAGGATGAGGACCTCCGTTTTGTCCGTGTTCAGCTTTAGTCGGCTGATCTTCATCCAATCGGCGACGGCCTTCATTCCTTCATGGAGATTGGCTTTGGCGGCGAGGGAGTCCTTGGTGAGGGAGAGGATCAGTTGAGTGTCGTCGGTGTAGGAGATAATGTTGAGGTCGTGCTGTCTGGCGATGCGTGCGAGTGGGGCCATGTAGATGTTGAACAGTGTTGGGCTGAGGGACGATCCCTGGGGTACGCCGCAGATGATCTCGGAGGCTTCGGATCGGAAAGGTGGGAGGCGGACTCTCTGGGTTCTGCCGTCGAGGAAGGAGGTGGTCCATTCCAGGGCCTTGTCTCGGATCCCTGCGTCGTGGAGGCGTGCGCGTAGAGTGCGGTGGCAGACAGTGTCGAAGGCGACGGAGAGGTCCAGCAGGATGAGGGCTGCGGTCTCACCATTGTCCAGCAGGATCCTGATGTCGTCGGTGGCGGCGATGAGGGCAGTCTCAGTGCTGTGGTTGCTGCGGAACCCTGATTGGGATGGGTCCAGGATGCTGTTTTCTTCGAGGTATCGGGTGAGCTGTTTGTTGACGATCTTCTCGATGACCTTGGCTGGGAACGGAAGCAGGGAGATGGGCCGGAAGTTCTTGAGGTCTCTCGGGTCCGCCTTGGGTTTTTTGAGTAGGGCGTTGATCTCTGCGTGTTTCCAGCTCTCTGGGAAGGTCGCGGTCTCGAAGGAGAGATTGATGATGTTGCACAGGTGGGGTGCGATGGAGCTGCTGGCTTTGTTGAAGATGTGGTGTGGGAAAGGGTCTGACGGGGAGCCGGAGTGTATCATGCTCATGGTCTTGATGGTGTCCTCGATGTTCACGCTGGCCCAGGCTGGCAGGGGGTCGTGGTCGATGGTGTGCGGCGGGTCTGGTGCATCGATCTTAGTTGGGGCTGTCTGGGTGTTGAAGCTGTCGTGGATGTCGGCGATCTTGCGGTGAAAGAAGGTGGCGAGGGAATCGCACAGGGGTTGCGACGGCGGGATGTCGTTGGTGTTGGAGCTGGGATTGGAGAGTTCCTTCACGATGTTGAAAAGCTCCTTGCTGTTGTGTGCGTTGTTGTCGAGGCGGTCTTTGAAGGAGATTCTCTTGGCGGACCTGATGAGGTGGTGGTGGTTACGGATGGAGTCTTTGTGGGCTGTGTGGCTGTCCGGTTTCTCAGACAGTGTAATGCATTTCACTTAGTACATAAAAGAAAGAAGGCACCGTTGAACTCCAGTACTCAGAATGAATATGGGAAGTTCAAGTCCCAACCTTCTGTAAAGCATCTGACCCTAAAGAGGTTGGTTGACAATAAAATCGGGACTCAGTGACCATAGATAGGTAACACTCACTCTTTGCTCCTGAGGTTCTCCTCAATATTATCATATTAAGAATTTGCACTGTGGATTAGTGATGGTTGCATGGTGGACACACTGGCATTCTTCCATCAGATCCAGTGCCTGTGGGTTGTAGTCCTCAGTCCCGTGGCGCTATCAGTTACTGGGAGCATTTCATCTCAGGCAATCTTGTAAGTGTTTTTGTGCCCCGGTTGTCGGTGTCTTCTCAAGGGGAGTGTGCACTTCATGCTGACACTCTTTATTCGCTCCCTGCCACCCCGAGTGCTTTTGGCTTGTTTTGTTTTTTTCTATGGATTTCTCCAAAAGGATCCTGGTCTTTCCATCACCCGATTTGAGTATCATTCATGGTATGTGCTTTGAGTCCTTGGACCTACGACTGAAATCCGGTGAGTAGGGCTATTTAATCTGGTTCCTTGATGCAACTATGTAACCCAAAGTTGGTGCCTCTGCCTCTGCCTCTTTTCTTGGGAGCTTGTGCCACCCTTGTCTTCTCATTGAGGTTGAGTAGATGGTGTTGAGCTGAGAATCTTTTGTTGGGTTTTGGTTGTTTAGACTAGCGGCTTTTAACCTCCAGGCTTCTGTGAAGCCCCACTCAATCACTACTGGAAGCCAGGAACCCCGCTCTAAGCAATTTCTACTAATTGAACCACAGAATAATACACAAAAGTACAGAAACTATTATACATCAAACAAATACAGGAATTATTAAATATTTTATCTAATTCATAAACACAAAAAATATTTACATCGAAATTTTAATTGGAAGGTTTTCAAAATGTGGTTTTGTTTCTGTAAAACAGAGAGATATGCTAGACTGTAGGATATCATGTTGTTTTTATTGCTTCTAATGCAAGCTCTCTTTTTGTCGGCTCATACCAGTGCTTCAGTGAGCCGAACAATGATCCGTTCTAGGTTCTGCTTGCTATTCTTGCGCGGTTCTGCATGAACTCCTTACTCACCCGGATACTTAGTACAGTTATTACAGAAGTTAGAAAAGGGATCCCTTGGTGATGGATAAAAACATATGTCCTTTACTCTGTAGGAGGAGAGTCTCCCTGTTTTCTGGTGTATCAGTCTCCATGGATGCCAATGTTTGTAGCTTTCAGTGCCCATGCCTCGTGGTGCCCTTTCCTCGCAGTGCCTCTCCTGTTATGGTAAAGACATTACTTTACCATAGCCAATCTATGAAGCCATTTTAGCACTGGTAACAGTATACATTATTACACAAAAGGCAACAAATTAACTGTCCCATAAAACTGCCTACCCATCCTCATCTCCCCACCCATCCCCCAGGTGCTTACATCAGGGTAAAAAACGACATAGATAAAAGTGGTTGGAGAGTAATAGATTGCTTGGGTGTGGACTCTGTGTATGGGATAGGCCCGGGCTCCATCAACCAGACCAGTCTCAGATATCGGGGACAGGACAGTTCCACAAACTTCTGGGAGAGAAGCTTTATGTATGGTTGCTACAAAATCTTGGTAAGAGTCCTCCTGCATGGTTAATGTCAGTGTATATTTCTCCATCCTAAGCACATGCCAAATTCGATGAAGCCATTCCAGACGGGTCGGCAGCCTCTCCGTTCCCCAGTGTGCTAAAATTGCCTGGTGTGCGGGACCCAGTGCTATGTTAATGTGTTGGCCCCTGAGGGACTTAATTGGGTATGTGAATGCATTGGGTAGCCCCAGAATGATGTATGCCGGGAAACGGGGTATTTGGATGTCTTCCCAAAATTGAGCCAGTCTAGGGCATCCCCACAGGACGTGCAGAAGGGTCTTTGGGGAGCCACATCGCCTCCAGCATTCGGCACTACTTACTGGATTACCTCTATGCAGGTGAGGGGGGGGGTCAGATACCAATAGGTGATGATTTTAGTGGCGGTTTCAATGCTGGCTGTATTGCAGATTCCATGTCACGCCCTATAATATATGTCCTGCCATTCTTTAGGAGTCACCACTAGTAGCATTTAATTTACAGGCCTTGAGTATATGGTAATACATTCTAAAAGAGACTTACAAGTAAATTAAATATGCCAAACAGGCGTAAGCCAATTATACCATGTTTTAGGGAGAGAGCTCAAGCACTTTAGCACTGGTTAGCAGTGGTAAAATGCACAGAGTTCTAAGGCCAACAGAAACGAATTCAGCAAAAAGTAAGAGAAGGAAGGCAAAAAGTTTGGGGGTGACCTTGCAGAGAGGGCCATTTTAAACACTTTATAAATTAACATTCTTATATAAATAACATCATTTAAAGAAATACTTGTTGCTAATATGAAGCTAGCAACAAAGAAAATCAATAAAATCAATAAAGAGAATACAGTCAATGAAATACAATACAGTCACATATATAAAGCGCACAGCTATCTCGGAAGAGGCCTCCCGGCGGTAGCGGTAAGGATCACCCAGAGACGCATATGGTGCTAGTTCTGGCCAGGCGCAGAGTGGCCATCACGTTGATGTGTCAGCGTGCCCCCACAGTTAAACAGTGGCATAGGGATGTACTGGAGTGGGAACTAGCCAAGGAGGTACACATGAAGCTGAACTGGTGGGATGATAAATTGGAGGATGACATCCGGGTGTGGAGGGACATGTGCGACATCTTTCTATACCCGCGCAAAGACGTGGAGTCTGCTGACAGTGACGACAGGAGTGAAAGTTTGGGTGTTGCTGTGTGTCCAGTTGGGGGGAGGCCTCGTCACTGCAATACTAGGGTGTTCAGGCTGCCTGTTAGATGTGAGGCCTGATATCATGGAGAGCTGGAGAAAGCCTGTCCGAGAGTTTGTTACATGAAAGATGAACCTTACCATCATGACCTGCTGTGTATCATGTATAATGTTGTCCATGCTGCTGTTTGTTGTTCAGAAAAACTAAAAAATAAAGTTAAAAAAAAAAAAAGGATCACCCAGAGCTGGGGCAGAAAAGGGCAGAAGGCAGCCTTAGCAAGAATCAAAAAGAATTTTTTTAAGACTTTCTAAAAGCAGCTTCAGACAATATATTTCTCAAGTTAAGAGGAAGAGCATTCCACAGCTTAGTTGCCAGAAAGGTGAAGGATCTGCCTTCTTTTCTGGCCCTGTGAATGCGTGGGTGTGGAAAAGTTTGAGACTATTAGATCTCAGACATCTCTTCTGCAAATATGGTTTAAAGTGGCTGCTAAGGTAAAGAGGACCCTTACGATGGTAGGCTCTGAAAGCTAAAGTTAGAGCTTTGAACTAAATTCTTTTTTTGTCCGGAAGCTAGTGGAGGGCACGTTAGTGACCCGACACTGAAGATCGACGCGGGATCTTCAAAATCAGCTGAGCAGCAGCGTTTTGAATAGTCAGAAGATGCTGAATCAAAAAAGGCAGAAGGCCCAAATACAGACTATTAGAGTAGTCCAGCCTGGAGGTTATTAGGGCGAGGACAATTGTCTTGCGATACTCTATTGGGAGGAGATGCAACATCCTTCTCAAAGACCTCGGGTGAGAAAACAGGAATAGGATAAAAACTTTACCTGTGGCTCAAAGGTCAGGCCTGAATCAAATTTCACCCCAAGGGTTCTAACCACTGGAACAGGGCTGGGGGGGGGGGCAGTTCTGAAGGCCACCAAAGACTGGGTTAAGGGGGGGACTTAGTACCGACGAAGAACACCTAAGTCTTGTCTGAATTCAGTTTCAGTCAGCTTGTGTTCATCCAGTCCACCACGGATTTCAGACAGAGTTTGAAGGAGTCAAGGGGCATGGGCATGTTTTCCTGGAAAGCCAAAAGGAGTTGAGTATCATCCATGTAGAATATAACTCCCACCACCCAGATTTCAACTAGCTTAACCAGGGGCTCCAGATAAACATTAAAAAATGTTGGGCTAAGAGCCGAACCCTGTGGAACCCCACATACTGAGGGTTTAGCCTCAGAAGTAAAAGGGGGAAGGAAAACAGCCTGAGATCGCCCGCTCATGAAGGATTTGAGCCTGTATAGTGCTCGACCTCTGATGCTGATCATGTCCAGTCTCTCCAGCAGAATAGCATGAGAGACTGTGTCGAATTCCGCGGAAAGATCGAAAAAAACAACACCATGACCAGAGTGTTTAAATCAAGGTTAGCTTTAATGTATTCCTGAACTTGAAATGTCTAATTTCAATTATTGTTCCATTTCTTTAAACATAGTGTTTACATCATTAGCTAATTTGACAAGTGCTTCAACATTATCAAAGAAGATGTACGCTAACCCACGTACTGCCTGTCTATGTGCCTGTGCAGAGTGATCAGCCTGTTTGGGAGGAAACTAAGGCACATGTTCTGCTGCTATCCTAGCCTTGTCTTTCTGCCTGCTCTCTTCACTGTGGTTCATTCTCCTGGCTCCCTTCTGCCTGTCACAGGTCCTGAGGACCTTTTATAGGCTACTGTTCAAAACTAGTTGTGACCACAATACTAATGATGCGAACATAAGCTAACAGGTAATCACTTGTGACGACAATAACAATCATGTACAAAAGGATAGGCAGTGTGGGCAGAAATTAAAATATCTCAACTCAAAGACTGTGAACTTTAAGAGTGAAGATATAGTCAAGGGCTAGTAGACACTGAGTAAAAAGTAGCAAAAAAGAATATGTAGACTCAAGAGACAGGATTTATGAATGCGATGTGCTCTTGATGCACACAGAGATGATAACATCGTCACATCAAAATGTGTTAATGTGACAATCATATACGCACATTTTAACCTTATATTTAACTATAAATTACAGGCACGTGCACACCATAATATTTCACAAAGCATTATAAAACTACTACTACCTCATTATTAATAAATAAACATGCACCTTTCTGAGAGAGGCATCATGACAAGAAACAAAGTAAATGGTAAACTTGAGTAGGCCAGGCGTGCCTGAACCAAAGATGAGAGGTCCTCGGTTCAAAGGTCATGAAAGTAAAACTTGTATTTCTATCAGAGTCACCCTATGGTATTGGTATTAAGAAGACTCAATAAGTTATAGATATTACACATCTTCATGACCTAAAACTCATACAGATTCCGCCATGGGGAATAAAGTCTCAAAGCAAGAACCAGCTGACACAAAGGGCTGCATGCACAAGTCGACAGACATAGAAGACAAACTGGAATAATTGGTGATATGTATAGAAATAATGACGTAGATTATAAACATTAATGAGTTTTGTTTAATTATCTGCAGCCTAATGTATGTTACATTTCACCTATTCAGGGACAGTGTGTCCTAAACGTATATATTCCTTAAGCAAAACGGGCACTCTAGAACCCTTCTCAGGTAGTGTAAGTTGGGGTCATCAGAGATGGCATACACTCTGAATTTAGTCACCTTTAGTGTTAGAAGGTGGTTCTGACCATCTGAGCCGCCCGGATTTTTCGCTTTTTGAACACCTAATTGTTGAGCTTTTACTGTGGGAGAGCCTCATAAGTTGGGACTCACCCACAGTGAACTCATGATGAAAGAGACTGCATGTGGATTTTACCGGTGTCTCCCTGGTGAGAGTAGGCCGCTGCGCTGCAGCCGGATTAAGGGGCAACGGGCTGGTTACATGCAGACACGTGTGTACATGCGTCTGCACACGTGGAGGGACTGCGCAAGGGAGATTCCTGGCGTGCGCAGCCCAGGAGCAGGTACAGATAGAATGGTGTGGCAGGAATTATGCTGAGCTGGGTGGTGACATGGAATAGGCTTTATACAATGGGAAGAAACATGTAAGGGAATGTCAGTGTGCTTTACTGTTTTCACTGAAGGACCACTCCATTATTCTCCTATGAGGATGGGGATCACATGGGATAGTTTCACTTCCCTAGGGCCTACAAATTCCAGACATGCACTAAAGTCCACTGTAACTTGTGTGAAAATAAGTATTCTGTTAATTCCAAAACCATATCTGTACTGCTTATGGGTCATCCAGAAATGTCATATTCCTCTGATTCAGCTCATAACCAGAGCCTGGCTGGGTGTGACCCTGCCAGGCTGGATTAATGACCTTCCTCCCCAAACTGACGCATCAGAGGCCTAGCCCTTCACGGCAAGCATTCCAAGGGCGAAGGTCTCCTCTCCAAGAGGGAGAGAAGATGGGTGGAGTCTGCCGATTATCCATCAGCAGCTGTCACCTGGTGCCAGGCACCAAGCTGCTCTGGAGAGGAGGCAGAAAGGGGGGAAGGGGCTTTTCAGAGACCATGAGGCATGAGACCCCTGGACGACGCCATTTTGAACTATCCCAGAGGCTTGGGCAGGAAGGAGGGAGCAGGGGCAGAGAGGTGATGTGTTGTTGCTTGATAGGGCAAGCAGAGCCTTCCTGCTAGCCCCTCCAAATTCTTTAAAAAGAGCTTGCACAGGAAGAGGAGCTCTCTCTGGGGTGTGGTCTGCTGAGGAAGACTGGTGCTGGAGCCTGGCGCCATGGGCAGTTGGAAGGAAGAACCCCCTGACTGTCCCAGGACCATGGATTGCGCCTGTGGGGGAGTCCAGGACCAGTGAACAGAAGCCTGGGCCTCTGCGCAAGGAGAAGAGAGGCCCAGGAGGAGAGCCAGGAGGAAGGCTGGCGCAGGAAGCCAGTGAAGACAGCTCCCTGCTGAATTCACCCTCCTTCAGACCAGGAGGGTGAAGGAAAGTGCTCCCAGTGGCTGGGGCGCGCCACCAGGAGCAAGAAGAGGCCAAAATGGTGAAGATCGGTCCCCTGGGGCTGAGATATGCCCGCCAGAGGGTAGGCGACCTTTGACCTCTGAGAAGACCGACGACAAAGCGCGTGGGGCTCCGCCGCCGGTCTCGAATGGGCCCCCGGGGTGGGTCAGGCCCCAGGGGCTGCCCCCACAAGAGGATAAGGCGGGGAGCGCCATCGCACTCCCCGTGAAAATGCCCCAGCGGTGTGCCAGGAGCCCACCCTGGCCCCCGACGAACAGAAAGCCGGGGAGCGCCGTCGCACTCCCCGTGAAGGTATCCCCAAGGGGGGGGTCAGGAGCCCACCATGGCCCCCCAGGTACACTGGAGGGAGGGGAGTGCCGTTGCACACCCCCAAAGAGGGACCTGGGGCCGGGACCCCAACTCCGGGCCCCGATGCCGATGCCGAAGCCAAAGCCGGGGAGCGCGACTAGACCTCCCTGGTGGGGGGCCCGGGATCCCCAACTCCTGGCCCTGACGTGCCCCCGCGAAGGAGGGGGAGTGCCCCCGCACTCCGCACTCCCCCGCAGCAGGAGGAAGGCGGGGGAGTGCTGTTGCACTCCCCCGACGTCCGGCCGGACCGGTGGGAGTCTCCGTGTCTGCCCGCCGAAACGGGCAGACCAGAACAGAGGTGCCGGCTCCCGCGGCAGCACGCGAGGGTGCTGGCCAGACGGGGAGCCGGCGGGAGCCGCCGGGGGTGGGCTCCCTGAGTGGCTCTCCAGCGAGCCAGCAGTGCGGGGTTCCCGGGTGGGACCGGGACCCCGAAGAGCGCAGCAACAGGAGCGGCCAGGGGTGGGCTCCCCGAGCTGCTCTAAGAGTACTCACCTGGCACACGAGGGGCCCTAAGGGACCGGGCCCCCCTACGAGGAGCTGAGGCAGCGCAGGGTCGCCATCGTGGGCAGCGCGGCTCTCCCCGGAGCAGCGGGAGAGCCGCTCATCATGAATTCACGCGATGGGGGAAGAACGCCCCATAATGCCTTGCAGGCCCGTACCGGCCTGCAGGGGAAAACAGCATTTTCTCGGCTTGTGGTGGCCCCAGGAGGACGGGGTCACTGAGAGATATTTGCAAAGGTGCAGGGGGAGCTGCAGGAGCAACGCAGTCTCCCCCAGCACGAAGAGGAAAGTCCCCCCCTAAGTCTCTGGGGACTCAGTGGAAGTAGCCCCTCAAGGGCTCAGCAGTGCGTCAACAGTATCCTGTGGCTGGAACTTTTGTTCTTCAGCTGGGGGTGCATTAGGGACTGCACCAATGTATGGAGGGCTGAGCTGGGGATGTCTGGAAAAGGGCATCCCCTGGAGGTGAAGAGGTGCAATGGCACAAGAAGGGCATTTATTAATGTTATTTCTATTGAGGGACTGAAGGTCACATGTGTAATGTGAATTCATAAGCAAAATGGGGTTATGTTGCTGGACATTCCTGCTAGGGTGTCTGGCTGTATATGCTTAATCCTGTGGTTTTAACTGTGATGCCTTTTAGGGGCTTTAATTGCAATGCATTTTAACAGTTATCAACTATGATGAGTACTGTCATTCTAAGTGATGCCCAAACATGTATTCTTGCTACTGCGTTAGGTGAAGAACAACCCAGACTGTTAGCCACTAAGATGTAGAGGTGTAAACTGTATGGTCAGTATGAGATGCTCAGTCAGGGTTATGTGTCACCATGGCAGGTTTGCCCATTTTAAATGCTTGTTGAGATAATGGGGTGGGTCGCCACTGGGATGGTGCCAGTGGGCAAGGTCCTCGCTCCAGGTTATGTCCAACCCACTGCATGAGGGGGCAAGATGATGTGCATACATGGGAGTGGTGGTACTAGACCCCACCCCCCTTCGGTAGGGGTGGGAATGTTATGCAATGTCACAAAGTAATTCCAACAGCTTATGTATATTTGTAAATTGGTGCATAGTATTGAGTAGTGTGTGTGTTAAATAAATGTACTCTTCCTTTTATACAGCAAAGTACAGACTGGACAATCAATTATTGAGTGTTATTTCTGCGTACTGGTAAATGGTGATTACTAGCCCACACCACCTCCCTTGAGTAAGCCTTAGTCGGCTCTGCAACGCTACCCTCTGAGAGTCAAGCGCTACAATGGGGTGTTTGGTTCCCAGTGAAGGACAAATGTAGTCATGTTATTTGTGCAGGCCTCACAGATAGTCCTAAACGTATATATTCCTTAAACAAAACGGGCACTCTAGAACACTTCTCAGGTAGTGTAAGTTGGGGTCATCAGAGATGGCATACACTCTGAATTTAGTCACCTTTAGGAAACTGAACAACCCCACAAGTTATGGAAATGACATACATACATTTAAGCTTTTAACAGCAGGCCAATCTCTCAGGTTACATAGTCACAGGTGTGACACAGTTATGGCGCAGCCCCTTGGGTGACAGAGGATTTAAAGGCTCGGGCCTCGGATGGCTGCCCGGGGTACAGAGTTTTTACTGGATCACACTTTAGAGGTTGTATGACGGTACAACGCATGCTTTTACTCCGCATGCCATTACCCCGCATTTTTACACTGCAAAAACTTTTAAAACACAGGGCTTGCAATCCATTACAATGCATTCCCCATTCCAAAGCAATTACTATTCTAACTCCACGGGGGCGTTACTTTGGGGAATGCGTTGTAACAGTTCACGGTGTAAAGCCCTGCGTTGTAAACGTTTTTGCGGTGTAAAAAATGCGGGGTAATGGCATGCGGAGTAATGCATGCGTTGTAACGGTTGTTTCCCCACTTTAGAAAGTGGCGTTATCATATGTTATACAGATCTTACATTTTCAGGCTTGAGATAAAACTAATCCCATACGTTACACACATATTACATACTGAGTCATCTGACAGAAAAGCAATCTCACAGGTCACTGAGATGGCAGTATTATCAAGAAAGTTGCAGAGGTCTTAGAGACTCACGTGTCTGACAAAAAACAACTTGTATGTTACACAGACAAACAGGCACCCGACAAGTGCTTCTTGCAGTCAGCAACAGGGCGATTCTCACCCACTGACAGCTACAACACAGTTGGCAGTTATGCAAGATACCCGCATTCGCCCCCGCATACCACCCCCAATATCGCAGAAAAAAGGTGGCAACAATGCAGGCTTTCTTCTCACAGAGGTGCCAACTGTCACTCGAGCACACCCTGACAGTCTCTCAATTAAACAGAGCAACGTGACTGTGCACTGCCCTGGTAACCCAACTCATTACATCCTCGTCCGTCTTCCTTACCACAGTATTTAAATAATGAGCTTTAGCCTGCCACAGAAACTCCCAAGTCAAAAGCTAGCATACTAGCCTCCCATCCCTCCAATATGGCCAACATCCTCCTCCTCCTATAAAGAGGAAGTCTACTCACATCACATCCTGTTTTTTAGTTTCCGCACTACTCTGAGTGGGGTGTTCTGGTTTGTACGGTGAGTGGGGATTGCGGTCCTGCTTAAGCGGAATCTTGTTTCCCAGGGGTTGAGGTGTGCTGGGCATGCCAGGGCGACCTCTTGTTTCTGTTTATTTGATGATCACACTCCCTGGTATCGTCGGTCCTGCTATAGCGGACTCACTAAGAGTGCGGTTGCGGCCTCATACACGAGCGAGCCGCTGGCTGGGTTCACTTGGCACCGTACTCTACTGGCCTTGTCCTGCTGGAGCTGCCTTGTCGGTGTGTCGTGGTCATGGGTTTTGTGTCCCGGCCGTGGTGGGGTACGGTCGGTTGCTCTTTTACGGCCTTACCTGGTGTCCTGCTCACGTCCTTCGGGGCGGTCAGGGTTCTTTCTGATCTCTCTATCTGTTCTTCTCACTCCCTTGAGAGTGTGGGCGTGGTGGTGGTACGGGCGGCAGTTCCCATTCGTGGTCGACCCTGGGAGATTGTTTGAAGTATTCTGGGTGGCGTGCACACTTACTGGTATATTTGGGGGTGTTGGGCAGTGTTGGTGCTCTTGTTAAGCAATACGTGGCGATCTGCCTTGCCGTTGCCCCACGTATATTGGTTCCACCTGGCCGTTCTATGTGGCCTTGCCTGTGAGTCCTGCTATTGAGGACTTGGAGAGTGATTTATGGCTGTCGCAGGGTGCTTTCTTCGGCTTTGGGTGTTCTGCCCTACATGCAGTCTCTTTACATGTTTGGGATCCTGCTGTGCGTTTCCGGGGCACATTGCGTCTGTTCCGGACCCATGTTGTCCTGCTCGGGGCTTTCATTGCCGGGCGCTCTGATTGTTCTAGTTTCCGGTTGGCTGCCTTTTCCCTTGTCCATTGGATGGTTGGATACATCTTGTTTGTCTGTGGGCATTCTGCTTGTACCGGACCTTTTGGATCTGATTGCGTGTCGGTTTGCGCGCTATATTGTGTGGCTGACTCTTCTTGGGGCTCAGAGACTCTCTGTTGCAGGGGCTGTGTCTCAGTGACTCGGACTTGTGTATCTGGTGGCATGATCCTCTCGGGACATGGATTCGTATACTGGTGTCGCTCTCTGTGTGTCTTGCAGTGGCTTTTTGTCAGTTGCTTTTTGTCTGATGGGGTTGCTCTAGTGCAGTCCCTTCGTTTGCTGGTTGGGTGCGGGGTCCTGTTTTTACGGTGGTCCTCTGACCCATTGGGCTGGACATGGCTTTTCTGGCTGTGGTTTATCGGGCAGTGTATGTGGATTCTTTCCCGTTTCCTATCTCATGTGCCTTTGCCCCTGCCGCTCCTTTCCTCTGTCCCCACAGTGCTGTGGTGTGTTGGTGGGAGCTGGTTGTGGTGAATGTTTCTGTGGACACCGATCCCACGGACCCTGTTGGTCTTGGGGTGTGGTGGTTCTCCTTTCTTTTGTCGATTGGGGGCAGCCTCTTCTTCTTCTTCCCTTCTGTCACTGCTGTACTTCTCTGATCCCTGCCTGTACTGTTTGGTCACAGAGTGGGCTTCTCTTTTGCCCTGGCTTTATTGTACTTATTACAAAAAACAGTGGTCCCTAAAATAGGGAAAATAAATAGTACAATAAAATATAGCCCCAATCAGTACTATATTTAAGCCAGTGTCCAGCCGGACAAGGGCGAATTTAATATGCAAATTAGTTACAATCGAGTACAGGTGTGAGTGAAATACCATAACAGTGGGATACAAGCCTGTACCCATGAACTCACATGTTAGACAAACAAAGAAAGTAAAATAAAGAAAGGCTCAGGCAGTTTCAAAGGTTGTTTCTAAAAGATAATACATAGATGGGGAAACAACAATTATAGAGAGGTCACCTTTACACGAAATATATACAAAAATCACTGTGTTTAAGGTTGACAACTATAGTCGACGGCGTTTCGATCCTTATCTGTAGGATATTGGATCATCATCAGGACTAAGAAATAAAGTGCCTGAAAACAATTGCCTGTGAATTACTGAAAACAAGCCCTGAGATTATGGGCCGGTATAACAAGGTCCGGACTGATGCTAAGGCGCAATCCTAGATCAACAAGGCTTCCACGCTCTATTCTCGAGGCCCCCACTGGAATTTCGCGCCGATATGGACTTTTAAATTATGGCACTGCCCGTTAGGCAGCCCTATTTAACCATCTCATCCTAAATCCTCACGTGCCTGCCTCCGTACGGACACGATTCCGTTCTTCCGGTCAATTCATTCCCAAGCATCCCGCTTCTCATCGGGACACGGCCATGGCGCCGACCAGGACTCATTAACAGTCCATTTCACTTTGACCCATGGGCCTCAGCATCAGTCCGGACCTTGTTATACCGGCCCATAATCTCAGGGCTTGTTTTCAGTAATTCACAGGCAATTGTTTTCAGGCACTTTATTTCTTAGTCCTGATGATGATCCAATATCCTACAGATAAGGATCGAAACGCTCGTCGACATAGTTGTCAACCTTATACACAGTGATTTTTGTATATATTTCGTGTAAAGGTGACCTCTCTATAATTGTTGTTTCCATCTATGTATTATCTTTTAGAAACAACCTTTGAAACTGCCTGAGCCTTTCTTTATTTTACTTTCTTTGTTTGTCTAACATGTGAGTTCATGGGTACAGGCTTGTATCCCACTGTTATGGTATTTCACTCACATCTGTACTCGATTGTAACTAATTTGCATATTAAATTCGCCCTTGTCCGGCTGGACACTGGCTTAAATATATTACTGATTGGGGCTATATTTTATTGTACTATTTATTTTCGATATTTTAGGGACCACTGTTTTTTGTAATAAGTTAATTCCCAAGGTCCCTTACCAATTCTAATTGGGTTCCCTTGTTCTATATACATACTGGCTTTATTGTACTGCAGGTTGGGAGGTTGCCTGCTTTTATTGACCTCCCTGGGTGCAGCTGCTTCTTTTGCAGGGTCATCCATGGCGGTCTTGAACCTGTGTTGGTTTTTGGTATAGTGGTTTGCTGCTGTCCAGGGGCATTGTGGTTGCCCTTTCTTTCTCTGGGGTTTGGGTTGTTTGCCCCCCCCTTTGGTGGTTATGTTTGCATAGGCAGCTGTGGTTCGCGTGCAGTTGGACCCTGTGATGTTGTGGGACAGTCGTCTTCTTGCCTCTCTGAGGACTTTTGGTGCTTCCAGCCGGGGGTGCCCTGCCGCTGACGTTGCCGTGATTCGGAATGTGACTGCCGCCTCTCAGTCTACCCAAGTGCCTGGCTTTGGGTCAGGGGTGGTCACCCCGGTGGGTGGTCAGTATGCTCTCTTTGTCCAGTGTCGGGCGTTTTTCTGCGGACCTTGGTAGATGGGCTCCCATTGCTCTTGGCCGACTGGGCTTTTATTCCTGTCCCTCCTTCTCTGGGATGGGGGGGAGGGATGTTCTCTTCTCTTTCTGGAGTTGGTCATTCTGGTGTTCTATGCCTTGTTGTGGATTGCGAAGGCCAGGGCCGGCGCTAGGCATGGGCAGTTTGGGCAGCTGCCCAGGGCCTCACACTCAGCCCACCAGAATGGGGTCCCGCACCGGTGGTGTGTCCTCTTGTTTCCCTGCCGATCCAACTGAAAGAAAGGTGTCTCCTTGCAATTAGGGTCCATGGGAGGGGCCCCCTCCCCGGGCCTCTCAGGGATGGTGTCGGGAGGCCTAGGGGAGGGATTCACTTTCTCTTGTTCCAATTGCAAGGAGACCATTCAGAGACACTGCGGGACGCCCATTGTCCAGCATTTTAGCGCCCTCACAGTTTTAACTTTCAGCCCACAAGCAATTCTCACGCCTTCAGTCCGATAGGAGCTGTAAAAGAGGTGCACGTAGGAGGCTGGGAGGAGGAGCTGCGGCCCAGGAGGAGTCTGCACAAAGCATCTTCCTGAGCTGTCACTTATGTAAATTAGAGGGGCCTCGCACATTCCCTTTTGCCCGGGGCCCTGCAAAACCTAGAACCGGCCCTGGCGATGGTTATCCCCTTTTTCCCTCATGTATGGTTCAAGCCCCTAACTCTTCTTCCCGTGAGTTGCAGGTTTCTTTCTTCCTTCTTTGGATGCCTTGTTGGTAGTTGCTTCTTTTTCAACAGCGGTACACCCGGTCTGGGTAGTCTATACTGTGTTTTGGTTTCATGGTGTCTTGGTGACCCTTGAGTGGTCTGGTCCCGCCGCTGGTTCTACCTTTTTCGTTTTATGGGTTGGGTTGGGATTCCTTCTGGTGGCCAGAGTGTTATCCCTGGTGTCCAGGGTTCTGGGGTGGCTTGCGCTGCTGTGTCCCCCCGTGTCTCATTGGCTTTGTCTCCAGGGTCTTTTCTCTGTTTCCCTTCTGATGATTCCTTGGGGCAGAGTCCGTCTTTATCTGTTTCTCTGTCAGATCTTTTCCAGCTGGTTTTGTGTCCTCCGGGTTTTCGAGTGACAGCGCTGGTGGGGAGTTTTGGATTAGTGGATTGGTCTTAGTGATTCCTTTCTCGACCATCTTTTCCATGTTGTACCTTCTGACGTTGGGTCGAGAGGTGCCCCCTGTTGGGCGGGGAGTCCTGTTCTGTCGGCTTTGTTTGCTCCGGCGTTGTGGTCATTGGTTCTGCCTGCCTGTTCTTCCTGGGATTTGGGGGATGTTCAGTTGGGGCTCCTTGCATCTGCCCCTCCTGTGTCGTGTTGTCACGTTTGGGTTTGGTCGGCCTCCACCTGGGTGTTGTTCCTGCCGTCGCTTCCTTCTGGTCCTTTGTTTCTGGGATGTTCTGCTGCTCTGGTCTTTGTTTGCGCTTCCTTCCCCTGGAAGGTGTGCTGAGTGGCGAAATGGCTTTGCTGGGAGTCTTCCCTCGATGTGTACTTTTTCCTTGCCAGTGTCTGTGGTCCTGCGTTTGATGCGTGGGCTGGTTTTTGGGGTTCGCCTCCGTGATGTTTGCCGGGATTCCCTGCTTTGGCTCATTTCTTCCTTGCCTGCCTGCTTGGTGGGTGGTCACATTGTCTTTCGTTTGCCCTATGGGTCAGTTGTGTGTGTTTCCACCGGTTCCGTTGCTTCCCCGTGGGTTGTGGGTGTTCCGATTGGCCTGGGCCTTTGTGCTTCTGGTGGTTCCGGGTTGGCGGGGACTCCTGTGGTCTCCCCTCTTGTTCATCTTGGATGTCCGGCCACACAGGGTGTCTGTGCCCGCTTCATGGTCCACGGCTCCAGGCACCAGGTTGCAGTTGTTGCACCGTTGAGCATGGTTGTTGGGGAATTGGCCCGGATACCTGGATGGTGTGCTGAGTTGGGGCTGCTTCGTTTCAGCAGTCCCGCCGTCCTTCTGCCTTGCGCGCTTCAGCCCCGCATTGGGTTGCTTCTAGTGCTTGGTGTGCTCGGCTGGGTTTGTTGGTTTCAGATGTTAACCCCTTGCGAGTGCTGGTTTTCTTTGGTTTGCTGGTTTTGGGTTGAGGGTGGCCTCTTCCTCTCTTCAGGTTCTGGGTGAGGCTCTTGGGGGCATTTGTGTGTCCTTGTGTTGGTTCTCTGGTGTTATGTTATGTTAATAAGCTTTTAAAGCGCACTTCTACCCAAAGGTGTCCTGGCGCTGAGCCGTGCCTAACTGGTTACCAGAAATGAATATGGCTATTCAGAAAACAGCCAAGTTTTCAGCCCCCTCCTAAAGGAGAGGAGCTCGGTAGCATTCCTGAGATGTACTGGTAGGTTGTTCCAAGCTTTAGCAGCACAAGCGATGAAACTTCTGCCACCCCAATTGGCTTTTTTAACTCGGGGGACGGCCACTTGCTTTGCCTCCGCGGATCGCAGCGTTCTCCCGGGGCCATACCATTGAAGGCGTTTCCTCAGATATTCAGGGCCCCTGCCTGTCAGAGACTTAAAAACCGTGCAAAGCGCTTTGAATTGTGCACGTTGTTTCACTGGGAGCCAATGGAGCTGCCTAAGTTCCTTCCTAACAGAGACAAACCTAGGTGTGCCAGTTAACAACCTGGCTGCCGCATTTTGCACCAGCTGGAGTCTGTTTAGATGTTTCTTGTGAATGTTCAAATACAGACTATTACAATAGTCCAGCCGAGACAAAATGAGCGCTGTAACTGCCGTCCTAAAACTATCCTCAGGTAGAAAGAATTTTATTTTCCTCAAAACTCTTTTTTCCTCTTTTTGGTCTCTTATGGGATGTGGCTCCCTGGGCCTTTGGTGGTGGTGCCTCCTTGGGTTTCTTTTGCCTTTTCCGGTTCTGTGTTTGGCAAGGAGAGTGGTTTGGACCTCTGGGGTCTGTTGCACTGTCGTTCCTGACCCTTCCACTGGTTATTTGGTGGCCATCTTGTCTGCCTAACGCGTTAGTGCGTTGGGTTCTCTTCCGGTGGTCAGACCTTCTTTTTGCATTTTTGGCTGCTGGGTTGGTATTGGGGCTCCCCTCCTCTTTGTTCCTGTTGTTGCCTCTTGTTTCCACAGGTGTGCAGTGGCTGTGCTCCCTGTTTTTTTTCGTCCTGATCCTCTCTCTGGGGTTGGGGTTTTGTTCATTCTATTGGGTGAGTTTTCGGGTGTGGCTGTTTTGCCTATCCCGCATGGTGCCGTTCTGGTTCTTCTTTGTGCCTTTTGGCCCTGTGTTGTCTGGTTTGTTTCCATCAGACTCCACTCTTGGGGGTGGATTAAGCGGTCTCTTCTGTTGGACTTCTGCTTCCCTGGGCTACGTTGTGGTCAGTTTCAGGGATGGTCTGCTTGTTCTGTGGCTGCTTCTTGGCTTGCAGTCATGGGGTTGTCCATGATGGGTGTCTGTGTTGCAGCCCTGTGGACGTCTCCTCCTACCTTATGGTCCTCTTTTCGATTGGAGGTTGGTGGGGGTGCATGTCTGTCGTTTGTTGATTCGGTTCGACACTGTGTTTTGGTGCTGTGTTTCTGTGTGGGAACGTATTGTTCTCTTTTTTATTTGACTGTGTTCTACAGTTTCTTCCTTTAGTTTCTGTGTTGACTGTGTTCTTGATGAAGCCGATTCTTGCTTTGGTATCTGCTCATTATGTAATTACTGTGGCGAGGAAGACGGACGAGGAGGTAAAGCCCTGGTTACTTACCGGTAATCTTCATTACTCCTTCATCTTTTCTTGGTTGTGGCTTTGGTGACAGGATGTGATGTGGGTAGACTTCCTCTTTATAGGAGGAAGAGGATGTCGGCCATATTGGAGGGATGAGAGGCTACTATGCTAACTTTTGACTTGGGAGTTTCTGTGGGAGGCTAAAGCTCATTATGTAATTAATGTGGCGAGGAAGACTAGCACTCGGAGTAATGAACATTACCGGCAAGTAACCGGGGTAAAACTCCTCAACAGTTTGCAAGTTTGTTTCTACCTCTACACCCCGGAAGCACGTTATTGCATGCATTAACACGTAGAGAAACATCAGTGCTTCTAGCATAGAAATGTGAGTTCTTTAAATTTAAGTGATAGGAAACTATGCCGATTAAATAAGAATAACAACTTCTGGAATAAGTATTGCCCCTCCGTAACTCATAAACGAGGTTATATGTAGAATCACACTGCCTGACCTTACAAGCATTGACTATTTATAGAAAACACGGTGCGCCCATTGGATGGTGTTGAAAGACACAGAATGACAACCCTGAGAAAAAATAAAGATGATTGACATCCATCCGTCGACCCTTTCCTAAAAAACCAGAAATAACGAAAAAATATCAGTTGAAGCCACAGTTGAGCTCATCAGATAGGCTTGGAGCAGGACATACAAAGCTCAGGTAAACAGGTAAATGGACTCTAACAAGGGTGGGCGCGGATAGGCGGGTACCATTGGCAAGAGTACACTTTGTCAATGCCTTAACAGTTCCCTAATTATTTGGCTTCTAGTGTGAGGCTGATGCCACCGGGTAACTATCTAAGTGATAATGACGTGTTAGTGTAGTGAGAGTGTGATGCGAGGGCTCGTGGCAGACAGGAAGCGCCTGATTGGTGAATTTATGTGCGTGGGCGGCAATTGTCCTGTTTCGCTTTGCCGTAGGCAATAATTGCTGTTCAATTTTTGGGCCACTCATTATGTGCTCTGGCCTTCACCCTCATCTGGTATTGGCCACTACAGAAATCAATGCTGCTTAATTACAATTTTCAAACACAATTTAACGAAAGGATGACACATAGTGAAACAAACGATACAGTCGCACTGGAAATGGCATCCAATTGTCTCTTCCGTTTTTTTTAAAAAAAAAAAGCTTCCCCAATTAAAATTGCATTTTCCAAATCTGAACGTATCATAGTACAATTTTAAATAATTATATAAACAAATAAATAAAAATAAATCCCACGCTTTGCTTCACATGCATTGAAAGGAGTGTAGTATCCAGGATGCCGTGGTTTTCATGGGGCTGAATCGGTGGCTGGATTCAGTAAACAGAAATTCAAGTTTAATAGGAAAACATTATACAGAAATTAGAACGGTCTTTGAAAGACAGCCCTTGCACACCCACAGACATCTTTAGGAACACTTGCCCACACACAGGGGCAGCACACTCAGAGTTACAGCTTCTCAAAGCGTGGCGCAGCCAGGGGGCGGTCGGGAGGGGTCGACAGGTCATTTCCTCCCTCAGGGAAAGACAGAGCCTGACCAGGACTTTGTTTCATGTGCTCACAGATTCTCGTGTGCGACCTTGGGGGTCAAGCAACAGGAGGGCTAATGCTGCTGCCGAGGCGCTAATGCTAATTGCGTCTTTGTTTATTTTCTTGTAACTACAATCCGCCGGTTTTCAACACTTGTTTGAATGGCAGCGGCTACTGCAGCAAGAGACGCGTTTTCCTCTCTGATTTCCGGGTGCTGTTGTCGTGGGGGTCGGAGGGTTCTGAAGGTGTCAGTGTGCTTCTGTTTGAACTGGTGCACATGGGCTTCCTTTACCAGCGAGGTCACGAAAGCGAAAGAACCAGACGTATCAAAGACAATCCTGCAAGTGAGGAGTTTGTAAAGTTCACAATTTGTTCCTTGTTAGGTGAGGGAAATTCGTGCTTTTTTGTTTTTTGCATTTTGATACTTTTCAGTTCTGGCTTCCCAGCAAGGGTCATATTAGCAAGAACGGCGTTAACATTATCGCCTCTTTAGCGGCAGGAAACTGCCGCTAAAGCGGCGATAATGGGCTTGCTAATATGCCCTTGAGAATACCAATAGAAGCCCATGTTCTGCTGTGATCCTGGGCTTCTATTGGAATTCTCAAGGGTATATTATCAAGCCCATTATCGCCGCTTGTTTCCTGCCGCTAAAGTGGCGATATTTTTAACGCCGTTCTTGCTAATATGCCCCCAAATCTTTAATACATACATAAAGTGGGCCCTAGGTCCGCCCTGAAGAGCATTATGCTCTCATCTCATGCTATTGACTCACTGATAAACACATCTTTATTCAGTAGTTAATTAAAACCATTCCAAATTAAATACATAACCAACTGAAATTATTCATAATAATAAATAAGTTGTAAAATGTATACACTGTACTAAAAAGTTGATTAAATATCAAAAAAGACATGGGTGTCATTAGTGAAACTGTATCTTAGGATACCTTGAGGCTCAATATATGTCGCTGTTCAAAAAGGATAATTAAAGTATAAACAACATCAGTATCATCAGTTCAACTGTCTCTTAGAATGACTCAGTGCTAACCTTGGGATTGGGGTCATACAATTTGTTCGTTGTGTCAAAGACTTTGGCCAGAAAACTAACAAATCTGCCTGTTAGCCTGCCATCCGTTCCTTGAAAGCAGTGCAATACAGCGATTGTGCAAATCCTTATGTTCACTTCTCCAAAGGATGGTCCGTGGAATTTCTTTCTCTCACATAGAAAATCTGGACATATACAAAAACTATGGGGCTTATTTACAAGCCCCTTGCGCCACCCGTACGTCACTTTTCCCATGTTAAAAATGACGCAAAAGTGGCGCAAGAGGCTTGTAAATAAGCCCCTATGTGCGCAAAAGACTCCTTGAATATGGGCAAAAGCGTCAGGCTGAGTTGACTCTTTTCTTCTTCCATATTTGTGCTATTTCGTCTACATCAAAGAGGCCAAGAAGCAGTCTTAAAAATTTGAGTTTGTTTCCCGAGGTTAGAGCAGCTTTAAATACCCCGGCGGTGCCAATTTTTCATAGGTAATGGCTGAAAACGGGTTATGTTGTCTCGCCTGCAGGGACTGTAATTCAGCTCTAGTTTTAGAATTAATAGACTTTTTGAGGAGGAGTTTAAAAATCTCATAGGATATAGTGAGGTTCCAAGGCAGAGTCATCTGTAAGTCGTGCAATGTTGACTGAACGATAAGGACCCAGGGGTATACTTAGAATTGTCAAGACCTTGAACAAGATGATATTTGAGGTGCCCCTTTCAGCTTTGTTTAATTTGAACCAGCGTTTAGTAATGCCGCATTTTGTGTTCTATTAGGCCGAATTCTAGGTGGAGTTGGGCTTCTATCTCTATGTTTGGCAGCCTGAAGATGGACATGTATCATTTTGACTATGTCTGGTTAAGCCATCCACTAAATTTACAGGGAAATACTTCAAGGTCGTATGTTAATGATGGAAGGTACTTAATGTCTAGCACTCTGAGAAGTAATATTAACGAGAAACCTGTAAGATGATTAGCCGATTTTTTAGCACAAATCTAATCAGTGGCGGCTCCTCCACAATGGCGGAGGAGCGTCGCCCCACTGTCTGGCTCAGAGCCAGCAAATGTAAAATAAAACGATGCTCTGCATTTTCCGGCTCTTAGCCAGCGGTGTTGGGAGGGGCGGGGCTGAGGCATGGGAAGGGGGAGGAAGAGTGTGACGTGCACTCCACTCCCTAAGTTCGCATATGTGTTTTCGACGGCCGTCTCAGGCTGACCAAAACAGACATGCGCACTTAGGTTTTCTCCAGCTGCATCGAGCAGCCGGGCTGGAGAAACCCCACAGACTCCCTCATCTGAGCAGGGCGTCTTTCCTGCCTGCTCAGACCGATCCCAGTGCTGCTCTTGGATGGGAGTCTGTCCCAGGCGTTGCTGGGACCTCACCCAGGAACGGGAGGAGAAGCAGCGCGACGCTGGAGGCGGCTGGAGGCTGAAGGTAAGTTTTATTTTAATTTTATATTGTATTCCCAACCCCCCGCGCAACGCCTCCCGCTCTACCCCACCACCCTTTGCTTATGGCGGCCACCGCTGAATCTAATTCCTGTAAGTGTTCCCAGGAACTGTTTGTGATGGCCCGTAGGAAGAAATAACACGCCCAGATATTTATTGGAGATTGTGCTAGAGATAGTACAAGGGTCGATCCTCCATGTTTTGGTTGAGTTATGTCGACTTTTTGAAAACGTGATTACTTTTGTTTACTGTTGGTTAATTTTCAGGCTACTATATCCACAGCAGGGCTCTCCAACCTTTTCTGTAACAAGAGCTACGGGAAACATCCTGAACAACGACTCCGGAACAACGAGTTCCGGAGTCACGAAAGCGGAACTCCGCCCTGCCCGAACAACGACTCAGCCTTAACCACGCATGTGCGTGGTTAAGGCTGATTCGGTCTAGTGTTCGGGCAGGGCGGAGTTCCGAGGAGCGTCGCAGAGGAGATCGTCGAGGAACAGGTAAGAGGGGTACATTTTCAGGGGGTGGTGGGGGTTTAGGTTTAGTTTTTAGGGGTTTGGGGTTTAGTTTTAAGGTGGGGGAATTAGTTAAAATTGTGTTGTGTTTGTTTTTAGGGTGTGTGGGTGATCGTGTATATTAGTAGGGAAGGGGGAATTAGTTATTAGGGTTTGTGGGTGATCGTGTTTATTTTTAGAGTGGGGGAATTAGTTTTAGGAGGGCGGGACAATGTGTTAGTATGCAGGGGTTGGGGGGTTTGGGGTTAGTTTTTAGGGGTTTGGGGTTAGTTTTTAGGGGTTTGGGGTTGGTTTTTAGGGGGTGTGCGTGATCGTGTTTGGTTTAAGGATGTGTTGGTGATCGAGTATATTTTTAGGGTGGGAGGGAATTAGTTTAGTGTGTGTGGGTGATCGTGTTTACTTTTAGGCTGGGGGAATTCGTTTTTAAGGGGTGGGGGGATCGGGGTACCAGTTGGAAAGCATTTTTTTTAACACGCATTCCTTTACCACGAAAAATCGTGGTAAAGGAATGCGTGGTAAAAAAAATCGTGGTTTTGACAAGGTCGTGGTTGCGACCTCGTTGTTAGGGAAGTCGTGGTTGGGGAACTCGTTGTTCCAACATACAACCAGAGCTACTTATGTTAAAGGAAAATCATACAAGCTACTAATAATATTAGTGTTTTAATAGTGAACACATGAGTAAAGATTATATTAGTGGCAACCATATGCAAGATACAAGCAGTAATCACCTCAATTCATCAGACATGGTTGCCAGAACTAATGGAAAAAAGACTTTGTCAATGTGGAATGCCTCGGCATGGGTAATGCATAACAGCCACAGCTGCAAGGGCCGGCACAAATGTGATACTATTAGTAATAGGTCTCCCAAACACCACATGAGTTATCACTCACAAACCCACTTTAAATATATTTTGGAAATTCAACCATTTTCTCCAAACATCTATATATAAGTTCTGAAAATACACATATTCTCGTCTCAAATACATATTTTAAAATATTTGGTACACCCACTTTAATTCAACCAAACAACGCATCTAGTTTATTAGGTTGGGCTGCACACAGGAGAGCTACTTACAGTTTGCTGGAGAGCTACAAGTAGCTCACGAGGTATTTAGACAGAATATTTGGAAACACAAATATCGTGGGACAAATTTATTGCATCAAAAATAACGAGGACAAAAATATTGTGAAGGTAAGTTTCTATAGGTAAGTAAAATTTTACTCTATATAACTCTACATATATGTTCCTTGACAATATATATATATATATTCACTGAAAAAACCACAGGTTTCAGGGACGTTATAGTTAGTTGGACATTTCACTCGTATTAAACCAGAGAAATTCGGCCGTTATAGTTTGTAGAGCTAACTATAACTAGTGCCCCCGCAATGCACTGCTGACGACGTCACATATTACATCACTCATGACATGGTCAGTGACATCACTGATGACATCTCAAATTACGTCACTGATGACATCAGCCTTCGTCGCTGAAACCTGGGCTGACTCCTCCTCCGAACAAGATCTCCTAGGGGCCCTTCCTGAAGATTTTAAAATCCACAGGATAGATAGAGTCTGGAAAAGGGGAGGAGGCATAGCACTCATAGCCAGAACCGGTTTCATTACACAGTTCAATCCAGTTTCAGATTTCACAGAGGCCGAGGCAGCTACTTTTCAAATTAGACTGGATCATCAAAACACATTTAACGGTATACTTATTTAGCGTCCACCCACAACTAAGGCCAATTTTCTAAACTCCATAGGCCAGCACCTCGAGCTTAAGGCAAAACAATCCAATTTCACAATCTTAGGTGACTTTAACTTTCATCTTGAAAACACCACCGACATAGACACTGAAGTCTTGGTAGACCATATGGCAAGTACAGGACTCAGTCAGCTGGTCACTGAGGCCACACACTCAGCCGGGCACTGCCTGGACGGGGTCTTCTCGGACTATCCGAACCTGCTATTTAACAGAGCCTTGCCACTTATCTGGTCGGACCATAAGGCAATAATGCTTGAAATTGCCTTGCCACCCAAACAGCCCTCTAAGGTATCCAAGAAAGTACTTAGATCTCGACCCTTGCATAAGGTCAAGGGAGAAGAGCTAGGTAAGATACTTGTAAGCTCTAGTCAGCCCATCCCTTTGGACCTGGATGAGGCTGTGAAGAACTATCACTCCTGGATTGACCTCGCTGGGCAAAAACTGGCTCCCGAGACCGTGCGGCGTTCAGACAGGCATTCCCCTTCCGAACCTTGGTTCAATGAATCTCTTTTTTAAAAAAAAATTGTTTATTGAATAGCTTGCAAGTACAATACACAAGCTCCACAGGGGAGCCATCAGCATCAACATGGCATGGATCAATACAAGCATTTTTAGTTCAGAAAATTGCATCAGTAATATGTAATACGAAACATAGAACAACCAACTCCTGAAGAGCAAGCGAACCCCCCCCCCCCACCCTACCCCCGGCACTTTAAGAGATGTGACACCGTACAGTTATGGGATCCGGAACACTATAGACACACATATGAGATAGCTCGAATATGTAGTTTCAATTGCATTAATTCCTAGTAAGGCACAAAAAAGAATGCATGACCCATCACAAATCGGGATGACTCAATAGATACATTGTCAGTGGGACCCAGAAGTCTTTGGGCCGAGATTTCTCCGGCAGATCCTCCGCATAGGCCTCCAACTGTTCCCTACAGTAAGTTAAGTCTCTGATCCATTTCCGAACCGTGGGTGAACCCTTTGCACCCCAACATTGTGCTACAGCTCTCTTGGCCAACAGTGTCGCAACAGCAACCAATCTCCGATTACAAGGTTTCAAGAACTTCACGTTACCCAGCAGGCATACCTCTGGTACACATCGCACGCGTTCCAACACAACATCCGTCAGCACGCTCGCAACCCTGGCCCAAAAAGCAGCTATCCCTGCGCACTGCCACGATAGGTGTAAAAAATCGGCATCAGCCTGTCCACACCGCACACAACAAGCTGTGTCACGCAGTCCAAATCTCCGCAATTGCATTGGAGTGTAGTATAACTGGTGTAAAAATTTAAAATGAATTATATGGAGATTACAGTTTTCCGTGAGGCGCCCAGTTAGTGTACAGCAGAATTTCCAATGATCAGGTGACAATGTGTATCCCAGCGCTGCATTCCATTTCAGATATGAAGGGTGTTCCTCCGGCTCCCTCTCACGTAGGGACGCATCATACAGTTTAGTAATCAGACCCTTACGCTCCTCTCCAGCCAGCACCGCCTGCAGTGCTCACAATGTCTGTGGCTCAGCCGGATAATTGGGGTAAATAGCTCTGACC
This sequence comes from Calotriton arnoldi, assembly GCA_963921515.1. Lineage (NCBI taxonomy): Eukaryota > Metazoa > Chordata > Amphibia > Caudata > Salamandridae > Calotriton > Calotriton arnoldi. Next base: position 348,879 of record CAWUFW010002639.1, on the reverse strand, counting down.
GCTTGTCGCACCCTCACATATGTAAAGCACAGCATCGAGCCATGAGTCCGACCCGCCTGCATGTCTTGTAGCGAGCGGAACTGGCCCTGTTTGTACAGGTCACCCATCTGCATAACCCTGACTGCCTGCAGCACGCGTAGAGTGGAGCGCTCCTGTGCCGCCAAGATGTCTGGATGCGCCGCTATTGGTAACTTCGGAGCATAAAGGTGATCCAGCTGTGCCCTTCTAGAAAGGGCCTGCCAGGCCCAGGCAGTACACTGGACTGGGTTAATTTCTGTCCTGGGGCCCCTACCGCCACCCGAAAGTGCTGCCGCCACAAGCGGCAGCGGGAGTATTGCATCTGCCTCGATCGCCGTATGGGGTAGAAACCGTTGCGGAAAGAACCAATAATGCGCAAATTGCGCCTGAGCGCACAAATAGTAGAGACGCATGTCAGGTGCCTCGAAGCCGCCACGGTCAAATGGCTGTACAAGGGTAGGCCAACTACAGCGAGGCTTCTTACCCCCCCAGACAAACGACAGTAGGGCCGATTATAGCGCCTTAAAGATAGAAATATTCAGACGAATAGGAATATTTACAAACAAATATAGTAATTTGGGTAAAATAGACATTTTTGTCACCACAATGCGATCAGCAAGCGACAGGGGCAGCCGGGCCCAACGCTCAGCCTTATCTGTAATCTGTGTGATAGTACGACCATAGTTCACAGAGATCACCTGATCAGGGTCCCTATGCAACCAAACCCCCAGGTATTTCACCGGGTCCCGGGTCCAGGTCAGAGGGAAGTCCAGCTCAACCTCGCAAGTGCCAGCCGTCAGTGGAAACACCGTCGACTTAGCCCAGTTGATCCCTAAGCCGGAGTAGCCTTCGAATTTAACATACTCGCGGAGCAACTCCGGAAGGTAGGTTGCAAGCTCGCGAACATATAATAACATGTCATCGGCATAAAGCGAGACCACGAGTGGTCGCTGCCTGAAGCGCAGTGCAGCAGATGCATGCAGCTGGCGAAGTTTGCAAGCAAGAGGCTCCAATGCCAATGCAAAAAGCATCGGTGACAGGGGGCAGCCCTGCCGTGTGCCCCTACCAATAGGGAAGGCCGACGACACCCAACCATTGACACAAACTCTGGCAACAGGCTCGGTATACAGAACCCTGATCCACTGAAGGAAAAACGGGGGGAGGCCCATTCTTGTGAGTACAGTGAACATATAATCCCATTGAAGGGAATCAAATGCTTTTGCTGCGTCAAGCAGCAGTGCTGCGGCCTGAAAATCGGAGTCAAAATAATGTAGGGTGGCGAAGAGCGTGCGCAGATTATGCGTGGTAGACCGGGCAGGCACAAACCCTGACTGGTCAGGGAGCACCAGCAGGGGAACCAGAGGCTGTAGCCTGAGAGCAATCATCTTTGCCAATATCTTAGCATCAATATTAATAATCGAAAGAGGCCTATAGGTGTCACAACGATTAGATGCCTTATCAGGCTTTAATAGCATAACCAAGAGGGCTTCCTTCAAAGAAGACAGGAGACGACCAGTGTCATACGCCTCCGCATAGACCTCCAGGAGTCTGGGGGCTAAATCATCCACAAAGGTCTTATAAAACTCACTAGGGAGCCCGTCCAATCCCGCAGCCTTACATGTGGGGAGGGACATAATAGCAAGCTTTACGTCCTCCACATCAAATGGTTGAGTAAGATATTCCCTATGGTCCAAGGACAGCCAACCAAGTGCGACGTCATCCAGATAGGAGTGTATGTCCTCTGGCTGTACCACGGCCTTATTTTCGTAAAGTCTGGCATAGAAATCGAGTATGGTTCCACTAATCTTGGATGTGGTGTAGTGAGCCTCCCCCGCATCATCAAGCATCTCCGTGATATACTCCTGACTACGTGGAGCAGCCAACTTCTGTGCAAGTGAGCGGCTGGGCCTGCCCCCTCACCGTAATATCTAGCCTTACTACGTCTGGACCTATGAATCATCTCTTGATCGACAGTGCCGTTATGTTCGGTCACTAACTCCCGGATCGTGGATAATGTCGCTGGAGAAGGGTCCTTCTCATAGGCACGTTCTAAGGTGGAGATTTCCGCAGCTAATTTGTGAATCCTATGCCTCAGATCTCTCAAGACGCCTGCCTACGCCCCCATAGAAATTCCCCTAATAGTTACCTTAAATGCTTCCCACAGGACGCCAGCGCTGTCAACCGAGCCCTCATTCTCCCTAAAAAATTTGCGAATGGCCTCCCCAACCGTGTGCCTGAAGACTGAGTCAGTTAATGAGGATGGCTGCAACCGCCATGTGAACGGAGGTCTCTCACATGCAGGTACCTGCAGCTCGAGGAGCACAGGAGAATGATCCGAAAGCATCCGAGCCATATGGCGAACCCCAACTGCCCAAGTACACGCAGCTTCCGTAACGAGCCAGAAATCCAGGCAGGACCACGTCCCATGTACTGAGGAAACAAAAGTGTTCTTGCACACCCCAGGATGTTGCAATCGCCACACATCATGCAAACGTCCTGCATCCATCAATCCCAGCAACGTCTCAGAAGCCTGCTTAGGTCGTGTCATCCCACTACCCATACAGTCAACAGCAACATCCAGACAGACATTAAAGTCGCCACCCCAGAGTATCTCCGCATCTGGAAATCCCGAGATGCGGCGCCAGACATCCGCAAAGAAAGCCGGATCATCGATATTCGGTCCATACACATTCACCAAAAGCACCCTTGCTCCACCCAGCTGACCATGTACAAACGCCATCCGGCCTAGGTCATCTGTCTCAGCTCGAGTGACCGTAAATGGAACCCCTCGCTTAACCAGAATCATCACTCCCCGTGCATAGCTGGAATATGAGGGCGCCACTCGCACTCCTGCCCACCGACCACCCACATTTTTTTCCGACAATTTTGTGAGGTGGGTTTCCTGTAAGTAGGCTATCTGGACGTCCATCCTGTCCAGACAAGCCATTACAGACCGAATCTTTTTGGGGGTGTTTAGGCCGCGGACATTCCAGGTTAGGAACTTCACTTTACCACACATTGAGTCAATATAACTTTAAAAAACCTGGCAGTTGGATATATCAGAGACATGTGTCCACAATTGCAAGCAAAAAGGTGAATACCACTGAACCAAAGACAGAAAGTGCAGGTCGTCTCCCCCTCACCCTCCACCCCCCAACCCCCCTCCCACTTCAGCATCCCCAACTCGCTAAAGCCATCCCAACCCTCTCCAGCCCAACCCCAACTAGGAAAAAACAAAGCAAAGCGTAGATGGGGTACTCCCATTGGTGGGCGTCAGAGTGCTACTAGCCTCCTATCAGGTAGGAGATGGCTGAGCAAAACTAGTATCTGTGCCTAGTACAATAGATACAATCAGGTAAATTACATTGCAAAGAAAGCATGCATATATAATAAGGCTCAACTGTGTCAACCTGCAAAAAGGAGAAAATTAAGGAAAACATAGAAGAGTCATAGCATTGCACAGATCAAAGAATGGCAGCCTAGAAAAGCTTTGTAGCAGGACGTATTATATAAGCATGCCCCACGGTCCTACTGTTCCTCATTGTCCGATGGTGTCCGGGATTCGCGTCGACTCCTCTTCAGATGCTTCGCATGCTCCAGAGCCCCCTTGGGATTGGTGAAAATTTTTGAGTCTCCATCAGGGACTATCCTCAGGCGGGCAGGATATTACATGGCGTAGGGAACCCCTCGGATTGTAAAAACTTTTGACAGCCCCGAACTCCTTCGCGCAGCCTGTACAGACACAGTAAAATCAGGAAAGAACGAGAGTGTGTTGCCCTGATGTTCAATAGTGCCCTTGTCTCTAGCCATGCGCAGAATGACATCACGGTCCCTATAATTCAACACCCGCACAATAATGGGGCGGGGTGGAGCGCCCGGGACCGGCCTCGCCGCGGGAGAGCGATGAGCCCGCTCGATAATAAACATGGTAGAAAGCTGGTCAGTGCCAAAAATATCCTTGATCAAGTTTTCCACAAATGTCTCCATTTTGCCCACATTCTTAGATTCTGGCAGCCCCGTAATTCGAATGTTATTACACCCGGGAGCGGGCTTCCAAGTCCTCATTCTTGGCCTGAATAAGGGAGAGAACCTTCTCCATATTAAGTGTCTTCCCAGCAACATCGCTCAGACCATCCTCCGTCGCAGACACCCGCTGCTCAACTTCCCCCATGCAGGTGTTTTGCTTTTCAAGCTGCGATGACATGTGGTCCAGACGGTGATTCAAGGCCACCATCGTACCCTCTATAGATTGAAGGCTACGCTGTATGGCCAACAGTGTTGTCTCGATAGTGGAGGGCTCCCCATCCTGGGCGTCTGCCTCTGAATCAGAGGCCACCTTTTGTAGTCTTGGATGATTTGCACGCCTCAAATGTGAGGCGAGGTTGGGACTTATCAGCCCTCCCCATATTGTCCGCATACTCAGCCAAGCTATCTGAGAGGGAGTGGAGACGAAGAGGACACCCCCCAGAGGACCCCACTCAGTCCTCGAGATCCGTGTAGAGAGGGCACGTGCTGCAACCAGCCCAACGGATCCAGTGGCGCACCAAGAGAAGTGCCCCCGCCTGTACACTACACCAGGAGGGCTAAGAGAGTGAGAACACCACCGCAGTCAGAAAGACCAACAATGGCCCTCCTACACAACAGTGGCACGTGGCGCAGGCCCCCTGCAGCAGGGTCTCCAACAGACACAGTGAAGCTAGGAGAGAGGGGCCACTGCAGTTCCAGGAGCGTGTAGCGAAGCGATGCACAAGGGGGCCACAGCAAGGGTAGTCCAGCGGACAACTGCGCAGCAAGCCCAGGCCAGGTCAACCCCACCACAGCACAGATACAAACTCGACAAGGTGCACAAAGGGCAGGCCCCAGCAGTCTCAGGGTGCACGTTATCAGCGTAGCGTCTCTAGTTATAGTGGACAGCAAGGGGTTTGCATGTATAGAACAGGGCACCAAGCACAGAAGTAAAAGAAATCCAACGAGACCCCCAGGAGACCACTACGCAGCCCCACTGGACGGCACACATAGAGGAGAGAGCAGCTCAGCCAGAGATAGAGATCAGCGACGATCACACCTCGCTCCCATAGCAGGCAGCCAGCATTGTACCGGCGGAGGTGGAAGCAGGCTGGGAAGCAGCAGCGTGGCACACATACAGTTTCAGGCCCCCAGGCGATGAAGTAGGGACAGTCTGAAGCACTCGGCCACAGTGTGAGGCAAGGCAGGGCCAATGAAGATGGAGCCACCGGGTCACCAGGCAAGGTATTGGCCACAGAGGCGGGCAGGTCCGCGGCAACGTACAGCTGCGCCCAGGCAAATGCGGCCCGCGACCTCCCGCGTGCACCGGCACCCAGCGACGGCTCACAGGCCGCGGCCCACACCAGGCCCGCACCCACTTCTGCAGAAACAGGCCCGAACCGGGCCGCGCCCCACTCACCACCACCAGCGCCGGGAGCACAGGAGTCACCGTCAGTCCCCTCCGCCGCTCACACAGGGCAGCCTGGTCCGAGAGGCCCCCTCGTCGCCTCCGGCCGTGGATCCTTTCCCGCCGTCAGGGGCTCAGCATGTCACCACCACTCGGAGTCACAAGAATCGGGGAGAGTACCGGCGAGTTTCTGCAGTCCGTCGCCCACCTCACCGGTTCTGAGGGCAGCAGGCAAACTCCCGCCAACCGCGGGGGGTGCAAACCTCAGGATGTGGACGCCGATCTCAAGGCCTCGCGGGCGCCGCCATTTCGCTGGCGCGCGGCCGGGACCAAGTGTGCTCGGGTTGCAGTGATTGCAGCAATCTCAGGCAGTCAAAATGTACCCCGATGCAGGCAGGAGAGCTTTACATGCAGGATGCGATCTTCATAACACCTGAATGTCGGGTTTCACAGGCGGATAATGGTCGGATAGGTGCTCAGCCGGGCAGAGCCTCACTAGGGTGCGGCCATCTTGCCGTGCGCCCTCTAGCGCCCCACTGGTTCAATGAATCTCTGAAGGCACAAAAATTAATTTGTAGAAAACTTGAAAGGAAATGGAGGCTAGCAAAGGATGCCCATACCAAATTAGAACACAGACTGGCCATCCAAACTTAGAAAAAGTCTATTTTGAAGGCCAAATCAGACTTCATTAAAGAAAAAATAGAAGCAGCTAACGTCTGCCCTAAAAGGCTCTTCACTATGGTAAAAAAACTCTCTAAGCTTCCAGAAACACAAGTCCCGGAAAGTAGTTAGCAATTTTGTAATAAGTTAGCAGATGCTTTCCAACTCAAAGTCAAATTAGTCTTCGATGCTTTTCTTACCCAACCTAATCCTGCTGCACCCACTGGAAAGAACTCGAGCGCCAGCCCAAACCCTCACGCTAAAACAGACAGCTGTTCAACCACCACACTGCCTATCTTCCCACCTATCACACTTGACCGAACTGCCCAACTAATCTCTTTAATCAAGTCTGGATCCCCCTTTGACCCATGCCCACCTAAAATTTTGCATATGGTCCCTGCAACAATTGCATCTGGCCTTTGGCCCATTTTTAACCACATAATTACCACCTGGTACTTTCCTACTGATTGGAAAAAAGCCTCCATCCTACCACTCCTGAAGAAACCTAACTTGGATCCGGATGACACCTCCAATTATAGACCCATTTCTAGACTACCTTTCCCAGCTAAGGTCATCAAAAGATTTTTAAATGAGGAACTGTCCTCTTTCTTCGTGGAAGGTGACATCCTGGACCACTCGCAATAAGGCTTCTGGGCCCATCACAGCACCGAGCTGGCACTCATCACGGCTACAGAGGAACTCAGGCAAACCCTTGACAGAGGGGGGAGTGCTGCTCTTATCCTTTTAAATCTCTCAGCAGCATTCGACATGGTCAACCACAAAGTGCTGATTGAGCGTCTGGCCTCAGTAGGAATCAGGGATAAAGCACTCCTCCTCCTCAGATCTTTTCTGTCCAGAAGGACACAATCAGTGGCACATGACGCATTCGTCTCCCCGGACTTTTCACTTCCCTGTGGAGTCCCACAGGGCTCATCATTAAGCCCCACTCTTTTTAACTTATACGTCACCCCTCTGGCCAAACTGATAAGAAGCTTCGCTTCACGCTGGTGTCATACGCTGACGACACTCAGATCATTGTGTCCATCAACAGTCCAGCCACGGATACTGCATCTCGTTTTCAAGACTGCATGAGCCATATAGGGAAATGGATGCAGGTTAATTGTCTGAAACTTAACACATCCAAAACGGAAGTCATGCTATTTGGCATTACGCCAATCATCTGGTCAGATAGCTGGTGGCCAACAAACATGGGCCCTCCCCCAATACCAGTCAGTAAGGTAAAAAACCTTGGAGTCCTCTTTGACTCCAGACTTTCCTTTGAACCTCAGATAAACGGCACTACTTCAGCCTGTTTCTTCATCCTCAAAATTCTAAAAAAAGTACTTCCTTTCATTCCTTTCGCGCTAAGGAAAACAGTGGTCACAGCTTTAATTGGGTCTAGGCTGGACTACTGCAACGCTCTTCTCACCAGCGCAAGCAAACGCAATATACACAAACTCCAGAATGCCGCCGCTAGTGTCCTGCTTGGGCTCACTCGCTTTGACTCGGCTTCCAAGGCCCTCGCCGAGCTCCACTGGCTGCCTATCAGAAAACGCATCCAGTTCAAAGCTCTCTGCATCGCATTCAAGGCTACACGCAGCAAAGGTCCTTGGCAACTGTCACAACTCTTTAAGCCTTACATTCCAGCCAGACCACTAAGATCATCAGACAGTGGCAACCTGTCCATTCCCAGGGTACATAAAGTAAAATGGGGAGGTAAAAGTTTTGCCTACTCCACTGCCAAACTTTGGAACTCCTTGCCTACTCCTCTTAAAAAAGAACCCAATTTGTTGCACTTCAGGAAGCACCTGAAAACCTGGCTCTATCAACCTACCAGGTAATCTGACCCCTCTACCGTCCTGTCTTCCTGCCTAACTAGCGCCTAGATACCTTCGGGTCAGTGTAGCGCTTTATAAACTCCTCATTTAATTTCATCACTGATGACATCATCCAGTGACTGAGTGTTTCTAAAAAGTTCAAGAATGTTATATATATATATATATATATATATATATATATATATATATGAAAAAACACAGTCCCAACTTCACACTTGATGAAGAAACACAGGTACAGACCACAACGTGCTGCTGGTAGATATTTCAGTGCAATTTTATTCCGTGCAAATCGGCATGACGCGTTTCGGCCGTGTTATACCAAGGTGTATTGAAGAATGAGTGGGTGTATGATGTCTGAATGGATGATTTAGTGGGTGCGTGACTGACTGTATAAGTGAATGATTGAACGTGTCTTAGTGAATGCATGGGTGAATGATTAATCTGTGTGAATGTCTGTATCAGTCTGTCAGTTGGTGTGTAAGTGCATGGGTTGGTGAGTAGCTACATCAGTGTGTTTATGGGTTAATGATTGGTTGTCTGAGTACCTGTATGGGTGCCTGAGTGTCTGTGTGGGTGGGGGGGGGGTGTGACTCCCTGCATGGATGTGTGAGTGGGTGATTCACTGGGTGTTTGGGTTTATGAGTGCATGTGTTAGGGACTGTATGGGTGAGTGAGTGTACGTATAGCTGTGTTGGTGAGTGAATGGATGTCTTAGTGGTATATGTGTAAGTAACTACATATGTGAAAGGCAGTGTATGTGAGTGTTGGAGTATATAAGTGAGTATATGTGACAGTGAGTGATTGTGACAGTGGCTGCATGGATAAGTGTGTGCATGTCAGTAATTGTTGAAGAGAGTACGTATATGGTACTATCTGTATGAATAAGTGAGATGGTGTGTGTATAACTGTATAGTTGAGTAAATGGCAGTGTCATTAATTCTTTGGGTGACTGACTAGGTGTTTGAGTAACTCTTTGGGTGAGTGGCAGTATGTGAGTGTCTATATGGGTGTATGAGTGGATATATCAGTGGCTGTATTGATGAATGACTGCATGTATGAGTGACTGTATGGGTTAGTGAGTGGATGTGTGTGTAGACATATGAATCACTGAGCGGGTATGTACTAACTGCTATTGGTCTGTCTATGGTTTCGATATTGGTAGTCTGTATTTTAGAGTGGGTGTATCAAAGGTATTGTTAGGGTGTGAGGAGGTGCATCAGATGATCACGTGGATGATGTCATCAGTGAAGTCATCAGTGATGTCATTTGAGATGTCATCAGTGATGTCACTGACCATGTCATGAGTGATGTGATATGTGACATCATCAGCAGTGCATTGCGGGGGTGCGAGTTATAGTTAGCTCTACTAAATATAACGGCCGAATTTCTCTGGTTTTATACGAGTGAAATGTCCAACTAACTATAACGTCCCTGAAACCTGTGTTTTTTTCAGTGAATCTCTAAGGTTTTTTAAATGCTAATCCCTAACTATGCCTACATGGGTAGGACATGTGCAGAAAGAGGAAGAAAGGCACAGAAAGAAGCAAGAGAAGTGCAGAAAGAGGCAAGAGAGGTGCAGAAAGAGGAAAAAAGGTGCAGAAAGAAGCAAGAGAAATGCAGAAAGAGGCAACAGAAGTCCAGAAAGAGGAAGAAAGGTGCAGACAAAAGCAAGAGATGTGCAGAAAGAACCAACAGAGGTGCAGAAAGAGGCCTACTTTGACTGTACCTTACAACAGACTCATACAAAGTACCCTAATCATTAATCCTTCTCCGAAGATGTCTTAAACCTCACTTTTCTCTTGAAGGTTCACTATTAATCGACTGCTCAGAATGTTAGGCCTACCAAATATAAAACAGCAATCCTAAGCATATCACTGTTGTAAGTCTGACCAAGTTTGTGAAGGTATGCATGCGTGTCTCTGCTTTTACAGAGTGACATGTTACATAAAAATAAACATAGAAATACTTGAATACCTGTGTTTCAAACATCATACTCTGTAAATTTGTGTAAAAAAATGTGTATGCATTTCTTTCTGCTCACAATACAGGGCACATGGGTATTCAATAGTATATTTGAGGGGCTCGATAACACATATATACATAAGACATGTCTATAAACAACACAATGGTCCAGCACACTTAATTTAGGTCAAAGTTTTACAAGAGTGACTGATGTATTTCAAACATTTGTGAATCACATATCAAAATCAAGAATGGCAATTCAGCAGGGTTGTTCTTTCAAATCCTTTATTGGTGACTTCTTTTTTTCGACAACAAAAAAGACCAGAGCCAACGCGTTTCGTCCTCTCGGACTTCTTCAGGGCAGTACAAAACACACTGTCTCGAAATCTTGACTGTATTTATTTCGCTTATATTGTTTCTCCTTCTAAAATCTGATGATGTGTGATTGTATCTGATATTTCATATGTAATATGGGATATTAGTCTATCCTCCTTTGCCAAATAAACACGGTTGGCAGCATACGAATACAGACGCCACGCTACCATGCCGGCTGACATACCGCCCGAATCACCCTTGAAATAACATAGAGGACGCTCTTGCCTTTGAACTGGTTTGCTGCCAACCGTGTTTATTTCTTGTCGAAAAAAAGAAGTCACCAATAAAGGATTTGAAAGAACAACCCAGCTGAATTGCCATTCTTGATTTTGATATGTGATTCACAAATGTTTGAACTACATCAGTCACTCTTGTAAAACTTTGACCTAAATTAAGTGTGCTGGACCATTGTGTTGTTTATTGAATTTTGAGATACTACGTATCTTAGGAGATTTAGGGGCATTGAATCTCCGGTCCTTAGCACCTTGTGCATTTAGATAGAAATTACTCCACTAAGGATAGGTGCAATCCGTCTTTGCCTCAATCCCCGTTTTATTTGTAGTATAGACATAAGATATGTCTGCCTGTGCAACCGAATGACAGAGCAGAACTGAGAAAATTGGACCACCTATAGGAGAAGTTACCCGCATTTTAAGCTACCATCTTCAGATGCATAGCACATGTAAGAATACATATACAAGTAGACATATACCTCAGTCTCGAGAGCACGCAGACCTTTAAACTTGACAGCTTCCACTTCCCATTTGAGTACAGAAAGAGGCGAGAGAAGTTCAGAAAGAAGCAAGAGAGTTGCAGAAACAGGCAAAAGAGGTGCAGAAAGAGGGAATGGGGTGCAGATAGAGGCAAGAGAGGTGCAGAAAGAGGGAAGGGGGTGCAGAAAGAGGCAAGAGGGGGGCAGAAAAAAGCAAGAGAGACGCAGAAAGAAGCAAGAGAAGTGCAGAAAGAAGCAACAGAGGTGCAGAAAGAGGCAAGAGGGGTGCAGAAAAAGGCAAGAGAAGTGCAGAAAGAAGCAACAGAGGTGGAGAAGGAGGCAAGAGAAGTGCAGAAAGAGGCAAGAGAGGTACAGAAAGAGGCAAGAGGAGTGCAGAAAGAAGCAAGAGAGGTGCAGAAAGAAGCAACAGAAGTGCAGACAGAAGCAACAGAGGTGCAGAAAGAGGCAAGAGAAGTGCAGAAACAGACAAAAGATGTACAGAAAGAAGCAAGAGCAGTGCAGAAAGAACCAACTGAGGTGCAGAAGGAGGCAAGAGGGGTGCAGAAAGAGGCAAGAGGGGTGCAGAAATTTGCAAGAGAGTTACAGAATTAAGCAACAGAGGTGCAGAAGGTGACAAGAGAACTGCAGAAAGAGGCAAGAGAGTTGCAGAAACAGGCAAAAGGGATGCAGAAAGAGGGAACAGGTGGGCAGACTGAGGCAAGAGAGGTACAGAAAGAGGGAAGATGGGTGCAGAGAGAGGCAAGAGGGATGCAGAAATTTGGAACAGAGGTGCAGAAAGAACCAACAGAGGTGCAGAAGGAGGCAAGAGGGGTACAGAAAGAGGCAAGTGAAGTGCAGAACGAAGCAAAAGAGGTACAGAAAGATGGAAGAGAACTGCCAAAAAAGGCAACAGAGGTACAAAATAAGGCAGGAGTGGTGCACAAAGAGGCAAGAGGGGTATAGAAAGAGGCAAGAGGGGTACATAAAGAAGCAAGAGAAGTATAGAAAGAAGCAACAGAGGTGCTGAAAGAGGCAAGAGGGGTGCAGAAAGAGGCAAGAAAAGTGCAGAAAGAAGCAACAGAGGTACAGAAAGAGGCAAGAGAGGTGCAGAAGCAGGCAAGAAAGGTGAGAAAAGAGGAAACAGGTGTGCAGAAAGAGGCAAGAGGGATATAGACATTTGCAAGAGAGGTGAAGAAAGAAGCAAGAGCAGAGCAGAAAGAAGCAAGAGAAGTGCAGAAAGAAGCAAGAGAGGTGGATAAAGAGGAAAGAGGGATGCAGACATTTTTCAAAAGAGGTGCAGAAAGAACCAAGAGCAGTGCAGAAAGAACCAACAGAGGTGCAAAAAGAGGTGAAAGGGGTAGGAGACAAGTACAAAGAATCAAGAGGGGTACAGAAAGGCAGGAGGGGTGCAGAAAGAAGGAAGAGAAGTGCAGAAAGAAGCAACAGAGGTGCTGAAAGAGGCACGAAGGGTACAGAAAGAGGCAAGAGAAGTGCAGAAAGAAGCAACAGAGGTACAGAAAGAGGCAAGAGTGGTGCAGAAAGAGGAAAGAGAGGTGTAGAAAGAGGCAAGAGAGTTGCATAAAGAGGGAAGAGGGGTGCAGAAAGAGGCAAGAGGGGTACAGGAAGAAGCAAGTGAGGTGCAGAAAGAGGCAACAGAGGTGCAGAAAGAGGCAAGAGAGGTGCAGAAAGTGGAAGAGATGAGCAGAAAGAGGTAAGAGAGGTGCAGAAGGAGGCAAGAGAACTGCAGAAAGAGGCAAGCGAGTTGCAGAAAAAGGCAAGTGAGGTGCAGAAGGAGGCAAGATAACTGCAGAAAGAGGCAAGAAAGTTGGAGAAACAGGCAAAAGGGGTGCAGAAAGAGGGAACAGGTGGGCAGACTGAGGCAAGAGAGGTGCAGAAAGAGGGAAGAGAGGTGCAGAAAGAGGGAAGAAGGGTACAGAAAGAGGCAAGAGGGGTACAGGAAAAAGCAAGTGAGGTGCAGAAAGAGGCATCAGAAATGCAGAAAGAGGCAATTGAGGCGCAGAAGGAAGCAAGAGGGGTTTGCACACCATTAGTACCAATTTAATACCCACATTTAGCAATAAGTAACAGGTGACCTTTCTAGGTTTGCAAAGGGCCTTCCACCACGCTGTAACACTTGTCGCCTCATTTTTGGTAGCGTTTGAGCAGTTTGAGCTAGACACAAGGTTTTTTTTGTTCAAATCTGCAGATTTTGCATCAGATGATGGATTATGTGGCAAATGCAGAAAATGTATAACTGTGCGAAAGTCGGTGCAGCCAAACAGTCGCATAATTTCAGTGGCCCTGCTCATACCTAGGTCCAGAAGTGCTCCTCAGTGGTTCCTTCTTTTTTTTGTCTCATTGAGTTTATAGTTTAGCTTCTATGGAAACGAGGAAGACTAAACCTGAGGTTACCACGCCACAACACAGACTACCATACCACATAATTACTCTCCATAACACATAATCCCACTCTCCATAATTCCTATACACTAAATACCACATACCTTCTATCCACATCAAAGTCAAAGTCTATCCACATAATTTCACTGCACATCATACCACATAATTCCACTACACACAACCTACATCCACTCCAAGAAACATTAGTAAAACACTTTTACCTTTACAGCGCCTACAGCTCTAACTCTCTCAAATGTGAAACCTATTACATTGCAAATGCTTCTTTAACTAGTAGTCGCGTTTGCAGAGAGGTGGAGAAAGGGGGCTGGGCCTCTGACCAGTGCTCAGGAATTCCACTGCGTAGGACTTACAGGAGGTACCAGGAGGGCTTCTTGGCCCCGAAAGTCCCTCAGGAGCAAAGTGGACTTCATCCCCCAACCCGTAGTGTGCCAGGAGGTGCTTTTGCAGAGCCGTGGAGAAAAGGGGGGTGGCCTCCAAAGACGTCTTACCAATACCACTGTGTGGGACTTACTGGAGGTAACAGGAGGAGTAGTTGGCCCTCAAGGACAACCTTGGGGGGCAACCACCCCTCCTATTACCTCCAGTAAGTCCCACACAGCAGCATTGGTAAGTTCTCAAAGCAGGCCACGCCCCCTTTGCCCACCAGTCTGCAAACGCGCTTGCCGGTGCACTCTTGGATGGGGAGTGAAGTCCCCTTCACTGCTGGGGGTCCTTAGGGTCCAACTAGCCTCCCTGATACCTCCAGTAAGCCCCATATAGTGGGATTGCTGAGAGGTGGACACAGGCTACCCCCCCTTTCTGCACCACTCTGCAAATGCGCCTCCTGGCACGCTCTTGGTTGGGGGATGAAGTCCCCTTGCCTCCTGAGGGTCCCTAGGGGCCAACTAGCCCTCCTGTTACCTCCAGTAAGCCCCCACACAGCTGAATTGCTGAGAGTGGTCTGAGGCCACGCCCCCTTTTTACACCACTCTGCAAACAGGACACAAGAGGACCTTATCACCCCATCAGCAGTGCACCAAGAGGCGCGTTTGCAGAGTGGTGTAAAAAGGGGGCGTGGCCTCAGACCGATCTCAGCAATCCAGCTGTGTAGGGCTTACTGGAGGTACCTGGTGGGCTAGTTGGCCCCTAAGGACCCTTAACATTGTAGGGGACTTAATCCCCCAACCCAGAACGCACCAGGAGGCTCGTTTGCAGAGTGGTGCAGGGAGGGGCGGGGCCTCAGGCGAAATGCCGGCTTCTCTTTTATTTATTTGTTTAGAAGGGGGGCTGTGTGGCCCCCCTCTGCTTAGTAATTTTTGGGCCCGGGGGACCCCATCCCCCAGGGCCTGACCCTTTTTTTTAATTAAAAAAAAAAAACGGGAAAGGGGCCGCGCGGCCCTCTTCCCGAGGCCGATTTTGGCCCCAGGGACCCCATCCCCCAGGGCTAGGCCTCTTTTATTTATTATTTATTTAACGGGAGGGGGGCCACGTGGCCCCCCTTCCCTGGGCCACTTTTGGCCCCGGGGACCTCATCCCCCGGGGCCTGGCCTCTTTTAAAAAAAAAAAATTTAATTAGAGGAGGGCGCCGTGCGGCCCCCTTCCCGAGGCCGATTTTGGCCCAGGGACCCCATCCCCCAGGGCTAGGCCTCTTTTATTTATTATTTATTTAACGGGAGGGGGGCCACGTGCCCCCCTTTCCTGGGCCACTTCTGGCCCCAGGGACCCCATTCCCCAGGGCCTGGCCTCTTTTTTTTTTTTAATTAGGGGAGAGGCGCCACATGGCCCCCCTTCCCTGAGCCACTTCTGGCCCCGGGGACCCCATCCCCCGGGGCCTGGCCTCTTTCTTTTTAATTTGGGAAGGGGGCCGCGTGGCCCCCCTTCCCTGGGCCACTTCTGGCCCCTGGGATCCCATCCCTGGGGCCTGGCCTTATGTTGGGGACCGCGGGGGGAGCCCCAATGCCCCCGCGGTCCCTGCCGGCTCCCCACCAAGCATTGCTTTTGGACAAGGTGAGCTGCTAACATGCAGCTCCCCTTGTCCTAAAGCAATTCTGCTTTGCTTCATGGAAGCGAGATCAGGTTTCCTGCTCTCGCTTCCACGAAGCAAAGCAGAGTTTGCAATGACAGGGCGGGACCAGTGCTCCCGCCCTGCCATTGCAAACTGCAATGTCCCGGGGGTGGGCACCCCGGGACATTGCCGGAGCCGGCCCTGTGGGGTGGCGGTCCCCAGGGCCATCTAGGGCTCCAGGAGGGGGGCCGCTTGGCCCTCCTCCTAATAAGTTTAAAGCCCCTAGGAGGTTGCGGTCCCTGGGGCTTTGGGGGCCGCGAGGCCCCCGCCTCAAATACATTGAAGCCCCGGGGAGGTGGCAGTCCCCGGGGCAGCGTGGGGGGGCAGGAGCCCCCCACGCAATTTTTCAATAAAAGCCCCGGGGTGGAGGCAGTCCCCATGGCTGCGGGGGGGGGCGCTTGCCCCCGCACATTATGAGCAAAGTCCCGGGGAGATGGTGGTCCCCAGGGCTGCGGGGGCCCCCGCTACATATATTTTTTGATTGCCCCCGGGACCTGGCCCACCCGGGGGCTGATTAAAACAAGACAGCGCTTTGTTGTTTAAAAATTTTCAGCGGGATTCGCGAACCCAGCGCGAATTCTGCCGATTTGTTTTTTAAATGTGGGTCCCCCTGAGCAGGCCTAGGGGGTCAGGGTGTTTCTACCCTGCCCCCTTTTCTTGCTTTTTATCTTTTTTTTACTGTTTTCTTGTGACTCGGTTTGCCAACACTTCTTGGTTTGGTATGTTGACAGCCAATCAAAATGAAGCTCGTGCTCGGGAGGGTTCGCAAATCCTCCTCGGCCATCAGATATCGATATTTTAATTTTTTGAAATTCTCAGGAACTACTGAACGGATTTACACCATTTAAAAACAGAACGCTTTCTCAACCAAGACCTACCTTTTTGCCAAATTTGGTGTAATTCCGTTCAGCAGTTCGGGCTGTAGCTCTGTCAAAATTTTCCTATGGAAATTAACATGGAGAAAATGCATTTTGGGACCCCCCTTTTTTCTCGGCCCTCGCTCGACGAATAACCCCGAAACTTTGAAGACAGGAACTGACCTGAGCGAACCATTAGTTTTGAAAATTTCGCGAAGATTTGTCAAATGGCGCCAAAGGTATTGGCAAAAGAAAAAATGCTTTTTGAATAGAAACGAGGTCCTAACTATAACTACCTACTGGCAACTGCCAGTAGGTAATATATATATATATATATATATATATATATATATATATATATATATATATATATATATATATATATATATATATATATGCATATATATATATATATATATATATATACAGCAGAACCTCCTCGAGCAGAAAGGAAGAGGCCACACAAGGAATCCAGTTTGGAGGCTTTATTGGAACAACAGGTAAGCATTATGCATTTCGGCCGGTAGGGCCTTCCTTAGATGCCGCTGTTGATGAGGAACACAGTCTCACCCTCACTTTAAATGTTCTTGCAGTCCTCTCATTGGTGAGAATAGGCACCATCCCCCAATCATGTGATCACCCACCCTAAGCAGCACTGTAGGCACTGCATCTCCCAAAATGCATCTCTGTTGGGACGGTGTTGTGTGGGGAAATTGAAATGAATCCCTGTGGACGGGTGACTTGCAAGGTGAGGCGCTGTGTGCCAAATTACAGTCCTTAAACCTCCTTGGGTCCCCGCATACGCTCCAACCCCAAAGGCGCAAGCTATATATATATATATATATATATATATATATATATATATATATATATATATATATATATATATAAAATATATATATATATATATATTCAAGGTACATAGATGTGGAGTTAAGAATAGTAAATCTATACTTACCTATTTGCACTTACCACTTACCTTCTCAATTTTTTGCCCTTGATACTTTTGACCCGATATTCGGTCCAAATGATATTTGTGTTTCCGATATTCTGTAAGTGATTCGCTTACAAGCTACTCTTTGGAGAAGACTGATCTATTGTAATGTTTAAGGTTGTATAGCGAAAACTGGAGGCCTGTGGTGGAACAGTTAAGCAAGTTGGTGTCATTGGCAAATTGCAGGACATGCAGTTGTTGTCCATTTAATTTTGGTGGCCATGCTCTTTGGTTTGCGAGTGACTCCTTGGTGTATTAATTCACATTTCATAGAGTTCTTGCATTGCCATCCATAAAATACTGCTTTACAGCTGAAAAGTACACTCAATCATCACTCATTTTATGGAATACATGCATCGCATATAGAAAGTAAACCTTTTTGTGTTTTTTTTAGCTGCATTAAGATTCTTTAATGGTTTTTATCAGTACTTGAATACTCCCTGTGTCTCTGAGTGGTAAGTGGGCAGACTGAGGGATAGGAGAGCTGCACAGTGATTGGCTGGATTGGCCAGCAGTCACAAACGTGGAAATATTCAGTAAATGTACTGGTGCATTCTAAGAGTACGAAGAGCAAGCAAGTATTATGATGCCAAAAGTGCTCCATTTTAGAATAATAGTCAAAAAGAAGGCAAACTCTTCCATTTCCAAAGTCAAAGCATGTCTCAGGTAACTTGACATCTTCCTTAAAGGAGTATGCTGTGTCTAAGCATTCTACCATCACTTGTCAAAGTGCACATGTGAAAGCCAGACAAATCCACCTTAGCATTCTACTATTTACACTGCCGGTAAGAACCTGTAAAGACACAGTCCATGTCCTGATGTCTGCTCAAGGTGTTAATAGAAGGTGGAATTAGGGAATGCTCAATTTCTATTGATACCAATGCATCTCTATGTAAAATGGGAGCTTTTTTTTTATCCTGGGGTGCTTGTGTTTCGGTTGAGGCAGACCTAGCCTGGCAGTTCAGGCTAGACTGTTACCACTGGAGTAGGGTCAGTACTGATTTGCATATGGCTGGGTCCAGAGTGAGGTGGCATGGTGTGTAAAATAACAATGGATTGGAATGTGGCCTCATAATTACCAGTGGCTGACATTAATTCAAGCATTCCACCCATCAATTTTTTTCTACACATTAGTGTGTCACCCTAAGGTGAATGGGTATGCCTAGACTTGGGTCCCGTGTACACTGTGTCACTAGAACCAAGCTATACCTGGCAGATGAGCCCTAACTAGGGCAAAAGCAGTCCTTGGGTGTTTGTGTTCCAGTTCATGGAGGACTTGCCCTGGCAGTTCAGGTTGGGTTGTTCCCATTGGAGTAGGATTAAGACTGAATTGCATATGGCTGGGTCCAAACTGAGGTGGCATGATGTGCAAACACAGGATGGATTGGGATGCAGCCCAGAGTAATTACCAGTGGCTGAGAATAATTCAAGCATGCCATCCATCACTTTTTTGTATACTTTCGCTTATCTGATTTTTGAGCACCATGATTGAAAACATATTTTCATTTTTTTCCCAAAGATATGGCAGTAGATGGCACTATTGGAAAACAAGAAAATATATTTTACAAATATATCAAAAATCAAATTTTTTATCTTTTCCATTTCTCGTTATTTTCACTAACTTTTCAACTAAAAATAAGTGGGAAGAAATGCATGATTCTGTATAATATTGAAAGTGAAATCCGCCACGTCCCCTTTAATCTAACACACATTTGTCGAAATGAGGTGAATCCATCGGTCAACAAGGCTTGATTTCTTCAGATTTATGAAATAAACGTGATTAGATACTTTTCATTGTTTGCCATTAAAGAAAGTTTTTAGTAAGTAAAATATTACTGTGTAATAATATAACCATTACAGTAATAGTCCCAGGGAGGGGATTGAAATTTATGACATTAAAAAACTAAACGCTAGGGAACAATTCAATTTATGGTGAGGCACGGGCCAGCCTTTTAATACAGCATTTTATATCATGGCATAACTATAAACCACTGTAAAATCCAAGTATGATCTACTTCATAAACACAGCAGCACTCTATTAATAAAAGTAAAAGTATGGGCCATGTGTTTTACCTCCTCCTGAACATATTTTTACATTTATTTTGTTATATTATGTTATGTTGATTTGTATGGCTCAAAATCAACAAGAGAGTATCCAGGCACTTGGGCAGGTTTGTAGGTGTGTGGCCCCTAAGGTCCTTATACAAAGAGCCAGGTCTTCAGCTTCTAGCGGAGCTCAAAAAGTGAGGCTCTGATGTGTTGAGAGAGGTTGTTCCATGTCTTGGGTGCAATGTAGGAGAATAAGCGATGTCCAGTTTTGCTTTTGTGGATGTGGGGAGTGTGTGTGTGTGAGAGTGTGGTAGAGCATAGATGTCTGGTGGGCTTGGGAACGTCTATGCAGCTGTTCAGGTATTTTGGTCCTGTGTTGTATAGGGCTTTGTATGTGTGTCTGAGAAGTTTGAATTTTCTGCGCTTGTGAATAGGGAGCCAGTGAAGCTTCCTGAGGTGCGATGTGATATGAGTGCGGCATGGGAGGTTGAGTATGAGTCTTGCGGCGGTGTTCTGGATGGTCTGGAGTCTGTGTAGGGGTTGTTCGGGGATTCCGGCGTAGAGAGTTTGCTGTAATTCAGCGTGCTGGTGATGAGTGCTTGCATGACGATCCGTTTGGTGTTCTGAGGCAACCATTTGAAGATTTGGTGCACCATGCATAGGATATGGAAGCAGGAGGTGCACACTGCATTGTCTTGAGTTGTCATGTTGAGCTTGTCGTCTAGGATGATCTCTAGATTTCATGCGTGGTGTTGGTCCTAACTCAGATGACCACCAGGTGGAGTCTCGTGGGTAGGTATTGTTGCAGAAGACCAGTACTTCCATCCTGTCGGAGTTGAGCTTAAGGCAGTTGGTTTGCATCCAGTCTGCTACAGTGGTCATGCAGTTGGTGAAGTTGGCTCTGGTGGTGGTTTTCTTATCCGTCAGCTAGAGGATGAGTTGGGTGTCATCGAGTTGGGAGATGACGGGTATGTCTTTTGATTGGATGATGTTGGCGAGCGGTGTCATGTATATGATGAAAAGGGTGGGGCTGAGTGACCCTGTGGGTTCCTCCCCTTGAGGAATGAACAGATCCATTTGAGAGCCAATCCTTGTATGTCAATCTCGTAGAGTTTTCTGCTGAGGGTGTTGTGGGGCACAGAGTGGAAGGCTGCAGAGAGGTCGAACAGGATGAGGTCTGCTGTTTCTCCTCAGTCCAAGATGGTTCGAATGTCATTGATGGCTACAATGGGTGCTGTGGTTCTTGCTGAATCCTGATTGAGTGTTGTCTAGAGGATGGTGAAGAGGTTTGAGGTGGGTTATGAGTTGCTTGTTGATGACCTTCTCAATCACTTGCCTCGATAGGGGAGCAGGGAGATGGGTCAGACGTTGCTCAGTTTATTCAAGTTGGCTATGGTCTTCCTGCAGAGGACCTTGATTTCTGCAAGTTTCTATTCTTCTAGGAAATTAGAGGATGTGATGGTGGTGTTAATGATGTGGATCAGGATGGGGCTGATTTGTGATGTTCCCAAGTTGTCGATGTGGTGAGGGCATGGGTCCATTGGGGCTCCTGAGTGGATGGCCGGCATGATTGCCGCTGTGCTGTTTCTGGTGAGGGTTGGCCATTCGTTCAGGTGGCCGTCTTGGTTAGTGGTGTGTAGTTTAGAGAGTTCTTTGGGGTTGGGTTGGTATGCAAAGTTGCTGTAGATGTTTGTAAATTTGCTGTGGAAGAAGTTGAATAGGATGTCGCAGAGTTGTTGGGAGGCAGCGATGTTGACTGTGGCTGAGGGCAAGGCGAAATCCTTGATGATCGAGAAGATCTCCTTGCAGCTGTTGGAGCTCCCTTCGATGCGGTCCACTAGTGCTTTTTTCTTGGCGTCCATGCTGTGGTGGAACATTTTTGCCATTCCCATTGCAGTGCCTGCTTTTCTGGCACCGCCATAGGAAAGACAAAAGGACCGTCCACCTGCATAAGTTGAACTTGTAATCAGGTCGGCGGTCCTTGTGCGGCTTTGGCGCAGCCGTGCCGGTGGAGAGCCGGCACAACTGCACCAAAGTCGTAATCAGGCCCCAAGACCCATAGCCAATTCCGACCCTGAGCTCAATGTCAGGATTTTTTTGTGTTTTTGTGGTTTGCTTTTTGAGTGTGTGTTGTGCAGTTTAAATCATCATTAAGACTCCGAATTACTAAGAGTTTGCATCAGGGGTGCATCCCCTTTGTGGCAAAACAATTTTAGCATTTATTAGTCCACGGAAAGTGGCTTTACGTGGTTTAGTAAATACAAAGTAATGCAAGGCAGCGCATCGTGCTGCCTTGCATTACTTTGCATTGGATAGGAATTATATGGGTGGAGCAGAGACGTTTCCGTGCATCCACCCATGTACTTAGATGCAAACATGTTTGGTCTGTTTATTTCCTTTCTTTCACGTGTTTCTCTTCTATCACGTTAAGTAAAAAAGAAATTGTGCACTGGAAACTTTCTTCTAACACTGAAAACACAATATAGATTATATTAATGTCTTTCAGAAAGAAGGTAGTATGGGTCAGATGTCATCCACAAAACGTAACGATACAGGAGGAAACACATAGAGAGCTGGTAAAACATTCTGCCTATAAAGTTACAGAACCTGCCATAATAATGGAATTTATTGTTGAATGTCTCATGGGAACCTGTAAAATCCCAAAAAGCGAACACAACATGTTATACTGGCACAAGTTATAGCACTCCTGTGGCACACGGAGCAGATGCCTTTCCCCCTTTTTACAAAAAGTTATCCCGTGTATCATATATAATTTGAGCCAGAAATGTGTCTTTTGTGTGACCTCCTGCCTTTTTTGAGCTTTACATTCCAGTGAACATTACTAAGACGTGTGCACATGTGAGCCTTTGGGAAAACAAGTGATTAGGATTCATAGCACCAGAAACTTGACAAGCCACAAATGGGTTCAGCACGTTTCCTGCATAAAATATCTGTTATGTAAAGATGCAGCACAACCTCAAACCTTAAATGCTTTCCCAAAACACCATTGGCTGATTTGCATTCTTATTTACCTGTTGCTGTGGAATTCTGCTTTTTATTACTTCTTAAAATCTATCCTATTCTGTCAATGCAGAAGCGCCGTGAAGCAATTCACTTTGCAGGGTTGGGTTTATCAAGTTTGGTATTTTATGAATGCACACATTTTGGAGGAATATAAGCTTCCTGCCTTTTATTCTACATATAAACACCCCGATTTATAAGGTCTTTTCCACTCACAAATGGAAAGGGTTTGTCAAAACATGGGCATATCAAGATTATTTCGAATCTGAAAACCATAAGAGGGAAGACCATGGCATAACCTAACAACCAAAAGTTGTAATACATATTAATCAGGTAATCAAATTAGCGTTTATGCAGCATGATTACATTTACTACATATAATGGAAGTTTCCCACAATCTCAAGTCAGAGTCACTGGACATTTGGATGCATTGAACATGTGTGATCCAAATAACTAATTTAGTTACAAGGATTGGCAATGCCAATGGCTTATAAACAAAGGTGCCTTTGGTGTCATTGATAGGTTTAGGCACTCAATAAGTCAACATGAATGCACCATGTCACTCATCTTTGATTTATGCATTCCTTCATTCATCCTCTGACTCATTCTTACATTTACCATCTTACACAACCACAATTAAACACACAGAGTTAACAAAACATGCAAGATAAAATAAAAGAATACTAGTAAAAGAAAGAAAACATGCTGCTGTCTAAACATAGCAGGCATATGCTTGCACTAAAGAAACTAAATATAGCAGCAGTTGTCCCTTTTGCAGCAGTATTGTACATAATCTATTGTTGTTTTAAAGTTCTAGCATGGCCACCATGTTTAGAACCACTGTGTCGGCCATCTTAGAATGGAGAAACAATGATACACTATGAACAACAGTATTCTACAATGATCGCATGGTTTGCAGGTAGTGGCCATGTGGGATGAGGTGCAGCGCAGATGAAATGATCAGCAAGTAAGTGACCTGCTAGTACTGCCTAGAGAGCTGTAGTATCCTCTTAAGAAATATTGTAATCAAAACAGGAGAAAGCAAAGAAATGGAGGGGGAGCTATAAAAGGAGAAAACTGAAAAGTACATGACTGGCCAACCAGTCCTGACACTGAAGCACATTCATTTTCAGGTGGATGTGCACATATGATCAGAAATTGCCATTATGCATAGGGTAAGAGAGCCAATGACTGATGTGGATGGAAACATTATCCCAGGCTTTATGCTATTATGGATGGAGGCAAATATAAATGACACTCAGACATACAAATGGAAAAAGAAGGGTGATCCAAAGGCCCTCTATACATCTCTATGGATATAAACATATATATGGATGTATGCATTATTGTTGGAGTTGTCCCCAAACCTTTACCTTCACCCTCCTGTTTTCGGACATGGTTTTGTTGGGTTTTAGGACTCTGCACAATTTACCATTGCTAACCAGTG
This sequence comes from Calotriton arnoldi, assembly GCA_963921515.1. Lineage (NCBI taxonomy): Eukaryota > Metazoa > Chordata > Amphibia > Caudata > Salamandridae > Calotriton > Calotriton arnoldi. Next base: position 325,068 of record CAWUFW010002639.1, on the reverse strand, counting down.
CTAAAGTTCTTGTGCTCTCTCCTTTAACCATGGTGAAATTGGTTTACACCCAATTGGCTCATTTCATTTACTTGTAAGTCCCTGGTAAAGTGGTACTACATGTACTCAGGGCCTGTAAATTAAATGCTACTAGTGGGCCTGCAGCACTGATTGTGCCACCCACTTAAGTAGCCTTTAAACCTGTATCTGGTCTTCCATTGCAGCCTGCATATGCAGTTTTAAACTGCCATTTAGACCTGGCAAAGTAAACCTTTTTCTAGGCCTAAACCTTCATTTTTTGATACATATATGTCACCCCTAGCGTATGCCATACACTTCCCACAAGGCAGTGTGCACTGCATTTAAAAGGTTGGATATGTAGTTTTAACGTTTGCATGTCCAGTAGTGAAAAAGTCTTTAATTTGTTTTTCACTACTGCAAGACCTACCTCTCGAATGGGCTAACATTGGGTTAACTTATCACATTTAATAAGTGATAACTTTCAACTGGGAGCGGATAGGAATGTAGAGTTTGGTGTCCAAAGAATTGTAATTTAAAACCCTCTTTAATGGTAAAGTTAGATTTTAAGTCACAATTCTGAAAATGGCACTTTTAGAAAGTTGGCATTTTCTCACCTCACCCATTTGGTGCCTGCAGCCTGTTTCCTGGCCCACATAATTAGGTGTAGCTGACAGTTGCTCTTTGTGTATTGCTTCCAAACAGTGAGACAAAAGGAAATAGTTGTTGGCAGGATGGGCCATCTCTGACTTGATGAGGCGGAGGAGCTGTCACCTACCACACTTGCATATCACAGAGGATCAGACTGGGATACTCACAAAGGGTTTGATACTAGTTTTTTGTGACCCCAGACAAGCTGGGGCCAGGGCAAGGAGGCATGGAATTCCAAACATCTCTGGGGGTGGAAAGTCCAGAAACTTTTCCTACTTCAAATTGGCACCAGGTATAAATAACGGACCCTCAGACCCAACTAGGGCCAGCTTTAGGGCGGTGTGACTGGTGCGGCATGACTGACCTGCAGGGGTAGGCACTGACTTCAGGGGGAAGCGCTGTGTTTAGCAATAGCTTACAATTTAAAAGCACATACTGCAGAGTTCCTTGTGCGTCCAGTTTTTAAACAGCAACAAAAATGTCAAGATAACTCTTGTGATTAATGAATCTGCTAAAGAGCGAGATCGGAGTTTTGTCTAGCAGCAGTTTTAACTCGCATAGGGTATAGGGTTAATATGCCTGCTGCAAAGAATAGATCTGTATTCTATGTGGGATAGCTGAGTGGATTAGTAAAGCCAGCCTTTGCCAGTGCTTCAAAATAAATAAATGTATGTCGAGAGGGGCTATGGAGAGATGAGGTGCACTTTTGCTTGATGGTAGTGAGGGAGTCTGAGGAGGAGGGCATGGGGGGCCCAAATAGAATTGTTGCGCCGGGCGCCACCAGTGCTAAGACTGGCCCTGGTCCCAACTCTTCAATACACCTCTGGACCTGTGGAAGACTCAGGACTGCTATGCTGATATGCAAGTAAGACTGCTACTCTGCTGCCCTGCTGCCCTGTTGTCCTGCTGCCCTGCTGCCTGAGAGAAATGACTGGACCTGAATTTTCATTCCCAGGACCACCAGAGTGACTACAAGGGCTACTTGGCTGGCATCCTGATCAGAGCCTCAGATACAGAAAAGGCTCTATAACATTCATCATTTGCTTGTCACCCAGTGGCGGCCACCATAAACGAAGGGTGGTGAGATGGGTGGGGTCGTGCAGGAGGCATCGTGCTGAGGGGGATAATACAATATAAAAAAAATAAAACGTACCTTTTACCTCTGGCTGCTCCAGCGTCGCATCTCATTGTGCCACCTCTCCAGCAGCCCCTGGGACAGACTCCCTGTCCAATCCCCGCGCTGCAGTGCGGGGATTGGTCTGAGCAGGCAGAAAAGACGCCCTGCTCAGACCAGGGAGTCTGTGGGGTTTTTCCAGCCCGGCTGCTCAATGCAGCTGGGGTGGAGAAAACCTAAGTGCGCATGTGTGTTTTGGTCGGCCTGAGACAGCTGGCCAAAACACATATGTGCACTTAGGGAGTGTCCGCGTCTCCCAACACCGCTGGCTAAGAGCCAGAAAATGTAAATTAAAACGATGCAAGAACATCGTTTTAAATGACATTTGCTGGCTCTGACCCAGGCAGTGGGGTGACGCTCCTCCGCCATTGCAGTGGAGCTGCCACTGTTGTCACCATAAACAACTCAGACCTATGTGTTGGCTATAAGCTTACCGTTAAGGCATCCATCATGTAAACTGAAATAAAATATCAAACATGTACAAAATTACAGTTGTATACACAATATAAAATCCCTACAAATATAGCCTAATTGGGATTACCAGAGTGTAAATCTTCTACCTCAATTTTTTGTCCAGCTGGGTCACAAAAAACCTTACCTATTATGGTAATCTGTGAGATTCCATGTAACAAAATACTAGCCTTGGGTGAAACTTAAATTACTTTGTGTAATATTGGGAATATCACATTACGCAAAATTCTTGAACTTATGGCATTATGCCTTGTTGCTTAATTATGCCGCAGTTTGTGTCAAAATTATAGTGTGGGAACAACGCGAAAGACCAGAATGTGAGAGGCTGTTGTGTGCTGCACTTGTGCTTTTTGCACTATTTCTTTTAGCACAAAATGCATTCTTGAGCCAAAAATTTACATGATGATGCATTTCACACTAAAATATAGTGACAAAATATGGACTTGCATTTTACATAATTTTTCAGAAATTTCTTATAATTACGTGAAAGCAAATTACCCACATTTCAGGCCTACTGCCTTTATCATACCCTTTCATAATAAACAATCAGGCCTATAACCTTTATCACTGACTTGCCACAATAACCAAGTCAATCCTGCTATATTCAGTATAACTTTTGCCACAAGTCAAACAGTGCAAGAAAAGCACTCTTTTTAGTAGACGCACACAACTTCGGCCTAAACAAATCCTCTACTTAGAGAAACCAAGTTGTGGGTGGAGCCTAAGCCCCTCTCTCAGTAGTACTGTGAAATATATTTTTTGTTGATCATACAATGTCTAGCAACAGCTGCACTGAAAAGGTGTACATAAAAAATGAATGTGGATTACTGTAGCTTTGGGCATCCCATAATGCTCTCAAACACACAACTACACTCTGAAGTCTAAAGTTGATGATGGAAAGGGAAGGGGATCTGTGCTGCTGCCAGTGACAAACAAGCACTGCATATCTATATAAGACATTTTCAGGGTGCCTGGCACATGTCCTGAAAGTTCAAACTATGCCCCACTGTGTGCTTGACCTTTCTGAGTGAGCCTTCTCTAGGTAGCCATATTGCTGCTAGCTCATGCAGTTCGATAAACAAACATAAAAATCATGGCTGCATGGAGGGGTAGCACTTTTTCTGTGGAAGTCACATCTTCTGCCCACTCAAAACATGTACTCCTGCACGCCAACATGTTAGCGGAGCCAGCGCCCCTCCATATAATACTTCTGAAAGCTCTTTTTTTAGGTTGATTACATAAGATTGGCAACAACTCTGCTATTAATCCACAACTAAAAATGTACCACATAGCATGCCATCTCTTTAAGCTTCATGAACAAATGTCAACCTAAGCTCTCAATCAAGCAATAAGCATTATAAGTATGCAGTGAACATCTTGTCACATACATATAACATGTATTACCAATGGGTTCTCTGGGATTCATTGCCTAAATATATGAACATTGTTATGAATGGTATGTGCTAAGGATGTCATTCCAGTTCAAAACTAAGCAACAAACCAGGCCAACACCACCACATGCTTAGACCCAATGCCGACTTTAGGGCGGTATGACCAGTGCTAGGGTAAATGGGGTGCACTGCGCATGACAGGCTGAAGTGAGATAAGAGAAGCCTACAGAGATCTTTGTGTGTGTGGCATTTTTTCAAGAGATACTACAACAGCATAATAACTCTAGTGGGTAATGTACTTGAGGGAAAGATCTGTGATTTGTTTAGTCACAGTTTTAACTCATGATATAGTAGCATAGAGGGTAAATGCTCCTGATGCAAAGTATAACGTGACAAGCAGATCTCAGATTAGTATTTTATGTTGATAGCTCAGTGGGATATTGTTTTTGCCACAGAGATCCTTTTGGTACTTGTAGTTCATAAATATTAGGCCTTCTAACATAGCACATTGAGTATAAACTGGCATCAATATGCTGCATGAAAATTTAAAGGAATAGGTTTAGAATCTTAATGTTTTTTCTCCTCAAACTTTTGTTATTCTATGGTTGCTAAAGGGTTCCTTTGGGTAGCGATAAAAAATTTATTTGTATGACACCCCAATCATTGTGTAACATTTATGGGGCAGATTTACTATCACTTTGTGCATGGTTTGCATCACATAAGTGAAGCAAACCTGGTACAATGTGTTGTTTTAGGGGTTTCTTTCCAGCATAAATCCTGAATTGCGTCGAACAGTTGACCTAAAATAACACAAATTAGCACTGTGCGCTATTTCACATCAAGGAGGCATTCCATGGGTGGCACATGGAAGTTCCAATGCAATCACCCATGGATTTTGATGCTAATCTCTATCCACCAACTTTGGTAAAAATAAATTGGCATCAAACAAATATGCCTCCTCGAGGCAGGCGTAAAGTTGGAGAAAAGATTTATTTTCTCCAAACCTTTTCAACTTTGCATGTGTGCTGCACTGTACAGAAAGCACACATACAAAGTGGTAAAGTGTTAAACTTTGTCAAAGCATACAAGTTTGTGCTGAAAGGATACCCTTCCAGTATAAAACCTAAGCTTGACATCATGCAAACACCCTTGCACTTTGGTGCAAGAGTGTGTGCATTGGTGCATGGCAGCCTAAAATACGCCAGTACTAGATTAGAAATAAACAGTGCCATAGCTTAGTAGATATTGTGCTGTTCTGCTCTCTCCTTTTCATGCAATGCAGCACAGCAATTTTGGTTACTGTGCATTGTGAAATCTTAATTCATCTGCCCCTTCATTTCTCCAGACCAAGCACTCATAACATATAGGGGCATATTAGCAAGACCGGCGATAAACTTATCGCCGTTTTAGCTGCAGGAAACTGCCGCTAAAACGGCGATAATGGGCTTGCTAATATGCGCTATAGAATTCAATAGAAGCCCAGGTTAGATATCCTGCACATCTAACCTGGGCTTCTATTGAATTTATAACGCATATTAGCAAGCCCATTATCGCCGTTTTAGCGGCAGTTTCCTGCCGCTAAAACGGCGATAAGTTTAACGTGGGTCTTGCTAATATGCCCCATAATGCCTACAATTATGGATGACATGTGACCCTCACACTTTGTAGTCCTCATTGTGTTAAGTAACATTTCCCATACATTGATTTACGCACTTGTCAGACTCATTGTCTCTGTATTAAATGCTTTCTGTAGCGTTTCCTGTGCCCTGTACTTAATGAAACGGGAATTTTAAAGATGCAACTACCACTCTCTTGGTCCTCCGATGGACCTTGCTGGGTGCCGAGAGGGGTTGGATATAAAGGGTCTGAACAGTTATCCGATGAGGACCAAGAATTGGACAACTGATTTACAACGTTGATATCAAGCTCATATAGATTACATAAAGGTAAAGAATTATCACTGCAAGCCCAAATCTCCTTAAGAAATGTAGGTGAGCCAAAATCATACATACCAAAGGTTCAGCTAAAGCTTTACAGAATAATAACATTAGAATTTGATGCTATGAGATCTCTCTGATAGGATCTCCCCTAGTCATTAGTAAACCCAAATTGGAAATGCACACTCACTTATGTAAGGATAAAACATGACAGCTAAGCCAAAATAGTAAATTTAGTTTAGTTTATGAAATTCTTAGAAGGATAAGTGCATTATTGGACCGCACATGGTAAATGACAGATTAAGAGAGGTCAAAATAAGTACCAATAGCTCAAGAGTTTAGGAAAGGGGAGTTATGCCAGTTCAAGTAGTCCCCGAAGAAAGAGACCAAAAATCCATATAGCATATGTGTCAGTTCGAGGAAGAAGCCAAATAAGTCTGCATCAGGCAAGATAATTTGGCAGGTAAGTTCTGCAAATCTCCATTAGCAGTTCGTAATCAGCAGGCAATGCAGAACAGCAAGTCGTCCGTCACCATCAAGCTGCATATGCGCAAATCGCTGTAATAATGCTGGATGCAAAGGGAGGGGAAAGTCTCTGTCCTTTCTGTTAAATCAGACGCTATTATATTCTTAGGGTTTCCAGGGGTAACACCTCCTGGGGTCACCTCACCTGCTCATACCACGGAGTCAATTGGTCAGTTGGTATGGAGTGTGTATCTGGCGACATACAAAATGCAGAGAAATAGGTGGGACAATTACGCAGTCCTTAAGCCATCCAGTATGTAAAACATTAAAAAAATGCTCTTTTAGCTAGAGCCTAAAAGAGAGTTCAAGAGGACAGTTTCCCAGGCAGATGTCCTGAAAGAGTAATCTAATTGTGGCAAATCTTTTGTACAGTACATGAGATCTCAGTAAGAAAAGCACTGATGCACATCTTCTGTTATAATGAGAAATCTTCTCACAGACAGTGAGTTTAGCAAAACAGAAGACTTCATGAATGTATTCAAGTCCTTATTAATTTAGGCTAATATAACACAGTATTTAGAATTATAAGCATACATTCATAAAGAACAAGAAGATCCCACTATTGCCTCAGCTATCCCCATGGGTTATAAAATTCTTAGGAAAGACCGACCCATCGTGAAGGGAGGTGGCGTTGCCGTTATTATTAAACAGAAGTTTGATTGTCTTCCTATTTTGCTGGACAATATCTAAGGTGCTGAATGCTTGGGCTTTCGTTGCACGCTCTCCCCCCTCATCAATGCATAGCGGGAATCCTGCTTTATAGGCCGCCGGGGGTGCCTGGTAATTTAATTCCCTCACTCAATGCTGCTACTACTCTGTTAGCTGTTAGATACAATCAGTTCCTCCTGCTGGGAGATTTTAACATACATATGGATAAACCACAGGATCCTCTAGTAATCTCTTTAACTGATACGAAGTGGGCCTGCAATCTGACCCCATGCATCACTGGGGGTTGCTACTCCATCTCCCATCATTAGGTCAGATCATTTTCTTATCAGTTTTAAAATTCCAAATTGTAACAAGGTTTCCCTACTAAAAACAACAGGGTCAGAATATAGTTGCAGAGCCTCACACAAAATATCTGTCCCGGCACTGGCGGAGGCTCTGGAACGCTCCAGTCTAGCACTACAGGGCGATCCATATTCTGGCGCTCTTTTGCTTGATTCATGGCTTAGGTCCAACATCGACACCGTGGCCCCCCTGACCTCCCATCCTTGAAGGAGGATCTATCCCTCTGCCCCATGGTGTAATGAATCTCTTAGAACGAGTAAAAATATCTGGAGAGGTCTTGAAAGGAAATGGCAGAAACACTACTCTCCTGAAGACAGGCAGACTTATAAAGCAGCCCTGAAAACGCGTTATAAACTAGTGAGAGAGGCCAAAAAGAATTTCCTACAAAACAAAATTGAAATAGCCCCCAACAAGGGTAAGGAACTTTTCAATATTGTAAAATCCTTCATCTCCCCTAAGGTAGACAAGAAAGAAGCTCCGCTCTCAGCTGAGTGGACCAAGCAGGTAGCAATATCCCTCCACAATAAGATTGCTCTAATTCAACAGTCTTTTGACAAAGCGTCAGTTGAGGACCTGCTCTTCTATCAATCTCTGAATGAAAAACTCTGCCCCTTGCAGCCCCCTGCACTGTTAGAGTTTACAGAACTACAATTAGACGAGTCACTCAATTACCTCATCTGCCTTAAGTCTGGTTTCCCTATTTATGCCTGTCCTACCAAATTATTAGCACCACTAGCTCCCACTATTAACCTTATAGTTAATAAGGTGCTGAACTTATCCCTCTCTACCGGCATAATGCAGCAGATCTGGAAGCAGGCTAAAATTCCACCACTTCTAAAGAAACCAACCGCAGATCAGAATGATCCGGCCAACTACAGGCCTATCTCTCTCCTCTCAGTTTTCTCTAAGGTTTTAGAGAAACATGTAAATAAAACACTTTCAGAGTACATTGAAGATAGAAGCCTGTTGCATAGTTCTCAATCTGGCTTCAGGTCAAATTATAGCACAGAATCTGCCCTACTGGAAGTTACAGAACACATTAAAGATAAACTTGACCAGAGAGGTAGGGCAGTTCTTATACTGCTCGACCTGTCAGCTGCATTGAACATGGTCCCACATGAGAGACTTCTTGATAGGTTGCGGAACGTGGGCATCAGTGGGAGCGCATTGGCCTGGATGACGTCATTTCTGAAAGACAGATTGCAGGAAGTCTGGACTCCTCCTTTCTCTTCTCCCATGCCAATTTCGAATGTAGGAGTACCACAGGGCTCTATTCTTAGCCCCACCCTCTTTAATATATATATATGACAGCTTTGGCATCTTTGGTAGAGGAAGAGGGAGTTAAGATTATCTCCTACGCTGATGACACACAACTTATCTTAACGTGTGAAAAAGGAGCCGACTTTGTTGGTGACACCATCAGATCTTGCCTCACAGAGGTGTTCAATTGTCTCAAAATAAATCAGTTAAAATGCAACCCGGACAAATCAGAGATTGTCTTCTTTGGCCAACCGGCAGTGAGTAACTGTAGTACTTGGTGGCCAATGGAGTTGTCCCCCCCTCAATTAGCCCAAGAAAGGGTTAAAAACCTGGGCATTGTCATTGACAATGCACTTTCCATGGGCCCACAGGTTCAAACACTGATTGGCTCTTGTTTTGGTATACTTTGTATGCAAAAAGAATTCCTCCCTCTGTTATCACTGAACACTAGGAAGATTTTCGTTCAGGTCTTGGCGACTTCAAAATTGTACTACGCATATAGCTTGAACCTGGGCCTACCGTATTTCCTTACTCAGCGCCTACAAGTAGTGCATAATGCTGCGGCTAGAGCGATCCTTAGACCCAGGCCTAGATCTCACATGACTCCCATTCTCAAATCTTTGCACTGGCTACGAATGAAAGAAAGAATAACGTTCAAAGCCATGGTGATATTTTTTAAAGCACTCCATGGCTTAGGCTCCAAGTACCTAATGAAGCGCGTGATCCGCTACATTCCGGCCAGGACCCTAAGATCCTCTACAGCAGATTTTGCATGCATCCCCAAAATACGCTTAGCACGCATAGGGGGCAGATCCTTTGGGTTTTTGAGTGCACAAACATTTAACAGCCTACCTGCTATGCTGAGAGCCTCTGCCAACCTGTTAACTTTCAGGAAACACCTCAGAACTTGGTTATTCAAGAACTAGTCACACCTCAGCGTTCTACCACTGGTGTCCACCTTCAGCGCCAGGACACTCTAGTTTGAGTAGCTGTGCGCTATATAAAAACCGCTTCATTCATTCATTCAAGATATCATGTTTTAGTATAACTTCTGATGAACTTAGGAACATTTAGTAGGATTACAAATAATACATGTCAATTTAGGTACTTATAACTTTTTGCATGTACCGACGTGTAAATACATTTCAAATCATATATTTTTGCTATCGTTTCAGACAAATAAGATTTTTATATTTAAGTACATTCTATGTAGGTTTCATGAAAGCATCATCAATTAAAAATGTGTAGCTCCTGCTTTTCTATTGCCATTTTCGGTGCACATGGTTACACACACAAAGAAGTCAATTTTAGTAAAGTTTACTATCAAAATTAGGATTATTCATGCTATTTGATAAATCTTATTAGTTATTCTTTTATATAAGTGATATTCAGAAATGATTATAGGTAAACTTTATGATGTGAGAGTTCATTATTTGCACGTTTTTCTAGCACACGTTAATAAAATATAGTTATTTTTCTTTAGTAAATCAAAATCTATGTTATTTATACGAATGACATCATATAAACGACTCTTTTCCTACATGCTTTTACGATGCAGTAACTGCATTTCTTTGTTTTTGTTATCTTTTCTATAACGTGTAATTGACACAAGTTTATTAATTTTCTCTCAGAAAGAGTCATGTTCGATTTCTCTTGTCATTAATGGTAAATGTGATTTTCCTCTCTAACACGGTATAAAAAAATAAATGTGAGAAAGGGGTTAAGAAGAGAATAGGGGGACCATTGGATGTTATAAGTAAGGCTCCCTGTTTTGCGTTTTTACTGATTCTTACAGATAAATACAGACAGAAAACCATTTATTTTCCTGTCTGTATTTATTTTTAAATGTGGATAAATACGGACATTGGGTTGTTTTTGAGTGATTCTAAATGCTGTCAGCCATGACTTCCAGGCTAATAGCTGTGCGGATTGACAGGCATGAGGATTAAAAAAATAAAGGAATTTTACTAAAGAGCCTTAAACAGCAGTAGATTTGCACAACCTTGATACTAAAATTTGCATATTTTATCATCTGAGTGTGTATATATCATTGAAACCTGTCAGACGTTCAGGCACTAGTGTACATTAACTGGTTAAATAAATGCAGAAAGATGCACATTTCAGCTTCATTATTTCACAAAACCTAAAATAAATATGGATAAATACAGACGGAAATTACAAAAATATAAATACCATAAAACCGGGAGCCCCAGTTATAAGTTAGGGAATAGGTGTAGAAGGCGGTCATCGGGAGGGGTACCAGCAAAGATTGTTGCACCGGGTGGCACCACAGCTAAAGCAGGCCCTGCTTTGGCTATATGTCCCATTGGGTGAAACAGAGCTTCCTGTCCATGAATGGAGCCAATACAGCGCTCTTGGTGTTGGGAGTAACAGAACACAACTGATAGCAGTCCTTCAATTGGCCTTCCTATCTAGGGCTCCTCCCATCCATTATGCTGAAACTAAGTCACCTAGAAGTACCATTGGACTCTGAAATCTACTTCATTCTCCACTGCAATATGGTGGTCAAGAGCATACATTTCCAACTTTTCCTATTTAGCATAATCTTGCCTAGTCCCCCACCGCTCACAACTGAGTGGAGTTGAAAAGAGACCTGGTGATAGCATGTTTAGACGATTGCAAAACATTAACACAGTGGTGCACAAAGTAGGTCATTAATAGAATGTGATGACTTCAAACAAGAGGACAAACAATGCATGAACTTTCAGGTGTGCAACCGATTAAAACCAGCCTTGACAGCATTCCTTTGACTTCAGATGGCTGCAATCCTTATTTAGATCCTTTTTGGCATAGGCCTTTACCCCTGCTATAATGACCACTTCATTACATGTTCAACATGATCCCACACTCAGCAGTGGTATACCTGATTGCATAAAAAGCCTTTAAATGGATAGAACATGGAAGCAGGATTTTGGGGGTCCTGGCGGAAAGTCTGTGTAAGGAACTGAATACAGACGCGTGGTTAGTTTCAAAATTCACATGTTTAAGGAAAGGCTTGAAAAGTGAACTGCTCTGACTAGCTAACTAAATCCAACAGAAATGGGGTATATCAACTGAAGATTATTGGATTGGGGTCCACTCTTCCTATCCGGACTCTAACGTATCTCATTTGCAACATACAGACTCTGACACATCTCAAGACCTCTGAAGTAACCAAAAGGTGGCATGTAATGCTTTGATGAACAGTCTAATAAATAAATACCAACTTAACAATGTTGTCACACTGAATTCACTACCTTGGCAAAGAAGCAGAATTTAGGAACAGCCATCAGGTGAATGTCAAAATAAGCACACCATACACAAACATTTGTAAAGCCAACATGTTTGGCATTTGTTGCCAGACTTAGTCAATGCTTGTTTTGTCATGTTTTTTTGTAAATCATTATGGCTGGGGGAGCTGCTGGGTACTCACTAAAATAAAAACAAATTGGCTAAAAGCTTAAAATATATTTTTTGGTATCAAATAGCACACTTAGAGCCTCTTTTACGAGGTTTTGGAGCAAGGCAGTGCTGCAAGGAATCTTGCTGCGCTGCCCTGCGTCAAAAGAAAAGGGTAGGAATGTGCCGTATCTATGAGATACGACGCATTCCTGTCCTTTTCCCCAGCGCTGGCGCACAATGGGCTGCCATGCGCCAACACAGGCACCCTTGCGCCATGGTACAAGGGTGCCTGCGTTGTAGGCGTGATTGTTTTTGTGCAGGAAGGGACGCCTTCCTGCACAAAAACAATCACAAGAGGTGTTTTCCTCTTTCTATGTGTGCTGCAGAATGCAGCACACATAGAAAGAGGAAAGTACAAGGAGAAATAAGGATATTTCTCCTCGTTGCACCTCCCAAACGCCACCCCTGGGGCGGCATTAGAATCTGATGCATTCCCAGGTTTACGATACCTCGTAAATCTGGGAATGCATCAGATTCCATGGGTGTTTGGTGGGAACACCCACCGCAACACCCATGGAACGCCCCTTTCACGCAGTGTTCTGCATGAAAGGGGCACATATTTACAAGGCCATGAAAAGTCATGAAAAGTGGCTTTGGGTGGCCTTGCAAATATGCTGCGGCACATTGCGCCACAGGAGCGTCATAAAAGTGACGCTCTGGCGGCACAAAAGTGCCACTATGGGACTCGTAAATAAGGGCCTTAGTAGTTTCTGGCACTGAAGGGAACTACTTAGGGCCTGATTACAAGTCTGGGGGTCCGAGGACCGCCAGACTCGCGATGGTGTGGTGGTGGCAGTCTAGCCAACGCCGCGCTGGCAGTCTGACTGCCCTATTATGACTTTGGCGGTTGGACCGCCATTGCACCTCCACAACTGCCAGGGAACCGCATTCCCGGTGGTTCTGCGGTGGTCTAAGGGCCGCAATATGCTTGGTGGTGCCCTGAGCCACCGCCAAGCATATTATGACTTTCCTCACCGCCAGCAGTGTCATGGAGGTTCTTCCTCCATGTAACTGCTGGTGGTGAGGAAAGAAAGGGGGCCCTACATGGCACCCTCTTGCCCTGTGCAGGAGGGTGCATGCAGGGGGGCACATGTTGTGCCCCCCTTGTAGTTTTGCACCCCCAGCTCCTGTACAGGAAAGAATGCACGCCATGGTGCATTCCTTCCTCTTCAGGAACGTGCTCTGGCGGTCCCATGGCGGTGCTGTTTAAGACTCACAATGAGCCTTTAAACAGCACTGCTGCGGTACCGCCATGCCAGCCGCCCAACCACAAAATTACTTGTAATCTGGAGGGTGGGCAGCAGTAATCCTTGGCAGTGTGGGGCACGCAGAGACGTGCCGCCTGCTCCCGCACCGCCAAAAGTCGTAATCAGGCGCTTAGTGGGCAGATGTGTTCTTTGCGAAAGAGCAGAATGCTGTCACTCAGAGTGAAGTTAGCCAATGGGTAAAGTGCACTGACTCATTGTTCCATGCTGTATGCTGTACTAATCAGAAGAAAATGTGAATGACACAGCAGGAGACCAATTGATGTGGAGGGCTGGCTGAAAGCTCCCATACGTAAGTCTATTATATGTGTAATGTTGCTAAAATAGGGCTTGGCTAACGTCAGATCTAAAAATAATGACAACTCTCATCATAGAAGGCAGAAGAGATATATTAATTGAAATAACTATTCACAAGTGCAGCTCAAATGCCTTAACAACACAAGTTTCTACAAGGTGTACCATATGGTTTTGATTGCTTGGTAGAGCACTATATCCTAGCATAAAATTAATCATCTAATGTTGGATGTCCACCATATTTTTTACCATATGTAAGCACTCGCAGGTCTGCTTAGTGTACTTTGGTTTTCTTGTTTTGCTTGTTTTGGTTTGCTCTATTATTTCAAGGCCTTAAGAATCAATGCACACATTTTGCAGAAGATATTGAAGACCCCTCATGCCTTGCTTCTAACCTCGCGGATGCAGGCTGAACAATAGAATACTTTTGCACTTTTGATAGGTTTGAAGTTCCCTTTCTGTTTATTTTCCACCCAACCTTGGAAGACCAACCCCAACTCCCTATAGATTTTCTTGATCTGCCTTGTAAAATATGTTGTATTCTTTCATCTCTGGTTTTGCTGCTCCAAGTGGAATTTTGTTGAGCGCACTGAAACACATATGAAGAAGGTGCCTGAGATGTGTGATGTATATATTTTACATAGGTAAGTCTAATTATTGAATGTTTACTAGTTGTTTCAAAGCTCGTATTTAAAATAAAAGAGGTCTAACTGTGAATTATTTCCTGTAAATCCCACTGTTGAATTCCATTCCCTAAACAAATAAAGCACAGCATTTTGTCTTTCTTTCAGTGCTGGCAAAAAAACTCTTTCACAATGACAGTGCAGGCCCATCCTTGATGCAAGCACCTCTCAAAGAATCCTCCCTAGTGTGTAACAACAAACATTGTAAATACAGAAAGTTATACTGTCCCACATAGCACTTTATTTTCTTTTCTTTATATATGTCTTGTTAAACCTACTCTATAGAGTTGACGTGCTACAAAATAAGCACACTTTAAAGTGCATGTTTTTAGTTTCCTTGCAATGTGCTTTGCATTCAAAATGTGATTCATAATAATACACATTGTTGCATAAAACACTGTTTAAATATTATCCCAAATAAAAAACATGTTTTTCAAAACATAAAAGGGTTCTAGGTACGTCTAGATGGTGTGAGTTCAGGTGTGAGTGGCTGGGTTCCAGTTCTGCAGAGGAGGCAAAACCATCACACATGCTATACTTAGGTTTTTTTGAGCCGTGCTTTACATAGAGGCCTCTTGACTTATTCTTTATCCTGAATAGATTTGGAATCGAGGATTATGTGCATTTATTGCCTTTCACTACCTAGCAGATTAATCATTCATGAGTATTGTCTGATATCTCAAGGTGTCCTTCTGCTTCAAGTTTACACATTTGGTGACTATATTTGGGAATGACAGGATAACAACAATCAACAGGAACAAAGTTGCTTCTGTGGTAGGAATGGTTGGATGCACATGCTGGATCTTGTTCTGTGTCTGAACAATCTTATAAATATTTTCTCTCATCCACTCAGTTGGCCGAACAACTATCAACCTTAACTACTGTTGTCACTTTCTTCGCCATACCTCACACTCATAATAACATTTCTCTAAAAAACTGGTTGGAGGTTACTCCTCTGCACAAAATAGGATATGAGAAAAAGTTATTACAGATGACTAGACGAAGAGAAGATGAACTATTTCAAAAAGCAATAGCTCTTAATAGTTAAGCTTTCGAGAAAAAGGAATACATCCAAATCTGGCACTTTATCAACAGGCTAGACAACAATCAAAAATGAGGCCATGGAAATGGGGTGGCCTTATTAAAGTGGGTAAATCACTTAATAAGACCTGACAGTATACTGGATACAAAATCAGAAAACATTGAGGAAATCGCAGATGATCCTATAAAAGTCTGCAAAACAAAATATGGACTCAAGTTAATCAAATGTAACATTGCTCCAGGCCTGATTAAATGTGATATAGAATACTGGACCTGCTGCTCATTTCCGCTACACAAAGCATCATTCCAACAAGCACAAGTACAACACACATGGTGAATGTCCATCTAGCATCCTGTATATTAGCATGGAGAAAGATCTCACTGAGCCACCTATGGATTAATTGCCCTCTTCTATGTAGAGGCAAAACCGATTCCAGGATTCTTTTGAGAGAGCTAGAAGAATAGGATGAAGAAAAAGTATAATCCCTTTTTATCACACAGGGTTCATAACTAAATGTAGTATAAGTGATATATGACATATAAGTCCTCACTTCCAAACAGTGTCCCTTTATTTGCCTGTTTTGTAGATTGTTGTGCGGCATTCCATGAGGTGGACCAACAGATCTTATGGACCAAACTGATCAAATTGGGTACTCTTATAGTATTGCTGAAAGCCATCACAGCAATATATACTGACACATGGGTCAGAATTAAGGTTGGCAATGGGGAGAAAGTCTCTGAAGAGGGCCCGTGCTGGTGGTCGCTCGTTCCGCGTTCTGGCTGCCAAGCTCTGGAATGATCTTCCGTCCCATATCAGGTGCATGGACAACTACCTGACCTTCCGAAAAGCGCTAAAGACCCATCTGTTCCCTCATTAGGTCCCCCTTCTTCTGATCCATATGCCTTCTCTGGCTCTTCTTGGTTTCTCTGAGGAGGGATACTCGCTGTTTAGTCTCTATTTTGCTCAGCGCCGGGACGCCCCGTTGCTGGGGCAGCTGCGCGCTTTACAAGTTATCTTAACATAACATAACATATACTAATAAAGGGCTCCAAAAGGGTTGCATACTGCCCCTTGTTATTTAGCCTTTACACAGCAGATACAGATATAGGGAAGGCCCTGATGAGGGCCGGATCATTCCCTCCTGGGATCACTTTCCAAAAGATCTGAATTCTTCACTACTTGTCATAGGAGATCAACCTGAAGTGGGTCTACAAGAGCCCTTCAGGAGCACACATAATAAACTAAATAAATTATTTTTCAACAATGCTGAAACAAAGGCAAAAATATTGGGCAAAATATAAAATTAAAGCAAAAATATGCTGGCATCTCTGCCGCTCCATATTAGTATACACATGCTCATAAAATGTTAAGTCAGCGTGGACAGTTGCTCAATCCAATGTCAATTAACCCATGGAGATCAAAACATCATCTTTAATATATGCCTTGCACAGATTAAACACAACATTACATACTTCATCTGCCAATGGCATAGTAAAAGTATCAAAGGCAAAACTCCTCCCCACATTGTGGTATGAGCAGCAGAATGTTCAAGGAAAACTTTTATCAACATTAGACCGACTTTAATGTAGCATCAAACACACAAAAAGTGATGGGAGGCTGCTTGCAATAAGTCTAACCACTGGCAAGCACTCTGTGTAGCATTCCAACCCATTATTCTTTTGCCCACCACCCACCTCAGATTGGACCCAGCCCATATGTAAAACTGTTCAGGGCGAATGGAAAAATGCACTGTCAGAGAGTCCAAAAATGCTCCAAATTAAACGGGATCCACAGAAAAATGCAGGACATTTGAAGGGCCTACTGTGATGTGTGTAAACAAGGGAGTACCCAGAAAAATGAAATACCCCCACTTTGACCCATATATAGTAATAAATGTGAGAGTAAAGTGAGCGATTCCAACCCTTCCTATGTAATGCGATGGGAATTGTACCCCAAGGAAAAGTTTGCAGAAAATGCTGAAAATGTTTAGCATGATTTTAAAGGAATTTGGCCAAGAATTATACATTTACCAGTAGTGACGTATTACTCTTATTTATCCTATTTTCTTTCTTTAATTTTCCTTCTATCCATCATCTTTATTTTGTTTTTATGTGTACTTCATTCTTTCTTTCCATCTTTCCTTCCTTCTGTCTAGACTTCTTTCATTCCATCTGTCCTTTTTTCTAGGGTTCTGTCCTTCTTCATAACCCTTTATTCTTATCACGCTCTTGTCATTCCTATACCTTCTTTGCATCATTTCTTTTTGTATTCCTTCCATTAGTTATTTGTTTCTTTTTCATCCTTCCTTCAATCGGCCCATCCTTTTAGCTCACATCTCTTTTTTGTAATTATATTATATTTTTCTGCCTTCCTTCTTTCTCTCTTTTAATTTTTCTTTTTTATTTCTATGCTCCTTCCTTTTTTTCTCTCAACACTTCATTCTTTTCTTCCTTCCTTTTCCTTCTTTTACATCTTTTGTCCTTATTTTCTGTGTTCCTTTGTACCCTATTTCTTTTGTTCTTCGCTTTTCCTTCCTTCTTTCCTTCTTTGCATTTACTTCATTTCCTTTGTGCTGTCTCACTCTTTTTGCCTCTAACTTATCTTTTATTTGCCATTTTAATAATCATAATCTTTCTTTCTCTCTGTCACCGTTTTAGGCTGCTTTTAGCTTTTCTTTTGGTCGCCACCCCACAGATGTGTTATTGTAGTTTATTCTTGCAGAATGCATTTGTTTCTCCTTCTAACTTGTGATGAAAGGCGAGCCAGAGATGAAAATTAAAAAGAGCCACAAAACAATTTAATTGGCTCCAGTAGCACCCCAACTTCAGCTGGTAAAGCGGGTGGTTCACTACACCCTTGTGACACTAAGGTCTGTTTTGGCACTTAGGTCCTGATTTTGACTTTGGCCAGGAATGTTCTGATGAGTGCGCTCTGAAGGTCCAATATGTATACCTCTTGCCAGCCTTTGTGTGTGGGGATTCCCTATACTACTCCAACATCCAGTTCTGGAAAGTTCTTCCCTTCCCCAGTCAAGGCTCCAAGAAGTTTTGAGTGACAAAAGTCTGGTGTCAATTTCCTTTGTGTGTGCTGGAGGCAAGCCCTTTGAAGTGCAAGTAGGGCAGGGCACAGCTCTGCCCCCAGCCATCCTGGCAGGATGACCCATCCTGTCAGCATCTAGTCTCCTTTGTGTCACTGTCTGTGAGGAATTCACAAACCTCAACAGCAGAGTCATTCACAGTCATGTGGCCCAAGACACTGGCAGAAGGAACAAATGGTTAGGACAAGAAAATACCAACTTTCTAAAAAAGGCATTTTCAGAATTGTGACCTAAACTTTGACATTATCATTACAGTGGAGTTTACATTACAATTCATTTGATTGTAAACAGTATATTTCTATCTGCTCCGAATCCAAAGTTTTCACTTAATAAATGTAATAAGCTAATCCAGTGTTGAGGGAGAGATTGGCCTTAATTTAGGGGTGACATATATATCAAAAAAGAAGGGTTAGGCCTTGCAAAATGTTTATTTTGCCAGGCCGAAATGGCAGTTTAAAACTGCACTACAGGTTATAGTTACGGGCCTGAGACATGTTTTGAAAGTCTACTTTAGTGGGTGGCACAGAGAGTGCTGCAGACCTACTAGTAGTGTTTAATTTACAGGCCCTTGCTACATATAATACCACTTGCTAGGATTTACAAGTAAATTAAATGTGCCAATTAAATATAGGCCAATTTAACAATATTTGAAGGAGAGATCACAAGCATTTTAGCACTGGCTAGCAGCGGTAAACTGTGAGTGCTAATACCGACAAAAACAAATTCAAAAGGAACAATTGATGGATGGAATGCTGAACAATGCAAACATTCACCCCAAGTCACAAAGATCTGGGTTTAATCCATCGTTCTTTTGCTCTCCACGCCACCCCAGTTTGGACCCAGCCATATGCAAATCAGTCTTGACCCTGCTCCTCATGGGAACAGTCCAGCTCAAACTGCCAAGCCAGGTCCTCCCTGGACCGGAAACAAGCATCCTGGGACTGATTTCAGGGCATCAGGCATCACCCCTCATCAGCCCGTCTAGCTTGAATCCAGTGGAGCAGTGAGCACGGGACCCACGTCTGGGCATACCCTTCCTATTTAGGGCAACAACAGAAAAGGAACAATTGATGGATGGAATGCTGAACAATGCAAATATTCAGTCACAAAGATCTGGTTTTAATCCAGCATTCTTTTGCTCACCACGCCACCCCAGTTTGGACCCAGCCCACAAATTCAGCAAACCAGGAAGAGTGAAGGCCAAACATTTGGGGAGAATACCAAAGCAAGGATATCACGTCTAACAGCATTTATCCACCACGAAGAAGAAGCCCAAGTTTGACATCCAGGACACCGTGCAGAATTCTAAAAAGCTTTTTGCCGCTGCCCATGCTCCACACTACCTTCAAGCCACAGGTAACCCTTCTGGGTCACCGCAAGAACAGAAGAGGTGGAGAGGCTCCGGCTACACCAGAGCTCCTCTTACTGTAATTATGTTGGAGTGAAGCACATAAGAGACTGTTTCCTCTTCTAAATTTGCACAACCTTAGGTGAGTTCTTGGTACTGTCTTCCACATGAAAGTGACAGCCGCGTCCTTTGACTGTTTCTTCAAAATGATGATTATCAAACAGATACTACCATGAATCACAAGCCTAGGGAGTACTACAGCGCAGATGATTTTGGTAGCATACAGTTTGGATTACTAAATTAATATCTACATCGGCCTTCCAAAATACCACCAGGTGGTATGGAATCCTTCCACTCAGCTGGTATTTGGTACTTGGTGCTCTGAGTCTGCTACTCAACATTGCAAGTACAGTAGAGTCATTTTCTTGACCTGTTTGGGCGAGATTCAGAGTAAAATTTAGTCACACCGTCAGCTGCTCCATGCATTCCTCCCACTAGTCCCTTCTGGTTATTCCTCTTTTAAGGGTTCTATGCTTGAATATTGAGGGCAAAAACATGTTACCAAAATATCTTGGCCAGAAGTCTGACTACCCAAAAATCCTGAAAGTAAGGATATTTAGGTGAGTATAGTTTTGCTAATCTTAACTCTGCAACTATGACTCCTGAAGATATATATTGCTGAGGTACAACTGTGTGAAGTTAAGTAGTTAACCTACACTTACCTATATAATTTAACATTCACAATATTAGGGTAGTCGATATTCTGGCTACAATATTTTGGAAGCGCAATATTTAAAACTCTGTATTGAGGAAGCATATCTCCTAAGAGGTGAAGACTGGGATCCCCTTTCATTTCTGTCCGAAACTCTCTTTCTGGGTTTCTTAGATCTTTCCACAACTAATGTGTGTTAAGAAAAACATGAATCGTACTTGTGTTTCAATCACTAAAACTTCTTTACTTTTTCCCAGAAGCTCTCCTTGGTCTGTCAAACAGTGCCAAGAAAACAAATGGCTAAACGCTGCACTGTCAAACAAAACACTTATCTAATCGTGGTGCTGGTCTCTATTTCTAGGAATGTGTTGCGGATTTGAGGGAAGGTGAGCCCTGACCTACTGGGGATGAGTAGCTCTAAAGGGAAGAGTTATGGAGGAGGAAAGAGGCCTAGCTGTTGAATCATGCACTTCTAGTTTTCATATGTGAACATTATTTCTCTGTTATATGTGGGTCCTTTTTTTGCACATTGACATAAAAGGCTTGATTCTCTAGTAGATTTGTGATTTTCCTTTGCTCAATCTTTTCTAGTCAGGTCAATGTTTTTTATATTTAATCTATGTTTAGTGTATTGGACTTTCTTTTCTTTAAGACCTGTTTGTCTCATCTTCACTGAGTTGAATTGGTGTTTTTCTTCCCGCTGTAGAATTTATTTTTCTTCCTGCTAATACACAGGTCTTTCCTGCCATAGCCTGTTTTAGTCCCTATCTTGTCTTTAATAGTTTAGATTTACTTGTGCCATGCCTTGGATTTTTTCCCATTTCCATTGCCGCTGTTTTGTGTACTGAGGCTTCTCACGTACATTTTCATTCATCTGTGTATTGCTAGTTACTGTGCAGATGCCTTAAGACTGTATCAACATACGAGAGCTAACCAAAATATGGTAAAGAACGATGCCCGAGGGTGCTAAATAGCCCTGACATTGGATTTATACCTGTCTGGAAATGATCCTTTCTTTAAAATGGATGCAAGAGATAGCCTTAGTGAGTTGATCCCCAGCCGATACTCTGCCTGGTTTTTCCGAGATGCCTAGGGGGATCAGGGGCAAGTGATGCCCTCTTGTGGTTCTAGACTGCCATAGGAAGTGGTCGCTTTTTGCCAAGGTGGCTTAGGGTATATTCCACAGGGGCAGTGCTTAATTTGTAAAATATTAAGTGCCAGGGCTCTGACCAGGAGGCCACTGAGACTTGAACCACACATCG
The DNA here is from genome assembly GCA_963921515.1 of Calotriton arnoldi. Taxonomy (NCBI): domain Eukaryota; kingdom Metazoa; phylum Chordata; class Amphibia; order Caudata; family Salamandridae; genus Calotriton; species Calotriton arnoldi. The sequence goes on along the minus strand of CAWUFW010002639.1, from coordinate 303,486 downwards.
CCCTTGTCATCGCTGCCAAAACAACTACTGACCATCTCTCTTGTATGTAAATGCGACAGTTCAGATTTTTCCAGGTCCCCAAAGCTAAAGGAATGTCTTGGGAGGCAGGTATTAGCACTATTTTAATGTATATTGTATTCCTAAACAACCGTTGTTCTGCTCATCTCTAAATTAGATGAGCAGCGCCCCCATGTGGTAGACTGTCAACACCGTACTTAGAACAGTTAGGTGCCGGTGCTGAGCACGGAAACCAATTAAGTGCCGGTGCTGAGCACTGGAAAGCACCAGCTCAAATTAAGCACTGCACAGGGGCCTCTGCCAAGCTGTCACTGCCATTGACGTCTGAATGGGTGTGACAGAAGATTGGCTGAGGAGACAACATTCAGAGGAAACCTGCAGGAGAGGAGCAAGGACGTAGTTTCGGGGGGGGGGAACTTGGTGTTTGGGTTGTTACACCTCCCTAATAAATGTATTTTCATTTTTCAGGTGAATAGTTGGGTACAGGTGCTTTCAGTCGGGTATGGTGAGGGGTCTGTCGGATTTCACCTGGGATTTTTGCATACATACACTGACAAAAACACACGCACTCTCTCTCATCTCTGTTTTGAAAGCCTTAAAAAATGTTTATTTTACAAAATATTGTGTTTCTCTCATATAGTACTCCTATTAATTCATATTCCTCTCCCTTTCCACTGCCACGTAAGCCTCACTCATGCACGGTGCTTGTCATATAATGTATTTTAACATTATATGCCAGCTTGATGGTCGGGAAATCTGATGCTCATACCCCCCCTAATCTTATTGAACAAGCTACACCCCTGGAGAGGAGTGTTTCTCCAGGTGCATAAACACTGAGGTGGGTCGCCGACTTAGGCCATATGCTGAGCTTCAGGTTGTCCAGGGAGAGCTCTGGGATTGTCAAAGAGATTAAAGTCCAAGGGCTGTGGTGAATTACCTTTATTGTGACTGATAGCCCAAGGATGAGGCAATCTGACTTAGTAAATGGTTATACTTGGATGGAAGAAGTGAAAAAGAAGACTTGTCACTTCACAGTGAATCAGGCAGGGCACTGGGCATGGGCAGGAGAACGACAGATTGTTGAAAGGAGGCTGGGGCATTGAAGTAGGCTGGTAAAGTGTCATGAACAATTGGCACTCTGAATGCACTGAGAGGGATTGTTATGATGGCTCTGTTTTCATCGATGGAAATGGGGAGGACGGTGTGGAACAGCACCATTGTCAGGACAATGTTCTAGGTGGTTGTTGAAATGATGAAGTCTTGGAGCTATATTTGAAGTTCATATGTTTAATCAGGAACACAGCGTATCAGTACAGCACCCACTGTACAGCAGGATGCCCAGCTCTGGAATGAGTGATTCATGAGATGGCATGCATCACTACATTCCATAACATAGCAGGGTTCCATGCATCTCTAAGATTACAACACATCCCCCTTCCAATAAGGGAGGAAACAAATAAACAAAGAGAACAAAATGTCAAAATGCAGTAAGGAACAACAAGAAAAGTTGAAAAATCCTGCAAAAGGAAACATGGTAAAATAGAAACATTGCATCAATATAAGACATAGTCTCTTAGCTTCACAGGCAGATTTCTACACCTACCAGAGGAAGTGTCAGCTTTCCTGTTGCAAGTATCCTCACTCAAGAAGTCATAGCCATCAGAGAAACTACTCTCATATGGTGCATGTATATTTGAGGATTTCCCAGTATATCTCACCAGTCTAGACATGCTCCACATGCAACCCGTGTCAACCTTCACAGCATTCTTTCTGATGGCAACAATGGTGAAAGGACCCATGAAGCTAGAATTCCCCTTTGGAGTATGTCTTGGACTTTTCACCATAACCCTGTCACCGAGGCACCACTTCTTGCTTTTCACACGCATCTTGGAGTCATAACTCAATTTGTATTTTTGCTGATAATCAGAAATACTAGAACGCCTCGTTTCAACAGAAATACCCACATCACTACATGCAGGCAGCCAAGACGGGTTTAACTTCGAAAAAGCCTTCCTTCCCCTCAAGGCCTCGAAAGGAGACCTCTGCGTGACTACATTAGGAGTAGTACGGTGTGCCCACCATGTATCTCTCAAGACACTGCTGAAAGACAACTTTGATTCAAGAGCACGCTGAGCACAACCTTTGACAACCCGGTTCATCCTCTCGGTCAAACCATTGGCCTGCGGTGTATATAAGTCCGTTTTCTGGTGAATTATATTGAGATCCTTAAGGAACTTGCACATCTCATGAGACACAAATTTTACCCCATTGTCCGTGACCAAAAATTTAGGCACACCCTCAGACACAAATACATCTCCAAGGAAGTCGATAACAGTTTTAGTGTTCACAGTGGAGACACGCTTAGTAACCACCCACTTGGAGGTGTAGTCCAGTAGCAAAAGGACAAAACGTTCGTAGGAGGGCAAAAGTTCAAAAGGACCTATAATATCTAAGCCCAATTTTGACCACACAACATCAGGGACCTCTACAGGAGATAAGGGCGCATGATTAGGAATGCGAGACTTATCGCTGGAGGCACACGACACACAGTCCTTAACAACATTTTCAGTCATGTGATCCATACCGGGCCACCAGTATCTTTCCCTCACTCGAGCTTTGGTGAGACTTCTTCCCAAGTGACCCTATGTTAATTATCCTGTCCCTGAATTCAACGGGAGGAATCACTCTGTCTCCCCTCATGAGATTGCCACAATAAAACAACAATTCATCTCTCACAGACCAATATGCTTTCATTTCTTGATCTAAAGCCTTGTAGTCAGGCCACCCCTGGCTAGTCCACATCCTGAGAGAAGAAAGAATTGTGTCTTTCTTTACACCATCCAACCATTCTCCACTGGACAGGGCTGGCTCAGCAACCCAACATACACTCTCAATTTCAGCATCATTCTGTTCGTACTCAAGAGGCAACCGAGAGAGACAATCGGCGGACTTGTTGCTGGAGCCAGGTATATATTGTACACGAAAGTTATATTCCTGGAGACCTTCACTCCAGCGCCTGAGTCTGCGTGTGATATGTTCACTGTGACGGCACGAAAAGATTTGAACTAAGGGGCGATGATCTGTCCCAACCAAAAATGGGATACCCCAGAGATAAAACTTAAAGTGCTGCACTGCCCAAAACACACTCAAGGCCTCTCTCTCAATACACGAGTAATTGGCTTCCGCGTCCCTGAGAGCCCTAGAGGCAAAAGCGACTGCCCTCTCCTCCCCATCCACAACTTGGGAGAGTACCGCCCCTAACCCCTTGAGGCTGGCATCAGTGGTTAAGATGGTCTTTCGGTTGACATCAAAATGTCCTAGGGTGGGCATCCTCCCAATTTCAGATTTAATGTTATCAAACGCTCTTTGGCAGTCATCAGACCACAGGAAATGCGTACCCTTCTTAAGCAAAGCCCTGATGGGTTCAGTCACACTAGCAAATCCTTGCACAAAGTAGGAATAGAACTCAGCGAGTCCCAAGAATGAGCTCACTTGTTCCTTATCTTTAGGGGTGGGGGCCTTCACGATACTCTCAGCAAGTTCTAACTTGGGTTGGATCCCTTCTCCTGAGATCACATGTCCTAAATATGTAACTGATCTCAACCCAATGCGACCTTTTTGTTTCTTTACAGTAAGCCCCCTCTCCTTCAACTTCTCCAAAACACAGGTTAGTGTCTCACCATGTTCTGCTTCACTTTTGCCATAGACCAAGATGTCGTCCTGGAAGAACATGATGTTGGGTATTCCTTCCAGGACCATCTTCATGACCCTCTGGAAACATGCAGCCGCTGATGCCAATCCGTAAGGCATTCTTAGGAAGCGGTAAGCTCCCAGAGGTGTCACGAAAGATTTAAGATGCCTCGAGTCTTTGTGTAGGAGAATTTGGTGATAGGCTGATGATAAGTCTAACACACTGAAAATCCGGGCTCCTTTGAGCATGCTAAGGGACTCCGAAATATAGGGCAGGGGTTGGCAATCCACCCAAATCCATTCGTTCAAACCCCTCAAGTCTACACACATCCTGACGCTGGCACCACCATCTTTAGGGGCCAAAACAATGGGGGCCAACCATTCTGAAGCTTCTATCTCCTCAATGACCCCCAAACTTAACAGTCTTTTGAGCTCAGTTTCCAAGGGTCCCATCATCATATTGGGCACTCTTCTCACTTTATGCACACAGGGTACAGCCCTTTCTTTGAGAACAATTCAGTGCTCGAACCCTTTAAGACAACCCAAGGTATCCGCAAAGACTTCAGGAAACCTATTGAAGTACTCACTACCTTGATCTTCATAGTCCACCAACATGACTTGATCTCTGGGATCTCTTGCGCTGGGATTGAGCATGATACCTAAATCACGCTGGTGTCTCCATCCCAACAAATTGTCCGCTCTTTCAGCCACGTAGACTTTACCAATAGTACGTCTATTTTTAAACTGGATACAAGCCTCAACATATCCAAGGACATTCATTTTTGCACCACCATAACTGACAGGATTTATGTCAGGTGGTGACAATGTCATGCTGTCCAACCCCACAATCTCATCCCATTGTTTGTTGCTGACCATGGTGAAAGGCGAACCAGATTCAGCCAGCACAACAAAGTCATGACCGTCTACTAAGATGCTGCACTCAGGCATTGTTATTTTCCCTGCATCGACTTCACCATCATTATCGCTGATACTTAGAACTACAGTGCGCACCGTCTCAGCCCCTTTCTCTGGGTTACGAGCTTTTGTAGATGACTTGCAAACTCGAGCATAATGTCCTTTGACACCACATTTGTTGCACACTGACTCTCTGGCATAGCAAAGAGGATAGTTGGAGAAGTGTGAGAAACTCCCACACCTAAAACACTTAGGTTTAGGAAACTCCCCTGGGGCTTTGTCGTTGGCACTACTATTAGTATTAGAAGAACGAACTTCACGTTCTGTTTTCGCCAGAAATCCTTTGAGAGGACCACGCATGTGTGTATTCTTCTCCGAAGCTTTATACTTGTCCACAGGTGAGACTTTGGCTACATTGTCACAAGCCTCCAAGGTGTCACAATCCACCAGAGCATGAACGTCACCTTGCCCCTCCTTCTTATCCTCACGGTTTTTCCTCATCTCTTTCACCCAAGTAGAAGTATTCTCCATACCTTCTACAATGGAAACAGCTTCAGCCAACGACGGGTTTTTTGACAAAGGTTTTTCCTGAACTCGAGTGCTGTTGGTGCACCTCACCAATTGATCTCTGACTAAGGAGTCAGAGAGCTCACCAAATTCACAAGTCTGTGCCAGAGTCTTAAGGGAGGCAACATAACTTCCTACCCGCTCAGCCGGACCTTGGACCCTGGTAAAGAACTTGTGCCTTTCTAGGACAACATTAATGCGGGGACCAAAATATTTCTCCAACATAGTCATAGACATCTCGTAAACAACAGCCGGTTCTCCATCCCCATTACCAACTGGAATGAGATCCATACTATCATAAATATTTCTTCCTTCTACACCTAAATTGTGGAGAAGAATAGCTTGCTTCCTAAATGCTGAAAACTTCTCCCCACCAATTGCCACAATGTAAGAGTCGAATAAATTTCTCCATCTCTTCCAAGGAAGGATCGGTTCACCCTTCTCTGATAAAAAGGCCGGGGGCTGGGACATGCTTGTTGTGGCAGCCATGATAATATTTGAAATACAGTTCGAAATTGGAGAAAGAACAAGTCAACTTGAGATAATTAAAAGTAAATAGACTGGAAATGCAACCAATTGAAGAGCCAACAGTTAAAATCCAAAATTTGACTGCAGTAGTCCTTGTAGAAATTGTTGGCAAATAGCAAGAAAACAAGACCGCTGGAACATTGGGTGATTCCAAAGATAAAAATGTACTGTATAAAACAATGTCACTGCTGTACTCGAGGCAAGTTTAAAGCATTCAAACACTGCCAACTCTCACCGTGTACTGAGATTCTAGCGTGGGAATCGATAAGCAATGAGGAAAACGATGTCTGTCCTGACGAGATGAAATATTATTTAAATCAGCTGCACATCGCGTGAATACAGCGTAAATGCGTGCTTGAGATCGGCATGCGTTCCAGCATGCGCTCCACAATAAACAAAAAACTGGATCCAAGATGGCCGCACGCCGCGTAGTCACAGCGTGATTGCGTGCTGGAGTGCGGCGTGCGTTCCAGTGACGTGAAACAGTATGATGGAGGCTCAGCGCGAGGGAGCAAAGCTCGAGCTTGAGAAAAGGCAGTTAAGCAGGTAAGCCTCACGTTTCTCAACAGCAACCTCGCGCTCACCTAAAATTGGTTTAGTTATAAAAACAAGGTAAAACTCACAGTTCTCGGGGTGACAGCAGTCAATGTCACAGCCTCGTTTCATCAAAACAGTAATGAAAGCAGTGGCGCAGATCCACAATAATGGCACAGTCCATAAGACGAAGTTGGCAAACAGGGGAGTCGGTGCTGAGAGTGCCTGTCCCCAATCAGGCAAAAGCTTCTCGTCGCCAGTGTTGAAATGATGATGTCTTGGAGCTATATTTGAAGTTCATATGTTTAATCAGGAACACAGCGTATCAGTACAGCACCAACTGTACAGCAGGATGCCCAGCTCTGGAATGAGTGATTCATGAGATGGCATGCATCACTACATTCCATAACATAGCAGGGTTCCATGCATCTCTAAGATTACAACAGTGGTTCACTTGTTTCTTCCGGGGGTTGAGTAAATGTGTACTGTGTGGTCAGAACAATGTATTTCCAAGTGTAGAGGTACAAAGGAAAAGAGTGCAGTCTGGGAGACAGGAGATACAGCACCCTAGAGAACAGGGCTACATTTACCAGAGTATCCCAAATACACTTAGGGCCTGAATCAGATCTTGGCGGAAGGGTTACTCTGTCACAGCAGTGAAGGATATCCCGTCCTCCAAAATATAAATGCCATTATATCCTATGCGATTATATATGCTGGCGGGATATCCATCACGATCTTAATCAGGCCCTTAGTCTAATAAACACAAAGGCCGTTTTTCACCACAATACTCAACCCTTCCTCTTCTACGTCTGAACACAAAATGTTGCCCTCCTCTGCCTCCTCTGGTGCCTCACATGACAAAATCAGAGTGTAATAAATTCATGACATTATTAAGTTCAACATGGTGGAGAGCTATGGCGTACCTGGGGAGAAGTCTTATAGCGACACCAGGCAAGTTTTCAGCGAGACACAAAAAAACTAGAGTGCTGATCTTTGTGAGAGGTATTCAATCATGTAAGCTAGCCACCATATATTTGTGATGACACACAGTTGTCTTAGGTTAGGTAATAACCCTTACAATCCAATGACTCCATTCTGCTGCAGCTGACAGCCAGTTCCCCCTCAGAACCCAAATGGCACTCCAAGAATGTGGCACTAGGTCTCCCCCATCAGCTCACTGCTGATGTGGCTTGCGAAGTTTGGGTTAGGAGCAGCGTGGTCCTGCGCTGCCCAAGCAGCGGAGATCAGTGGAATCCATTTCCTCATCCCCGCGTTTTGGATATTGCATTGCATTGCAGAGCAAGAGGAGATGCTAGAGGCAAACGGCAGCAAATATAATTCAGCGGAACCTCCCGGAGCAGGTATTCAGAATCATGGAGCCCTCTTCGGCTACAGCCTGCAGCCTTTCCCTGCTGGAAGAATCCGAGCTTAAAAAAGTGACTGAATCCTCACCTGGCGAAGGTGCCAAAAGCATTCGACTAGCGCAGGACCTTCTCTAGGCCTTTTTCCACTCTGAGATTTCCCACCAAAAGTCAACAGCTTCACTGAGACCTTGCCCACCGCTATCCAATGAGGTGAATCCCTTTTCAGTCACAGCCAACTTCCTTGTCCAGCTGAAGATTTATGACTCCCATTTCAGAGACTACATCTGAAGGTAAAACTTCCAACTGGGTCAAACCTGTTTCTGTATCTGACCTGCGCTCCATCACGGATGGCCTTGACATGCGCCTAGGTGCAAGTCAAGTGCAACCACATTACCATGGTTGGAGCTTAACATTTTTTGGTGCTATTTTCGCTTTTAAAATGTAAAAATTGCTATGGAAAAGCTTTGAGCAGGGCCAACCCACCTTTGTTGGATCAGGTTGGCAAGGTGGTCCGGGTCCTTTGGAGGTCTTTGGAGCCCAAAACATTCTAAATCTTATGTTTCGAGAAAAGTTAGGAAGAAAACACTGTGACAAAAACCAAGGGCCCAGGACCTTGGGGACAGCACTTGGGGATCAAGATTCAGTCCAGCAAAAGCCAGCAGCAGTGTATAGGGCAGGTCCAGTTGGAACTGGTCAGCTGGAACTCCAGATTACCTTACTAGAATTTCGTCATTTTGGTGTCATTTTATTTATTAAAATGTCATCTATTTTTCTAAATTTCTTTGGGATTTTTCTTGTGTTGTGTTTTAACTTTATTACATTTTTGGTACTGCATATCTACTTTACACATTTCCTCTAAGTTAAGCCTGTCTGCTGTGCCCCTCCACACCAATAGGGTAAAAGTTCCAGTGGCATCACTACCCAACTTTGCAGCACTTCCTGTGTGCCCTACTGCAATCAATGCCACAATATTCCTCTCTGCCTAAATCCAATATGGTAAACCCTTCTCCCCTTGTGCAGAGCCTGTGGTGTAGGGTGTGGCCAGGGAAATGAGCAGCCCCTCCTCTTTGGTTATTCTAAACCAGTTCTGGGAGCAGCTCCTCTCCCACTGAGATTGGTGCCTACCTGACTAGAGGAACAAAAGAAGTGCCCTGCCCAGGTGTCAGATAACATTTGCCTGTAACAGCTTAAGCCTCTATGAAGTTAATTAAGTTCTTGGGCACAGCCCAGATGGTCATCCTGCCAGAGGAACAGAACACCTACCCACAACTAAGACCTTTGTTTCAGTTTTGGGAACAAGTTCATACCTCATCGAAGGGGCTATTCAGCTGCCAGTTGACAGTTAAAGCTCATGCAGACGGGCCTCCTGAAACTTTAGACAGGGAAAAGGTAACTTTCTAAAAGTATCTTGTCCAAAATATTTATTAAAATCTTGACTTCACCAGCGAATTGCTCTTGTAATAAATATTCCAAAAATGAAAGTTGTAGCTGTTTCCTAGGCGTTTATAACATTTTTAAATGTTATATTGTATTCAATGCTTTCACATGGAACAGCTAACCCTGCTACAGTGAAATTAGCTTTTGGGGGTTTTCACTGTAGGGACATGTTTAACATTACATTTTACATGTCCTACTTTTAAATGCCATGCACCCTCCTTTATGAGCAGTAAGACTTACTAAGGGGTGACTAATTCATATTTAAAAGGAAAGCTTAGGCCTGTCAAAAGGGGTATTTTGACAGGTTCTATATGCACTTTAAAACTGCACAGCCAAGCTACACAGGGTAGACTAGCAGTCGTGTTTACACTGTCACTGTAGTGGATGGCACAGTTTAACTTACAGGCCCTTCATGCACTTCAGTACCATATACTAGGGACTTATAGGTAAGTTAAATAGTAAATATTAATAGTGGTATGCCAATTCCATCATATTGAAATAATGAGCACAGTCACTTTACCACTGGTTACCATGGGTAAAATGCTTAGGGTTCTACAGTCAGGAAAAACAGTCAAGGCAAAAATCTGGGGGTTCCCCATGGAAAAAGATAGTAATTTCAGACAGGAATAATGTACAAAGGCTGCAGTTGCATTGACAGCTGACGTCCTCATGTTATTGGCCAGGATAAAAACAATACAGGGGCAGTAGTAATTGGAAAGCAAAGCTATGGCAATCTAATTGTTATAATACACTTTTGGGAGGTAGGAAGTAAGATCCACAGTCAGCAAATCATCTGCTTGTGTGGAGGCTTATCATATTTAAATGGTGATGTTATAATCTGGCACTTGGTACATTCCGTCCCCCCCCCTCTTTGTCCCTTTGGTTCATGCTTACCTTTGTTGCGAAGATTCCACAGCTGACTCCAGCTGACTGGACTTGTGGTGGTGAAGCTGAATAAAGTCTTCTTCAACACTTACTTGTGTTGTATCTTCAATTGTATCAGGTTACCATTTGAGGACAGAAGTAATGTATCTATGTAAGCATAGGTGACATGATATTCGGCTGCATGCACATAAACATCATTATCAGGCTTCCACACCAGCACCCAGTCCCACTTACAAAAGCGCTTAATTGCTGTGGTGGTGTTTTAGGACATTTGTATCTCATGTAATAGACTATTGGCACCTTCAGTTTGTGTGTAATGGGAGAATAAAACTTCAAGAAACAGAAGACAAACAACCCTACATTAAATGTGTGCACCGTGCATGGAAAAGCTCTACAGTAAATTATTCTATATGAAAGGCTCCCTGTTTTTCAATTTCTACCTAAATAAGTGTTTCCTATGGAATAAAACATACTATACTTCAATTTTCTTGTAAATAGTACAAGTTGGGTCTTCTCGCGTCAGCCATTGTTTTGAGATGGTGTCAGTTACACCGGATCAGCCCAGAGGAGTATATCTCTCTCAACGTTGTGCTATTTTTTACTGGAGGTATTATTTCTTTGCATGACTGAGACAGGGACTATTTGGTGACCAGTGAAGCCATGTTGAAAGCACTGTTCCCGCTAAGGTGCACGTGCGGGCGCGCGCTCCCCTCTGTTTCCCCGAGCGCGCAGTGCTGTGTGTGAAGTGCTCACACACAGCACATCTCGGGAGAGCGTTGGTGCGCCAAAAGGCAGAAAATTCTCCTGCATTTGCTGCCTTTCTTTTCTAAATAGGGCACGGCTGCGGGGTTGATTGTGGGCCTTTGAAAGTATTTATGTTCAATGCAGCCCATGACGGGTGCTGTGATTAACATAAATACTTTCAAAGCAAATCAGCTCAGCCCCGCTCTATTTATAAATAAATGCAGCAAGTCTATAAACACGAGGTGTGCTTTCAGAATCATATCATCTGAAAGCACACGTTCGTGCTTTTAAACTTGATGCATTTCTTTTCTAAATAGAGCGGGGCTGTGGGGCTGATTGTTTGCCTTTTGAAAGTATTTATGTTAAAAATGCAGCCCTTGACAGGCGCTGTGATTAACATAAAAACTTTCAAAAGGCCTACAATCAGCCCCACAGCCATTAAGAAAAGAAAGGCAGCAAGTCTACAAACACAACGTGTGTTTTCAGAATCGTCTGAAAGCACACATTGTGCTTTTAAACTTGATGCATTTATTTTCTTACAGTGCGGCTGCGGGGCTGATTGTGGGCCTTTTGAAAGTATTTATGTTAATCACAGCGCTCGTCAAGGGCTGCATTTTTAACTTAAATTCTTTCAAAAGGTGTATGGGGCCAAGGGGAGGGGGCTAGTTCCCCACTTAGTCCTACCATCCCTGATCAAATTCATCCCCCTTGGTCTATGATGCCAACCCCATGCTTCTACATACACAGTCGTTCATCTCTGATCCTCCTTATGCCTCTAATCAAACAATGTACTCCTCACCTGCTGCCTGTTTGGACAGTCGCTGATTTTGCACATGCACCAGCAGAGTAGCATCAGGAGAAGTCACTTGACCCTTGAATTTGGCGAGGAGGTGGTAACATCCGTGAGGCAGATGGGTGCGGTTGTCAGTGATGGCCTCGGATAAAGCATCCAAAGATGCTCCATACACCTCTGTGGAATGCAGTAAAGAGAGATGTCTTTCTACTGTAAAAGCAACACAATTTACATTCTACCCAAATGCTTACTTGAAGTAAGAGCTATATATAATATGTAGATGTTCTTTAACATGCTAGATGTTGTTTTAAAAGAATATAAATGTTTCTGTGGAAAGAAGCTACATAAAGCTATTTAAAAATTAATTGTCTTTAAAATGAACACCTAACAAATATTAAACAGCTTTTAGACTATTGTTTCGATCATGGCTCAAGTGAGTCTTTCTTTCTTATTATAGTAGTGTTATTTTTAATTTTGAAAAGCACTGTTGTCAAACTTGGGCTAGTTCAGTCCCGCCTTGTACGAATGGGCTATTTTGTGAACATGGTTGTTTTTTATGTCAGACTAGACCTACTGATCCTGCTTCAAACACTAACAGTGTCTCTTCCCCTTTCCACCATCCAGTCTTACATGACACTGCACTTTTCCTATCACAGGTCAGCATTAATGTCCACCACAGATCTAATGTAGTGACAGTTTGCATTGCCCATCTCCTGAGTGCCCACATTACTCAGTCATTAGAGGCTTCAGCACTTCCTTGTCACTGCAGCTGTGAGTTCCTGAGCCAGTAATGTTCCGCCATCTCCCCTATGCACATGCTCATGCTCGGTGTGCACGCTTACTTCCTCCGTGTGCCCCTCTCTTTTCCCTGTGAACCCGGTGCCCCACTTTTCCTTCCACTGTGACCCTCTCTGATGCGCCCTGTACCCACATCCTACTCCTTGTGTGCCCAATTCTTTGGCCTCCCCACTGTCACTGTGGGGAGATGACATGCCATCCATCTCTGCACCCCGTACTGCTCTCTGTCATCACCCTCATATAGTCACTCTTCCCTGTCCCCCTATATGCCTCTATGTCCTCTCCACTGATAGGGACGGGTTCCTCCCTACAAATTTTTCCTTGGAACCCTTGATTAATGGATCTTTATTACCTGCTGAGAAGTGTAGAAGGGAGAAACTAACAAATCTTAAGAATCATGGCTGAAGAATCACAGACTCTGAATTCCAAGTTAGTGGGTTTATTACAAAGCCAAAAATTACTGGACCTACAGACACCTCAAGACGAGGTTGTAGAAATACATTGGAACTAATACAAATCGGAATCTATGGGCGAGATTGAAACGCTGCATCATGAAAAGAATGACAAATTCAAGAACCAGAACGCAGGCAATGATTGCCCCCATGTCAAGATCAGTCTTCATTTGGGCTTGGTGAGTGAAAAGCATTAGTCTGTTCCTACTCTACTACTACCGTGACATCCCTACTTAGTATTCCCCAGGCAAGATCAAGAAAAAGGTGTCAGCGCGTGAAGACTTCCTAAGAAGTGCATGCACATTATATGGGTCAAGTAGCCAAAGCTGCTCCTTCCCTCTCCATCGATCTCCTCACCTCTCTCATGACTCAACCCCCGGGGCACTGTCCCTAATACAAAACGCAAAAACGTAGAACACGCCCAAAGATCACCTCATCTCGCTGAGCACTCCTCATAGGTAATTTCCCATTTAGTTTCGATACTCCCTTCTCCTAGCTCGATGACCTTCATTCCCAGGCCTCCTTCAGTGAGAAAGAACACCATCTCCCAATTATCAGCATTCCTTGCATAAAAGTATCCTCTCCTCTCCGAGCCTAACTCCTAAAACAAAAGGCGTTATTCTGACTAACAAAGACGACTTTCTCCACCTGCAACAGAAACGCGAGAACAGAACAAATCTATCATGCACGTGAAAGGCGGCTTTGCCCCTCTACGAGAGCAAGCAGGGAGAATACATTTCAGGCCTACAGAAATCGGCCAACATAAGAGTGAAGCACATAGGCCCTTCGAAAATACACATAAATTAACATTTCATTTAAGTACTTCTAAACCGTCATATTACATAAACACATCAACTACGTAAATCATTGTGAGTAATCTGTGAAATCCTATACATTAATATTCAATTAGACACATCTATGTGCAAGTTTCAATATGGTGCACTTTTAATTCAATGTATTACATTACAATGAGCAAATTTCATCAATTAATAGCAACCGAATACTAAGGATTACATTATTCAGAACACGACTGCCTCGTTTGTTTCTTTACATGTTATGAAATTATTCTATCACTCCACTTTCACATGTTATTACCGAGTACATTCTAATAGCCAAATGTTAACACAACAAAGGCATAAATGTAGGTGCAGACTATTCGTGATAATGATGCACCCCTACAAATGAAAAAGCACCATCGCGCTCCATCACCACTTTCCCAGTATCTATTGCCCCCTCATTTTAAACCCTACCTCTCTGATCCCTGCAGTTCCTGTCAAACTCTCTGAACAAACATGGGGCTGAAGACTGGAAGCGAGCCCCATTTCCACTGCAACCTCTGCTCCCTCCCAGCATATCATATCACTGCTGCAATACTCGCTTTCCACCGATGCACTTCCTAGAACATCCAGGGGAAAGCTGTAGGCAAGTGTGTTTGTGTCACCATAAAGACAGGGAACAGAAAAACAGGCAGCGCAAAGAGTTACTTTCTGTGCCCCATCATCTAAAAAGGGAAATATCCTAGTCATTTTAATATTAAAGAGCTATCAAAACAACCTTTATCCCAGAGCTCACTTGGGAAAGTTGAGAGCTGTACATAATCCTGCTATGGTTCTCAAATAACAAGTCATACATCTGTGATTTTCAAACTGGGGGCAGGCAGACTTGGGCATGAAGGTGGACTGAAGGTTTCTTAGCCATCTCACAAGTCACACGTAGCTTCCAAGTGGCCCCATGTCATATGCGACGCAAAAGCGTGTTCCTGTTTTTTACCCTGAGCGGCGCCCAGCAGCAGTAGATGTGGCGGACACTTGGAGGTCAAATTTACTATTCTAACTCCAGTCCATGAATATTTGGGGAAATAGCAACGTCCCCAAAATTATTCCAGGAGGCTAATTTACTGTTCTAACCCCATTCTTGGAATATTCTGGGGAAAGTTGTAAATTCCCCAAGTATTTTTTGGAAGGGTTGAAAAGTAGTAGTTTTGAATTGCAGAAAGTGTTGCCCTGGTGATGCAGGTCAGGGCAAAAAACAAGGAGTACAGACTCGCAAGCACCTTGAATCCCTATGTATATTGTTAGGAGAGAAGCTACAAATACCAGTATGGCATGTGTTGTTGGCTGAAAGCTAGGACTGGGAGAAGGTGCCACATTTGACATGGGCTACTTGGCAGCTTTGCAAGTGTCTTTGAAAGCCAATAGTTTTTTTTTTTACTAATGAACTAGGAAAATGTGTTTTTAAAGGGATAACTGAACAGGTCAGCAGTGTTCTGAATGTCTAATAGCTTACTGTGAGAAAAATAAAAGGCAACAATGAACTTTTTGTAAAAGGTCTCTTTGACATTATGACTTCCTCACTTACAATATATTTTTTAATTTTATACGCATTCTAGAATTCCTCTTCAATATGCACCCCTTCTTACTTGCTTAAATGTTTGCTCAGTTCCAATGTTTTAAGCTATGTATATTTATTGGGAACATTTTGTTTGCTTACATTTCTCAAAGGCAATACACTCAAACCACTTTTTATCTTGCTCACAGTGTTTACCATTTGTCATAATAATTGTAAAAACCAGCTCAGCCACTGTATTCTAAATAAGTGAATTCTGTAAAGCTGTCATCACATTCAACCCTATGGGGTTTCCTCAGTGTCTGGGGCACAGGTAATCTTTTACATTTTTGTATGGTGCTGTAGGTTTAGTCTATGAATTTGTCATATCAACAGTCATTTTTTTTAAGGGATTTATAATGTTTGAAGGAAGGAGAAACAGACCATGCAACCATTGTGAAAGAATTATTTCAACTGTTATTTTTCACCGCAGTCTGAACTTTTCATTTTCCTCTTTATTAAAATAAGTATTTGCAACACCAATAGGTCTGGATTTAATGTGCTAACGCATGGGAACACAGGCATGCATACAAGCTGTTTTTTATGAGTTAACACTTTAATGAAAGACCGGTTGACTTTATCTGTGCTTGTTCAATGTCTCCCCAACCTGCTGGGGAGAGAGGAAAGATAAGATGACAAAAATAGAGCACTGGCATTCAGCACATTACCCTGCTGACCCTTAAGGAAGGCGTTTGCCCCAATTGTTTGCATTTTCCTTATTCTTTTATAATGTTTTCAGTTATATGCATATACAGTGTTTCAAAACATTTATAAGTAACCAAAAGTCATCTTGTCTACATAGTGTCAGTGCCAAAACATGCGTCTCATTTTCTTTCCTCATGCACGGCAATGGCTTAGACCTAGAGCGGTATAGTAATCGTTATAAAATCTTGGTGCTCCCCCTTGAACCCGTCTCTACTTGCTTAAATTTCATTCATTAAAATTAAATTGTAAGCATTTCCAATAAGAACGACAGACAAGGACTAAAGTTTAAAAGTTTACTCAAAGAATATTAGTCCAGAAATGCATAAGCTGGACTGTCAATCAATTACGTATATAAGCATATAAATCATAAAATACAGGAAAAAACACAGTAAAGTTCTACTGGAAATCCAGAATAGATTCGCCTTCTGAGAAAGGGAAAAGGGGAGCCCTTAACATATAGAAATCACATCCTTTTATAAGACTTTAGACAAAGAGCTACAAGTACTATACAAATATATGGTTCACAGGGTATGCACCAATGGGGAACAAGCAAGAAGAAACAATTCACTATGGAATATATTAGAAGATTCTCTCACCATTCTTCTACATTAGACTCGGACATTACCAGACTCTTTTCAGGTGACATAAATTGTTACATAGTATGTTATTCGGTCTGAGACAATTAGGTTGTCCTTGTATGGATACATCTCGATCAGAGCAACTGGGAACTTAGTCTTTTCATTGCAAAGACTACAATTCTTTATTACACTGAAAATATTAGCAACGGAAATGATCATGTGATATGCTGCGATGCCACATCCAAGATGGAAGAAAACACAAAGTTGTTCTAAGTTAGCGTAAGCTTTGGGCCCGATTCACAAAAGTAATCTGAGACAAAATCCTAACTATACGACTTTCGGTATTCACAAAGGGCATTTAGGAGTAGTAAAGTTAGGATTTTGTCTCACTTAAACTTAAGTTTTGGTCTTAAGTTTAACTTAAGTAAAACTTAAGTTTAACTGAGACAAAATTCTAACTTTAATACTCCTAAAAGCCCTTTGTGAATACCGAAAGTTGTAAAGTTAGGATTTTGTCTCAGTTAAACTTAAGTTTTGGTCTTAAGTTTAACTTAAGACCAAAACTTAAGTTTAATTGAAACAAAATCCTAACTTTACTACTCCTAAATGCCCTTTGTGAATACCGAAAGTTGTAAAGTTAGGATTTTGTCTCAGATTAATTTTGTGAATCAGGCCCTTTATTTCTCAGAAGTTAATCATTACAAGTTAAGAAAAACAGATCCCACAACCCCGATGATTTTTAAATCATCACACTCATATATTTATTATAAAACAGCCATCATTATTCTATGATTCTTGTTCTTGGATCCTTCCAACTCTTTCATCGTATCATAAAGTTTAGTCTGTATCTCTTCAACCTTTTCCATCGACTCTCTACGTCATTCTTCCGCTCATTGCTAACAGCTTCTTTGACCACCAGTTTAACCCACCATTTGATGAAATTCCTTTGTAAAATTTCAGGAAGAAAAGTGCACATGCAACACCAATTAGTATGACCAAGAGAAGGGTCAAAGGCAACTTTAGTATTGCTCTGCCTACACTTCCTAGCCACTCACCTGTCTTGGCAAATTCCTCTCCAATAGACCAATACTGAACATATTCGCCCCCAAGAACCTCTTTCATCTAATTCAGTAAGTTCATAGCTAATATTCGTGACGATGGCAAAGTAACTGTTAATCTGGCTATCTATTTCGGGTATGTAAGAAGACCATTTTTTAGCTTGAATAAATTTACAGACTCTGCCATCCTTTGCGAGAAGCATGTCTAAAGCGAGGTGGTTCTGGATTATCACATTCCACTAAGCAATTCTTTATTGATGATAGTTAAAGCACCTGCCGTATTAGTAGCAAGACTTTCCACAAGAGTTGACAGTTTCCTAATCTTATCATTGCGTTTCTCCCACTTAGGGTGTTAGTGCTCAGAATATATCACATAGTATCTGCTTAAAGCTGTATCAACTTTGTCTTATGTATTGGTCAAGTTTGTGAGCTATGTCATTAGTGTGATAAATCTTTGAAAAACTAAAGCTGCATAGCAACTACCTACTGTGGCAACTGGAAGTAGGCTGACTTACCACACACATAATACATACCCTTAATACTCACCTCTAATTCATCAAAATCTTGACCTTTTACCAAATAGCTATGCTCACATTTGCTACAACTCACTTCCTCAACTGTCTTGTTACCTTCCTGTCTTCTGATCATACATAAAGCTACCCTTTTAGCAAAGTCAACACTCACCCTTGGGGGCGGATCCTCTAGATTTCCTATTTTCCTTCCTCCAGCATGTTCTGATTTTAATCCTTCACTCCCCTTCTCTACCTTGCCTTATTTTTCATTCAGCACATCTACAAAGATTCTTTCATCTTTACTAATTTTACACGATAAGTCATGCATGCCTTGACTAATAACACTTGCATTAGTTACAGGGGTAAATAATTTCATCATAAACTCATGCTAATCCCTTTGTTTAAAGGTTTTTATAGAAACAGTAAGCATGTTGGGTTGTACACAAATACAAAATTGATCCCTTCACAAACTGTACATTTGCTAAAGGTTTTTTGTATTCAGTATAAAAGAACTTAATTGAGTGTTGTTGGTAAAACAAATTAAGGAAAACTCTGCAACAGAAAGAATATGACAAGGGCAGGTGGAAGTAAGACAACCCCCCTGCTGCAGAAGCTGCAAGATAGAAACACACAAAACAATTATCAATTTCCATAATTCTGACATATTCAGCAAGCAGTTGAAAATACATGTTATTCAGCAAGCATTTGAAAATACATGTTATAGCTATAAACACTCTGAGATTGAGGAGCATGCAAAAGTCTACCTTCATGCATTTTCTTACTAGTCAGTTTGATTTATTGGCACATGGGAAGCATTTCTCTCTAGCAGATGAACATCTAATATTCACCCAACTACAGAAACAGCAAAGAAAACTTCCAAGACTACAAGCATAATATTTCAGTGATGCAGTGCCATGCCAACTTGGATCTGATCAAGTGAATAAACTGTATCTGCATCTGAAGAGATAAGTATTTCTACTATTATTTTGTAGTCACTACCTTATCTTAAAATCTACAGTAATTTTTATTCTTCGTCTACAGGATGCCTAATGCTCTATAGTCCTCCGACCATTGCCCTAACTAGCTTTCCGTCCTTTTCGACTTTGTTGACAATTTTAGTAGGGTGAGTCTCTGGTTTGTCTCTTCAACTCATGGAGGTTCATCATTGTCAGTCAGACATTCATCGGAATCAATGTCAATCCTGCCGAAGTATGTCCAACTTGTGGTTCATGTTCCTCTCCCTTCTTGATCTTTTAGGTACTGTTAAGTCTAAATACTCATCACCAGAGTCTTCTTGTTCTTGATCGTCTAACTCACTTACTTCCCTTATCGTCTCTGGTCTCCTAGTGGTTCTCAACAGCCTATTTTATCTGGTCTTAGTATTTGGCCATCCTTTTTCCAGTTGTACTTTATTTCTTGAAGTACTTGTGATTTCTGACTCATTTGAAGCTGATTCGCTTTCAGACGCAGAACTTCCTCTGTCAATGCCTCTCTCAAATTCAGAGACACTTGTCCCAGGCAGGATTGTTTCAACATTCTCGCTTTCAGTGGACGACACTGTTGCAAATGTGAATAGTGGTAAGCTTCTTCAAAGTGCTGATACTGGTTCCAGACATACCTCCCATCTCCTTCCCATTCCTTGGGTATTTCCTCCATAGGACATGGAGACTCCCTGCATGTTTAGTCCTATACTGATGTCAAGGTCTTGCCCTGGACTAGGACGCTCCTGTTCAGAGTCTGGGTTACCATAAACTTTTCTTTCAGCTCACTTCATCAATATTTTGCATACTGCAGTACTTTGTCTACAGGCTTGCTTTGCCAGCAGAGAGCACCCTGTATGATCTCATTATTGATTTCTGATTGTAACCCCTGTATAAAGTAGGCAAGAAACCCCCCATGTTGTCTCTGATGGGGTCGTTCAGGCCACTATGCTCCCTGTACACTTGCATTAATCTCTCAAACTATGCATGTATGGCTTCATTAGCCTCATAGGGTGTTCTGAAAATCTTGGGCCAATTCATTTTCTTTTGAGAAACCTTAGTTTTGAGGTGGGCAATGACTACATCATAATTGGTCTTTACCAATGGTGACGGGGTGTTAGTATTTGATACTCTGGGGAGTTCTTTAGATGGCCTGTCAATGACTCTTTTTTGGACTGCTACTTCAAAAAGCAAATCCAAATCCTCCCACAGAACATTCACAATTGCCACATTCCACTCTATCTGTGTACCATTTGTCAGGATTTTCCCTCAATCCCAGGAGTGTGTTTGTGAAATAGAAGTGGTCTGTTCGAGACCAGGGGACATGCACATACACTCCTCCGTGGACTTCCCTCAAAGGGAAGTCCTTTGCTACTCCCTCTATGATTTCTCCTCATCCATCCCTGTGGATTCCTCCTTTTGTTCTACCTTTGACCTTTCTTTCTTGGACCACAACTCCCCAAATTTGTCCACATCATTCCACTGCCTAATGCTGTCAATCAGTTCTCTCACATAGATCCTCAGTCCCTTCAGCTTCAATAATTTCAGGTCCTTGTCGCCCAACATCATCCTGACAATCTTTTGCGGTTTCATCCTTTGCGCTAGATCAAATCCACATTCCTCTGCCTCTCTTTCCATTTTCACATAGACTTCTCGTGCCACCCTCGCAGCCTCTTTACTCAAGTAAAGCACTTCATGTTCGTTGTAGTGTCCTAAAAAAATCTATACCTACCTTGCTCTTTACGATCTCTTCAAACTTGGTTTTTAATTTGGCTATGTTGAGTCTCCGAGAGGCCTGTTCTTTAAGCTGTGGGGAAGTTCGTGAAGTCATGGTTGTGGAAATACCTTCCGTAGCAAAGGTTCCTAAGGTCTCTCCCTGCGGGGTTCCAAGATCTAATATACTGGGTACATCTGTCATTTTCAGGGGAATACCTAAAGGGGTGTGACTTAGAGGCGTGTTAGGGATCATTGTGGTGGAAAATGCACAAGTGCATTTAGCAATATCTTTGACATGCTAGTAGAGTCATTTTTTTAGTACATTTAAAACAAGCAGGTCTCACTGGTGAACTTATTGTTTTTCCAATGTGTTTTTCCCCTAGATGCATGCGGCAGATAAGTGGTCACCCATGGCAGCGATCTTTGAATGGGTTTTCTTAAAGCACAGCAAATACATTTAAAGATGATCACTACAGATGAGGGTGCAGAGGCACAAGGGTAGTCAACTTAAAATGGTTTTTAAAAAATCACAATGGTTACCCGGAAAGCCGTGGTCTTAGCACGTGAAGGTTGGTGATGGCAAGTAGGTGCTGGGGGTTGACTACCATGATTAATATACAGAGGGTGGAGTGAGGGGGTTGGTTGAAGTGGGGAGCATGGAGAGCAGAGAGGGAAAGAAAATAGTCCAGCAGATGCCCTGCAATGTCAGGTCTGACATCAGCAGTGGAAGGATACATGCCATCCAGCCAAACATAGTGAGAACAAAATGCCCTTTGGCAGGACAAACACAAGAATAGGGCGCATCAGATCAGTAGATCCAGACCTAAAAAAAGAAAGAAAAACATGCACTGTTGCAAGCACTGCAAAATCTTTTTGCTGCTAAGCGACAATGTTCATGCAATTTTCATACAAATCTCAGCACAATATGGGGTGAATACCCTTCAAATAGTCGAGAAGTATGCTTCCAGGTAAGGATTTCTTTAAAACTCAGGGATGTTTCACTGTTACCCAAAGGCAGTTGAGTATTCTCATGCGCAAGGTGATGCAAAGTGTGTGCTGCACACATGTACTCGAATGTACAGTATCTGACTTCAAACGCTTTTCAGTGGCTTCCACACAGCATCTCACGTGTAAACAATGCCTACGGTGGGATGGATGTATCAGTCGCTCCCAAGCTGGATTAACAATGTCTTTAAGCATTTATATGGTTTTCTGAGAAGAGAACTGGGTTTTACTATATTCCCACACATCCGGGTAAAACCGTGAATGTTTTATTGCAAGCCCCTTCAGAAGGTTGCCATTTCATTTGCCTGGAGCTGCTCATTTGGTTATGTTGTGTTTCTCAGGGTCGTCACGAGAGTGAAGGGCCCGTCACGAGAACGTCGTAAACACTAAACACTTCCTGCCAGATGTACCTGGTATAAGAGCTCGGCTGAAGGAAACTATTTGAGGACTGTGGCGTGGGGACGACGCTGGCAGCCATTTCAAAGAGGTCATTATTGGTATAAACACGGCAAGCGAGGCGGTCGAGTTCAGCATTCAGATGGACACGAGCTTTTGTGACTCGGAGCTGTATCTCTCTCTGTTTCCTGGAGATACTGCGCAGGTTCCCCAATAGGTAAATATTTATAGAGCAGCAGCCAATGTAACTCATTTGCAAGCATTCTGTGTAAACCTTACTGAGACCTACACAAACATTAAGGCAGGTCGTGAACTTCTGACCAGTGACGTAAAAGTAATTTTCTGTTTGTTGGCGCCGCGCACATGCCCTCAAAGACCTGCTTCTCAACCTGTTTTACTCTAACTCTTCCAGCTTGCAGATGACAAAGACTACGTTTAGCTGTACCTCTCCATACGTTTTATACTATCTCCTCCACACGTTTTCAACTCATTATCTATATTTCCCCTTACACTTCTAGGGGCGTATTGCAGGCCCCTGCAGCCCCATGCGGCGCATTGGACCCCAACTCTTCAATCCTTCAGGGGGCCCCATTCAAACCATGGTCAATGAATATCTGTGAGAAATGAGAGACTCAGGGCCCCTCTTTCAAATCTGCTTACTCCTCTCTCCTCCCTCCTCCTTTACCATGAATCTTGCTACTTTTAGGGCATCCCTCTATTTTTCATACATGCCCACCCTCGCCTCTAGATTTCTGTTGTGTTTTTCACTGTCGCTGTGTACACATGTTTGATCACTGTTTAATATATGGGAATTCTGTATTTATTAAATACTTGTATTTTTATTTCAAATGTTAGCCACTCCCTATTAAGACTTCTCAATGTTTGTCATTTTTTGTGCTTGAACTCTATGGGCCATATTTACAACAAAGTAACGCAGTGCGGTGCGCAAGCCATTTGGCTGTGCCGCGCTACTTTTGGGGCAAAGGGATACGTCATATTTACGACAATATGACGTATCCCTGAGCTCTCCCCTGCGCTGGCGCACAGTTTGCTGCCATGTGCCAACGCAGGCACCCTTGCACCATGGTGCAAGGGTGCCTACGTTGTGGAGATGATTGTTTTTGTGCAGGAAGGGACAGTTTCTACACAAAAACAATCACAAGAGGTGTTTTCCTCTTTCTATGTGTGCTGCAGAATGCAGCAGTCATAGAAAGAGGAAGAAACAAGGAGAAATAAAAGAATTTGTCCTCGTTGCGCCTCCTCACAACTCCCCTGGGGAGGCCTAGGATTCTGATGCATTCCCAGGTTTACAAAACGTTGTAAATCTGGGAATGTGGCAGAATCCATAGGTATTGCGTGGGAACACCCACAGCAACACCCATGGAACACCCCTTTCATGCAAAGTGCTGCGTGAAAAGGGGCCATATTTACAAGGACACGATTAGCCGTGCAGGGTGGCTTTCCGTGTCCTTGTAAATATGCAGCACCACACTGCTCCGACGGTGCGTCACAAACAGTGACGCACCAACGGCGCAAGGGGTTTGTAAATATGCCCCTCTGTTTCTAATACAGTTTTTCTATTCACAGAGATCATCATTGGCACACCTGGGTTATGATTGATAATGTTTTTTGTGTCATTGATGGGTTTAGGCACTCAGTAAGTCAGCAAACTTGCACTCTGTAACTCATCTTTGCACTCATGCATCCATTCATCCATCTAGTGATTTATTCTTGCATTCACCCTCTCACATAGACACAAAAAAACACACACATAAACCCAGCAATACACACAAGATAAAGTGAAAGAATGCAATTATAAAAAAAAAAACATGCTGCCATCTAAGCCCAATGTGAGAATGCTTGCAATAATGAAGCTAAACTCAGGGGCCGATTCCGATTCGGGCCGGAAAACGTACCGACCGACTCGGTACGGGACGTTAGTCCGACCGACACGTACCGGCGCCGTCCGACCCGCGTAGTACGATGAAATGCATGTGAATCACGACCGACTCGTACGGAACACAAAACGAACGACCGACCCGGACGGAAACAAGCTATCCGTCCGGGAAACCACGCGAATCGAACCGACCGACACGCACCAGGAATCAACCCGAACGAAACGTACCCGCGAACTCCGACCCGCGCAGTACGATGCAATGCGTGCAAAACCAGACCGACTCGCACGGAGCTCAAGCCGTATGACCGACACGCATACAAAAGCCAGCCGAAACAACACAAAACTCCGCGACCAATTCGTACGCTGCACATGAAACCTAGCTGAAATACAGCGGGAACGAGTCGGAGAAGATCGCACGAGACAACTGCAGCGTCCTACTCGGTCAGAAGAACGTCTCCTACATGCACAAAAAATACAAAGGAAAAAATACAAAAAAAAGGGCCAAACAAGCAATCACAAAGCCAATAAATACAGGGGGAAAAAAATGGAACAAGGACACACCCCCAACTCCACCTATATAAAGGCCACAAATCCCTACCATGATCCTTTGCAAATTCCACTGACCTGCCAGCACAGAACACCATCAGACAGCAACCACAGACACACTCACAGCTCATCCATCACACAAGCCACACACCATTAGCACCTCAACAAATAGCACCCTCACACACACCCAGCAAAACCTACACTCACCCACCCTCACTTGCACACTCACACACACATCAATCACCACCACCACCCATCACCATGCCCCCAAAGAAGAATCCAAAGTTCCTAGATAGTGAATTGGAAGTCCTGGTAGACGAGATCCTGAGGGTAGAGCCACAGTTGTTTGGCACATTGGTCCAACAGACCCCCATGGCGCAGAAAACCAAGATGTGGGAGAGGATCGTCGACAGGGTGAACGCACAATCACCATGTTTGCGCACAAAGGAAGACATCCAGAACCGGTGGTATGATGTGCGCAGGAGGGTCAGGGACCTACTGAAGAAGGATTACCTCCTGAGTCAGCACACCGGCAGTGGCCCTCCTGCCAAACCAGTATACCTCAGGCCCTGGGAGGAGAAGGTGCGGGCCATCCTACCAACAGTGAGCGTATATGGACTAACAAACATCCCAGAGCCTGGTGAGTACACAACTAATATACACAATATGGTGTGACAATACACACACATCACTGTCAAGGGGATAGTCAAACCATGCACCCTTGGCAAATCCACAGCAACCAAAAGATAATCATCCCAAGATGTGAATGCTAGTCAGACAAACACAATACCTGCCATCTCATAGTGATATGTAACTGTGTCATGCCATGTACAAACCTAACAACAAATACAGCAAGGCAGTGGCACAAATATAACCAACAAACACAGTCAGATATTTTGACACCACTAGAACACCACCTCACAGGGAAGCTGACTCAAAGGAAGGAATTCTGTGTATGCTGGTGAAGTCAGTGTAGCCAATAGCATGATGGGAGTTGTAGTCACAGATATTGGTCACCCTCACAATTGGCCCATCAACACCACCCTGAACCATGCTCACATCACAGGGAGTGGAAAAGGACTGACAAGATGGCTGACACTGGGTACTGCTGTGGGGAGCACAAGGCCCTGCTGGGAACTGACTGACATCCTGAAAGCCAACTTGCACTCCCTGCAATGGAAGCACCTTCCATGGTGGGATATCTGGCTGGGTGGGAAGGAGGACTCACAGCACTGACCATAGTTACAAGCAGTTCTCCTCACACACCCCCTCAACACTAACTCCACATAACCCACCTGGGAGAATGCAATGCCTCACACTCTAAGTGAAGATCCCACAAAGAACCACCACCCTGGGTTATGCTGTGTGAAGCACAGGGACACTCTTGGGACTTGTAGCCAAACAACCGCCAGGACAACACTGTCAGACATCCTGTCAGCACAGGCACACTACCCCACAGGGAAGCAGAGTCAAAAGGAAGGAAGTATGGGCATGCTGGGAAGGGGGGTGTAGGCAATAGCATGATGGGAGTGGTAGTCACAGCTCAACATCCCCCACCCACATGGCCCAGCAAGCTAGCACTGAAGCATGCACACCTCACAGGTAGTGAAAAGCCACTTCAAAGATGTCTGACACTGGCCTCAGCTAGGGGGAGCACAAGGCCCTGCTGGGAACTGGGCACCAACAAACAACAGGACCACATCGTCAGCCATCTTGCCATTGCTGTCACACTCACACACAGTGAAGTCCACTCAAAAGGAAGGAAGTATGGGCATGCTGGGAAGGGGGTGTAGGCAATAGCATGATGGGAGTTGGAGTCACAGATATTGGTCACCCTCACAATTGGCCCATCAACACCACCCTGAACCATGCTCACATCACAGGGAGTGGAAAGGACTGACAAGATGGCTGACACTGGGTACTGCTGTGGGGAGCACAAGGCCCTGCTGGGAACTGTGCACCAACAAACAACAGGACCACACTGTCAGCCATCTTGCCATTGCTGTCACACTCACACACAGTGAAGTCCACTCAAAAGGAAGGAAGTATGGGCATGCTGGGAAGGGGGTGTAGGCAATAGCATGATGGGAGTGGTAGTCACAGCTCAACATCCCCCACCCACATGGCCCAGCAAGCTCACACTGAAGCATGCACACCTCACAGGGAGTGAAAAGCCACTTCAAAGATGTCTGACAATGGTGCTCTGTTGTGGGGAGCACAAGGCCCTGCTGGGAACTGTGCACCAACCAACAGCAGGACACCACTGACTGACATCCTGAAAGCCAACTTGCACTCCCTGCAATGGAAGCACGTTCATTGCTGGGATATCTGGCTGGGTGGGAAGGAGGACTCACAGCACTGACCATAGTTACAAGCAGTTCTCCTCACACACCCCCTCAACACTAACTCCACATAACCCACCTGGGAGAATGCAATGCCTCACACTCTAATTGAAGATCCCACAAAGAACCACCACCCTGGGTTATGCTGTGTGAAGCACAGGGACACTCTTGGGACTTGTAGCCAAACAATTGCCAGGACAACACTGTCAGCCATCCTGTCAGCACAGGCACACTACCCCACAGGGAAGCAGAGTCAAAAGGAAGGAAGTATGGGCATGCTGGGAAGGGGGGTGTAGGCAATAGCATGATGGGAGTGGTAGTCACAGCTCAACATCCCCCACCCACATGGCCCAGCAAGCTAGCACTGAAGCATGCACACCTCACAGGGAGTGAAAAGCCATATCAAAGATGTCTGACAATGGTGCTCTGTTGTGGGGAGTACCAGGGCCTGCTGGGACCTGTGCACCAACCAACAGCAGGACACCACTGAATGACATCCTGAGAGTCAACCTGAACACACTGTAAGGGTGGCATGCTTCATGGTGGGATAACTGGGCTGGGGGAGAAGGAGGGCCGGATGTCCACCAAATACAACCAATGCTGGCCATGCACACACCTCAACATTCACATTGAAAAGCCTCAGGTTTGCAGGACAATGTGCTACACCAATATCAACCTCTTACTGTTACAACTTAGGACAATGCAATGTACAGGCCCGCATCCAGAGGTACAGTCACAACTGTCAGGTGTGTGAACCATTGATGCCTGTAGAAA
Organism: Calotriton arnoldi; assembly: GCA_963921515.1. Lineage (NCBI taxonomy): Eukaryota > Metazoa > Chordata > Amphibia > Caudata > Salamandridae > Calotriton > Calotriton arnoldi. The sequence continues at coordinate 275,864 of CAWUFW010002639.1, read as the reverse complement.
TATAACATACATTGTGTGTCTCTTCCAAAAACAGGTGATGATGGGGACACAGCAGCAGGCGAGGAGGAGTCCCTGTCCCAGGCTCCGGGGGACACTGAGCTCACTGGTGTGGAACAGCCTCTGCACTCCTCGGATGGCGAAGACCTACCTGGCCCCTCCGGTGCGAGTCATCATGCAGCACCAGCAGGACCAACATCTGCACCCCCTGCACCCATCCCTCCAACAACTGCCAACACACAGACCACCCCCGCCGACACGGACAGACCAAGGACCACCAATGACAACAGCACAGGGACCCTGGCCCAACGTCGAGCTACGGACAACGACCCCAGTAACAACCCCCAAGGGGGCCTAGGGTCACCTGGGCGTGCCACCGCAGGTCCCGCACGTGTCGCCAGGGGTGGTGGGAGGGGTGGTAGGCAGAGGTCGCTGTTTGCAGAGGGGTCTGGACTGAATGATGACCCACAACTGGCACGCATTGCTGATGCGTACCAGAATAGCACCGGAGAGGTCAGCCAGGTAGTGGGGATCCTCAAGGACATCCAACAGCAGCAGGCTGCCCATCATGCCCGCTTGGACTCACACATGTCCCATGTGGAGACACACATGTCTCGCATGGAGTCCAAGTGGGACACATGGCAAGAACTGACAGCGGTGCATAGGGACATATTGACATGCCTCCGCCAGATTAGCACCAACATGGCCACACCTCCCTGTGTGCCCACAACATCTGGTGCTGCAACAACTGCAACTGCCACAGGGAGGGAGGAGGACTCTGGCGGAGAGTCCCCTGCACCGCAGCAGCCTGCACGTGAGGGTCCCCCCCAAAGAAGAGGGGTCGTCCGAGGAAGGAAAACTGAGAGGTTGATGGCCATGTACATCCATGTACATCCCCCAGGAAGCCAACACCTGTTCTGGAAAGTCTCCTTTGTGTGCAAACTGTTCACCCTGTAGAATGCAACACAACTCTCCCACATGACATGGGGAGTCTAAGTTGGACTAATGTATCAGATGACTGTGGACTTCACTCAGGACATTTCTGCTACCAAGACTTCCAACTCATCTGGGAACTTCGGATCACAATCCCAATGTACAGCACCCACCATCCTGTGCACTATACTCACACATGTCTGTAAATAAAATCACTATTACACCATACTTGCCTCTGTTGTGATTCCAACGTGGTTACTGTCATGGGGATGATGATCTGCTAAATTACTCTGTGTATGCTAACTGCTACAGCAAGTACAACACCGTCATGTGAGTCATGGTGACGTGACACATATGAGGGAGACACACCACTAGGGCTACACAACACAGAGACACCAGGGCCATCGGACTCTTCGCCTACACTGATGTTGCCAGGAAATACTGTGGAATGCACAGACACCACACCTATTCACAGTCTGTGTCAACTAGCCCACAGGTGCAGCAAGCAAATGTCAGTCAGATGTGTGACCACAGACAACGCACATCCCAAAGTGAAGCACAGGTTTATTACACATTTGCAACATGTTGTTTCCACTACAAATGCAAGGTAATCCCACGTGGCTGTGGCCACAAAGTCAAAAAGTGCAGAAGATAGAAAGTCCAGGGGTGTGTGGCACATCACCTGTAGGGAAACGACTGCTGCCACCCTGAAAGCGGAATCATGGAGTCGGGGGATCCAAGCTGACCAAACAACTCTGTAAGCACCCTGTGAAGGTCAGACATGACACACAGTCAAAACCACTGAAGAACAGCACAGAACTGCAATACTCATGCCCAATACATGTCACAAGATAACTACACAAAACCAAGTTAGCATGTCAACACTGTTGGGCAGTACAGACTACCTGCAAGAACACATCGCTGCACGCATCCAGTCAAGTAGCACATGGCCACACTCAAACAGCACCAGAGCACCACCCACACATATCATGCAAACTCACATCATTGACATGACATCTCTGGATACTCACATTCAGCTGCAGAAGTTGGTGATGAGCTGTGTGCGGACATCACCCTCATCATCATCATCATCACTGGCATCGTGGCCCAGGCCAGGATCCTCCACAGGTGGCGGACGTTGGTCATCGTCATCCAGGATGAGAGGCAACTCCTTCCGCACTGCCAGGTTGTGTAGCATGCAGCAGACGATGACAATCTTGCACACCTTTGCTGGGGCATATGGGAGGGCCCTCCTGTCTTGTCCAGGCAGCGGAAGCGGCTCTTCAGGAGACCAAAGGTCCGCTCGATCACTCTCCTGGTCCGACCATGTGCCTCATTGTAGCGCATCTGGGCTGGTGTCACAGGGTTCCTGAGGGGTGTCAGCAACCATGGCATGTTGGGGTATCCGGAGTCACCTACAGACAGACAATTGCACATTAGCTGAGTTGGAAAAGTGGGCGGAATACAACATAGCAGAACACACACAATGGTACAAAGTCAGTACACACCGACAAGCCAGGCACGCTGGTTTTGCATCTGTGACATCATCCTCCGGATGCGACTACTCCTCATCACGTAGGCATCGTGTGCAGAACCGGGGAAACGGGCACACACATGTGTGATGGTCATATCTGCAAGACATACCACCAGAGCATTGATCGAATGGTAATGTTTACGGTTCCGGTATGCCTGCTCATGTGCCTGTGGTGGTACCAAAGCCACATGTGTCCCATCAATGGAGCCAATGACATGTGGCATCCTCCCCAGGGCATAGAAGTCACTCTTGACGTCAGTGAGTTGTTGACGTGTTGGGAAATAGATGTACTGGTTCAGGCATCTCAACATTGCCTCCAAAACATTGCGTAGCACACGGCTGAACATAGTCTGTGACATCCCACCAGCAGTCGCCACAGTGTGTTGAAAAGTACCGGTGGCAAAGAAGTGTAGGGCTGCCATCACCTTCACCTTGGGGGTCAGCGCTGTAGGGTACGGCCGGCCAGGTTGCAAATGTGGGGCCAAGCGCACTGCCAAATCCACAATCAGCTGCCTGGTGAAGCGGTACCGTCGGATGCTGTCACGTTCCACCATCGTTGCCAGGTCAGGGAATGGTCTATGGACAGCTGGAGCACTGCAGTGCATAGGTGAAGAAAGAAAGATTGTCAGTCACCCCACATATGTGCCATTCACCAAACTCAATTTCACATGATACATCATTACGAGACACAAGTACTTGATGTGTGTGCCGTTCTGTTTGGACATATATGGCACCTACATGGACATCATCTAACATCTCAGTTCAACATGTGTTGATAACAGGTTCCAGGGTGTGCTATGGGAAACAGTTAGGCTGTGTCACAGTACCCATTTACTGCTGTCACGTTCCACACACACACCACAGTGACATGTCTGGACAGATGCGCCACAGGCATCACAGCTCATTGACAGGTAGATTCCCAGGGACCCTGTCTTGCCACATGGACACTGGCATGACATGGCGTATCATGTACACGTCAGAAAAACAAACATGACTCCCACAGGTAGTGGCCCCTGTTGCCTCTGCAGGACAGACATGGACGTCTGTGACACACAACATCAAAGTACATGCACAAACAACGTGGATGTGGAGACTGTCTCCCATTGTGCACATGGAGTCAGAGACATCGGAAACACAACATGCACACAGACTGTGGAGGGCCATCACTATTGTGGCAATGGGTCACCCTGTGACGTACATGTCTTCCCACATGTGAGCCTGGGGGTATGTGACATGTCATACACATACACAACCTGGAAATGTGACCATGCCACATGCTCCAAAATGAACAGTTGCACATCACAGTGGTCAGGTGCACAACACACAAAGGATCCTGTCCCCATGAACACGTGCACAGCCTGGGTGTGGCTGCCCCCAAGTGCCACCCCAAAAACCACATGTTTACCCCCATACACAGAAAAGGTAATGCAGCCTTACATGCCTTAGATACAGTGTGGACTGGGTGTGGTGTTGTAGGTGTGCCCCTGAGTCCCTGGAAAGTATATGTGGCTGGCATACGTTCACCAGTGACAAGCATGGTGACATATGCGTGTGACCTGTACAGGGACGCGTTGTACAGCAATGGACCGATCGGTGTGCCCGCACGGCCCATTGCATGTGTTGTGAGCGGGTACGCGTTGTATCCCGGAATACGTGTTGTACAGCAATGGACCGAACGGTGCGCACGCATTGGCTGGGGCCTGGCATGGCAACGGACGCGTTTTCGAAGCTTCAACGAGTCTGATGCAGTGAATTCAGTTGGCCAGCCAAAACAATGTTGCAAATTCATGGGTGTCATGAAGTTGAAGTTTTGAAGGATGCTGTGGGCGTGTATTAGTGCTGCTATTCCATGGATTGGTCAGATTCAGAAGATGCAAACGACTTGGACCTATCACTTTGGACACATGGGACAGTATCTGCCTCTGCAGCACACATACAATGCTGGCTGTTCCCCTGAGGGCTCACTTGCCTGCACTACATGCTCCAGGACGACATCTGCCACCAACACTGCTGCTGTCTCTGCATCCTCTGGCTACTGCAATGGCACGTACTGTGGATAGAGCCCCAGCCTTCAGCCTTGAGGAGAACCAGGCCCTGCTGGACAACCTCCTTCCACAGTACAGCAAGCTGTATGGGACACCAGGGGAGCAGGTGAGTGTGCTGTCCACTGCCTTACTAATTGTGCATGTTGTCTGACTAGCAAGACTTCCAGTGTGCACACCACTGGCTAGCATGCTCACTGAGTAGTTCTCACCCCCAAAGTGTGTAGTCACATGCACTGAACAGGTACAGTGCAGTAACAGTGCATTCCAACAAGGTTTACTTCCCATGCAATGATACCATGTAGTAACTGCTGGCAAACTGTTCATAGCCATCGTTGCACTGCCTGTGTACATCATATGCCCCTGTGATTGAGACATGTATATCCGACTGTGTGATGCACGGATATGTTGCATGTGTAGTAATGGCCTTTTCACTTTGTCATCCTCACAGGTTGATGCCCACCGTAAGCAGGAAATCTGGCTGACCATCGCCCGGGCAGTAAGATCCGTGGGGGTCTACAAGCGACGGATCCGCAACTGCCAGAAGAGGTGGCAGGACCTTCGTGGCTGGACCCGGAGGATCGCAAGGGTCCAGCTGAAGCTGTCGTCCTCCTCGCAGGAGGGGCGGACACCGGACCCTGACCCCCCACATGCTCCGGATCCTGGCGGTAGTCTTCCCTGACCTGGATGGGCAGCTGAAGGACAGACAGCAGCAAGGAGGGGGTGAGTCCATGACTGCACTGTGAACTCTGTCTGACATGCTATGTGCCCTCCTCTGGCCTGGTTAAACTTCCACAGTACATCAGTCTTGTGGTCCAGGACCCATGTCCCTCAATTGTGACATGCCCACTCCTCATCTGATACGCAGGTGTGGTCCTTACGGTCAGGAAATTGTGTCACTTGGGTACAGGGTCCTTGCATTTTGCTTTGCTCAAGGTGGGGGACAGCTTTTGTTCCCGTGACTTTGTGGTGGGCTTCATGGGTGGGTCGATTGCTCACACAATGCCTAAGTCATGAAATGTAATCTTGGTGTAACTTTGATATGTGGTCCACTTGCTGATCTGAATCACCACATGTCCCTGGGGTATTTGGCACACCCCCATGCTGCGGGTGGGAACAATGTTTGGGCCTCAGGAGTATGTATGTCATGCGTGTCACACATGCTTAGCCACCTGCCTACTGTCCAGGGCTCATCCCTCTTACAGGTGGAGCTGGACAGTCATGCCTACTCCAGGGCATACAATACACTCTGTACTCCCACTCCCGTGTATCAGCTGACATGTTGTGATCAGTGAAATGTTCCCTCAGGTGTCTGCCTCTGTGTCATTGTGCTGTGGCTTCGTTGTCAGGACTACTGGTATGTTTATTGGTTAGGGCTCAGCATGCCATCTGAGATGTGACCATGAGAGACGATACTTCTGTGACTTATAGGTGTTTGATCACTTGACTGTGCACACAGGTGTATGCGACTGTGTCTTTCAGGCAGCTGTTTTTCATTCACAGCACACTGTGAGGTGCTCAGGTTCTGAGAGTTGTGTTTCATGTCTCCCATATGTCCAATTGGTATGACGTGGACAAATACGAGTTCAGATGATGTGGTTTGTGGGGGATGGACATGTGCACTTGTCAGTTACATAACTTGCATTCCCCATGTCCTAGGATTGTGACACAGTGCAGACTGTTGTTGGCTGGCTGCCATGGCCATGTGACTGGAGACAGTGATGTATGACTTTGCACGCATGCCTGTGTCATGGCATTAAACTTCCTAAGAGTGATCCTGCAGGGGAGTGACATGTGCAACATGCACCCCATTGTGGCATTGACTATCCGGACATGGGTGCATCATGGTGTCTGGTGCTGGTATGCATCACATGCATTTCTATTTAGACTCTGGCCATCCCTTTATCCGGACACCTGCACTGACTCAGTGGCAAGAGATGTGATGTGTGCATGTTCACATACTTCACCGTGTTCTCTGCAATGTCCAACAACTGTGTAGGTGGTGCATGTGTCCACACTGGGGTATTACCATCAGACAGGCACCAGACAGATGGGTGCAAGGGCAGGAGGGGTGTGAGTTCCATGGTTGACCATCAGACTGACAATTGGCTTCTCCGAATCTGTGTGAGGACTTTTGGCAATGTTCAACTAAGGATGCCAGGGCTTGCTCTGTAATGTGCTGTACTTACTGTGGTGTGTGCGGTCAGTGCAGGTGACTGATGTTTGTCTGTTTCCCTAATTGTTTGCAGATACATCCACGGCCACAGGAGTGGACAGCTCCACGGACCAGGAGGAGCTGCAGAGCCAGCCTGGGTCAGCAGCCGACGAGTGGTCGGAGGGACCCAGTGGCACGGGGGGCGAGGGGAGCCACACCGAGGAGTCCTCAGCACCATCCACCTCAGCTGAGGACCACAGCAGCTCGGAGGATGACTCCCTTGTGGAGGCGGGTGTCAGCAGCCACCACACCCCAGCTAGTCTGTCTGGCCCCACCACCACCACCACCGCCCTCCAATTGGCTCCGATTCCAGAGGTCCGTGGAGGCTCCCGTGTTCGGGAGCGTGTCTCCTTCGTGCCAGGCACCGCACCCCCTGCCCCTGTGTCCCCTGCTGCCCTGAGTGAGGAGTCTGTGTACCTACTTCGGCAGCTCCATGTAGGGCAGACAGCAATGCTGAGTGTCCTCCATGCACACACCACTCTGTTGACACAGCTGGTGTCGTTCATGGAGGGCATCTCGACGGGTATGTCTGCCCTACAGAGGAGCAATAAGTCCATGGACTCCTCCCTGACGGCAGCAGTGTCCCTCCTCCAACAGTCCCCCACCCCTCCTACCTCTGCCCCATCCACACTTCCTGGCACCCTACCTGTCCAAAGCACATGCACACCTGCACAATCACCCAAACACACAGACACGAGCAGCACAGACACACCTAAAAGAAAGGCAAGACGTGCACACAAGCATCCTCAGGGGACTGATACCACACACACAGGGGATGGGGAACAGACACACACACAGGCATCCACAGTCACTCCGCAGTCCTCCAAATCCTCTCCCTTCAAGACCCCTTCCCTTGCCTCACCTGCAACCCCACCTACACAGCAGCTCTTCCTCTGTGACCTCGGCCTCTTCCCCTCCGATCCTGCTGATCCAGCATACCGGGGGAAGAGGAAGTCCACCCACACAGAGGGGAGTGCCCCTCGCCCCCGAACACCCTCCCCCAGGCGCAGGCAGACTGAGGACCCCATTCGGAAGTCCCCCCGGACCAGGAAGGGCAAGACCCCACCACCACCACCACGCAGCTCCACCACCCAGTCTCTCTCCTCCATCCCCCAGGCCACCACTCCACAGGTTCCACCGCCACACCCTGCCCCAGGTTCCCCCACACACCGATACCGCATCCCCAAACTGCTTAGGCCCTCCCCCCCTGCCACTTGCTCTTCCACCCCCAAACCAGACGCTCTGCCTGTTTGTGCCACTGGTGTGGAGACCGGGTCCCCCCCACCTCATCTGCCCCCCCTTTCACTCCCTTGGAGTCATGCACTGCAGTGGAGTCCACAACCACCCCGTCTGACTCGGGCACTGCAGTGGGGACCCAGTCCACACCATCTGACCGGCCCACTGCAGTGGTTGCAGCACCCACACCATCTGACTTGTGCCCTACAGTGGTGCCGCCCCCCCCTGAGTCAGACACCTCCACTGCAGTTGCCGGTGACACTCCTGCACCCACCACCCCTTCACTGCCTCACTCTGGCATCCCCTTATCCTGTCCCTGCGGTGCCTGGCCTTCCCCTTGTATGCCCCTCCAAGGGGGATGTCCCCTGTCCGTACCAGTGCAGGCAAGCAATAGGTGACAAGTTGTCACATATCACCCTGTTGGGACTGTGTATTTGAACTGGCCATTGGCCTTAGTTTCTTTTGGACTTAAAATTTTAGTTTGACATTTGCTGAATAAAGCCTCTTTTTGTTTACTTGTGGTTTTTCTTTTGATGTTCATGATGTAGATGAGTATCATCATGCATTTGCAGTTGTAATAGTGTTCAGATCAGGAAAATGAAGTGTTGCTGTGATGGACTCCATGTGGTCCATGGGATATGTGTCCTGATGTAGTCTGGATCTATAGCATCCTTTGCTGCAGTCTGAGGGTGTAATGTTCAGCATTTGACACAGGGATGTACGTTTTGCATTTGTAAATTAACATCTTTGTCTTACACTGATGCACATCTGGTGGGCTTACCACTGTTCAATGTTTCTATTTCCCTGACTGTGTGCCCATCTCCACTGGACATGCAGTTTAGCACATCAATGTTGAAGGACTCATCTGTGTATACAGTGCAACTTGCTTGACACGTGTTTTGGGTGTATGCAGATGACTGACGTGACACTTTCGTACCCAGGCTGATGTGAGCAGAGCCTTCAGTGTGTTGTAGTTGTTGACTCACTGACCGAGTGTTCTGCTGACATGTTTGAGTCGTGCACAGACAAGGTTTGGCAAAGCGGACCTTCCACAGGAGTGGAGTGCCCTCATGGCAGTGTGTAATCCCGTGACATTGCCTGGGCCCTTGTTGTGTGTTGTGTAAGCATGTCTGTGCGTGTTCCCTTCCCTTTTCCTACACAGGCTGGGTCCCTACGGATGTTCCTGTTTGTGATGCTTGCTGAGTTGTTCTGTGTTCATCCAGCATCTTGGACCTGGTTTCTCCGGGATGTGGGTGCATGGCAAACTAATGTTCATCAGGTTGTCATCCCTAGTTGTCTTTGTTGTCAGGGCTGGGGATGTGGGCAAACGCAGATGGGACACAGTCAGGATTCCCCTTGGCACTTGTTGGTTACACAAGTCATGTAATTTACAGTTTCTGCTAGCTTTCAGTGATTGTGACACGTTGTGTGTGTGACTGCTGCCACTCCTCAGGGTCAGAGCTGCAATGTTGGAAGTTGTCTACGTGTGTTCTTTGTGGGTCACCTTGGCTTCTTCATTGGTGTGCGACTATGGCCGGGATCCCATTGATTGGGGTGGATTTCACGTCATGCCCATGTACCGCGTACTGTGCAGTGTGTCAGACATTCACGAGTCTTGTTGACTGGCCATGTGTGATGGGTTTCTGCACCTTAGTTCCCACCACCACCCCTGGGATTGTCATGGGTGCATGTGCAATGTCACCAGTCCATGTGAGCTTCACTGCTGCAAATTGGTGGAGATCAAGGTGTGTGGTGTTGAGTGTGTGCAAATGTGAGTTGTTGCACGGCTAGACCCCTACCTCCATATTGGCCTTGGCTGGCAGGCCGTTTTGATTGATTTGTGCTTGTGTAGGTGTGATGGTAGTTTGTTGCTCAGGACACATGGCTGTGGTTCACAGTGTGAATGACATCTACCTTTGTCATCATAGTGGGATTATCATGCAGGCTGTGTCACCACAATGTGGGGTCCCTGGGGGTAGTGCTGTGGTGGGTCTGTCTCTTGCTGTGTTAGTTGCTGTTCCTACAAGCTTGAGTGACATGTGTAATTTGGGCTCCCTCTCATCTAACAATGCCTGTTTGCCCACATAGGGGAATCCGATCCATGAGTTACTTTTGTATGGCACTGTATACACATCTGTGTAATTGGAATTCAGGCCTCCTCATGTGTTGTGTGGTTGCCTGGGGACATTGGCACACACCCCCATCACCTGTTGTGTTTGATATGCAGTGTGAGTCTGCCTGTTTGTGTTTGTGCATTTGCACCACTGCATTGGCATATCTTGAGTGTGCCATTGGCTGTATGTTGTTTGGTGGCTTTCCCCAGCTGTCCCTGGGACTCCTAGGTCATCAGTCAGCACAATAATCATGGTTTGTATGTCCCATTGCTGCCATGGTATGGTATTTGTTCACCTGACATCTACAGTCTCCACAGGATATTTACATTTGTGTGTCCATTGGTGCAGATATGTGGGTCTGCATTATGATGGTCACTTATGTCATTGTGTTATTTGTGAATGTTGACAATGTGAGCCCCCATGGGTGATGTTTGTATGCACATGGCCAAAACGATGTTTCATTGCCACTGCACTGTTTGCCTCACCCAATCTATGTTGCTATGGGACACAAGCACTACTATGCCATTGATGTGTTTGTTGTTGTGTGACCAGGAATCATCCATGCAGTTTGGCTTTGGCAGCTTTTACCATGACTACACTTACCTTTTGGTCACTGTGGTGATGGGGCTTTGGGCCCCATTGCCACACTGTTCAAAATGTGCTTCAGCTATGGACCCCACACTTACCTTTTGGTCACTGTGGTGATGGGGCTTTAGGCCCCATTGCCACACTGTTCAAAATGTGCTTCAGCTATGGACCCCACACTTACCTTTTGGTCACTGTGGTGATGGGGCTTTAGGCCCCATTGCCACACTGTTCAAAATGTGCATCAGCTATGGACCCCACACTTACCTTTTGGTCACTGTGGTGATGGGGCTTTAGGCCCCATTGCCACACTGTTCAAAATGTGCTTCAGCTATGGACCCCACACCTACCTTTTGGTCACTGTGGTGATGGGGCTTTAGGCCCCATTGCCACACTGTTCAAAATGTGCTTCAGCTATGGACCCCACACTTACCTTTTGGTCACTGTGGTGATGGGGCTTTAGGCCCCATTGCCACACTGTTCAAAATGTGCATCAGCTATGGACCACACACTTACATTTTGGTCACTGTGATGATGGGGCTTTAAGCCCCATTGCCACACTGTTCAAAATGTGCATCAGCTATGGACCCCACACTTACCTTTTGGTCACTGTGATGATGGGGCTTTAGGCCCCATTGCCACACTGTTCAAAATGTGCTTCAGCTATGGACCCCACACTTACCTTTTGGTCACTGTGGTGATGGGGCTTTAGGCCCCATTGCCACACTGTTAAAAATGTGCATCAGCTATGGACCCCACACTTACCTTTTGGTCACTGTGATGATGGGGCTTTAGGCCCCATTGCCACACTGTTCAAAATGTGCTTCAGCTATGGACCCCACACTTACCTTTTGGTCACTGTGGTGATGGGGTGTTCGAACCCATTGCCACAGTGGTCATGGTCGGCTTGCATTGTGGAGGCCACACACATTTATGTGTGACACATGTGATGGGGGTCACATTGTATGTTCAATGTCATGTTCAGTGTTGTAAGCATTTGACACAGACTACACACGCTTGTCATGGTGTTGGGGGGGATGTAATTTTCAGACATTCCTTATGTGGGAGTATGCTGGTTGTGTCATGCATTACCCGTCCTATGAGTAGGGGTGGTGGTAGTGGCAGGCATCCAGCCCCCTATGAGTAGGGGTGGTGTCAGTGGTAGGCATCCATCCCCCTAAGGGTGGGGATGGTAGTAGTGACAGGCATCCAGCCACCCATGAGTAGGGGTGGTGGTAGTGGCAGGCATCCATCCCCCTAAGGGTGGGGATGATAGTAGTGACAGGCATCCAGGCCCCCATGAGTAGGGGTGGTGGTAGTGGTAGGCATCCAGCCTCCCCTGAGTAGGGGTGGTGGTAGGGTGGTGTTAGTGGTAGGCATCCATCCCCCCATGAGTGGGGATGGTAGTAGTGACAGGCATACAGGCCCCCTGAGTAGGGGTGGTGGTAGTGGCAGGCATCCAGCACCCCCTGAGTAGGGGTGGTGGTGGTGGCAGGCATCCAGCCCCCCATGAGTAGGGGTGGTGGTAGTGGTAGGCATCCATCCCCCTATGAGAGGGGATGGTAGTAGTGACAGGCATCCAGCCCCCCCTGAGTAGGGGTGGTGGTAGGGTGGTGTTAGTGGTAGGCATCCATCCCCCCATGAGTGGGGATGGTAGTAGTGACAGGCATCCAGCCCCCCTGAGTAGGGGTGGTGGTAGTGACAGGCATCCAGCCCCCCATGAGTAGGGGTGGTGGTAGTGGCAGGCATCTAGCCCCCCATGAGTAGGGGTGGTGGTGGTGGTAGGCATCCATCCCCCTATGAGTGGGGATGGTAGTAGTGACAGGCATCCAGGCCCCCCTGAGTAGGGGTGGTGGTAGTGGCAGGCATCTAGCACCCCCTGAGTAGGGGTGGTGGTGGTGGCAGGCATCCAGCCCTCCATGAGTAGGGGTGGTGGTAGTGGTAGGCATCCAGCCCCCTATGAGTGGGGATGGTAGTAGTGACAGGCATCCAGGCCCCCTGAGTAGGGGTGGTGGTAGTGGCAGGCATCCAGGCCCCCATGAGTAGGGGTGGTGGTAGTGGTAGGCATCCATCCCCCTATGAGTGGGGATGGTAGTAGTGACAGGCATCCAGGCCCCCTGAGTAGGGGTGGTGGTAGTGGTAGGCATCCAGGCCCCCTGAGTAGGGGTGGTGGTAGTGGTAGGCATCCATCCCCCCATGAGTGGGGATGGTAGTAGTGACAGGCATCCAGGCCCCCTGAGTAGGGGTGGTGGTAGTGGCAGGCATCCATCCCCCTATGAGTGGGGATGGTAGTAGTGACAGGCATCCAGGCCCCCCTGAGTAGGGGTGGTGGTAGTGGTAGGCATCCAGGCCCCCCTGAGTAGGGATGGTGGTAGTGGTAGACATCCATTCCCCCATGAGTGGGGATGGTAGTAGTGACAGGCATCCAGGCCCCCTGAGTAGGGGTGGTGGTAGTGGCAGGCATCCATCCCCCTAAGGGTGGGGATGGTAGTAGTGACAGGCATCCAGGCCCCCTGAGTAGGGGTGGTGGTAGTGGCAGGCATCCATCCCCTAAGGGTGGGGATGGTAGTAGTGACAGGCATCCAGGCCCCCTGAGTAGGGGTGGTGGTAGTGGTAGGCATCCAGGCCCCCCTGAGTAGGGGTGGTGGTAGTGGTAGACATCCATTCCCCCATGAGTGGGGATGGTAGTAGTGACAGGCATCCAGGCCCCCTGAGAAGGGGTGGTGGTAGTGGTAGGCATCCAGGCCCCCTGAGTAGCGGTGGTGGTAGTGGTAGGCATCCATCCCCCCATGAGTGGGGATGGTAGTAGTGACAGGCATCCAGGCCCCCTGAGTAGGGGTGGTGGTAGTGGCAGGCATCCACCCCCTAAGGGTGGAGATGGTAGTAGTGACAGGCATCCAGGCCCCCTGAGTAGGGGTGGTGGTAGTGGTAGGCATCCAGGCCCCCCTGAGTAGGGGTGGTGGTAGTGGTAGGCATCCAGGCCCCCCTGAGTAGGGGTGGTGTTAGTGGTAGGCATCCATCCCCCTATGAGTGGGGATGGTAGTAGTGACAGGCATCCAGGCCCCCCTGAGTAGGGGTGGTGGTAGTGGTAGGCATCCATCCCCCTATGGGTGTGTATGGCATTGGTGATGGCCATCCCACCCCTATGTTTATGCTGTTGCTGGTGTACGTCATTTGTGCATCCCTATGTGTGTGTGACATATTTCGGGTACGTGTCGTTTGTTTGTGTTGTTGGTGTTTACTTACCGTCTGCGCCGTACGCGTCCGTGCCGGTCCCGGTAATAGATGTAGAGTATAGGTAGGACCTGCGCGATGGGATTCATGCTTGGGTAGTCTCGTTCGGGTTTCGCTTGTCTTCGACTCGTACTCGTCGCTGACTTGTTCGTCTCGTAGCCGTGGATCTTCTTGTGGCGCGAATCGGAGCTTATGTACGGCTCTCCCGGATGCTCAAACGTGCCGGATGTAGCGACGGGTTCGGCGCGTACGGAAGGCGCATCGTACTCGTCCGGCCGGAAGGTGCTGTGTATTTGCTTCCGTGCGACTCGAATCGGCGTTTACGGATCCGGCTCGGGCGGGGAACAGGAGCTGAAATGGGTGAGTACGGCTCGCTCGGAATCTGGGCTGTTATGCGCATCGTACTTGTTCGTTCGGACGAGTGTTCGAATCGGTCGGGAAACACGCGTTCGGCTTGTATTTTTTCCGGACGAATACTGTTAGGTGCGCTTCCGGCCGAGATCGGAATCGACCCCTTAGTGTACTTTCATAGCACACACTCTCCAGTTCTGTTATCTCCATGCATTGTGCCACTACAGATGCACAAATATTCAGCACACACATTCAGTCTGTGTGCACTGCTCATTACTGTAGCTTTTCTGTATTGTACCAGGGTGTGCTATTTGCAAACACACACTGCCAGCACACACACACTCATCATTTGCACGCTGCACAACACTTCACCCATCATGTATTGTACTTTTCACAGCCACACATACACCCAGCAATTGCTTTCATTGCACACACACTGCTCAGCACTACAACTTTTATGTAATGTATTCCCTGCAGGCATGAATATGTTCAGTACATGCACTTACATATATGGGGCACGGTACTGCTTTTTTAAAAAAAATCTTTGTTTTCAGTTTGTTAGTCAAGAAAGGCAGCTTATACAAAGGTCATTCAGGGATATACATCAGGATTATTCAACAAGTACCACGAAGGTCAGATGACCTATAAGAAAGCCTATCAATTTTATTATCACTTATATAACATTGATTAATGCTAACCCCTGAACCTCCAACTTACCCCGCCACCCACCTCCCCCCCAGAGCTTCCATGATAGGTACATAGTCTTTCATAGCGGATTGCTCTACCAACAGTCATTCTGATTATGGCAGTCCACGACAGGCCAACATCTGCCCGGCTGTGTGAGTCGTCCTTTCCCACCCTGGTCGCTATACAATCTCCCCCGTACTCTCCGGCGTAGCCTCCCTTTGGGAACGTGTGTATGCGAGCGGGCCGGAGCCATTTCAGCCCATGCTGCAAGGGTCTCTTGTGCTTTGGGGTCCCTTCTATCCTTCTCAAATGTACCTTCTCCACCCCCGCCCACTCCACCACATCAGCCTCCCAAGCCTCCCTTGTTGGAGCCCGAGGATTTATCCAGTGGATTGCAATTCACCTTTTTGCTATAAAGAGGCCTAGAATAACATAACGTCTAATGAGCTTACTTTTTGGTTTCTCTGGAAAAAGGCCCAGCAGACACACACGTACTGTCCGCGGAATCTTCCAGCCTGTGGCCCCCTGTAACTGAACCAAAACCTCAGGCCAAAGCCCTGCACCAATGGGTAGTGCCAAATCATATGCAAAAAATCTGTGGCCTCTGTGTGGCATCTCGGGCATTTTGGGTCCTTGGAGGGGTATATACCATATAGGCGTTTGGGGGATAGATAAGTTATGTGTATAAAATTATATTGTATTAGCTTAAAATGGGCGCACACCACCACTTTTTTAACTCCTGTGTGTATTTTGAGCCAATCCTGCTGAGTTACTGGATCCTCAGTATGACGTTGCCACAAATTTTCTATTGGGAGGGGCTGCAATCCAGGCCCCCCTGAGTAGGGGTGGTGGTAGTGGTAGGCATCCAGGCCCCCCTGAGTAGGGATGGTGGTAGTGGTAGACATCCATTCCCCCATGAGTGGGGATGGTAGTAGTGACAGGCATCCAGGCCCCCCTGAGTAGGGGTGGTGGTAGTGGCAGGCATCCATCCCCTAAGGGTGGGGATGGTAGTAGTGACAGGCATCCAGGCCCCCTGAGTAGGGGTGGTGGTAGTGGCAGGCATCCATCCCCTAAGGGTGGGGATGGTAGTAGTGACAGGCATCCAGGCCCCCTGAGTAGGGGTGGTGGTAGTGGTAGGCATCCAGGCCCCCTGAGTAGGGGTGGTGGTAGTGGTAGACATCCATTCCCCCATGAGTGGGGATGGTAGTAGTGACAGGCATCCAGGCCCCCTGAGTAGGGGTGGTGGTAGTGGCAGGCATCCATCCCCTAAGGGTGGGGATGGTAGTAGTGACAGGCATCCAGGCCCCCTGAGTAGGGGTGGTGGTAGTGGCAGGCATCCATCCCCCTAAGGGTGGGGATGGTAGTAGTGACAGGCATCCAGGCCCCCTGAGAAGGGGTGGTGGTAGTGGTAGGCATCCAGGCCCCCCTGGTTAGGGGTGGTGGTAGTGGTAGGCATCCAGGCCCCCTGAGTAGGGGTGGTGTTAGTGGTAGGCATCCATCCCCCTATGAGTGGGGATGGTAGTAGTGACAGGCATCCAGGCCCCCCTGAGTAGGGGTGGTGGTAGTGGTAGGCATCCATCCCCTATGGGTGTGTATGGCATTGGTGATGGCCATCCCACCCCTATGTTTATGCTGTTGCTGGTGTACGTCATTTGTGCATCCCTATGTGTGTGTGACATATTTCGGGTACGTGTCGTTTGTTTGTGTTGTTGGTGTTTGACTTACCGTCTGCGCCGTACGCGTCCGTGCCGGTCCCGGTAATAGATGTAGAGTATAGGTAGGACCTGCGCGATGGGATTCATGCTTGGGTAGTCTCGTTCGGGTTTCTCTTGTCTTCGACTCGTACTCGTCGCTGACTTGTTCGTCTCGTAGCCGTGGATCTTCTTGTGGCACGAATCGGAGCTTATGTACGGCTCTCCCGGATGCTCAAACGTGCCGGATGTAGCGACGGGTTCGGCGCGTACGGAAGGCGCATCGTACTCGTCCGGCCGGAAGGTGCTGTGTATTTGCTTCCGTGCGACTCGAATCGGCGTTTACGGATCCGGCTCGGGCGGGGAACAGGAGCTGAAATGGGTGAGTACGGCTCGCTCGGAATCTGGGCTGTTATGCGCATCGTACTTGTTCGTTCGGACGAGTGTTCGAATCGGTCGGGAAACACGCGTTCGGCTTGTATTTTTTCCGGACGAATACTGTTAGGTGCGCTTCCGGCCGAGATCGGAATCGACCCCTTAGTGTACTTTCATAGCACACACTCTCCAGTTCTGTTATCTCCATGCATTGTGCCACTACAGATGCACAAATATTCAGCACACACATTCAGTCTGTGTGCACTGCTCATTACTGTAGCTTTTCTGTATTGTACCAGGGTGTGCTATTTGCAAACACACACTGCCAGCACACACACACTCATCATTTGCACGCTGCACAACACTTCACCCATCATGTATTGTACTTTTCACAGCCACACATACACCCAGCAATTGCTTTCATTGCACACACACTGCTCAGCACTACAACTTTTATGTAATGTATTCCCTGCAGGCATGAATATGTTCAGTACATGCACTTACATATATGGGGCACGGTACTGCTTTTTTAAAAAAAATCTTTGTTTTCAGTTTGTTAGTCAAGAAAGGCAGCTTATACAAAGGTCATTCAGGGATATACATCAGGATTATCCAACAAGTACCACGAAGGTCAGATGACCTATAAGAAAGCCTATCAATTTTATTATCACTTATATAACATTGATTAATGCTAACCCCTGAACCTCCAACTTACCCCGCCACCCACCTCCCCCCCAGAGCTTCCATGATAGGTACATAGTCTTTCATAGCGGATTGTTCTACCAACTTTCATTCTGATTATGGCAGTCCACGACAGGCCAACATCTGCCCGGCTGTGTGAGTCGTCCTTTCCCACCCTGGTCGCTATACAATCTCCCCCGTACTCTCCGGCGTAGCCTCCCTTTGGGAACGTGTGTATGCGAGCGGGCCGGAGCCATTTCAGCCCATGCTGCAAGGGTCTCTTGTGCTTTGGGGTCCCTTCTATCCTTCTCAAATGTACCTTCTCCACCCCCGCCCACTCCACCACATCAGCCTCCCAAGCCTCCCTTGTTGGAGCCCGAGGATTTATCCAGTGGATTGCAATTCACCTTTTTGCTATAAAGAGGCCTAGAATAACATAACGTCTAATGAGCTTACTTTTTGGTTTCTCTGGAAAAAGGCCCAGCAGACACACACGTACTGTCCGCGGAATCTTCCAGCCTGTGGCCCCCTGTAACTGAACCAAAACCTCAGGCCAAAGCCCTGCACCAATGGGTAGTGCCAAATCATATGCAAAAAATCTGTGGCCTCTGTGTGGCATCTCGGGCATTTTGGGTCCTTGGAGGGGTATATACCATATAGGCGTTTGGGGGATAGATAAGTTATGTGTATAAAATTATATTGTATTAGCTTAAAATGGGCGCACACCACCACTTTTTTAACTCCTGTGTGTATTTTGAGCCAATCCTGCTGAGTTACTGGATCCTCAGTATGACGTTGCCACAAATTTTCTATTGGGAGGGGCTGCAATCTCTTACCTGAGTGCAATGCACAATATAAGTGTGTTGTTAGTTTACAGCCACCTGCCATCGCCAGCATTGTAACAAGAATGTGAGTGTGTTCCACTGCCTCCAGGACTGAGGGCCATAGTTGTCTAGCCGTCGTTGCTATTTTTGCATATTGCAGGAATTGGCCTGTTCCTAGGTCAAACGTTTCCTGGGCTTCCTGCATAGAAATGAATCTAGCTTCCGGGTAAAGGTCGGACAGCATTATACAGCCACCGTATTGCCACCTATCTATTGCCATAGTGTGAGTAATTTGTGTGAAGGGAACAAGCAACCATCTATCCATGTCCGGGGCGTAGGGCACTCTTTTAAGTACTCGCCTGACCACTCTCTCCCATATTTTGCCCATGTGGCGGATCACATGGGTGAGTGCAGGGGGTATCCCAGCACCTTCCATCAAAAGATCCCCCAATTGGTATCCCTTTTGGGAACCCTCTAGCAATGCCCGCTCCCAGTTTGGTTCCCCATCCAACCAGTGTACTGCATGTTGTAAGTGCGCTGCAAAGTAGTATAGTTCAAAATCCGGAACTTCCATGCCTCCCCTTTCCCATTCCCGTTTTAGAGTAGACACTCTACACCTCTTACCCTGCCAAAGAAGCGTTGTGATCAGCTTGTCGAGCTCATTAAACACAGTTCTCGGGAGCTCATAGAAGGTATCTTGCATAACATATAGACAGCGTGGGAGCACTACCATTTTTAGTAGCGCTATTTTCCCCATTAGAGATAATTGTAGGGTGTTCTAGAACTGTATATAAGGCCTCAGACCTGCAAGAACCCTCCCCATATTAAGGTCAAAGAATTGTTTCTCATGACGGGCGATATTGAGACCTAAATATTTAACACTGTCTATCTTCCACGGTAGGCCATTTCCAGTAAAAGCTCCACCAGTTGACTAGTCAGGAGGCCCAACGGGAACAGAACTGATTTTGAGACATTTACCCGGAGCCCCGCATCACGTTTAGCAGGATCGGGCCGATATATTAGGTTGCCAGTGGTAGACCATGGCATCGTCCGGCCGTAATGAGAGTATGTGTTCGGTGTTGCCCACCGGTATTCCCCTTCCCCAGAGAGCTTGCTGGAGTTTATATGCCAAGGGTTCGATTGCCATGGCAAAAAGCAGTGGCAACCTCTGCCTTGTCCCCCTTTTGAGGACTATTTCTTCGGAGACGTAGCATCCTGTGCGGACTCTCACTCTCGGGTTTGTGTACAATAACTTGACCTAGTTTATGTAGGAGGTTAAAAGTCCTGCCTTGTCTAATACTGTCCATATATACTCCCAATTAAGGGAGTCAAAATATTGTTTGATATCTAAAAAAGTGAGAGCAAAGTTCCCCTCCTGGATCACCGGGGCATTCATGACTTGGACCAATCGTCGCTGATTATGTTGGGTGCTCCTGTGAGAAATAAATCTGGACTGATCAATGTGGATCAGTTGCGGGAGGTGGGGGAGAAGGCGTGCCGCCAGCACATGACTGAGGAGCTTAAGATCCACATTCAGCATCGATATGGGGCGATAAAATCCCGGTTCAAGAGGGTCCTTTCCAGGTTTCGGTATCACGGAAATCAGGGCTTCACACATTGAGCATGGGAGTTCTCGTAATTCGTATGCTTCTGCAAACACCTGGGCTAGTCTAGCTCTTAAAATATTTGAAATTTTTCAATAGAATTTGGATGGTAGGCCACCTCTCCCAGCGTCTTTGCTGTGGCCCTCGACTGTAAGGCTTTTTGAATCTCTTGCTTACTCATAGAGGCCCACATTAGTTGTCTGTCTTCCCCAGAGATGACCGGCAGCGGAAGTTCCATTATCTCTCTACCCCCACCTGGCCACCGTGGAGCTGCATAAACATCATGGAGATGATCTCCGAATACTGAGTTAATGGCATGCTGCATATGGACTACGTGGCCTCTGTGGTCCCTAATGGCAGGGATAGGCTGCGGGGCTGACTTTGATCTAATCAGCCTTGTTAACAATCTACCCGCTTTGTCCCCTTCCGCATACCAGCGTTGCCTACTTTTTTTCTTGTCATATTTTTCTAACTGGTCCCATAATTCACATAGTTTATGCTTCTGTCAATCCCAGGCTTGTCTAACTGATGCGTCCTTGGACAAATCCTTTTCTAATTCCTCTCGGGCCTTTTCCTGTTTGTCCTGCTCTAGTGTGCGATGGACCCCCATGGCTGTCGTCAAACATACCCCTCGGATAACTACCTTCATCGTATTCCATTCTAGGGCTCTGCTACCAGTCATTTCCCAATTTTCATTAAATATTGGGTTAGTGACGTATTTAGGGTGTCCTGAAAGGTGGACAGTCAAAATATCGATTTTTAAATATCGAAGCACAGTTATATCGAGTTTTAAATATCGTAGGGACAAAATATCGAAGTCAAGAATATCTACAACCAGAATATTGAAGTTAAGGTAAGAAATATCGATGTTGCAAATATCGATGTTAGTAATATCGATAGTTAAATTATCGATGTTAATAATATCGATATTTATATGAGTATTATGTATTTTAGTATGTATTGAATATGTATGCGTTCTATATTTTTTGTTAAGTATTGTACTGTTTTTTTAAATATATGTATACATTTTTTAGGAATTAGTAATTTTTTAAAAGTAAATTTTGCGTTTTAGTACTGTAGCGGGTTGTCGCTTTATAGGGGAATAGGGTGGGAAGTAATTTAATTATAGTAAATTAAATAATAATTTTTAGGAATTATTAATTTATTTTAATTAAATTTTGTGTTTTATTTCTGTAGCGGGTTGTGGGTTTATAGGGGAATAGGGTGGGAAGTAATTTAATTTTAATTAAGTAATTATTAATGTTTAATTATTGTTATTAATAATTAATTTATTGTTAATTAATTATTAATTGGTAATTAATTATTATTAATTGATAATTATTTTATTTGTATTAATTTATTATTGGAGTGGGTTGTGTGTTTTTAGGGGAATAGGGTGGTAAGTACATTATTTGTAATTAAGTAATTAATTAAGAAAAATTGACTATTGATAATTAATTTTTTTGTTAATGAATTTTCAATTAATTATTAATTTTTTATTAAATATTATTTATTTGTATTTATATATTTTTGGGTTAATTAATTATTAATTGGTTATTAATTTTTACTAAATATTATTTATTGGTATTGATAATTAATTTGTTTGTTAATTAATTAATAATTGGTTATTAATTTTTATTACATATTATTTATTGTTATTGACATTTTTATGTATTTAATTATTAATTGCAAATTAATTTTTATTGATTGATTAATTGAAAATTAATTTAATTGTGTGAAATTGTATGTGGAGTGTGTTGTGTGTTTTGGGGGAATAGGGTGGGAAGTATTTAATATTATTAAAGTAATTATTATTTTTGATATATTTGTAGTTTTTTTTTTCCTCTAAATTTATTAATAAATCATTATTTAATTACAATATTTATTTCATTTATATGTATGTTATTTTTAACAACTACGTTGTCCAACGCTTTCCCTACTGTTGCGCTCACTAGAGTTGGAATAGTAATTTTTACCCCTATGCTATCCAGCGCTTTCCCTACTGTTGCACTCTCTGGAGTAGGAATAGTAATTTTTACCCCTACGCTATCCAACGCTTTCCCTACTGTTGCACTCTCTGGAGTGGGAATAGTAATTTTTACCCCTACGCTATCCAGCGCTTTCCCTACTGTTGCATTTACTGGAGTGGGAATAGTAATTTTTACCCCTACGCTATCCAGCGCTTTCCCTACTGTTGCACTCTCTGGAGTGGGAATAGTAATTTTTACCCCTACGCTATCCAGCGCTTTCCCTACTGTTGCACTCACTGGAGTGGGAATAGTAATGTTTAGCCCTACGCTATCCAGCGCTTTCCCTACTGTTGCACTCTCTGGAGTGGGAATAGTAATTTTTACCCCTACGCTATCCAACCCTTTCCCTACTGTTGCACTCACTGGAGTGGGAATAGTAATTTTTACCCCTACCCTATCCAGCGCTTTCCCTACTGTTGCACTCTCTGGAGTGGGAATAGTAATTTTTACCCCTAGGCTATCCAGCGCTTTCCCTACTGTTGCACTCTTTGGAGTGGGAATAGTAATTTTTACCCCTACGCTATCCAGCGCTTTCCCTACTGTTGCACTCACTGGAGTGGGAATAGTAATTTTTAGCCCTACGCTATCCAGCGCTTTCACTACTGTTGCACTCTCTGGAGTGGGAATAGTAATTTTTACTCCTACGCTATCCAACGCTTTCCCTACTGTTGCACTCACTGGAGTGGGAATAGTAATTTTTACCCCTACGCTATCCAGCGCTTTCCCTACTGTTGCACTCTCTGGAGTGGGAATAGTAATTTTTACCCCTACGCTATCCAACACTTTCTCTACGGTTGCACTATGTGGAGTAAGTATATATATTAATTTATATGTATATGTTTAATTTATTTTAACATTTAATGTATTAGTTATTATTTTTAAATATCTTTTAATATTTTTAACTATATTTCTTTTAATTATATGTATTATTTACTTAATTTTACATTATTATTAAAACATTAAAAAAACGATATTTTTAACTTCAATATTTTTGACAACTATATTTTTTTTCTCGATATTTTTGTACTTACCTTTATGTAGATTGGACTTTGATATTTTTGACTTCTATATTTCTGTGTCGATATTTTTGCAGGTCGATTTTCTGTCCATCGATATTCTGTCATACATTCGTCCTGAAACACTGGATCAGTCAGGGTTTCAGTGTTCAGCTGCCACAAAGGGACCCTGGGGAGCCGCCTAGCAAATAAGGAAGACATCAGCAGCGGAGAGTGGTCCAAAATGTATCGGGCCAGGTACTGCACGTCACTGACCCAATGTGCAGCTGTTATTTGTATAAAAAAATAATCCAAACAACTATAAGTGGCTGTGGCCGGGGTGTAATAGGAGTGTTTATGAGTGTGTGGCTGGTAGCGCCATATATCAATCAAGGCAAGGCTTTGCTGTACCTGTTGTAGCGCTGCCGTTACGCGGGGTTTAATACCCAACTGAGGGGTGACCTATTCTTCTCCCCATGCAATTCAGAATTAAAGTCACCAGTCATGACAATCTCTGTATTGGGGGTTATCTGCATGGCCCGAAGCACTGAGCCCAGGAAATCCTCATCATCCATATTAGGAGCGTATATATTGATGAGGCAAAGGGCGTGTGCATCTAGTGTCCCCTCTAGTATTATGTATCTGCCCTCTACGTACCTAACCACCCTGAGGGCATGAAATGGAATCCCGGGGGCTATCCATATCAGGGCTCTCCGTGCACACCCTGAATAGGATGTGGCGAAAATTTTACCCCGCCATCGCCTCTGTAGGGAAATAATACAGTCTCCCCACAGATGCGTCTCTTGGAGGAAGGCTATTGCGACCCCATAGCGTCTAAAACAGGTGACCACTCGGTTACGTTTTTTTGGGTTGTTCAGACCCCCTCACATTCCATGTTATGAGTTTATAAGATGTTCCTCTGGTCTCCCCGGGCATATTGTATATCTAAGGTTCCTTCTTCGTGAACTATGATTCCCGCAAACATTCTTGAGTCCTGTTCCGGCCCTGGCTCCTTTAAATTATATCTCACTGTCCTGAGCCCCCTGTGTGTGTCCGGCTCTACCTGTGATCCCGGATCTCCCCGATTAAGGGACTGTTTACGGAGGATCTCAGCCCATTCACATCTCCTGTTCAGTGGATTCGGACAACTGACTTAAAAGAGTAAAGGGGTTCTGAGTCTCCAGTGGAAGCCTTTCAGTCCTCAGAGTTCCATCTTCCGCCACTAGGATCCGTTCCGAAGTCTGTGCCTCAGGAGTCCTTCGCTGTCGGGGGCTTATCTCTCTTTGGCTATCTGAGCACTGAATGCCCATGCGTCGCTGTACACGCCATTCCTTGAAGTGTTCCCCCCTGCCCAGACCCAGAGAGTCCATCCAGTCTGTAGCGTCTTGCGGCGTCTCGAAGAAGTGGGCCCTGCCTTCATGTTGGACACGCAGACCGGCGGGAAAAATCAGGTTGTACTTCATGCTGTGGTCCCTCATCCTGTACTTTACGGAGAGGAAACTTTGCGGAGGTCTTGCACTCTTTTAGTGTAGTCTGGGTATATCTGGATTGCCATACCTTCGTATCGTGGGGGGGCCATGTGACCTGACATATTGTAGGATAATGATAACTGAGCTATTATTGCTCTTGGAGGTGCTCCTGGTCGTGATTCCGGCCTCAGAGTTCAGTGTGCCCTTTCTATCGTAAAGAATTTAGAGAGGCTTATCTCAGGCATCGCAGCAGGTATCCACTCTTCCTGGAATAGCTCTGTCGAGGGTTTGTCGGCGCGCTCCGGAGAGCCCAGAAATCTTACATTGTTCCGCCTAGAGCGACCTATTGAGTCTTCCTGGCGTTCCTCCAAGTTGGCTGCACTGCGTTTCAGAACTGACACTGTTGTCTGTAGTTCCTGCACCATTGAGCGAAGTGTAACCACTTCCTCCTCTGTGGTTGTGACTCTCTCCACCACCTTCCTGAGGTCTAGGCGTAGATGGTTAATATCCATGGGCATTGTGTCCATTTTTGTTTTGAGAGCGATTCTGGAACCTTTTATCACTTCTAAGATTTCGGCAGTACCCTGTGGCTGCTCTCCCTGCTCCTGGGGGTGGAGCAGGGTCCCGGCCTCCCTCCTGGGGATCGCCCCCCCAGGACCTTGTATTGTACTATTTTGTTAGTTTGGGCTCCCCTTGCCGGTTTATCCTTTCCCATGATGACTAGCCCACGCAGAAGAGCCTCAATGACAAAGATTAATGGTTGTGCTAGAGGAATTTGGCTGCGAGGGGGTCTCACCAACTGCCTGTCTGGGAGCCTCTCCAGTCTCTCGGGTGTCTGAGCACGAGGAACCCTTCACTCTTTCTGCAGACTGCCAGGCTCTACAATTCACTTGGTTTCCATTATAGGACCAGCTCTCAGAAGCCGACGAGCCCCCACGCTGGGCCTTCTTTGTGTCCTGTGGGCAGCACAGAAACTTGGACTTGCCCCCAAAGCTGATCCCTCAGTGGACGGAGGGTGGCGCCTCCAACCCCGGGCATGAGTCACTTCTCCCCCGTCCACGCGGGGGTCAGTACTGTCCTATCGTGAGCCCTGCAAGGCTAATCCTGGGGGTGCACTCACCACAAACACTCCAGGGGTCACATCACAGTCACGCTGCCCAGTGGATCCAGTTGCTCACCAGGGAGTCACTGCCGACCACCGCTGTGCATATGGCTCGTGTTAATGTGTGTCAAGGCTGATTATGGCTCAAAAGGCGGCTCCCTCTGGAAAGATTCATGGTCGCAGCTTCATCACATCTCCGGCTCAAGGGCCTTGCTCCTCCACACAGACACTCTCCGGGGGCCCCCTACCCGCTCCGGGTTCTCGATATGTAGTGCAGGGCATGGGCGGGGGCCAGGCGGTCCCATTCGCCAATGCAGCAGCCCTCTGCCAGGGCGGTTTCTTTCCTTTTCCGATCAGCGGTCGCTACCCACCTTGTAAGCCTGACTCAGCTTGGCAACACTGCCGCCTCAAGGGGTCATCTGTGGTCGGGACCGCAGGCCCAACAACGCCTATCTCCAAGGTGCAGGAGCAGGTTAATTTCCCAGTCCATCTGCCGCCCTCCTAGGTTGCCCCAGTACCGTCGCCCGGCTGACTGCCTTTCTTGCTGGGAATCACCAGAAGCGCTTGGCCATCCCTTCACTCCAATGCCCAGGAGCACCAGCCTCCTGTGTCACTCCAGGCTCCTCCGACCCTGGATTTCAGTCACTTTCCCAGGCCTCGCGGAATGTCACAGTCACCGGAGCGCACCCACCAGGGCACCATCTTTAATTTGGCTGATTTTGTTTGTGGTGACTACAGGATTCTGGAAGGATTTTGTTGTCTGGGTCAGGAGCTCAGCTCAGCACATCTTAGCAGCAAGCTTACACGGCCACGCCCCCCTACACAATACTGCTTTATCCCTGTACTGTTCCCTTCCCAGATACACATACATCCAGCGCAGAGTCACTACTCCTGTGCTATGCAGCACTCTACATCTACCTGAGGTAGGCCAAGGGTGAGTTAAGCACACAGCAGCTGAACTTTAAAAATGGCGAGTGAGCCTGTAGGCCTCACTCCATTGGCACTGGGTATAAAGGACCTGTTCACTTCTTCTGATCACTACACGGTATGCTGCCACCACAGCGCACGTTCTGCTAACTCCATGTGAAGGCAGTAGCCTTCCACCCCTATGTGGGTAGCACTTTGGGTGCCCCTCCCGGTCCAACAAGCCTGCAATCCCTGAGACAGGCCTGTGTCATGGCACACAAGCATGATCCGTGTTTACCTATGACACAAAATCAGCATTAGGGATCCAGACAGCAGTACAGTTGGGCACACAGGGCAGAGGAAAACGTTTTAACCAATTTGAGGACGTTTCCATCCCCAACACATTGTTTTAAAGTTACTGCATGGACGCCATGGTTAGAACCAACATGATACTGTGGGAAAATGTTCCTAATAGGATTTCCAAAGGGTCACTTAAGACCAATTACCCCAATTTACAGATTTTGTCCTTTGAAAATACTGAAGGCTTCCCGACAGGTCAATTGACCTTTGCCACCGTGGTTCGAATTGAGCTGGAGCGAGAAATTCAAATCATGCATATATTATCAACTGTCAGGTTCCTAATGTTCAGTCAATGATGAGAGGTTGATAGAGTTTTTAAAACCTTTATTTATCTTAAAGGATTAGTATGATTTGTCATCTTTATTCAGATTAGTCCAATTCACAGAAATATCGAAGAAAAGATTGATTAGTGACAGCATAAATCAAATACAGAGTGGTCCATAAAGGAAGAATGTCACCAAATTAGCTAAGAGCCTATCTACCCTACGTAGAGAAACCCATGAAGAGTCCCTTTAAAAAAAAGAGCAGGATTTCAGAGCATAGTGAGAACTTCCCATAAAGAGTCGTTCTGGAAACTCAGCTGAGTTCCCCACAGTTGCAGTAGCAACCGTCTGAATATCAGTGATAGGAGACTGATCTTTGCAGTAGCATTGATCAGAGGAAGATGAAAAATGAATAAAGGTACATTTTGCAGTAGCTGTCGGTAACGAAGAGTAATAATAATGATGCTGAATGAATCAAGGAAGGAATGAATGCCTGCCAACTTCCTAGGAACACTCATTAATATAAAACCACATAATAAAATGTAGCAACTTAATAATCATTCTACACCTTCAACCAAAGGAAACAGCTCGTCCGATGGTGTCGTCAACTTCCGAAGCTTCTCCTCTCGATTCCCAGAGTAAGCATTCACGCCGGTGTATAGTAAAGCAATTTATCATGCATTGGCAACATGGAGGAAAGTTCTCATGAGAACCTTCTTACCTAAGCTAAAGTTGCATTCAGTGTTCTACTGTGAAAAGAATAGACTTGGTCAAATGCACAAAACAAATCTATCAAGATGTTCTAGTCGAGCATACATAAAAATATCTAAACATAGTTCATTCTTTCAGTCTGTTCATTATGCATTACAAGACTTATTGTTATACAAGTGATTTAATATGGTGTGATGAAGCTAACAAACAGAAATTTAAAGTCAGCACATTCTTTAACAGAATGCTGGTACTAGGCAAAATGTCCTAAATAAACGTCTATTAAGCTTTGAGCAAGACGTTATAAAGCAAGCACTTTTTTTCTACGTGTCATTTTCTATTATGAAAACATTTCAGCATCAGTTTAAACACATTCTAATGTGCAATTCTAATATGGTTTGAAAGTCAAAATTAAATTTTTAAAGTTTTTTCCTTCAAATCCCATCTTAGAATGGTAAAGCAATGATACACAATGAAAAACAGCATTCCATAATGGTTGCCTGTTTTAGAGGAAGTGGCCACGCAGGTTCCGGTGCACTTAGGATGAAATGAACGCCAAGCAAGTTGGCTGTTAGCCTTGCCTGAGGAGTTATAGTATCCTCTTTTGAAAAATTAAACTCAAAAGATGAGAAGCAAAGCAATGATAGGGGGACTATAAAGCAAGGAAATTGAAAACTAAACTATTGCCAGCATGTCCTGACACTGAATGGCATTCATTTTCAGGTGGCCGTGCACGTCATCTTTTACATGACAAGAGAGTCAGTGACTGATGAGGACTGAACCATTACCCCTGGAGTTCGTTGCCATGGATGGAAGCAGAGTGTAAAAGACACTCATACAGACTAATGACAGCTAAACTGAAAAGGTCTATGTCCTTTATCATTGGTGTGACACCATCCCCAACACAAACCAACACTGGCCTATTCTAGAGCACATAAACTGAAATGATCATATATATAGTTATAAAATAAAAAATATGCAGAAAAGTACAAATTGTTTCAAAACAATATGCAACCCCTCACACTAGGGCTTAAAAACAGTCATCACAGTGAAAAACTCCAGGGTTTGTCAGAGTGGGTGGCCATCATCAAAGCCATTGCCTACTATGGAAATCTGTGAGATTTCATGTAACAAAATACCTTTCTATCGCCTGTAACACAATGTAATACCAACCCAGTGTTAAAATCCTACTAGCTTTAGCAAATGTTTTTCATAATAACTAAGGTAGGCCTACTGCCTTAGTCAAAACATTTCATAATAAGCAGATCAGACCTATGACATCAGAAATAACATTTTCCAGTGTACCAATCACAGTGTAACCAATTCAGGTCTACTGTTGTGGGGACACAGTCATCAAATTACAAAGGTGTACACAACTACAGTTGTCAACAGAGAATACTATCTCTCCTAAAAGGGACTAACAAGGATTTTCACAGAACAAATCATCTATAGCCATGGTTTGCCATAAGGTGAAACTAACACCCAAACCCTTCCCTAAAACATTCTGCAGATTTCATGTAACAAAATCCTTCTCTGCAGACATTTGTACAGAGTAATAACAATCTACCCTCAAATTGATTGTTGTTAAAGTATGTATTTCACAATAAATACATCAGGCATACTACCTTTATTGTAACATTTCATAATAAACAGATCAGGCCTTTAGCCATGATTGTTTGCTTGCCATTCTAGCTAACTAAGTCCTGCTGTACTGAGTGTAAGTTTTGCCGCAAACCAGAAATTGCAATCCTTTCTGAGGAAAGGGGATGCTCATTTTGCTCTGGGGCACACTCTATTCACTCCAGATTGGATTGTTTTACTGGGGAATCACTCATGAGGTTCAGCAAAGCGAAATATTTAGCTAGAGGGCTTAGTGACCATTCCTCACTTTTGATAGCACTGAATTTAAACATCCTGTGGCATAAACAATTGTGGAGGAGGGTGACGTGACGTCGCTTAAATAAACAAGAAATTAAACCTCTGAACAGGCACTCCAAATGATTTTTTATGGAAAGTAAGGATACTGTGAAAAGTTCAGTGATATTGTGGGAGGTGTATAAGGTGACATTAAGAAGGGCAATTATCTCAGGAGAAATAAGAGGGAGGAAAATAAGACATGCAGAGATGAATACCTAGAAGATGAGCTGAGGCATCTGGAAGGGGAATATGCAATAACTCAGGCTCTGTCAGGTAAAAGAGCAGTGGAATTGAAGAGGGTTGAATATCAGATGCAGGCAAAACATGAGGCCAGGACGTCATACTTGGCAAAGCAAAACAGAATATATGAAGGGGAATAAAACAGGCAAATTGCAGCATGGTTGGGAAGCAAAGAGAGAAGTAAAATGACAATCAGGGAGATAAAGAATGACTCTGGAAGTGTAGTTAAAACTAGTGTAGAAATAACAGAAGTATTTGCTGACTACTTGGAATGCTTTTATGACTCCCATATGCACCCCCCTGAACAATCTGTATTAGATTTCATTAAAGATAGTCCTATAAAATCAATTAAGAAGACCAAAGACTAACTCTAGAAGCTGACGTAACAGAAGAAGAGTTCAGTACAGCGCTGGGACAATTCCAAAGTGGGAAACACCGGGACGAACTGATTCCCGGCAGAACTTTTTAAACGATTAGAAAGACACATAGGGGCATATTACCAAGGATTTGCGATAATTATCGCAAAGCGCGCTTAGCGCTGTTTTTTTTATCGCCGGCTATCGCTGGATTTCATCGCGGAGATAACACGTTATTATCAAAGCTTATCTCCAAGGCGATAAAAAATCCAGCGATAGCGGCGAAACCCAGCATTAGCGCGAGAAATCCAGCGATAAATTCACTGCGCTAATGAAAAGCTTGCTAATAGGCAGGTGAGGCCTTAACCTTACAATCCACCTCCCATTGACAAGATGGTTAAGTCAAGTTTTTATCAGGTGTTAAATTCCAGCGATAATCGCGGTTAGCGCGACTTTTTTTATCGCTTCGCGGGCATTGATAATAGGGGGAAGTTGTGTTTGGGACTGTTTGCAGTTGCTTTTAGTTGGGAACGCCTACTTTGCATGTCATTAGCGATAATCATCGCTGACATGCAAAGCGGCAACAAAACGGCTGCTATCGCCATTAAGCTGTCGCTAACAGCTGTTAGCGACAGCTTGCTAATAGGGCGATAAAAATATCGCCGCTTTATCGGCAAAAAGTGCCGCTAAAGTGGCGATACTGCCCTTGATAATATGCCCCATAGTGACTCCGCTCCACGCTGCCTTTCAGACAGCTTTCCGAGAGGAGAGGTTACCTGACAACATGTAAACCGCAATGGTTTTAGTAATTTCAAACGCAGGGAAACCCCCGGACAGCTGTCATTCATACAGACCCAGTGCTTAGAGACCTGCCGGTATTAGGCGCTTTATAAATCGCAGTTAACATAACATAACATTTCCCTGACAAACATAGACATTAAAATATTGGCAAAGCTACTATCGAATATATTGAAGACGGTACCGATTGACTTAGTGCACCAGGATCAGAACGGATTTATGCCCGGACACTCGACCAGGCTGAATCTGTGACGCCTATATAATAACCTAGCAGCAACCCGTGACTCTCAAGCTGGACATGTGATTGCTTCATTAGACGCTAATAGGTCTTTTGATTTGGTGTAATGGATATATTTGGAATTTTGGAATAGATGGGTTTCGTACCCAAGTATTTTAAATGGGTTAGATTATTGTACGATTGTCCCAAGGCGAGGGTGAGGCTAAATGCCATACATCACAGGAGTTTTGTATATGAAGAGGCACAAGACAGGGGTGCCCGCTCTCAACGATGTTGTTCACCTAGGCGATCGAGGTACTGGCGGCATGGATAAGAGTAGACGCGCAAGTATGGCGCTCGCCGCGGGATGTAGAAGAGGAAGAATGTATTTCACTATACACAGATGACATTCTACTATACCCGACCAACGTGACTCAGACACTTAGGGGTCGATTCCGATTCGGGACGGAAATTTCTCCGACCGAGCCGGACCCGGAGAGATTTCCGACCGAATCGGACCCGTGCAGTCCGACCGAACGAGTACGATGCGTCCGTATGTTATCGGACTCGAGTCGGTCGGACTCCCATTGAAGTCAATGGGAGCCGGTCGTACAACGCGTACGCGGGCTCCCATAGACTCAATGGGTGCGAGTCGGACAAGGGCGCCCCCTACAGCGGGTACGCGGCGAAGCGATTCGCGCCGTACACGCACAGGTAGGGGGGACCCATGGGTCCCCCCTGTGTGCGACTCGCGCGGCTACGCGTACAGGGGGGTCTGACACGGACCCCCAAAGTACGGCTCCGACAGCTCTTACGAGCCGGACGGCGCGGCTCGGTCGGACTGCTCGCGGCGCGCATCGTACTTACTCGGCCGGGAAACGTCTCCATTGCGCGGTGCGAGTCGAGTCCGAGCGAGTCGGTCGGAGCGGTTCGAGCCGGGAGCGAGTCGGTCGGAGCGGTCGGGACGCCCGGACGAGTCGGTCGGCGATTTCGCATCGTACTCGCTCGGCCGGACCCGCGTACGGTTCGGTCGGGAAACAGGGCTCCGAATCGGATCCGGTAAAGCCGAATCCGATTCGGAGCCCTACCGGCCGAGATCGGAATCGGCCCCACAATAGATGAAGACAAATCTTTCAAACATTTGCCGAGCATTCTGGTTTCATCATAAATTGGGATAAATCATTGCTATTTTCATTGGGAGAGGATCTTTCGGGTTTGCAACTAGCATTGCCGCTTTGGATAGAGCGAAATTCAAATATTTGGGAATCTGTGTGACTTCTAATCCAAATGACTACTATGAGCCTAACCTGAGGCCTATTCTGCACCGTTTGGAACAAGATTGATCCAGCTGAAGATATTACATAGAGTGTATTATAAACGCACACTGTTGTGTACAATAGGCTGGTTGGAAGATACGTGCTGCTTGCGGGATTGTGGAATGGAGGATTTCTATCTTTATATGTTGTGGAATTGCCCTTGTGTCTGGAAGTTTTGGGAAGGGGTGGAGAAATCACTAGCTACTGCAACGGGAATAACATTGACTTTGTCACCCCGATTGGCATTGCTGGGATTATGGGGGCAGTAGATTATTCATTCTATCAAAAATTACTCGTCAATATAGGATGCATGGTGACTAAGCGAGATATTCTCAAAAATGGGGATCTGGCTCTATCCCAACACACCAGACTTGGGAAATGGGAATGGAATACTGTATGATCATTGAAAAGGAGGTATACAAAGGAAGAGGATGCATGACGAAATATGAAAACGTTTGGGGTGGATGGACTTCAGAAACTATTTTAGTGGGACATTGAGATGGAAATGTAAAAAGACTACTCTGCACAGACCAAAAGACAGGAAGAACTGTGAAGTGCTCTATTTGAATGTGACGATTGGTACATGTAACTGGGTTGAAAGTACTTCAGGAGGGGAACTGGGATAATAGGCAATGTGTGCAGAGTTGATTACAGTTTTGATTGCTTTGTTGTTATGATAAAATGCAAATAACAAAATTGAAAGAAATTGCATTTCACTCTTTTTAGTAGAAGCACAGACTGAGGCCCTATCAAATCCTATACTCCGTGGAACCCACATGTGAGTGGAGCCTAAGCCTCTCTCTCAGTAGTTCTCTGAAAGTTCTTTTTTGTAGATCATATAAGGTCTGGCACCAGCTGCACGGTCAAGCCAGATCTAAAAATGCATGTACATTAGTGTGTCCCTGGGTATCCAATCCAGCTCTCAAACAAACAACTGGACTCTGAAGTCTAAAGGTAAGGTTAGAAAGGGAAGTGGAAGGTGCTGGGACTGGAAAACAATACATTCTTTGTAACTGCTGCCAGAGAAAAACAAACACTGTAAATTATCTACTCATCTAAAACACTTTAACAGCATTATAGTGCTATATGCTCCATCCCATTTAAGATTGATACTTTGTTAATGTTAGTGAGCCCTCTCTAGGCAGTCACACGGCTGCTTGCCCAGGCAGCTGGATAAACAAACAAACTAACCACAGCTGCATGGAGGAGAAGCACTTCTTCTGTGGAAGCACACAACTTCGGCTCAGTCAAAACAAGAACTTGTATCCAGAAACATGTGGATAGAGCCAAAGCCCCTCACTGTAGTACTCCTGAAAGCTCTTTGTTGGGTTGATCACATAAGGTCTGGCGACCGCTGCGCTGTCAAGCTAGATTTAATAAAGGTGTTGTAAAACTATAATAAACTTGATCGACCTGCAAAAAGATAGCATCCACTCTATCAAACTTTACACTACATTTCAAGCTACGTCTAGGTAAGTGGATGTGGAGTTAAGAATAGTAAATATATACTTACCTTGACAATAAAGTTGTAGGTGATGTAGTAGGTGAAATATTTATTCTGGTCAATATTTCAACTGTGATAAAATGACATTCAACCATAAATAATATCAATCCACCCTTTAATAGAGAGATTTGCCTTATCAGCGCTAACCTTAAACAGAATTTCAGCAATACTGAAAAATACATTGAGCTGCTCCTTTTAAATTTCCTAAGTGTGCA
This sequence comes from Calotriton arnoldi, assembly GCA_963921515.1. Taxonomy (NCBI): domain Eukaryota; kingdom Metazoa; phylum Chordata; class Amphibia; order Caudata; family Salamandridae; genus Calotriton; species Calotriton arnoldi. The sequence goes on along the minus strand of CAWUFW010002639.1, from coordinate 241,365 downwards.
ATAATGTATTGCCATGTACAGGTGATGTGTACCAGAAAATGGTATTAAGCAGCACAAAACAACAAAGTAACAAACATCATGTCTTAGGATTTGGAAGGCCGCCACAGCCATAAAAAGTGGTAAGTGTATATGATTCTCATGATGCATTTTGCTATTGTATATGTTTATGAAAAATAGGGCTGTAATCGTTTTGTGAAGTCTGAAGTCTCTACACCAAGCTCAGTAAATGCTGATAGAGCTAGAAAGAGGTTCTTAAACAAGCACCTTTCTCAGTAAAGGGCAATGAGGGGACAGGGAATGCTTGTCATTTCCATTTCTGATTTTTTCATAAACATTTAAACCTGACCAAATTGCTGCAGTAAATGGCAATCCATGATATTCGCAAGCTATTCGCAAGATATCTGTGCTCTAGGATTGAAGGGCCTGATTTAGAGTTTGGCAGATGGGATACTCTGTCACAAATGTGATGGATATCCCGTCCACCGTATTACAAGCGCATTATATCCTATGGAAATCCCATCTGCCAAACACTAAGTCACTTTAACTTGCACACATGTCCCTCCTGTTGCTGTACTCCTGTCAGCACAAACACTCTTGCCATAAAGAATCTTCGGGGTACTTCAAAGGAAACAATATTTTCAACCACAATTGCAGTGCAGCTGAAACTATTAAGGCTCAACTCAATGGCTATTATTCACATTTATCCTGGTGTAATACTTACTAGGTTCTCATGTTTGAAGTCTCCTTTACGCCACTTTGATCCTAAGATGGGTCTCATCATTTGAGTTGACAAACAGCTTCACTTTGTCTTGTGAGTAGAAATTTTCAGATTTGGGTTCAGGCAGTGTGCTGGGCTACTGTTCACTGGAGGGACAGCGAGACAGCATCTTGCTTATGACCTGTTATGGAGCTTGGAAGACTTAAAGGTGATCCAGTGTTCCAGCATGCCCATCTTGGTGTGTTTTCGAATTGTACACTGGAAAAAATGTTGTGGACTGCCACAAAGAAAGATCCTACTATATGTCCCTTTCTAGAATAATTGTTATCATATTCTGTTTTGTTGAAAATATGGCAGGTGATCTCACACGTGCTAGATGTGTTAGAAAATGCTTGATTTTTAATTAGTGCATAAGAATGACAAAAAAGAGAACTCACAAAGGAAAGAACGGAAAGCTCCTTGAATGAAAAGTAAACTACGGGCCTCATTTACAAGCCCATTGCGCCGCCGGTGCGCCACTTTGTTTGACGCACCCGCAGCACAATGGGCTTGCCCATATTTACAAGGCCAGCTAAAGTCACCCTGCGTGACTTTTCATGGCCTTGTAAATATGGGCCCCTTTCCAGTGGCGGCTAGTGACATCTGAAAGTGGTGAGGCGAGCAGGTCTCGGGGCTCACGGGGGCTAACACATCCAGGCCATGTAGACAGCACTGTTAGTGGAGTACTCCCCAACCTCCATAACCGAGTTGGTTTGGTGGGATAAAAATGATAATGTTTAGAATGCTAACAGGTGATGATTACCCACTATAAAAAATAGAAGTTACCATAAAAATAATAAAAGCCTATACAATGTATAGGTCTAATCATGACCTTCTTGGTTTGGATACAGTGGCTGGCACTGCAAGGTTGTCCTCATTCTCTGTGGCCAGATAACAGCCCCTAGTTTTGCAGGGTCCCTAAGGGACACCACGGTCTAGCACGACCGGAACAGCTGCGGCCCCGTCTGTTAAACTATTGCGACAGGGGCAGAGCAAAGCTGTCCCTGATGGAGCAGGGTTTCACAAAAATGAAACCTGCTTGAATTAACACCCCCATGATACGTACTAACAGTGTGCAGTGATAGTTTAACATACACATTACATGAACACGAGGGAAACAGCTATACGCATGTGTGCACTAATATGAACTAATGCATGAAAGAACTAGGCCTCATACTAAAATGCGTTTAGAAAGAAACAGAATTAATGCATGTTTAAGCTGCCTTTTATATTTCGCATCTTGCATCTTGCTTTAAAAATAATGAATAATGCCGCTTTTGCCTTAAGCTTCTGCTAGGAAAACATGTAACAGGGGATAGTGCAAAGGTGGGTGGCAAACAGTGAAAAGTGCATTTCTATGTAATTAATGAATGCTTATGTTTTATTTGCCGTAGTGAGCTGAAATGAGCCTCCATTATTCTTAAGTTAGCCGGTTAGAGGAGGGGCTAGAGTGAGAGCGAAAATGTCATGACAGAGCAGCCAGAAGTGCTGAGTGCTGTAAAGAAGGGACAAGAAGCTCAAGGATACCCAGCACTGAATGCATTGTTCGTCTGCCAAAAGGATGTGACTGACCGTGGGACTATCATCCCTAACTCTCCTTCCATGGTGTGCAGGCGCAGTGACAGAAACATAGGGACACAGTGACCTCACCAAGGAGCAGGCGAGAGGAGCAGACGCTGTCACCGGAGCAGCTTGTACAACCCTCTGCCCTGCCAGCGGCCACTGATATCACGAAGCCTTTGCCAAACACCCCTGATGCCCCGAGCTGGGCAGGCAGAAAGGGAAACCCGGGAATCCCTTTGAGGCCCCACTTAACTGACAGCAGACATACTAATGACCCTCCCTCAGCCCGGGCCGCCTTTCAGGGACAATGACCTTGGCATGAGAGGGACTTGCCAGTTGCCACCCGTGAAGGCGTGTTACTGTCTCTGAGTACCAGGCATGTGGCTGACTCTCCTCAGCCCTCACATTCAGCGGCAATGACTTCTACAGAAAGCTGCCTTGCATGTGACTGACGCTGTACCACTTCACCTGACTTCCAAATTCAATGCCTTGTCGGAAAATCACACACTTCGCACGTCACTGCCACTTATGTCTGATAAGACTGGCTTTGAACGTCTGACACATGTCCGATTCTGCCCTCTTTCATGGTCTCTCAAACCCACTGGTATGCAGGGAAACCCCCCATTTGCCATGTGACTATTTCGCCCCGTTCATGCTAGCCCTGCATGGACAATGGCATGCCAAGAAATCCCATCACTTGTGCCCAGCTCTATGCAACTGGCATGTCACTAACTTTGTGTGTTTGAGATTGCCTTGATATGTCTGATATGAGACTGACTACACGACTGGCTTGTGGTGGCCACTGTATGATAGGCATGTCTTTATCTGGCAGCTGGCATCTACCCTAGCCTATGCAAGATTTGTGTTTGACTTTGCGTGTCTACAGGTGATTTAATCTGCGTACATGACGTGCGAATGACCGCGTGTGACATATGTGTCGCTCCGTGTTTGTAGTGCGGTTAATTGCATGTCTGAATACAGAATGCCTGACACACGGTTCACTATTTACGTATGATATATTATTAACCTCGCACACCGAACACAGGGTTGATTCCGCATTCCTTGCACGTTGTTGACTGCAAGCATGACGTGACTGACTCGGAATCTCTCACATGTAGCTGGCTGCATACTTTAGACAAGGCTGACTACCTGCCTGAATGTGACTGACTCCATGCATGCATGACTCGGGGTTGTTTCTGCATGTCCGGCATGTTACTGGCTGTATCCATCATGTGACTAACACCAGGCGCGCAACGCCCATTGGGCTCAAAGGGCTTCCGCCTCCCCGTCGTGTGTGTCAGCCCGGGCTGAGACAGCTTCCCGGGCACACACACAGACAGTTTTTGAGCTTATCACAGCCGCACCATACGAAGGACTCTACATGCCTGATACGTGGTAGACTTGCAAGCCTGGCAATTAGATGCCTCTGCTTAGCTCACATGTGACTTTCTCTGCTTGCCAGACTGCAAGCCCGGTTCTGTGGCGGGCATGGGGGTCGCGCGGGTGTTCGCGCGGGAGAGGGGGTGGGGGAATTTAAAAATAAAAACGTACCTTACCGGGTCCCGCGCCGCCTCCGCACCTGGCCGGTTACCGCGTTTTCCTGCTGCTTTCCTGCTCTCCTGCCTCCGGCAGGAACAGGAAGCAGGCATCTTCCCTCCCCTAAGCCAATCACAATGCTGCAATGGCAGCGTTGTTATTGGTGCGGACAGCGCCCAGCCGGGTGCCTGTAGGGAGGCCATTTTCTCTAAGTAGGCTGCATGCAGCCTACATAGAGAAAATGCAGAATGCACATGACTGGTTTGGTCGGCCCCAGAGGGCCGACCAAACAGTCAGGGCACTCAGAGTGGGCAAGCCACTCCTTCCAGATCCGCCCACCCGCCAGCCCCCAACCAGGCATACCGTTCTGCTTTCTCACAGCGCGAGAAGCAGAAACATGAAATGGTATTTAATATACCATTTTATGTTTCTGCTTCTCGCACTGCGAGAAAGAAGTGGGGCGACGCTCCTCCACCCTAATGGAGGAGCCGCTGCTGCCCCTTTCACGCATTACTCTGCATTAGAGGGGCATTCCATGGGTGTTGCTGTGGGTGTTCTCATGCAACATCCGTGGAACCTGACACATTTTCAGATTTACAACGTTTTGTAAAGCTGGGAATGCATCAGAATCCTACGCCTCCTGCAGAAATACAATCATCCATGCAATGCACGCACCCTTGCAACATGATGCGAGAGTATCTCCGTTGGCGCTCGGCTGCTGTTTGTGCACCGGCGCAGGGGTAAAGAATAGGAAAACGCCGTATCTTTTAGATACAGCTCATTTCTGCCCTTTTATTTTGACGCAAGGCCGCGCAGCAGGAAGGCTTGCTGCGCGGCTGTGCATCGAAATATTCAAATTGGGGCTTGTAATATATAATATGCATCAGTGCAGTGTTCTAAACAGTATTTGCATTCTTGGGGGCTTATTTACAAGCGCCTTGCGCCATCTGGTGCATCACTTTTAACATAGGAAAAAATATGCTGTTCTTTATAACAAAGCTACAATTTCACAATGCACTCCACATTCTATAAAATAGGAGTGGTTGGAACATTTGTACACCAACATTTTCTGACATGTACTGAGATTCTAAATGCACTGTGCATTTGGTACTACAAAATAGGCTGTTTGAGCATTTGTACAGCCACACTTTTTTCACCTGTGAAGATCCTGGATGCACTGTGCATTCAGTGTTGCAGACAGTGCCAGCTTGAGGGTGGTGCAACCTGTGCAGCCTCACCTGGCGCAGACCTGGGGGGCCGCTGTGTTTAGAAATAATTTATGGGTTTAAAAGCGCCTGCTGCAGAGTTCCTTGTATGTCCAGCAGTTTTCAGGCAGCAACAAAAATGTCAAGATAACGCTGGTGATTAATGTTCCTGCTGGAGAGAGATCAGAGTTTTGTCTAGTGGTAGTTTGACTCATCATAAAGTAGCACAGAGGATTAATATGCCTGCTGCAAAGAATGTGTACTATGCAGATCACAGAACTGTATTTTATGTGGATAGCTCAGTGGGTTACTGCTTTTGTCACAGTGATCCTTTTGTTACAGGAGTTCAAAAGTTACAATCCTAATATGGAACTGTGACTTATGAACGGGCATCAATGAGCTGAATGCAAACTGCATAATATAGGCTAGGACATTATGTTTTTCCCCCAGTCTTTCATTATTAATTCCTTCATTTGGGTAGATAAACATTCTTAGTCGTAAAGCCAACTCCAACTAGCATTTTAAAACAATTAAGATGTATGTGAGAGAGGGGCTATGGAGAGATGAGGGGTACTGTTGGAGGGTTGTAGAGACAGTGGCGTAGCTAGCCCATGTGCCACCTGTGGCAATCCCTGCATTTGCCAACTGTGGCGGCATGTAAGAGCAGGGGCGGGTGCTGGCGATTCCAGCGACAGTCCGCTTGTAAGAGGGGGGATCAGGGGTGCTGATGATTCTCACAACGGCCACAGGTAAGGGGTGAGGCCGTTGCCCCCAAAACTTGGACCAACCCCCTTGCTACGTCACTGGGTAGAGAGGTTGCACCGGTCACCATCAGCACTAAAGCCAGCCCTGGTTACAGAAATGGCCCTATTTGAATATCCCAGCTTGTCCATCTCCCAAGACTCTGAGACTCTGCGCATGTAGTAGTACAAAGTGAAGTGGTACAAAAGAACTAGAATGAACATTTGTATATCCACACTTTCTTTGAATGTGGAGATTCTGGATGCACTGAGCATTCAGTGTTACTGAAGTGGCCATACGAACATTTGTATACCTACACCACGCCCATATCACAAAACCTTGGGACACTGTAGTGGTACAGAAGAAGCCATGTGGAAATTTGTATATTCACACCTTGACCATGTTACAAGACTTTGGGACACTGTAGTGGTACAGAAGAAGCCATGGGAACATTTGTATACCCACACCTTGCCCATGTCACAAGACTTTGGGACACTGTAGTGGTACAGAAGAAGCCATGGGAACATTTGTATACCTACACCACGCCCACATCACAAAACCTTGGGACACTGTAGTGGTACAGAAGAAGCCATGTGGAAATTTGTATATTCACACCTTGACCATGTTACAAGACTTTGGGACACTGTAGTGGTACAGAAGAAGCCATGGGAACATTTGTATACCCACACCTTGCCCATGTCACAAGACTTTGGGACACTGTAGTGGTACAGAAGAAGCCATGGGAACATTTGTATACCTACACCACGCCCACATCACAAAACCTTGGGACACTGTAGTGGTACAGAAGAAGCCATGTGGAAATTTGTATACCCAAACCTTGCCCATGTCACAAATCTTTGGAACACTGTAGTGGTACAGAAGAAGCCATGTGGAAATTTGTATACCCACACCTTGCCCATGTTACAAGACTTTGGGACACTGTAGTGGTACAGAAGAAGCCATGGGAACATTTGTATACCCACACCTTGCCCATGTCACAAGACTTTGGGACACTGTAGTGGTACAGAAGAAGCCACAGGAACATTGTATACCCACACCTTGCCCATGTCACAAAACTTTGGGACACTGTAGTGGCACATATGAAGCCATGGGAACATTTGTATACCCACACCTTGCCCATGTCACAAGAGTTTGGGACAGTGTAGTGGTACAGAAGAAGCCATGTGAACATTTGAATACCCACACCGTGCCCATGTCACAATGGTACAGAAGAAGCCATGTGAACATTTGTATACCTACACCTTGCCCATGTCACAAAACTTTGGGACACTGTAGCGGTACAGAAGAAGCCATGTGAACATTTGTATATCCACATCTTGCCCATGTCACAAGACTTTGGGACACTGTAGTGGTACAGAAGAAGTCATGTGAACATTTGTATAGTCACACCTTCTTTGCGTGTGGAGATTCTGGATGCACCGCACATTTAGTGTTTCAGAAATAGCCATATGAACATTTGTATACCCACTCCTTCCTGTGAGCGGAGATTCTGGATGTCCTAAGCATTTCAGTGCACCCGCGGTCCGTGCAGATAACAGCGGTGGGGCCGTGTAAGGCGGGTTTCCGAGGGTCGATGCTGAGGGAAAATTAATTATTTATTTAATTTTCCTTCAGCATCGTCCCTCGGAATTTCCCCTGACACGGCCCCACGGCCCTACCGCTGTTATCTGCACGGACCGTGGCTGTTTCAGTGTCATAGAAGTTGCCATATGAACATTTGTAAACCCACAGCCTGCGATTCTGGGTGCATTGAACATCTAGTGGTACAGATATAAACTCTTGCATACCACCACCATCACCATATCCTGAAGTTCTGGGGCATTTCCTAGCCGCCGGTGGACTTATGAACATATTTACACCGACACCTTCACCATATCCCGAGATTTTGGGCAAGATATCCTAGATAATAGCGTGTAGGGGAAGGAATGAAGGACAATGTGATATGCTTAGGACAAGAGCCATGGTTTGGTTTCTAAATGTGCTCATAGAATGTTTTTTTTGGTCCATGTTGTTTTCCTTTTCATCACAACCGATAACCTGTAACAATGTGGCACATGCCTCTGCAACAAGTTGACAACTGAATAGTGTCTCCTCACTCTCATACCCCAGCCATAGAAAATGACATTTTTTAAATGTGTGTGCATCGTCAAGTGTAACATATGCAACAGAACTGCTCTAGTTGTCATCTACTCAAGTTTTTGGGATAATTTTGGATAACATATCAACATTTCAGCAAGGAAGTGGCAGATATTCATAATTGTACCTTTTGCACGCTGTGCATTATGTACAGCTGAAACAAGGCATTCCTCTGTTAAACTATGCTGTTGGAAAACACAGTCTTCAAACATTAAATTGATTTAGTTGGAACGCCAATTGTTACATGTTTTAAGCACATATTGCGCAATAAATGATGATGTCATAATGTCTATGTGTTTGGGGCTTAAATGTCCTGTAGTAATGTTCCCTGGGAGTGCTTCAAGTACCAGTATTTTAAACCATGCTTAACATTCTTTGGGATATTGTCAATACCCACAGGGTTCACATTTTTTTTCATTTTGATTTTTTCTGACCATATATAGATCTTTCACAACATTCTGGAAACTGTTCGAGGTATATAATCTAGTACAGTAGTTCGTAACCTGTGGTCCGTGGACCCCTGGGCGTCTTGACGCCTGCTCTGGGGGCCTGTGACTGTTTAGAAAATTAAATAATATTAGCAGATTAATAAAGTATGTATAAATTAAGAAGCAAAACGTAAAATTGAAAAACTTTCTGTAAATGTGAAAGAATTTGAAATTGGATGCTAAAATGAAGTTAGTATGCTTAGCTTGATTCTAGGGAGCAACACAAGCTCGGCAAACAGAATATAGTATGGACAATGGGTTGTCTTAACTTAACCATAGACAAATAGAGAGTATGAATTAAGAGCAAAAAAAACCCCAAAAAAATAAAGTGACATGCTACAGTCTAGCTATTGCTTCGTCTTTTAAAATGAAAAAAAGTAATTTAGAAAAGTTCCAACCTTGCCATTGAAATTTCGATGTTTCTATATTTGTGAATTAAATATTTCATCATTTTATTTGTTTATTTGTTTAATGTATGCTTGTTTCTGTATTTTATTGTATTGTTTTGAGGTTCAAATCGTAGAAATTGTTTAGCGGGGTCCCCGACGTTCAGTAATGATTCAGTGAGGGTCCCTAGATTGAAGTAAGGATTCAGTGGGGGGTCCACAGGAGTCAAAAGGTTAAGAACCGCTCATTTAGTAACATTGGGTATGAAAATGGGAGCCCTTAGAAATTTTGATATAGAAGTCAGAGGTAGAAAATAGATCAGACGGTCCACAAAATCATTCTTTAACCTAGAAAACATTCAATTCAGTGACCTAGAGATAATGACACTGGTCAAGTAAACATTTGTTCTCTAAGCAGATCATAGAAAACAAGTGAAATGTTCATAGAAGAAGATTTGACAGTAAGAGAAGACACCTATAGACAGTTTAACCCAAGCAGCACCATGATAATATTGCCTTGGATCTTATTTTAATTAAATTAAATTATGACAAAGTTAGTGTTATAACCCACTATAAGCCTCATGTTCTTAAAGTAAATCTGGCACCATTAAATATGTACTTCCTTTTGAATAGACAATGTCTGTGCCCTGGATTCTAAACTGGAACCTGTACATTGTGACCTGGCCTGTTGTCCATTTCAGTCATGCACAGCTGCACATATTGACCATTCAGGGGCCAACTTGACTCCTACATATTTATTGACACAGCTTTCCTGACAGGAACATTGCCAGAAGCCTCCTCGTCGACATGCTTGATTATACTGACTGTATAATACCTGGACCATTTCAGGTAGATTTGTTGGAGCAGAGTTGACGTTGATTTGGAGCTCTGTCATAGTGATGCTCAATGACAGCATATCCTCATTGGCGCTCACCCGTTTTAATGAAAGGCCACCTTGTGAATATGACTATATTTTTCAGAATGGTAAGCGCTTTACAGTTTCACAGTGTGTCATGTTGTTGCTGCTTGTTTGGCATTCATTTATGCTCTGCCGATGTAAACCAACAACAAAGCAGGGATTTGCCTCTGTGAAACAAATGAAATTCGTGTGCACCATGAACATTTTTTTCTTTTCCTGCCAGGGAGTTCTTTGCCCCGCAAGAATATTCTGATCTGGAAAGGTCAGTGATGTAATTCCTGCCCAAAATAGTTTGGGGCTTCCACCACTTTGATCTGGTAGCCTTGTAGAGGATGGACAACTGGGTAAAGGGTGTCTGCCAGAAAAGCTGTTGAGGATATGATGGCAGAAATCTGGTGCTCCCTTCCACATCCAAATGCAATGCAGAAATTTGAATTTGCCTTCTCCTCTACCACACTTTATATGAGGCCATGCTCTTTTTGGCAAAGAAGAGATGGGTAGGACTCCTGCCCTGCCTCCCTGATGAACGTTCTCAATCAAATACATTGTGAAGACAGTTACGTTTTGCCCCTGTTTTGGATAAACAATGGCCCCAGTTCCAACAACCCATTAGGGTGAGGCTCACTATATTTATAGAATAATGTATGTATAATATATATTGTGCTCCTCCCGACGTGGCAGGATGTAATGCACATGGGTAGCCATGTTTCGGCAGCTCTCTGGTCACTTTTTGTATTCTGCAGAAACGCAATGCCTTGGGGGCATCTTTCTCTAGAACAAAAAAAATGAATGTCCTGTTGCGGGGATTCTGCACCTACACAGAACTATGCGCAGGAAAACAGGACCTCGGTGTATAGGCGTTGTACCTACCTACCACCTTAGTACCCAAAATCCCAAAACCAACTAGCTATAGTGTCTCATTCGTTCTCCTACATAATTACGAAGCTACAAATGATTAGACAACCCAGAACACAACACTCCAGACTCTCTCAGGAATCACGGTAGCAAGACATACCCTTTCACTCACTCACTCAATCGTACTTGTCCACAATAAGAATGGTCAGAGTCACTGTTATAGTTTAAAATGTTTATTTTAACTATCGTGCTCTATAATGCAGTATACGAGCCACTACCAGCAGCGAAATGCATAAACCTAGAACAATTAGCATTGTTACAATTCCATAGATTATAAAGGGGGATGTCATCATATACAGACAGTGGAAAAAGGACTATAAGGCCTAACCACCCTCCCCTTGGTAAGGTGAAGTTTATTATATAAAGGAAGATCTCTGGGCTTTGTCAGCAGACCCCATACCTTAGTGCCTAGATGGAAGCTTTACATCATAGGAACAGCATAGCTCTTCTCCCTGGAAAGGACCCTCTCCAAGTGTGTCTAAGAACAACATGCATCCCCGTAATATCAAAGCACGAGTTTCCAGTAGCGCAGCTGTGTTAGCATGTTTTGTCTAGATGCTAGGGACTGACCAGAACAGAATAACAAGGGGCATTGTTTATCGACCTTGCACATCGTGTTCAGACTAAACTCCAGGAACAGGCAGAGAACGCAGAAAGCAGAGAGTTCTCATGTGAAAGACACAAACAGAGTCTTTGCAAAACAAATTCATGTAGTAACGTGTGCAAAGCAGCATCATGGCATCAGAGCTCATGCTAACTTAGCAATGTCACATTGACCCTAATGGCTATATAACAGTCCCTTGTCCATAGGGAGTTTTCTCCCAGTACATTGGGGACCATTGATGATTTTTTCTGCATTTGAAGGCTGAGCTAACAAGGGTAGGCTTCCTTCTGTTCCTACAATGGCAGCCCTGTGTTGGATTGGCTACTGGTCAGTGGTTACCAAAGACACAGCCAGCTGAGGATCTGCCGCCAGAAAACGCTGAATAAGACAAATGATCACTGGTTTGGTGGGGCAGAATGCCTAAGGATTCTGGTGACACCCCCCAAATGACCCCAATGCCTTTTCTGATTTTCTTCTACTTGAATGAAGAAAACAATCCTTTTCAAAGAACATACTTGGGATTTTCTTGGTTGGGTTTCATTGAACAAACCATGTATTAGAGAGTAACTACATTTCCAAGTATCCTAAGGTGAACATCATTACATGATGAAACAGCTGGAACCAAAACCAGAATATATGTGTAGCGTTTGTAAGTATGAAAGTCTTCATTTGTGCAGTAAGTACAATCCTCACCATTTTTCCATCGTCCTGTTTTTGGCGAGAGCTAACGGGACTTCTAATCCCCAGGAACATCCTTAGCTGACCTGAAATTGAGGAGATCTTCCATTGCTCTCCCCAGCCCAGAGTTGCAAACACATAGCCCTGTGGTCCTTTTCCACGGGCCCTGAATGAGAGCATATTTATATGTTTGTGGTGTATTAGCTGAACGCAATGATGATGTCTACTGGTCTTTCCATCTAAATTAATCACACGGGGCCTACCGCGAATGGGGGCACATTCATGTTTATTTGTTTAATGTGCGGAAATGTTTGTGATCATTAGGTGCATAGGTTCAGAAATAATGATCATGAATATCACAATAAATGAAAATAGAAGCTTGTCACTATTGCCAGGTGGGCACCTCTGAACAGAGTAGCTGTTAGCTGATTGTGAACATCTTTATACTAGGACCAATGGAGTTTGCAAGATGGTGGATGACTGCAGCCCACAGTGGCACTTCCACTTCTGCAAGATGGTGGATGACTGCAGTCCACAGTGGCACTCCCAAATCTGCAAGATGGTGGATGACTGCATTCCACAGTGGCACTCCCACTTCTTCGTTCTCTGTTGCTTTTTTGTCTCCCTTACCTGTCTGAGGGCAGTTAGTATATTTTCCAACAAAGCAGGACACTGGGCATTTACATGGCTAGCTGCTAATATGCAGTGAATGCATGTCCTTTCCGGGAACCCTGCAAACACAAGACGATGGACGGAGTGCTGAAACTTTTCAATCACTCAGCCCCAATCCCAGATCTGGGTTGAATCCATCGTTCTTTTGCTCACTATGCCACCCCAGTTTGGACCCAGCCATATGCAAATCAGCCTTGACTCTGCTTCTCATGGGAACAGTCCAGCCCGAACTGTCAGGCCAGGTCCTCCCTGGACCAAAAACAAGCATCCTGGGACCGGTTTCGGGGTATCACTCCTCATCAGCAACTCTAGCTTGAATCCAGAGGCACAGCGAGCAAGGGACCCACGTCTGGTCATACCCTTAGCCACTTAGGGCGAACATAGCATTCACAACAAGATGAAGGACGAAGTGCTGAAACCTTTCAACCACTCACCCCAGACACAGATCTGGGTTGAATCCATAGTTCTTTAGCTCACTATGCCACCTCCGTCTGGACCCAGTCATATGCAAATCAGCCTTGAGTCCGCTCCTCATGGGAACAGTTAAGCCCGAACTGCCAGGCCAGGTCCTCCCAGAAACCCTCTCTGTGGAGGGATAATAGGTCCAACCAGGATGTTTGGATTCCCAAATATTATTAATACACTGATCCTGATTGGAAGTGGGCTGCTTCCCAACTGCAGGAGGGCTGGAGCTTCCTTCCAGCTTTTTTAACACCTTCTTCAGGCCTTTTGTGCTGCTGACTTTGCCTGCATGGCAGCCTCCAGTCAGCCCAAGGAGTCCAGAGATATGGATACAGCATCATGGAGATCTCTCAACCTCTCATCAGAAACGGGTGGGTTTGGGGCAGTTATATCAATAACCAACTGCTAAAAGTACAAGTGTGCTGAGTGGTGACTCTGCCAGTGGAACATACCACTCTTTGCACCACCTTTTATTGTTTGTGCTCCCCTAAATTTGCTCTTGTATGCAGAGTTTCACCACGCTGATGGCCTGCACACCAATCAGAGCAAAGAGGACCAGAGTGGTTCCAGTGTGTTCCTGTGTGTGCCATTGTATCCTACTTGGCTCACAAACCAAGTATAGGTCAGACGCAGACTGCCCCTTTCATCATTGCATTCGGTTCACCTCGGTCGACCCTGAGTCAGCAGCTCCACTGGAGCCTCTGACAAAGAGTCTTTCGAACACCTAGATTAGGAGATATCCACATTCTAGGAGACCAACAAGGTCTCACCCAAACCAGGATATCTTCTAATCTTCCTGACCCACTACTCCACTTTTCTGAACTCCCAGACATTGCTTATCCTTTGCAGAGAGGCTCTTATTTTGTTTGCTACTGTTATTTCTTTGTCATAGCCTGTTTTCAGTGTTCACAATCACTTGAGATGGCAAACCCATAAAAAGTAATCAGGTTTTGGCGGAAGGATTCCAATTCTCCATTAAACAGCTCAGAGTTTGCAATTGAGTAGCGACTGTGAATGTTACGGTTGTGAACATTATACTCTTCTGTATTGCAGTTGCAATTATAGAGCGCTTACCTCTTCATACATTTGTAGAAGGGTGGCACTCTATTCCGTCAGACTGCTATGGATGAAAGACTATGTGCCTGTTCTGTGGCCTATTGATGGCCTATTGATGTTGAGCGTGAAGATCAGAGTGGTGCTCTTATCGTGCTTTGGTGCTGTGACTAAGCTTGAATTTGAATTCAAAAGATGCAAGAGAGAGGGTGCTTCAGCATTATCTTTTAGTGCATGGATGAAATGTGTGCGATCAGTGTCCCCCATATGGTGTTTCTATGTTGTGAGTATAGAGGTAGTTGTGCATAAAAAAGTCAACTGTCTTTGGAAAGGTCCATATATAAATAGGTTTAATTACATTGAATAAGGGCCTGGATAGCACCCAGAGAGAAAGGGTGATACACTCTGGCGGTGCAGTCTTGTATCATTAGAGTATAAGCTCTGCAGTTCACACAGGAGCGGCTCATGAGCAATGCATAGGAACAGGCGTTATGCAATCAGCCATAGTATATGCTATGATAAGAAAACCCAGGAGTGGCAGGGAGCAAATTGGGTTGTTGCTTGAGGGGGTGAAACCCTACTCAAGCAACAGCCACAATCCTTGTCAGGGTGAAACACAAAAAGTCACACCACAAGAAAAATCCCACACCAATTTACTAAAATAGAGTAAAATGTCATAAATTGTTTGACACCAAAACAAAACAAAATTCAATCAGTAGAACCGGAGATAGAAGTATAGCGCCTAAAAGCACAAAGCGCCTCTCACAGTTATCTGGTCGTGCAAGACTGGGTGAAAGTCACAAGTTCAGACTGACTGCGATGGAACGTTGGCCAGATTTCAGGACCAGGCTAGTCCCGCTGGAAAAGTTACTTTCTAAAGTCTAGCAAGAATAGTTACATTGGCAGTGCAGGCTGCTGTGAGGAGGAGGGAGAGCGTCACGTATAGTCATCGCTGTAATGCGAAGAGCAGGCCGTGTGTTGCAGATGGTCGTCAATGTAGCACGAAGATCCTGTTGGGCGTCGCAAACGATCGTTGCTGGAAATTTGCAATGGTGGTCACCTTCTTTGTAGGTTGTTGCTGGCCGTTGCTGTAGCATGAAGAGTCGGGTTCACCAGTGCTTCACATTGGTGGTCGGAATGGGTAGTAAGATTTTGGCATGAACTGGCCCGTTCTTGAAGAGCCCAAAACTTCAGGAGTGCACTCTGATACAAGCCAAGGGTCCAGGACCTGGGGAGACACCGCTTGTAGATCTGGGACTCACTCTTGCAGAGGCCAGCAGGGCTCCAGTAGCAGGTCCAGGCAGCAGGTCAACTGGGCATATGCAGTTTATGTCACTGTACCTCAGAACAGGAAGTCAGTCAGCTCACCCTTGGAGTCACTCAGCCTGGGATGAAGCGAGCAGGTCCAGTCTTCCTTTTCAGAAAGCAGGACATGCCTTAAGTAGCAGGTAGTAGGTAGTATCCACAGGTCCAGGAGTGTACTGAAGAGTGAGTCTGAGGGTCTCCTGTTTATACCTGGTCCCCATTTGAAGTCGGAGAAGCTCCTGGAGTTTTTCCCCTACAGAGGTGTCTGCATTTTCCTGCCTCCCTGCCCTGCTCCCAGTTTGTCTGGGGGCACAATAGGCTAGTGCAAAGTTGTTTGTGTGTACTGAGGTGCAAGTGTGGTAGGTGACAGCTCGGCCCCTACATCTTGCCAGAGATGGTTCATCCTGCCAAAACCCAGACCCTCTATTGTGATGCTGTCTGGGAGTAATAAATATAGGCCAACTGCCTACTACACCTAGTCATGTGACCCAGGAACAGGCTGCAGGCACCAAATGGTTAGGATAAGAAAATTTCAGTGCATTTTCAGAATTTCAACTTACATTCTAACTTTACCATTAAAGAAGGCTTTAAATTACAATTCTTCAGACACCAAACATGAAGTTCCTACTTGGTCCTACACAAATGTTATCACTTATTAAATGTAAAAAGGTAACCCAATATTATCAGATGGGAGAGGTAGGCCTGGCCGTAGTGGAAAATAAATTTAGGCGGTTTTCAATACCAGGACATGTAAAACTTAAAAGCGCATGTCCAACTGTTTAAATACAACACACAACACCCTATGGGCTCTTTAGTACCTACCCTAGGGTTGACTCATATGTATTAGAAAGGAAGTTTTAGGCCTAGCAAAAGGTTTATTTTGCCAGGTCGAAATGGCAGTTTAAAACTGCACAGCAGGCCGCAATGGCAGGCCTTGGACATGTTTTAAAACGCTACTTAAGCGGGTGGCACAATCAGTGCTGCAGGTCCTTTAGTAGCATTAAAATTACAGGCCTTGGGTACCTGTAGTGCTACTTTACTAGGGACTTACAAGTTAATTAAATTGGACAATTGGGTGTAAGCCAATTTCATTATGTTTAAAGGAGAGAGCACAAGCACTTTAACTCTGGTTAGCAGTGTTAAAGTGTGCAGAGTCCTAAGGCCAACAAATATAAATTCAGCATAACAGGAGGATTGAAGGCAAAACGTTTGGGGGAAGACGACCATAAGGCTCACAGATCTAGCACATGTCCCCCAGCTGAAAGTGGGGGGGAACTACCCATCCTCCAGGGAGTTCTCATCACTAAGGTGGAAGAACCTGGATAGATTATCAGCACTGGTGTAGTCTGACCCAGGGTCCTAAGGCCAACAAATATGAATTCAGCATAACAGGAGGATTGAAAGGCAAAACGTTTGGGGGAAAACCACCAGAAGGCTGACAGATCTAGCACATGTCCCCCAGCTGAAAGTGGGGGGAACTACCCATCCTCCTGGGAGTTCTCATCACTAAGGTGGAAGAACCTGGATAGATTATCAGCACTGGTGTAGTCTGACCCAGGGTGGTGTTCCACCATTAAGTCCATTCCCTGTAGGGTGATGGACCATTTCAATAATTTTGTATTCACACCCCTTATCTGCATTAGCCATCTGAGGGGCCTGTGGTCTGGCTGAACCCAGAAGTGAGGCCCAAACTGGTATGGTCTCAGTTTCTTCAGTGCCCAGACCACAGTAAAGGCTTCTCTTTCAATAGGGCTCCACCTCTGTTCCCTGGGGAGTAACCTGCTGATGAAGGCTTCTGGTTGGTCTAGGCCAGGGGTCTCTAACCTTTTTCTGTAATAAGAGCAACTTATGTGCAATGAAACGTCTTGAGAGCTACTTTTATTATTAGTGTTGTAAATGGGACCACATAAGACAAGATTACATTAGTGGCCACCATATGCAAGATTACTAGCAGTGATCACCTCAGTGCATCAGGAATGGTTGCCAGCAGGAATCTAAAAAAGGCTTTGTCAATATGGGATACCTCTACATGGGCAATACATAACAGCCATAGCTACAATGCCCCTGGCACTGAGGTAATAACATTTGTAAAACATCTTTCCAATGCCACATGATTTATCATTCAAATATTTAAATAGATTTTGGTAATCCATCTTTTTTTCTTCAAATATCAGCTTATGAGTTCTGAAAATAAACACATTTTCCTATTGAATATATAGTCTCAATTTTGGTTTATGTATGTTAATTCAAACAAGCAAAAGTGTTTAATTTAGTAGTCTGGGCTGCACACAGGAGAGCTACTAACAGGTAGCTGGAGAGCTACCAGTAGCTCACAAGCTACTCGTTGGATAAGCCTTGTCTAGGCCTTTCTCATTTAACTGTGTTAGCACCGACCCTATGCCATGCTCTGAAGCGTCTGTCTGCACAATACATTCCTGGGTTACGTCAGGACCATTGAGCACCAGTGCTGTGCACATTTCCTCCTTGAGGTTGTCAAAGACTTTCTAGCAGGCCTCCATCCAGATCATCTTCTTGGGCTGCTTCTTAGACGTCAGCTCAGTTAAGGGTTCAACATTTGTCCCATAGCCCTTAACAAACCTCCTATAGTAACTCGTGAGGCCCAGGAAAGCCCCCACCCAGGTCTGAGTCCTGAGGGGCTCCCATTCCAGGATAGTCTATATCATGCCCTGGAGGGCTGCACCTTGCCTTCGCCCATCAGGTGTCCCAGATACACCAGAGTACCTTGCCCTATCTGGCACTTTTTAGCTCTGATAGTCAGGTGTGCCTGTTGCAGAGCTGAAGCACCTTCTGGAGGTGATGCAGTTGTTCCCCCCAGCTGGAGCTGAAGGCAGCTATTCCGTTCAAGTAGGCAGCACAGATCCCTCCATCCCAGCCAGGACCCACTTGACCAATCCCTGGAAGGTGGCAGGGGAATTTCACAACCTAAAGGGCATCACCCTGAATTGGAAGTGGCCCTCTGGGGTTGAAAATGCAGACCTCTCTTTATGCCCCTCAGTCAGGGCAATCTGCCAGGACCCTGACTTTTCATCAAAGGTACTCAGGAACTTGGCAGCCCCCAGCCTCTTGATAAGCTCATCAGCTCGTGGATGGGGAAAGCATCATTTTTGGTAACTGAATTGAGCCGCCTGTAGTCCACGAAGGCCTGAGTTCTGGGGTGGCACCCGGAGGGGCAACTTTGGGCACTTGTAGCACTGGACTGGACCAGGCACTATTAGAGTGCTTATTCACCCCCAATTCCAGCATCTTTGAGACTTCCTCCTTAATGCTGGCCCCACCTTCTCAGGCAATTTGTACATTTTGTATCTTAGAGACATGCTGTCTCCTGTATCAATATCATAGCTAAAAAGGTGTGTAAGCCCCGGGGTAGGGGGAACAGAGAGACAAACTGTCCCGGCAACTAGTGAAAGTCCCTCTGCTGTTCTGGAATCAGAGTAGGGGAGAGGTTGACCTCTCTACTGACCCATCTTGCTCTTTAGAGGATAGGAGGCCAGGGAGAGGTTCACTCTCCTCTTCCACCCCATTATGTGTCACCAGGAGCATGGTGACCCCAGACCTCTCATAGTGTGGTTTCAAGTGGTTGACATGGAGTACCCATAAGGAGTTCCAAGGGGTCTTAACGTCCACAAGGTAGGTGACCTCCCCTGTTTGCTCCTTCGTCTCGTAGGGCCCAGACCAGTGGTCTTGGAGAGCCCTGGGTTCCATGGGCTCCATAACCCACACTTTTTGGCCAGGTTGAACTCGACCAGAGTGGCCTTCTGGTCATCCCAGAGTTTCATAACATCTTGGCTGGCCTCAAGATTCTCTTTATCCTTCTTCCAGAAGCACTTCATTTGGTTTCCGAGAGCCAGCATGTAGCTGACTACATGTTGGGGAGGCTTTGTGGGAGCTTGCTCCCACCCCTCCTTCACAAGACTGAGAGGTCCCATAACAGGGTGGCCATAGAGGAGTTCAAAGGGGCTAAAATCTAAATCTAAAAATCTAAAACCTAACTCTGTGGTACCTCTCTGTAGGAAAAGAGCAGGCATAATGAGAGGACGCCCCACTGACCCCTCATGTGCTCAGGCAGGCTCATAATTATGCCCTTGAGGGTTTTGTTGAATCTCTCAACAAGCCCATTTGATTGCGGTTGATATCATTAAGCTGGTGCCTCTGTCAGATACCGCTTCTTTGAGGAACCCCAATTGGGTAAAAATCCCCATCAGAGTCCTAGCCACTGCAGGTTCAGTTACAGACCTCAGAGGGATGGCCTCTGGGTATCTAATAGCATGGTCCACCAAAACCAGGATACACCTGTTGCCTAAGGTGGTTTTGGGAACCAGAGGCCCAACAATGTTGATGCCCAATCTTTCAAAGGGGGTGCCAATGACAGAAAAGGGAAACAGGGGAGTCAATAGCTTCTTCCCTGCTTTACCACTGACCTGGCAAATGGGACATGACCTGCAGAATGTATCTGAAGCCATCTTCATCTGGGGCCAATAAAAGAGGGTGACAAGCCTGGCAAAGGTCTTGAGCAGATGCTCCATCAGGGGTATATCGTGAGGTAGTCCCAGTAGGAAGGGCCTGTAGCACTGGGGGACCACAAACACACAGGTTGCTCCAGGCGCAGTATGCTATATAGGAGGTCATTCTCCCAGTGATGAGGTGATCGCCAGAGGTGTCACAAGCTGCCAGGCCTCAGTTTGCTGCCTCAAGTGATTTAGATTTGGGCATTCTTTCAGCGCCTTGCAGAATTTCTTCCTGGTGGGCCCACCCTCAACTTGCCATCCAGCAAGCTTAGGAAAGTCTCCCAGAATGGCAATGTCCTCCCTGGTAGGCTCTGCGGCAGCCTTCTCAGGTACCCCTTCAACCAGGCCGCAGGAGTTTGAGTGGCTAGTTTCCCACGCCTCTTGCCCTTCCTCTTCTTGGTAGCAGCCTGGATCATTGTTCCAGATTCCAGGCCTCCTTGACTCCCCTCCTGGGCAGCCATGGATCATGTGATCATGCAGACCCACTCGGGCAAACCTAACATCTCCATGTATGACATGAGGTCCACTTCTTTCCAGACAGTGTGCTCTATGTCATTGCCTTACAGTCAATCTACAGGCATGGCAGGACTCACAGCTACATTTAGAGAACCTGAGACCCCCCCACTCAAAGGGAACAAAAGCCACTGGGGAGTGACTCTCATGGTTGTCTGCGACTATGACCTGGTGGAATGTATTGGGTACCACCTCCTCTGCGGACACCAGAAGACACAGCAGTCCTGCTGTCTCCTTCATGGCCTCTACCCTCTGCCCACTGATGGTGACCCAGTGCCTGTATTTGGAGGTATTTGAAAGCATGTGGGCTTTAGGCATCCTCTCTTTATCCCCCCAGGGACAATCGAGTGACTTCTATTCTTCCCCCGTGAAGCATTTGGTGTCTCCCTTTTTGTGCCCATACTTGTAGCACTCAGTACACTGGGGGAGGAGCCTCCCTGCCTTTTTGTAAAAGAACCCATTTCTCTTTTGATCAGGTTGGGACTGGTTATCTTTCCCTTGAGAACTATTTTGGGGTCTGTAGAAAACTCCTTGGGGCATATTATCAAGAACGGCGTTAAAAGTATCGCCAGTTTAGCGGCAGAAAACTGCAGCTAAAGCGGCGATAATGGGCTTGATAATATGCCCTGGAGACATTCCAATAGAAGCCCATGTTCACACCAGAACATGGACTTCTAATGGAATTCTCAAGGGCATATTATCAAGCCCATTATCGCCGCTTTCGCAGCAGTTTTCTGCCGCTAAACCGGCGATAATTTTTAACGCCGTTCTTGATAATATGCCCCCTTATTTTTAAGTTTTTCTCCACCTTCTTTTTTATTGTCGAGACCCTATCCACCCTTTGGGACAACCCCCAGATACTTTCTAGTGGTCCCTGGTGCTGAACCAATGGTCCGCCTCCTTATTCTATTTATTTATTTATAAAGTTTTATATAGCACAAACTTGACTCTTACGGGTATCAGAGCGCTTTACAGGTATGAGATATATGTAGAATATACAGCAACACCATCAAGGGCAGCCCAAGTTTAACAAAATACTCAAAGAAATCCCCTCAGGGACCACATTATAAAAAGTATGACTACAAATTTAATATGCAAGACATAAACATGAGTAAATAATATGGGATATATAGTGTATGAGAGTAGAGTTCATCGAAGAATGAGGTTTGTGATATCTAACACAGAAATGTATCCATCAATATCACTTTAACTTCTTTCTTGAATTAGCAATTGAGGGATTCAGTCTGACTTCAGGGGATACGGAGGTCCAGATTCTCGGGGCAATAACTGTGAAGGCTCGATTATATGTTTTCAGCTTATTGCATTTTGTAGGCTTCAGCAGTAAGGTGCTAGAGTGGTCTACAACCACCAGATAGCTCCAGTGTTTGTGCAAGGTATCGCAGTGTGCTAAAGTGTAGGGCTTTATGTGTCATGCAGGCAATTTTTAAGTGAATCCTTGCCTCAAATAGGAGCCAGTTAAGAGATTTCCAATCACAGAGTGTTGCACTTCCATAGTCCAACCTAAGAATTACTAGTAATTGAACAGCTGATTTCATCAGGAGGTAGGAAGGGTCTATTTTTCTTGAGATGTTCATGTGGAAGTACGCTCCTTTGCAAGCTCCCTGGGGTCAGTGGGCTTACTACCCAATAGCTGTTGGCAAGCTCTGTAAAACAATTGCTGAACATGTACTCCCTGGCAAATAAATTGTACAATCCTTGATAATCCTTCACATCACTGCTCTTCACCCAATCATTCAGTGCCTTACAAAAGTAATCCACATAGTCCACCAAGGACTGCTCGGGCAGAGTCTGGCTGTCCACAAACATCTGCCTATGCTTCTCTGGGGTAAGCCCATACTTCCTGATAAGGGTGTTCTTCATGGGGGTGTGCCTTATCCTGTCCCCCTTTACTAGGGTCAGCAGGGCATCCCTCCCTCCCCTCATTAGGTATGTTTCTACAGAGACTGGCTTCCCAATCCTCTTCAGGGACCTTGTGCATCCCCAGGCCAACCCCATAGTCTTCAAACCACTTATCTATGTCATTCCCACAACAAAGTTAAAAAAAAACTAAAAAAAATGTAAATCTGTATTTGTAAAGCACAAACTACTCACCCTTACGGGTCTCACGGCGCTGGGGGCCGTCGTGGAAATTAAGTGAGCTATTGCCCAGAGTCACATGGTGCTGAGCTGAGCTGCCGCCGGAGCCGGGGAGCGAACCGTGAGCCCTGTGCTCCGAAGTCAGCTGCCCTGGCCGCTGCACCACACCTCTCCACTTAGTTAGGCACTAGATCCTTGGGAATGTGGATCCTCTTGCCTCAAGTGGACACTGCAGGTATGCTGCCACCATTGTTGCTGGACTCTACATGTTTGGCTCTGATGTCCAGCTCTCTGAGACTTAGCTCATAGACCATTCTCCTTTCCTCCAGGGCCAGCTTCTCCTCAAGGGCCCTGTGGCCTCCTCTGCTGCTCTTTTGGCAGGAGTCTCCTCCTTGGCTGCCTCCCTCATGGCTGCATCCTCCTCTTTGGCTACCTCCCTCTTGGTAGCAGCCTCCTTCTTGGCTGCCTCCAATTTTAATTTGCCCAGCTACAGCCAGAATTCTCTCTTCGCTCTTATGTCCTCCAGCTCCTCTGTGGGCAGACCATTGGAAGACGAAACACTCCGTGCCCTGACAGGAAGCTCCTCCTCTCCAGGTTGCTGCAGCTCCTCCTCTTGCTCATCCTTTTACTCCTCCTCATCCTGGTTCTCTGTTGTGGATAGCAACTGAGGGGCCTCCGTCCAGGCCCTAAGGGCCTTCTGGAGCTCCAGCTTCTGTGTTCCAGGTGCTCCTCTTGGCTGGCAGCTCCCTCTCCTTGCAGAATTCTCTGAGCTCAGCTGCACTGTAGCTCTGCAACTGGCTAAGCTCAAACACTATCCTTGCCAGTGGCGGCTCCTCCATAGGGGCGTGGGGGCATTACCCCACTGCTTTCTCGCAGTGCGAGAAACAGAAACATAAAATGGTAAAACTACCATTTTATGTTTCTGCTTCTCGCACTGTGAGAAAGCAGAAGTGCCCTGAGTGCCTGGTTGGGCGGTCCTGCTCGAGGGCAGGGGGGGAGTGGCTTGCCCACTGTTGTGGGTACAGACTGTTTGGTCGGCCCCAGGGCTGACCAACCCAGTCATGCGCACTCTCCCTTTTTCTCTATGTAGGCTGCTGCATGCAGCCTACATAGAGAAAATGGCCCGGCTGGGGCGCTCTCCGCTGCGCCTCACCAATCACAACGCTGCCATTGCAGCGTTGTGATTGGCTTAGGGGAGGGGAGGGAGGCTGCCTGCTTCTTGTTCCTGCGGAGGCAGGAAAGCAGGAGCCGGAGCTTGAGCTCAGAAGAAAACGCGGGACCTGGGAAAGGTAAGTTAAGTTTTATTTAATTGTTTTTTTTAAATTTAACCCCACCCCTCCCCGCGCCACCCCCCCTTCCCTCACGACCACTCACCCTTTCATCCGAGCCCCCCCTATAACATCCCGATGGCCGCGGATAATGATGCCAGAGGCCCTTTTCTGGTGGCAGAGTGTAGCCTCCTCTGCAGGTGCCCCGTTGTCGCTTGCAGGAGCTCCGTGGCACTGTCCCGGCATCGCGGAGACAGGTGAGGATACGGCATCCTGAATTATAAGCCAGTGGCCTTGATTGTGCATGGTGGTAGGGCGGGGCCAGTTCCGGGGGCCGGTTGGGCCTAGGCCGGCCCGTGAAGCCAGTTGCCTGCCCCGGTGGGTGCCGCGCTGCGAGGGTGTCCTGGTATGTACGAGACTTGACACGTGTTCTGCTGCGAGGCTCGAGATTCATTTGAGGCACAGGCCTCGCGGCGGAGACACCTGGTGCCCACTCGCAGATTAAACCATGGTCACCACACATGTGAGCGGCAGTCCTCGCTGGCCCCCCTGCAGTTTGTACCACACACAGCCCTGGTGGTGCTGGCACTAGTGAAGGCCTGTTCGAAATAGCTGGCTGCATATGTCCGTGCGCTGTGGAGGCATATTGCTGCCAGTACGCAGCGGGGATCCGCCATGTGAGGCCCAGGCACGACGTCACAGTTAACCTGTGTCCCTTCCATTGGTGTGATTGCTACAGGGCACAGGGGTCGTGTCGGGCCCAGGCCCTGCGGTACTTGTTGGCCTGACTGGGAGATTTGAACTGTTTGTATGGATGTGGTGCCGCATTGTTGCCTCACATAAGTTGCCCTTCGTAACCGCCTCATTCTGAGCATGTGGGCCACTGTGGCCAGATGGTTGTTCTTGCGGACACTGGTGCTTACACAGCGATTGTGCACTGCTGCGACGGAGCGCGACGCAGAGGTAGTGTCTGGGGGTCAATCGGGCCCAATCCACACTGTATTAATGATTTCACAACCAGCACTGGATCAGGCGGATTCAGCCTCTCTCTGACTGTCACACCCCTTCCTTACTGCATCCCTCTATTCGCCCCACAACCTCATCCATCGACCCATAGCCTACACATCCATTCATTCACCCATCAGCATATTTGCCCATTTAGCCATCCATCCTCCTCAAACACATTTATTCACTCCCCCACCCATCCATCCACATCACCAATTATCCATCCATACATACATACATACCTGCATGCATGCATCCACCCATCCACAACTGGGAAATTACTGATTTCTAAACAATCAATGTATAAAACATTAAGGTATTCCATGTCAGAGATATAGTTTCTGTTTATGTTTCACATGTTTTACTTAATCTTGCATTCCTTAAGAGTGCCCACTATTTCCAGGATGCTGTATTTCTGTATTTTGTTGTGTAGCATATTTCTTGTACAGTGCATACTTTGAACTGAGTCGTGTTCAGGCATTTTTAACGGGCCACCATTGAGAGCTTTAGAGCAAAGGCTGAAGGCTGTGTCAATTTCTCACAGTGCCTGTCAGTGGGTCAAAAAGGTGTTCAGAAAACTTGGCCATCCAACCCCTGGCCTCTCTGCTGAACAATCAAAGCAAAGGTCACTTATTTAAGTTGCGATTGTGATTCTGTGCAACTGTGTGTGAAGGAGGTACACAGTTGCCAAAATATTGAGAAGGCAATTGTAAAGGAAAATACAGTGCTTACAGGTGAGTCAGTGCGTTGTGTTTTTGGGGGTTGTAAAGTGAAGTTCTCTGATTATACTGAACAAGCGGCTACCTACGTCATTATCATATGAAATCTCTACTATTGATGTCATAACACTTTCACAAGTGCTTTATCAACCTTCCTGCTTCCTCAAATTTGCTTGAAAATGCTCCATTTATCCCCTCTTTTTTCAAACTTTTCTCGGGGGGAGAACAACCCCGAGCCCCCCGTAGGTTGTTCAGGCTCGCTCGCTCGCCTCAGTGCAGTACCACGATAACTTTCTGCCTTACCACTTTCAAATGTCACCAGCCGCCACTGATCCTTGCAGATAGGGTCACAGGCACGGACAGACGGCTAGAATGGGAGTGATTTTGGAAAAAGCTAATTGGTATCAAATTATTTATAATGGGATTTTAGTGTTCCACAAATCACTGTATGGCACTTCAAAAATACAAGTACTGAACCCCACCACTAAACACCAATGTGAGAAACTGGGCTGTTGATTGAGAAGGGTGAAACAACAGCCACAATCCTCGTCAGGGTGAACTACAAAAAGTCACAAAATCAACCTGTGCTTTACCCTCTGGTAGCTTGGCACAAAAGCAGTCAGGCTTACCTTAGAGACAATATGTAAGGTATTTATGCAGCACTTGAACAGTATTTACCTGAACATGAACCTGAACTGAACCTGAACATGGACTGAACCTGAACATGCTAACACACATTAACACGATGGCAAAAAACGCCGTTTCCATTTAAGCTACCTCAGAAAACTGAAACCTTTCATAAATAACTCAGACCTGAAAACAGCAGTCCAGGCATTAGTCATATCGAGGTTCGAATACGGTTGCACAACTCTAGCTGGTCTACCCAAGATTTCAACAGCA
This sequence comes from Calotriton arnoldi, assembly GCA_963921515.1. Lineage (NCBI taxonomy): Eukaryota > Metazoa > Chordata > Amphibia > Caudata > Salamandridae > Calotriton > Calotriton arnoldi. The sequence goes on along the minus strand of CAWUFW010002639.1, from coordinate 214,896 downwards.
CCACTAAAAGCTTGTCTCAACGCGGCCACAAGACTTATAACTGGCTCCAGAAAATTCGACCACATCACCCATCACCTGAAAGCGCTCAACTGGCTGCCTTACAAAGCAAGAATACAACTCACAAAGCGATACACTACAAAACACCAATGTTCCTAGCCCAGAAAATCACACTATCAGGAGGATGCAGAGTTTCCTGGAGTCATGGAGATCTATTACTGAAACCGGCCCTCTTCCGAAAGAAAAAAACCTTATGACCGAGCTTTCTCTGGTGCAGCACCAAGAATTTGGAACGCTCTCCCCCCCGAACATTAGAAGAATATCGTCCATTTCTGCTTTAAAAAATGAAGCCAAATCCTTTTTTATGTGCAAATTCCTTCCATAATTTCAGCAGTCTACACATTATCAGATGACCTTCTTGTTCACACGCAGGCTACCAGACATCGACCCCTAACCATCATTTTGGACTTGTATATATGAGTGTTAAAGCATAAATGTTTCTCTCACAAATCAATGTATAATTACTTAGGACCTTGTAGCATAACTGTTTCTAGCAACTTGCTGTACGCTGATTATTTTTACTAAATTTGCATGTCGATCGTGTTGTTATAAGTTGAAAGATATGTAAATGTAAAGCGCTCTGATACCCGATTTAGGGTCATGTTCGCGCTATATAAAACACCAACTAAATAAATAAATAAAATTTAAGTGAAAACACACCACAAGGAAAAGTCCACACCAATTCAGAAATATAGAGTAAATTTTAATAAATTATTTGATACCAAAATGACAAAAATCCAGTCAGTAGAATCAGAGATATGCAGTTCCAAATATTTCAGGTAAGTATAGCACCTAAAAGCACAAAGCACTTCTCATGGTTATCTGGTCGTGCGAGACCGTGTGAAAGCCCCAAGTTCAGGCCAAACGCAATGGAGCACGGGTCGGATACAGGTTAGTCCAACTGAAAAAGTTACATTCTAATGCCCAGTGCGAAGGTTTTCAGTTTGTGGTGCAGAAGGCTGCAAGGAGCAGGGAGAGTGTCACGGATGGTTGTCGCTCTAGTGCGAAGAGCAGACCAGATGTCGCAGACAATCATTGATGAAGCCCGAAGATCCTGACGGGTGTCGTTGATGGAGCTTCACGTTAGCGATGCTGTAACGTGAAGTGCAGATCTCTTGTTGTTGGTTGTTGCTGACAGTCGCTGTAGCACAAAGAGTCTGCGTTTGCCACGGATGGCAAAATCTTGGGGAAAATGACCCCGCCAAAGACCCCAAAACTTCAGGATTTCTCCTTTTTGAGTCAGAGGAGTGCAATCTGATACCACACCAAGGGTCCAGGATGTGGGGAGGGAGACACCTCTAGGGGATCAGGGACTCACTCAGGCTGAGGCCAGCACGGCTCAGGCAGTTCCAGTTTCAGATTCAGGCAGTAGGCCAGCTGGCCAGATGGAGGGAGGCCTCTGGAGCTTATGTCCCTGTAGCTCAGAACAGGAGGACAGTCAGCTGACCCTTGGAGTCACTCCGCCTGGGATGAAGGGAGCAGGTCCAGTCTTCCTCCTCAGCAAGCAGGACAGGCCTCAAACAGCACGGCGTCCTTCTTCTGTCGTATTAACAGGTCCAGGAGTGTACTGACGAGTGGGTCTGAGGGTCCCTGTTTTATACCTGGTGCCCACTTTGAAGTGGGAGAAGCTTCTGGGGTTTCCCCCTCTATAGAGGTGTCTGGAATTTCCTGTCTCCATGCCCTGGTCTCAGTCTGTCTGGGGGAACAGTAGGCTTGTGTGAAGTCCTTTGTGTGTGTACTGAGGCAGCCCCATTGAACTGCAAATGTGCTAGGTGACAGCTCCGCCCCCTCATTCTGCCAGAGATTGCCCAGCCTGCCAACATCTAGACCCTCTATTGTGATGCTGTCTGGGAGGAATATACAAAGGCAAACTGCCAACTGCACCTAGTCATGTGACCCAGGATCCAGGCTGCAGGCACCAAATGGATAGATCAAGAAAACACCAACTTTCTAAAAGTGGCATTCTCAGAATTGTGACTTAAAATCTGACTTAACATTAAAGAGGGTTTTAAATTACAATTCCTCAGACACCAGACATGACATTTCTACCTGCTGCCAATAAAAGGTTATCACTTATTCAATGTAACACAGTAACCCAATGTGCAAAACAAATTTAGGGAGTTTTCACTACCAGCACATGTACAACTTAAAAGTACATGTCCAACTTTTTAAATGCAACAAGCCCTGCCCTCTGGGCTCTTTTGGGTGTACCCTACATGTGACTTATATGTATTAATAAGGAAGGTTTAGGCTTGGCAACAGGTTTATTTTGCCAGGTCGAATGACAGTTTAAACTGCACATACAGGCTGCAATGGCAGGCCTGGGACAATCAGTGCTGCAGGTGCACTCATAACATTTAATTTACAAGTGCTGGGTACCTATTGTACCCCTTTACTAGGGACTTACAAGTAAATTAAATGTGGCAATTGGGTGAAAAAAAGAGAGCGCACAAGCACTGGTTAGCAGTGGTAAAGTGTTCAGTGTGCTAAGGCCAACAAAAACGAATTCAGCTAAACAGGAAGAGTAAAGGCAACAAGTTTGGGGGGAGACCACCCTAAGGCTGACAGGTCTAACAGTAAGCATGAGAATTATTCAAGCAGCCTTAGTATATGCTCTAATAGCTCCTCCCTAGAGTGACAGTGGAGCATCTATTAAGTGACCATCCAAAACAATATGCATGAGGAGGAAATTCAATTGTGCCAAGGAGCAACCTTTAAGAACGGCCATAATATGTGCTATGTGGAGTCCACTCAGGTGGGTCAAGGAGTTAAAGTTATGCAACCAGCCATAGTATACGCTACAGGGTGTTTACCTAGTTGTGATAAAGGAAAAACCCATAGGTTTAACTCATGGTAAATGTTCTGATGAGTTTGCCCAGGAGCAGCTCAAAGAAACTCAGAGGAATATAGCCATGGTATATGTTGGAGGATTTAGGTGTGACAATTATTAGCCCATAGACATGGGTGTTATTCTGCCTGCCATAGTATATTCTCTGAAGAGTACATACTGGAAAAGCAAGGAACAACCATTGTACAACTAAGCCTAGAACATGCTCTGAGGAGCCTATCCAGGAGTGGCAAGGGGCAATGCATAGGAATGGGCATTGTAACACCAGCCATAGTATACGCACTGGTGGGTACACTGTGAAGCAAGAGAGGAGCACCATTTTAAGATCTGTTATAGTATATGCCTGAGAGTCCACCCAGGAGTGACAGTGAACAACCCTTAAGAATGTGTATTATACAACCCACCATAATAAACGTTCTAGGGATTCCACCCAAATGCAACATGGAGCAGTCCACTGGATTTGTGATGATGCATTACATTTCGGGTCTATAGTGAGATACTCAGAAATGGGGAGCAGAGTAAATCCGTCAGCTCTTCTCAACCAATCTACAGGCACAGCAAACTGTAGCTACAACCTCCAATGAGGATATTTACAACAGCATGATGGGCTCCAATCTGGTTATGGCCCACCTCTCTCCTCAGAATGTTATGCTCTGAGCTTACACCGAGTTTTGATGACTGTTCACTGGGAGAATCCATCTGTTCTCTAGTAATTGCAGTGTGTTGGCATTCTGTTTTAAGTTGGCAAGAGTGTTCTGCTGTTTGCTATTTTCCAGTGATTGTGAGGGATGCGTAGTGTTTACTCTATCTTATTACTGTATTTGTATATTTTGAATTGCCTCATTTTTGCAGCTTTGCCACTTTACTTTAGCCATACACCCATTTATATATTCTTCAAGTCAAGTGCCTTTCACAAAACCCACACCTTTAGCTAAACATCTGAATCCTTATGGTAAATGTGGCAGCCATGTTGTGCTTTAACTACAGTCGCCATCATGCCACATCCTTGCGCTAAGCCTTGACTATGTGTCCACAGCAAGTGGCAGTATCAAAGGGGCATATTTACAGGCCCCTAATGCCACCGGAGCATCACTTTATTTGATGATCCGGTGGCATTGCTCCATACCCCATATTTACAAGGTGGAATTAAGCCACTTAACGTGTCTTAATGCCACCTTGTGAATATGCCCCTTTCCGCAGTAGTCCGCTACACCCATTGTTTTTTGACGCTGCCCCATATTTGCAAGGATGGGGCAGCGCCAAAAACTAAGGCCAGGTAAAACCTGGTCTTAGGAAGGCGATACGAGGAGAAATTATTAATTTATTCTCGTATTTTGCTCTATGTGTGCTGCATTCTGCAACACGATACAAAAGGGGATGATGGACGGAACGCTTGAGCCAATCAAACACTCACCCCCAGTCAACTGATCTGGGTTTAATCCATCATCATTCTTTAGCTCACTCCATTAAACCCAGATCAGTTGACTGGGGGTGAGTGTTTGATTGGCTCAAACGTTCCGTCCATCATCCCCTTTTGTAACGCTTTGGTCGCCCTAAGTTGGCGGGGTTATGCCCAGACGTGGGTCCCTTGCTCACTTTGCCACTGGATTCAAGCAAGCCTGGCTGATGACGGCTGAAATGCCAGAAACCGGTCCTAGGATGCTTGTTTCCGGTCCAGGGAAGACATGGCTTGGCAGTTCGGGCTGGACTGTTCCCATGAGGCACAGGGTCAGACTGATTTGCATATGGCCATGTCTGAACTGGGGTGGTGGAGTGAGCTAAAGAATGATGATGGATTAAACCCAGATCAGTTGACTGGGGGTGAGTGTTTGATTGGCTCAAACGTTCCGTCCATCATCCCCTTTTGTATCGCTTTGGTCGCCCTAAGTTGGCGGGGGTATGCCCAGACGTGGGTCCCTTGCTCACTTTGCCACTGGATTCAAGCAAGCCTGGCTGATGACGGCTGAAATGCCAGAAACCGGTCCTAGGATGCTTGTTTCCGGTCCAGGGAAGACATGGCTTGGCAGTTCGGGCTGGACTGTTCCCATGAGGCACAGGGTCAGACTGATTTGCATATGGCCATGTCTGAACTGGGGTGGTGGAGTGAGCTAAAGAATGATGATGGATTAAACCCAGATCAGTTGACTGGGGCTGAGTGTTTGATTGGCTCAAACGCTCCGTCCATCATCCCTTTTGTATTGCTTTGGTCGCCCTAAGTTGGCGGGGGTATGCCCAGACGTGGGTCCCTTGCTCACTTTGCCACTGGATTCAAGCAAGCCTGGCTGATGACGGCTGAAATGCCAGAAACCGGTCCTAGGATGCTTGTTTCCGGTCCAGGGAAGACATGGCTTGGCAGTTCGGGCTGGACTGTTCCCATGAGGCACAGGGTCAGACTGATTTGCATATGGCCATGTCTGAACTGGGGTGGTGGAGTGAGCTAAAGAATGATGATGGATTAAACCCAGATCAGTTGACTGGGGGTGAGTGTTTGATTGGCTCAAACGTTCCGTCCATCATCCCCTTTTGTATCGCATTCTGCAACACACATAGAAACAGAAAATTGCCTGTAAAAATTGTTTATATGGAGGAACGTGTGCCTTCCTGCACATAAACAATCGCCCCTGCAGCTCAGGCACCCTTGCAACATGGCGCAATGGAGCCTGCGCTGGCGCTAGGCAGCTTTTTTTTGGCACCAGCTCTATGGGAAATGCAGGGGTGTGCCGTATTTTTGTGAATAGGGCAAATCCCTGCATTTTGAAAAGGTCGGAGCGCGGCGTTACCAAATTTGGCGGTACACCATGCCCCGACATTTTCTTGTACATATCCCCTCATAGGTCTTGTGAAGCTACGTTTCTAGCGCTGACTGAGTTCCCTGTGTTTTGTGGGGAACACCAACAATTCCATCTTGGGCATTGTCTGATTGTCCCTTTCAAAATGAAGCCTGACAGTATGAATAAAAAAAATCAGGCCACTACGGCAGTATATACCATTCAGAGTTTTGGCCCACGAGACAGCGTAGTCTTCCTTGGGGACTTATATGGAAAACTGGTTGTGAGAAAGCGGATGAATTACATTTAATGAATAATTTATGATACAGTCATCCTGAAATACAGTAACTAGGTCAGGAAAAAATAAGAACAGATATGATAATAGCTCTCTTCTCACAAACTGTGAATATTAAAGGGATACTCCCTTCTAAATATTATTTTTGGTCGAGGTTAAATAGATTCTGGAGTGATATTACAGTGCAGCTTGATTAGGTCACTATTCTCCAGCTGGGGACACTCGTCAGATGTTGGAGGACAGAGATGAGACCATCCACCCCCGCCTTTGGAATGTTCCATGAAACTCACTGTTATTGCAGTAAGGACACCTGCTATCTGGGTAACAGAATTATAATAGAAGACAAACAAGTGCAGCGTCCCAATTGAGGGTGGCCAGGGTTTCATGGTATTCGGTTCCTCTGCCAAATGCACTGAATTAGTCATGGCTGACCCACTCTCAGTGAGCTCGCTGACAGGCAGGGACTTAGCTACCAGTGGTGCAGCTGGTGCAGTGGCACCGGGGCACAGAGGTAGGAAGGGGCAGAGTCTCCCTTGCACCCGCTGCAGCTATATTATATATTGGAGTTTGCCATTTCAGAATTTTCCAACGGCAGAGCCTGCCTGGGGCCTGGCTGTGTGTTTACTCTTAGGGGAGGGGGTTACGGGAAGTGGAAGGTAAAGAAGAAATGCAGGAGAGGAAAGGATGAAACAAAATGAGAGGGTAAAAGAAAGCAGAGGAAAATGTAACAAAGTGGGAAAGGAGTTAAGGTTAAGGATCAGAGAGAATGAGAAACGAGATAGGTACGAGCAAAGGAGAAAACCGAAGAGGAAAAGAAAGGGGCCAGGTATCATTAGTGCAGCAGGTGTAGGGACACCGAAGTCCAGGGATGTAATTGGCTCACAGCACCTGGTCCCATTTTTTTCTTGCTTGCATTAAGGCCGGTGGCACCCAGGCTATGTAACTGCTGACAAGTAAGATGATGACACTGATCTTCAACCAATGGTGTATACATACATGTGATCAAGGCCGAACGGCCGAAATGTGTAATGGCGGACAGCTCAAGTCGATTAAACTAGCAAGCACTGATTTTGTGGTGCGTGCCCGTTTTTCCTTTGGAAGGCACAGTGCCCAAGTGGATTTTGGATATATATGTATATATATATATATATATACACATGTATATATATATATATACATATATATATTATCTACTGGCGGACGCCAGTAGATAGTTATAGTTACAACCTATTATCCATAGGAAATCCGCGACATTCTATTTGAAATAACTCTCTTGCCGGTTGACGTATCTTCGCAAAATTTTCAAACTTTGTGGCCCGCTCCGGTCCGCTCCTACCCTGAAAGTCTCGGGGGATTCGTCAAGCGGGGGCCGAGAAAAAGGGGGTCCCAAAACGCGTTTTCCCCATGCAATTTTCCATAGGAAACTTTAGACACGGCTACAGCCCGAACTGCTGAACGGAATTACACCAAATTTGGCAAAGAGGTAGTTCTTGGTTCAGAAAGAACCCTTTTTGTTAAATGGTGTAAATCCGTTCAGTAGTTGCTGAGAAAATCAAAAGTAAAAAGATAGTGATATCTATTGCCGCGTCGGATTCGCGCACCCTCCCGATCACGAGCTGCATGCTAATTGGCTGTCAACACTCCAAATCAGGAAGTGTTGGCAGCCATTTTGTCCCTCGGTAGAACCGAGGGACAGAAACAAGTGCGCAAAGCGCACAAAGGGGCAGGGTAGAAACACCCTGACCCCTAGGTCTGCTCAGGGGGTCCCACAAGGACCCCTGGGCAAAAATTTTTTTCTTTTTTAAAAATCGGCAGGATGCGCTCAGGGTGCGCAAATCCTGCCGGAAAAAAAATCGAAGCGCGGTCTCCGCGCTTCGATAGCACTGGCCCCCGGGTGGGCCAAGTCCCGGGGGCATGCTGGGGGTGGTTAATTTTATGTGTGGGGGCCTCTAAGGGCCTCCAAGCCCCGGGGACCACCACCCCCGGGCTTTATGTAGAATGGTGCGGGAGGGCTCTGAGCCTCCCGCAGCCCCGGGACCGCCACCTCCCGGGGCTTCTTTTTATTTATGAAAAACCTGTGTGGGGGCTCCAGCCCCCACACGCCCCGGGACCACCACCTCCCCGGGGCACTAAGAAAATTACAATGGGGGTCCGTTTTGGACTCCCAAGCCCCGGGACCACCACCTCCCCGGGCTTTCAAAATGTAAGGAGGGGGCCGCGCGACCCCCTCCTGGAGCCTGTGGTGGCCCTGGGGACCGCCACCCCCAGGGTCGGCTCCTGCAGTGTCCCGGGGTGCCTACCCCGGGACACTGCTGTTTGCAATGACAGGACGGAGCCTCGCGGCCCCGTCCTGTCATTGCAAACTGCTTTGGATATTGGAAGAGAGAGCAGGAAACCTGCTCTCTCTTCCAATATCCAAAGCTGATTGCTTTCCACATGGGGAGCAGCATGTTAGCTGCTCCCCATGTGTAAAGCAATGCCGGCTCCCGTAGGACACGGGGAGCCGGCGGGACTGTGGGGGATTGGGGACCCCCACAGTCTCCAACGTGAGGCCAGGCCCCGGGGATGGGGTCCCCGGGACCATAAGTGGCCCGGGAGGGGGCCACGCAGCCCCCTCCCCAAAGTTAAAAATGAAAAAAAAAAAGGAAAGGCCGGCCCCGGGGATGGGGTCCCCGGGGCCTTAAATGGCCTGAGGAGGGGGCCACGCAGCCCCCTCCATTGAAAAAAAAAATCGAGGCCATGCCCCGGGGGATGGGGTCCCCGGGCAAATACAGGCCCAGGGAAGGGGGCCACGCGGCCCTCTTCCCGTTTTTTTTTAATTTGTAATTAAAAAGGGGTAAGGCCCTGGGGGATGGGGTCCCCAGGGCCCAAAAACAGAAAAAAGGAAGGGGGCTACACAGCCCCCTTCAGGGACAAAAAACAAAACAAAAAACGATCGGCCCGCAGGCCCCGCCCCTTCCTTCACCACTCTGCAAACGCGCCCTGGCGCGTTTGCAGAGGGGAACGACCCCTTGAATACTGGGGTCCCTGGGGCCAACTAGCCCACCAGGAACCTCCAGTATGCGCCAGGGGCTGCCTTGCAGAGAGGTGTACAGAGGCCACGCCCCTTTACACCTCTCTGCAACGCAGCTCTGTGGCGCTTTTGGAGGTATATGGTGGGCTAGTTGCACCCCAGGGACCCTCAGGATTCAAGGGAGTTAATCCTCGACTTAAAACGCGCCACGGGGCGCGTTTGCACAGTGGTGAAGGGAGGGAGCGGGGCTTCAGGTGACATGTGTGCAAACAGGCCCTGTGGCGCGTTTTAAGATGGGGAATTAAATCCCCTTCAATCCTGAGGGACCCTGGGGCCAACTAGCCCAACAGGTACGTCCAGAAAGCGCACAGGCTGCAGAGAGGTGTAAAAGGGGTGTGGCCTCTGTACATGTCTCTGCAACGCAGCCCCTGGCGCATACTGGAGGTTCCTGGTGGGCTAGTTGGCCCGTAGGGACCCTCATGATTCAAGGGGACTTAATCCCCTACTTAAAACGCGCCACGGGGCGCGTTTGCACAGATGTCACCTCAGGCCCCGCCCCTCCCTTCACCATTGTGCAAATATTCCTCTAAAATCAGCCGAAATACGAATTCTGATTTACTCACCTGTTATCAGGAGAGACCTCAGTGCTGCATCTTTCAGCCCAGTACTAATCCTGAAAAGTAATTTTAACCGTACTTACCAGTAACTTGAATTTCCTTCCATAGGCTAACATTGACTGGTTTCACTTGGAAATTCTTCTAAGTGTGAAGTTTTGGAACTTTAAAATATTCCTCTAAAATCAGCCGAAATACGAATTCCGATTTACTCACCTGTTATCAGGAGAGACCTCAGTGCTGCATCTTTCAGCCCAGTACTGGTCCTCAAAAGTAATTTTAACCGTACTTACCAGTAACTTGAATTTCCTTCCATAGGATATAATTGCCTGCTTTTTGCTGAAAAAGTTTCTAAGTGTTGATTTTTGAAACATACAAATATTCCTCTAAAATCAGCCGAAATACGAATTCCGATTTACTCACCTGTTATACGGAGAGACCTCAGTGCTGTATCTTTCAGCCCAGTACTGGTCCTGAAAAGTAATTTTAACCGTACTTACCAGTAACTTGAATTTCCTTCCATAGGCTAACATTGACTGGTTTCACTTGGAAATTCTTCTAAGTGTGGAGTTTTGGAACTTTAAAATATTCCTCTAAAATCAGCCGAAATACGAATTCCGATTTACTCACCTGTTATCAGGAGAGACCTCAGTGCTGCATCTTTCAGCCCAGTACTGATCCTCAAAAGTAATTTTAACCGTACTTACCAGTAACTTGAATTTCCTTCCATAGGATATAATTGCCTGCTTTTTGCTGAAAAAGTTTCTAAGTGTTGATTTTTGAAACATACAAATATTCCTCTAAAATCAGCCGAAATACGAATTCCGATTTACTCACCTGTTATCAGGAGAGAACCCAGTGCTGCATCTTTAGCCCAGCACTGACCCTGAAAAGTAATTTTAACCGTACTTACCAGTAACTTATCTTTTCTTCCATAGGAATCCATTGTCTGGTTTTCAGCAGAAAAGTTTCAAAGTGTCGATTTTCACAAACTACAAATATTCCTTAAAAATCGCCTGTATGACTTAAACGCATTTTTTCAACTGTTTACAGGAGATGCACCAGTGCTGGATCCAGGATCCAACACTGAGTAAGAAAAAGTAACGATAACAGTTTTTACCTGCTAAGTGAATTTCCTTCCATAGGATAACATTGGTGATTCTATGAGGAAAAGTTTCTAAGTGTCAACTTTTAAAATACAATAATATTCCTTAAAAATCACGACTGTAACCAAAACGCTTTTACTCAACTGTTTACAGGAGATGTCCCAGGACTGAATCTAGGATCCAGTCCTGTGGTTAGAAAAGTAATCCATAACGTAACTAATTGCATTTAACTAGAAATTCACATTGAGCTGAATGTTGCATTGTGTTTGAAAATGTGTTGCCCATTGCAACAACTGTAACTACTGTACTTAAAAGTCTATTGCCTATGTGCTAAGTATTTAAACTAAAGTAATTCATTCTGAGAAAGTATTTTTTGTAATGTAATGTATAATGTAATTACAATGTAATTTAAAAATAAAATATGTAAAAGAAATTGTTTCTAAAAATGTAGTAAATCAGTATGAAAAAAATAATATAAAAATTAATACATTTAAAAACCTTTGAAATTCACTGAAAAACCGTAGGTTTCAGGCACGTTATAGTTACAAATTAGCATTTAAAAACCTTTGAAATTCACTGAAAAAACCATAGGTTTCAGACACGTTATAGTTAGAAATTAGCATTTAAAAACCTTTGAAATTCACTGAAAAACCATAGGTTTTAGGGACAGTTATAGTTACAAATTAGCATTTAAAAACCTTTGAAATTCACTGAAAAAACCATAGGTTTCAGATATGTTATAGTTACAAATTAGCATTTAAAAAACCTTTGAAATTCACTGAAAAAACCATAGGTTTTAGGGACAGTTATAGTTAGTTGGACATTTCACTCGTACAAAACCCGTGAAATTCCCCGTTATAGTTAGTTCAGCTAACTATAACTCGCGCCCGCAATGCACTGCTGATGACGTCACATATTACATCACTCATGACATGGTCAGTGACATCACTGATGACATCACTGATGACATCTCAAATGACATCACTGATGACATCATCCACGTGATAATCTGATGCAGCTCCTCACACCCTAATATAACCTTTGATACACCCAATCTAAATTACAGACTGCCATTCGCAAAACTATAGACACTCCAACACCAATAACTACATACCCACTCACTGATTCTTAGGTCTACACACACACATCCACTCACTCACCCGTACAGTCACTCATACTTATGGTCACTCAGTACAGGACTATCATATGCACTCTTACTCCTATATAGACACTCAAACACCGCCACTCATCCAAAGAGGTACTCACACACCTAGTCAGTCATGCAAATAATTAAACACACTGCCATTTACTCACCTATACAGTTATACACACACCAGCTCACTTAATCATACAAATACTAGCACATTGTTACGCTCTTATACAATCACTGATACAAGCACACACTCATCCATACAGCCACTATCACAATCACTCACTCTCGCTTATAGCTATTTATATACTCCAACACACATATATACTGGCTTTCACATATGTAGTTACTCACACATGTACCACTGGGACATACATTCACTCACTAACACACTCTTACACACACTTACCCACCCATACAGTCTATCACAGATGCACTCTTGAAACCATCCACCCAGTGAATCACCCACTCACACATCTATGCACAGAGTCGCACACACCCCACCCACACAAACACTCAGGCACCCATACAGATACTCAGACAACCAATCAATAACTCATATAGACACTCATGTAGCTATTCACAAACCCATGCAGCCACTTACACAGCAACAGACAGACGGATACAGACATTCACCCAGTTTAGTCACTAACCCATGCATTCAGTAAGATACGTTAAATCACTCACTTATAGAGTCAGTCACGCACCTACTAAATCATCCATACAGACACTTACACACCCACTCATTCTTCAATACGTCTTTTCCTATATATATTAAAAATATTTAAACTTTACAGAAACACACAGTCACTGGATGATGTCATCAGTGATGTCATTTGAGATGTCATCAGTGATGTCATCAGTGATGTCACTGACCATGTCATGAGTGATGTAATATGTGACGTCATCAGCAGTGCATTGTGGGGCGCGAGTTATAGTTAGCTGAACTAACTATAACGGGGAATTTCACGGGTTTTGTACGAGTGAAATGTCCAACTAACTATAACTGTCCCTAAAACCTATGGTTTTTTTCAGTGAATTTCAAAGGTTTTTTAAATGCTAATTTGTAACTATAACATATCTGAAACCTATGGTTTTTTTCAGTGAATATATATATATATATATATATATATATATACATCTGTGTGTATATATATATATCTACATATATATATATATATATATAGATACATATATATATATATATATATATATATATATATACACATATATATATTTCAAAAATGAAGAGTCACAGCCGCCGCACCACGCGTCCCGGTGCTAACTCCAGCGGTGGTGAACCGCTATACACAAATCCACAATGGCAATTCAATCCAAGTCAGCCATAAACGAGAGCACGCACGAAAATTCTTAACAAAGTGCGTTTAATGTGCAAGCCTCCTGCACTGACAGATGCGTTTCGGCACTACGGGGCATATTTACGTTCCCTGGCGCATCCCTGCATATCAGCAGGGATGCGCCAGGGAAAATGCGTCACGCAAGTTTACCCTTGCGCCACGTCCAATGCGCCGCATTTACAATGCGGCGCATCGTGGCGCAAGGATAAGTAGATGCGTGACGCATCTGCCAGCGGAAGGTTGGCGCAGTGCTGAAGCTGTGTCGCAAGCGCGATGCAACTCCAGCACTGTTCCAACCTTCCCTATCCCTAACATGGTGCGTCAATCCTTACGCCTGCTTGAAGCAGGCGTAAGTGATTTGACGCACCAGCTGCCGAAAAGTGACTGCGTGAAATCTTGTAGATTTCACTGCGTCACTTTTCCGAGGCGTTCCTGCGCTGGAACGCCCCCTGCGCCAGGTACGCCCACATGAAACCTGATGCAGGTTTCATGTGGCGCAGGGGTTTACTACGTGACGCATCTCCCTAGATGCGTCACGTTGTAAATATAGCGCAACGCGGCACATGGTTTGCGTCGCCGCTGCGTCACATGCGTGACGCAAGGGGCTTGTAAATATGCCCCTACGCCTTTATCTATGTCCATAGACATCGGGGCATATTTACGTTCCCTGGCGCATCCCTGCAAATCAGCAGGGATGCGCCAGGGAAGATGCGACACGCAAGTTTGCCCTTAAAGTCCTATAAGTCCTTTCCCTACATTAGCAAACCAGGTACCAATTGACGCAATGCTATTTGTCAATCTTTCCCATACACTATCAACTTCCAGTGGTTTTAGTTCATTCTCAAGTTTTGTTATATTCTTTATATACGTTCCAATTTCTGAACTTTTGTCAGGAATATACGTGCAACAATGTTTCGTTTTCAACAATTTACAGACTCTGCCCTCTTTTGCCAATATTATATCAAGAGCAAGTCGATTTTGCATAACCATTGATCTAATCGCAATCATCTCCGCATTTATCATTAGAAACCCTCCAGCAGTATCCGTTGATAAACGATCAACCACTGTAGATAATTTACATATTTTCCTTGAGTTCAGAATTATTCCCACTGAAGGTATCAATGCACCAAATATATCACCTACAATTTCAGAAAAACTAGGGGGCATATTAGCAAGGGCACTATCGCCGCTTTAGCGGCACTTTTTGCCGCTAAAGCGGCGATATTTATATCGCCCTATCAGCAAACTGTCTCTAACAGCAGTTAGCGACAGTTTGCGGGCATTAGCGCCCGTTTTTATCGCTTTGCATGTCAGCGATATTTATCGCTAATGACATGCAAAGTGGGCGTTCTCCGACGAACAAACCTGGGAAACACTCGCTAACAGGCCTATCGCCTATTAGCAAGGTGGCCATGGCCCCAGTTAGCGACGTGAAAAGTCGCGCTAACCGGGGTCATCGCCTATTTATTTAACACCTGCAATTAGCAGGTGTTAGCCATACCTAACATGGGGGGTGGATTATGCTGATCCGACCACAGGGTCGTATCAGCAAGGTGTTCTCCCTTCTCCATGCAACATCGCTGGTTTTTCAGCGATGTTGGCTCATTTCCTCGCTATCGCTGGAATATTCATCGCCATAGCGCTAATCGTTGCTAATACAGCGTTAGCGTGGCGATATATTCCAGCGATAGCCGGCGATAAAAAAATTACGCTAAGCAGGGTTAGCGATGATTATCGCCTCTTCTTGCTAATATGCCCCTCGCTCTTTTACTACGTGTTAATTCACTATTATTTTCATTGCTTCCAGTGTCTCTTTTTACGTGGTATACTTTTGGAAAAACTATTCCAAAATAACAACTTCTATACCACCGTGCAGGAAGCCTAAAATAAGCCTTATTCCCACACACATAATAAATTCCAGGAAAAACTGAATCTGTTCCTCCTTTTAGTCCCCAACCTCCAAGAATTAAGAAATTATGTTCACATTCACTGGTACCGATGAAAATATTGTTATAATCAGTCTTTAACCTATGCAGACAAATTTTTCCTGTCTTTACAAAATCCAGAGCCATAGCAGCTTGAGCCTTGCCAGGTGTGTAAATACCTTCTTTCTCAGCCCAAGGTGGAAGATGAGCCTTATGCTCAGATGCTTTCTTTTGGAACTTTTGTCTTCTATCTTCTACTAAATTCAAAAATATCTTTTCCTCTTCATGTAACGAACATGTTAAATTGCTTCTATGTGCATGTGTTATATCTATCGATTTCATTGTTAGGAAAAATTCACCCATAAATTATGCATTTTGACTACTAAGCACTGGGTTCATATTCTTTCGAATCGGAACCTCAGAAAATATCACATCTATATCTGAATAATAATACTGAAGTCTGCCTGTTTTATAAAATAAACTAGTTAATACACTACATGATATGCCATAAGTTAATGGCAAATGATGGTATGTTAACCCTTCTGCTACTGATTCGGGTAACTTCATACAAACATAACAATCACTAACTTCCATGGTATCTACATATTGAAACAATAATTTAGTGAAAACATTTAAACTAGTATCGTTATCTGTTACCACGTGATGAAACTCTGGTTCATCTTCTGCTTCTAATTTTACTCTATCACTTTTCAAGTTATCTATCCTTCCCTTTGTTTCGTTGTTAATCTTTTTATCCATTATCATAAGGTAAGGAATTCCTACAATCACAACTAACCACACTACAAGCACCACTACCAGACTACATATGCATATAGCACAGCATCTTTTACAACATTTCCGTTTCGGTCTTCCAGAAACTCTGTCGTCAGGCATTTCGACAAGGAAGATTTCTCTTCTTATCTTTTTCTTTCAAGACTTTAACGTTATCAAGGTGGCTTCACTTCTTTTTCATAAGTCAGTTCTCCACTTGTTCTTTCGTCACCACTTTCACTTGACTCTGAACTCTCGTAGTCTTCAAGGATTATATAAGTCCAATCAGGACCTTTAAACTTATTGTTCACAAGTTTCAGTCTTTTGCTTTTTCGCTTTTCAGTTCCACTTGTTTGTCCTGTTAAGCTTGTTACTTCATTTACTTGTTCCGGATCGTCACTCCTTGTTTCTATTTGGTATTTTACTCTTTTGATGACACTAGGCCAATGATCATCTTTTCTGACTTTCTTTGTTTGCACTGTCTCTTCACCTTTTGAGTCTTTTCCAAAAGTTCTTTTAATTTCAAGCTGTGGCACAATTTGTTTTTCTTCGTTTTCAGTTTCTTCTATTTGTTCTTGATCAGGTCTTTTTGATTTTTCTTCAGTTGCTTCAATGTGAGTTTCTACTAACTGACCCTGTTCAGGATTTACGTCTTCATGCTTGAGGTTTTCTTGTTTGTTGTTCTCTTGGTTTTCTTCTCCCTGAACGTATTTTCCTTGTTCTAACTGGTTCTGATCAGGGCTTATTGCACTTTGTACTTCTGCAGCCTGACCGCGTTCTTCTAAACCTGTCTGTCCCTGCTCAAAATTTGCTGTTTCGTTGTCGATTTGAGCCCAATTTCCTCTCCCTATCTGGTCCTGCTCAGGTTCTCTTATCGTTTCATTTTCCTCATCCTGAGCTGCTTCTTCTTCACCTATCTGGTCCTCCCTAATTTCCTCTAATTTTGCTCGGCTTCTTGTTCTGTTGTAAACTTCTGGTATATCAACCACTGGTATCCAGTCCTGACTTGTGCTCGGTTGTTCTTCTTCAGCTTCTCCCGAATCTCTCACCTGGGATTCTTCAGCTGGCCAACCTTCAGCTTCCTCAGTTATTGATGCTGACTGAGGATCTTGTCCTTCAGGAGCTGGCACCCTTTTGGTGTGGCTTACATGAATCCAATTAGGCAATCCTGCACATTTCACTGCTGTGTTTGTAACTAATATAACCTGACAAGGTTCGCCCCACCTGGGTGATAAACACGTTTCTCTGGTGTGATGCTTCACAACCACCCAGTCTCCGGGTTTCAGATTATGCTCTTGTTCAGTCTGCCTGGAAACTGCGTCTTCTCCAACCTGGTGAGAGACAGAACGCACTAGATCAGCCAATCCTTTGCAATAATCTAGAACCATATCATCAGTTATGTTCAGCAGTTTATTTGTAGGTACATGTGCTTGTCTCATTGCTCTTCCCATGATCATTTCATGTGGACTCAATCCTGTATTTCTATCAGGAATGCTTCTGAGTCCCATTAAAACAAGAGGCAATGCATCTGGCCAATCTAACGATGTTGATGCACACATCTTTGACAGTCTTGATTTTATTGTGCCATTCATTTGTTCAACCACTCCAGAAGCCTCTGGGCGGTATGCACAGTGCAATTTCTGTTCAATTTGGAATGCTTCACAGATTATTCGGATTACATCGTTATTAAAGTGACTTCCTCTATCTGATTCCAAAGTTACTGGAAAACCGAACCTAGGAATGAGTTCTCGTAACAACAGTTTTGCGACTGTAATGCTGTCATTCCTTCTGGTAGGGTAAGCCTCCACCCACCTTGAAAAGAGACACACTACGACAAGTACATATTTCAGTCCTTTACATGGTGGTAACTGTATGAAATCTAGCTGCAATCTCACAAAGGGACCTTCAGCCTTTCCAATTTTTCCCAAACCAATTACTGTTCTCCTTCCCGGATTATTCATTTGGCAAGTTAAACACCTTTGGCAAAGACTCTCTGCTGCAGCCCTAAACTTTGGATTGTACCAACTTTGCCTGAAAAGTCTAATCATGGCATCTCTCCCTACATGTGTGTCTCCATGATACATTCTGGCCATCTGTGAAATCAGACAGTCGGGCATGACTGGTCTGCCATCTGTATATACCCATACATCATCATCTGTTCTTCGGGTACATCCTATTTTTATCCAAACATCTCTTTCACTCTCCTCAGCATCATCTTGCAGTCTTTTCACATCATTCCATGTTTCAGGTGGTGCACATAGCAGAAGTTGGCAGCTGATTCCCATCCTTTCAACCTTTTTGTTTACTGCCAACCTGTTTTTGGCACAGTGTTGAGCCACTAAATCTGCGTATCTGTTACCGACTACCACCCAGTCATCTCCTGACTGGTGTGCGGCACATTTCACCACCGCCAATTCTTTTGGTGATTGTATTGCTTCCAATAATTCCTTTACAAACTGTCCATTTTTGATTGGGGATCCTGAAGAAGTCATGAAATCCCTCTGCATCCACAGTTGGCCAAAGTCATGCACAACCCCGTACCCATATTGACTGTCCGTAAATATGGTTACTCTTAAATTTTTCCCAATTTTGGCAGCTTTAATCAGAGCAATTAATTCAGCTACTTGTGCAGACTTGACTCCTGGTAAATAGGATGCTTCGACTATTCCTGATAGTTCACACACAGCATAGGCTGCGCTCAATTTACCATCCTCATGCCTTAGGCATGAACCATCCACAAACAGCTCCCTATCTGGATCTTTTAGGGGCATCTCCTGTATGTCAGGTCTCGGTTTTGTACACAATTCTGTGACCTTTAGACAATCATGTTCTGGATCGTCCTTAACTTCTTCAAAAATTGGATCTGGTAATAACGTAGCAGGATTCACAACAGTGCACCTAACTATGGTCACATTTTCAGCTCCAAGAATGATTCGTTCATACCTTGTCATCTGACTAGGTGTGAGATGCTGAGTTCTAGTTCTTGTCAACAAGATCACAACTGCATGTGGGACAAACACTGTTACAGGATATCCCATTACTATTGACTCACTTTGTTCAATACTCATACAGGTAGCAGCGACTGCTTTCAAACAGCCTGGCAATGCTGCCGCCACTGGGTCCAATGTAGCAGAAAAATATGCTAAAGGACGCCTGTTCATTCCATGTCTTTGAGTTAACACTGAAAGTGCCCAATTTTCTCTTTCATAGCAAAATAGTGCGAATTCTCTTGTATAGTCAGGCATGCCCAAGGCAGGTGCCTCACACAATGCATTTCTTAATTTTACAAATGCACCAGCACTTTCATCATCCCATTCAACTGGATCTTTGGCTTTCTTTTTGGTTAGCTGAATTAAAGGCTTTGCTAGTAGTGAAAACCCTATAATCCATTGTCGACAGTATCCTACTATTCCAAGAAACATTCTCACTTCTCTTTGTGTTTCTGGCATTTTCATTTTCTTGATTCTTTTTATTCTATCAGATGTTATTCTTCTTGTTCCTCTTTCAATTTGGTGTCCCAAATATTTAACTGCCGTTGTACAAAACTGCAGCTTTTCAGGTGACACTTTGTGTCCTTCCTCAGCCAAATGGTTGAGTAACGCAATTGAATCTTCAACACAATCATCATGAGTTTTTGATGCTACCAATAAGTCATCAATATACTGCACCAAGACTGAACTCCTGGGCAGCACTAATTTCTCTAGACACCCTTTCAGTATTTGATTAAAAATGGAGGGACTTTCTGTGTATCCTTGAGGAACACGATTCCATACATAGACATCATTTTCAAATTTAAATGAAAAGAGATATTGGCTATCTGGGTGCAATGGTATTGAGAAGAATGCTTGGCATAGATCAATCACGGTAAACCATTCTGCACTCCAGGGTATCTGGTATAGGATTACTGCAGGATTTGGTACTATAGGACAACAAGGTACCACAATTTTATTAATTTTTCGCAAATCTTGAACAATCCTATACTTTCCACTAGGCTTCTTCAAACCCATGATTGGTGAATTACAAGGACTACTCATAACTTATTTTAATATGCCTTGTTTTACCATTCTGTTAATTTCTTCAACAACTCCTGCTTTTACTTCTGCACTCATTTTGTACTGTCTAGTATTTGGGAAAATTGCACCTTCCTTTACAGTGATCTTTACTGGGTCTATTTTTGCCATAAGTCCTACTTCTTTTCCTGTAAAATCCCATACTTTGGATTTCACTGTAGTTCTTAGTTCCTCTGGTAATTCGTTTTTTGTTATCAAAGAGAACATCTCATCTATTTCTGTACCTTGCTTGGCTATCATGAACTTATAAACATGATCTTCATCCGGGGTCTGTATTGCAGCACCATCCGGTGTGCAGAAAATAGTGCAATTCATTTTGCACAGTAAGTCTCTACCCAATAAGTTTACTGGACTGGAATCACACACTACAAATTGGTACATTTCTCGGAAGTTTCCTATTTTTACTTCCATTGGTTCACTAAGTGGTGTTCTGATCTTTTGATTAGCTACACCTACAACTTGGATAGCTTCTCCAGAGAGAGGGAGGTCTGGGATGTCTGCTGTTCTTACAGTAGAACGGGTAGCACCAGTGTCCAAAAGAAAAGTGATATCATTACCTCTTACTTTCCCTTCAACATATGGACCTGACTGATCTACCGGTAAGGATGCGCCAAGTACGCACTCCTTCTCCCCCTCTCTTAGGCACCGTCATTGATGACTATATGGATCAAATTCGTCCTGTAAAAGAAACTGGGAAGTTACATATTCATTCTTACCACTTCCTCCTTGATATCCGATGTCTGTACCGTGCTTTGCTCTGCTTACATTACCCTGTATAGGTGCAGGTGGCAACTGACTCTGAGCGTTTACACCCTGCGGTGAGTCATTCTGCGTCTGTGGATTTAAATTATGATTTGGGCCATTATTATTTTGAATCTTTTTACATTCGTTCTTCCAATGTCCCAACTTTCCGCATCCAAGACAAGGAAATTTATTTTTAGCCTCTTCTCTACTCATTTGTCCTTTCATTTTACCACCATTTTCTGTATCACCATTCATTCCAGAATCTTTTCCCTGATTATCAGTTGGATTATCCAAATTAATTCCCTGTCGCTCAGCCATTTTCACCTGAGCCCACATTACTTTTTCTTGCAGCTTTTTGTGCCTATCCTCAATGTCGTCTCCACAATATTTTGCATATTTCAAAATCTCATCTATGGGCTTCCTTGCCAGCACAACATGTGCTGCTTAATCATCTGACAAATCTCTGGCTTTAAACCATAAACAAATCGGTAGACAAACTGACTCATATTTTTATCTCCAATGTCCTCAAATCCACTATACTGTTTGAATACCTGTAATTGACGTTCATAATAGGCCTGTACCGATTCACTTGCTTCTTGGGTAGTCCTGTCTATTTTCACCCAATCTGTTTCTTTTGGCTGTATTTTCCCTTTCAAGTAAGTTATTACCTGGTGATACTTTTTCATTACATCACTCGATGGGGCACCTGTCTTTGCATCTCTATGATACTCTTCACTCGGCCAGTCAACTGTAATTTTACAATCTGTCCACAAATTGGCAGGTACCACTATGTCAAACAGACCATCCAAGTCTTTTAACAATACCTTTGATACTTTCACAAACCTCTCAACCTGCTTGTACCATTCAATTGGCTTTTCTCTCAACTTTGGAAAATCATTCGTAAATGACAAAATATCTTGTCTACTCCATGGGACATGAACGTAACCTCCTCCAGGTACTTCCCGCATCGGGTACATCTGGTCTACTTTCCCTGTTTCCTTTAATAAATATTCAGAAGTCGATCTACTGTACCGTGCCTCTTCCTTTTTCTTTGTCCATCTAGTTTTCCATTTATCTAATTCTCCCCATTTCTGTAATACTGACATTAATTCTTTCACTTGTAGTTTTCTACCAGAGGCAAATTCATATTTTCTAAATCTTTGTCAGTAAAATCTGCTCTATAGGGTTTATGTAACACTTTTGACTTCCCTATTTCAATTCCCATTTGTAAGGCCAAATCTGATAATTTCTCATGAAATATCTTTACATTTCTAGTGATGCTCCTGCATACGAACAATAGTTCTTCTTCATTGTAGGTATTTAGACGATCTACTCCTACATTTCCTGCTATCATTTCTTCTAACTCGACTTTTAATTTGTAGATGTCCATGATCTTTGGGGGTGAACTCTGTCTGTCTGATCCTTGTGCCCACCTTTCTAAGTCTTCTGGCGTTACTACAGTGGCACGTTTAGTTCCGGATGAGGTTACTATATTTACATCTTTGGAGCATCCAGGTGTTATTCTTCTAGGAGTGCTATTTACAGATCCTCGAATAGGTAAATCCATTAGGGAAATCATAGATTCACAATCACTGATATGGTCATCAATTATTACAGCTTCAGGTTTGGGAATATCTACAGGTGTAGGTATGACTAGAGGTTTTGGGTAATTTACTTTGTCACCATATAAGGCAACTACTGGACCAATTGTTACAGGTATGGTCAGGGAATCAGGATGTACATTCAGCTGTGTTATTTTCTGTATCAATTCTGATCTGTTTCTGTCTATAGCCTCTTTTTCCTTATCCTGAAGTACCTTATTAACTGGTGGATTATGTAATACTTGCGGTACCAATGGTGTTCTTAAAATTGGTGCACTTGGGGTACATCCACTTGTCCCTTCCTGATATGGTGGCGGGTTCTTTAATATTTCTTCCATAAATTCATCTTCAGAATTTCCAAACCCTGTCAAGTGTTTTGTCTTTTCTGTGCATTTGCTCCCTAACGACTCTTCTGTCATGAATACTGGATACAAACCCTCGGTAAGCATCGCTCTTCTCCACTGTTTCATCTGACTGTCTCTTGTCTCATTTTGGTGTCTAGGGAAAAATCCCCTATAACCCCTATTGCTTCTTGGTCGGTCACGTTCAAATGCCTCTGTTTCCCATTCTTCTAGGGCTTCGTATTGAGTTAATCTTGGTCTGGGTTCTAAGTCATTCATTCTTATTCTTAAATTTTGAAGAATTCTCCCATTGAAAGTACCATTCTCTGGGAATGCTAATATTCCGTCATTTTTGGTATATTCTATCCAATTTTCTAACCATACGCAAGTATGATAACCCCTCTCCAACATCATAAATGAGGTGGGCGTTTTTGCTGGTGGAATGATAATTCCTTCTCTAGTTTTGACGGGTTTATCCTTCTTAAAATTATTCTTAATCTTTTGTAAAAATGACATTTTTCTCTTTTCTCCATACATTTTGGGTAAATATCTATGTATCGAATTATATTCTGCAAAACCTAGGAATCTCCTGTCCGGACGAGTTCCTGTTAAAGTCGGATCGCTTTTCCACATATAATATCCACTATCCACTAAGATTTCGACTTCTATGCTGACAACCAATTAAATTCCAGCTAACATTTGTCTCTGAACCAATCCTAGCGCGGCTTTTCAATGACGTCTGTCTGACGACCCCTCCTTTACAATCTGCGCTTCTCTGTCCCTCGCTGTTTCAACCAATCCCAGCGCGTCACCTGTGACGTCAGTATTACTCCTGACTACTGACCCCTCCTTTACAAGAGTCGTTCCATGCCCGCTGTTTCAACCAATCCCAGCGCGGCGTTTGTGACGTCAGCTTCTACTCCGGTAGCTGACCCTCCCTTTACAAAATCGTACGCAAAACTTTATTTTCTCTACGCTTCTTATTAAAATTCAGTAACGACATAAAACATTCGCTATCATGCCAGTTTCTCTAAATTGGAAAAGATAGTTTCTCTCACACTTAGTAAAACCTTTCCGTTTACTAAACATATACTATGAGTAAAACCCTTCCGTTTACTCTTCACGTAAGCTTCAGAAATACCTGCTACTTCTTCAATGTTACCCTTTCTGGGTGATATAACATCAAATTTTTACCAGCGTATTCCTTTGCTATCACTCATACTCATAGAGTCCCTAACAAGTACTGATAGCCCTGCTTAACTTTTCAGTACTATTTCTGCCTGACAGATAACCTCACTGCAGTATGGCTTCCACTTACCATCCGCTATTCAATTTTCCCCGGGGAATTCTAGACAACATAAAACAAAACTTTTAAACAACGGATGTTAGTTTATAAAAAATAAATTCTCATTACCCAATTAACAAAGTGCAACCATCCTCTGATAACCAGAAAACTGATCCAGCGGGTTACTAGCAACAAGCATTCATACACCGAATACTCACCTGGGCCCATTCATTCATACTACACTAGCAATTTCCGCTGGTGGGTCAGTTGTACTCTTTATCAATATCCCTGCTACCAATTACCTTTCTGATTGAAGAGTAATGACTTACCAATGGACCCTTTGATAATTGGGAAGTTTAAAATGAGTGACATTCAATACAATTCATGAATTCTAAAATAATCACGGAGTCAGGAAGTTTTAAAATGTTTAACTAAAGTTTTAGCAGAGTAAATTACAAAACCACATAATACTTAATCGTATATCAAGGATGAAGCATACCAATAATCATTTATCGATCAATGACGGTCCCTCAGAAAGAAGAAGATAGAGACAGCAGCACAGCTAAAGGTTGCATTTATATTTACCTAAAGATGTGAGAACCAAACCCCTTGGCCAAGGAGTTGGAAAGATAGGTCCCATGAAAGATGAAGACCAAAGACCTCCGGACCAGGTTTAGGACAGGATAGGTGACCTCTCTATCAACGACGCCTGCGTCGTTTCCCCTCTCTGTTGCTTCACTCCTCCTCGATTTCTTCCGTGTCTTCCTTCTAATGGACTCCGCCGCCCCCACCTCAGGACCTCTCTGGACAGCGGTTCAGTCTGCAATCGATCAGCGCGTCGGTGGTTCTCAAAGCTGACAGCCTCAACGCTCTGCACCCTGTGCACCCTAATGCCTAAACTAATTAGCTAATTCTATATCTATTATACCCTTCTACACCCAGGTACCTCCCATTAATGTTTCAAATTTATGGGCCCACTACTTCTGATTGGACGGGGACAGGGGGTTGATCCTCACACCATGCCAATTTAGTTCAATTTCTTTAAGCCCATTGTTTTTAAATACCGCCCCTCACAATTAATACATTTGCTTTATTTCCCACCCGTCTCACGACAAAGTTTAATACAAAATGTATATAAAATGTTGCATTTGCAAGAACATCGCGGATGTAGTGGAGTTGGCCAACAGGTCATGGCCTTGGATGTCGTCCAAGTTGACTTCATCGCTGTGCCTTGATTTTCAGAGCGCATGCGCACATCCCATAGTTCTCGGGCTGCCATTCCGTTAACCCAGGCCCCAATTTACGAACTAATAGAAATCAATGAAGAAACATATTAAAATCAAAAATAAATGTCTTCACTGTCTACCCCTTATTTCTACTCTATTCCCATTTAATTATAAATCTATCCCGCATTAGTAGCATTAAAACACCACAGTGTTAATTGCAGCAAATGCGCAAGCTTTAGCACGTGAAAACATTAAGCAGCCATTTTTGCACACACTGCGCAGAAGCAAAGTTTTCCCTCCAAGCAAAGAAAGACGTCATACCACGTGATATGGTTGACACATGCGCAATAGAGTTCCCGCGCTTTAGCGGCCATTTTGGATTAGACAAGCATTACTTATTAGTTTAAACACATAGGCAAGCTTCACTTGGATACTGTGCTCGTGTATGCATTTATTAGTAAAGACATTACAACGTTTAATTAATTAATACTGTGAGAGGAGTGTTTACGAGCAAGTCTCATTTTGAGTTCTTGCTCCATCAACAGCTAGGCCTCAGGAAGTGACTGAGCATGAAAAGCGGAAGTATGGCTGGTGTTATGTCCACGGGCTGCGCTCCGGCCGTGGATACAGGCCCACTGACGTCAAACAAATCCCTGAGCAGGCAATAGAAAACGCAGGCACAGTTTAGTGATTTAGTAAGAACTAACTCGGTAACGCCCCGAGTTCCTTTATTTAAATCGTCACGTCCCTACGTCACGGTCGTGACTATCGGGACCGACGCATGAAGGGGGAGACACAAAACACCCTTCTCTTGGGTGACCACATGAGCCTGGCTCACCAGGGCCCATTTAACAGCTGGCTACCAATCCCACATTGACTGGCGGGGGCCAAATGGGCGAGTCATTTTTCCAGAAACCGTGAGGAAAATTTTGGAAGAAGGGAAGCTTCCACACCCTGCGAGGGAACCCAAGCGTAGCATATGATCCCATTTTGAGCATTGTTTACATATGCCCCTGTGATTTACTGGATGTCTGCATGTCGGGTCTCTCTCTCTCGCCCTCTTAAATTATAGTTTAGCGAGAGAATACAACATCAGAGTTGTTGCAGCTGGAGTGGTGTAGGAGAGGCGCAGTGTTAGCATGTCACACCGCAATTACTATAAGTATGACGAAAGTAAGCGCCTTTCAGGGCAGCATACCTCCATGTATTTGTATTGTATTGCAGGACATGTGTAGTGATGAAGTGCTCACCCACACGGGTAGCAAGCTTCGATTCCTCACTTCCTGGTGTGCTCCTGCGCACCATATTCCCTGCAGATCTACGGGTGGGCTGTGTCTGCCCTCACAATCAAGTTAGACTGTTCCTTTACCTCCACCCGGGAAGGCTCGGAGTAGGCCACAAACACATGCTCACATCCCAGGCTCTCTGGAACCCTGCCATTTAGAGACAGTCATCATGTGGCTTTCACTAAAGGGTGATGATGGGTCATATGTCTCTGCATTTTATTGCTATTCATCCTGAATTTGGCAAGCTTTTCACCTTCAAGATGGTGTGGACCTAGAAATTGTTTTCTTCCATTTGTTGACTATATTGCATATTAGTTTGCCTCCTAATAATCTTTTTGCCCACAGATTTCCCACTTCATTTTGCCCCAATGGACTGTACTACCTCAGTCGCTGTTTGGCTGCTTTAGGGAGCCATTATTCTTCACCCAAAGGACACCAACACACGAGCACGATTAAAACCTGCAGGCGCACACCTGGTATGGACAAAGTAAGAAGCAGAGGCCAAAATAATGCGATGTATATAGCTGCCTTGCTTGCATCTGTTTTGTACCTAACATACATCCATTCCTTTCGAGTAGGAATGTAACTAGTTTTTCCAATGATGCTTGGTGTTGGCTGTTCAACGTGCAAAGGGTATATAGTGCGCAGTGTTATCTCCAGACTGGTTATCTGCTCTCTCCCTCTCAACAGTTCCTTCTCTTTTCAAATCAGTAAGGTACAACCACTGCACACTTTAGCACCAGGCTTAGGGAGACTGACAATATCACATGTAAGCACTATATTTCCCGTTCCCCATTTCCATAAAATGAAAGAAAACAATATTTACAATAGTGGCGAATACATTCTGTCACTTTTTTATTCCAATAATATGGTACTATTGGATATGAGATTAGATAGGCTCCAGTAGTGCTTAAAAACATCTACTAGATTATCCTAATTGAAACTATACACCCACTAAGTTGGATAAGACAACTTGATGTGCCTTGGAACCAGCTAAACTTCTAATACCTTAGCATGTGTTAGAGGTTGTCAATTGTTATAAATATAAGGGCACTAATTTAGATCATGAATTGTCTTTGGGGCAAATGCTTGATGCGAAGAAAGGTGCTGTTGTAGCTACAAGGCATCCACAAGCTTAATGTCAACTTATTGGCCTTTAAGAAACCAAAATGGCATGTGTTGTATGTCACATTATCAAATCTGAATTGAGGTGTTGAAGCTGAAACAATGGGTGGAGCCTGGAGTCTGGATGGTCAATTTTCACACAACAGTCTCTTACGATTTTTTTTAATAACAATCTCTATTGACTTTTTGGCATGGTAAAAAACCCATCAGGACATCGCACCTAACACCATCTAGTGGGGCCTGGCGTATCATCCCAGTGAACAATAAGACAGAGCAGATCTGGTATGGCCCATAATCCACAGAGCATACCTCTTAGAGTCTCATATCCTCCCAACAGCCCAGAGTAATCCCACCAAGCCCCCCAAATCTTCGCATGTTTACAAGGGCAGCTATGCGCTCTGTAGATCGCCTCTTCCATCTTGGCGCATGAGTCCACGGCCCTCCTCCACTCTGACAGTGTGGGCGGTTGTGTACGTGACCAGTGGCGGGCAATATCTCTTTTAGCCATGAGTGAGGCCAGTCCCACTAGAGTACTTTCCGCTCACATGCACCCCACATCATCCAGGATCCCTAGAATTGCCATCGCCAGACAGGGCTGCCTACTAGATGTGACAATGGTCCCTACACTCCATATGACCTGACAATGCACCACGTCTGTAAAACCTGCACAACAGGCGAACACAACTTTGTGGTAATCATGCTGTATAAAAACTCAATGCATGAATGAATTAAAAAAACAAACATCTGCCACACTTTTCAACGTAATTCGGTTTTCCTTAAAGCCCTAAATACTGATTAGCAGGTTTCAATGGTTATTGTCCTAAAAACGTAAATCCAGAGTGACTATGTAATTTTTCATTAGTAAAGGAAGGTGGGAGAGCAGACAATATTTGAATAGCTGAACGGATTTGGGAGAAAAATCTGAATCCATAACAAAAAATTAAAAAAATTAAAAAAGAATAAGTTTGAATGAAAACATTTGAGAATTCCTGATTGCATTGGAACATGCAACACTTTGTATTCATACATTGTAATCATTTAAAAAAAAAAATTTAAGTATTGCTTGCGCGTTCTTTGTAGCTCATCATATTTTTTTCTCGTGACATTTTACTTCTATTCATTTTTTTTTTGTTTAGGTGTTTTCTGTCATTTTTTACCACCATCTGCTGATCTCTATGATATTGCCTTGTGTGGTCTCTTCTAGAAGGGTAAGGTTTACAGCACTTTCCTTTGTGTGACAGTTACTGGAATTCTGTGCTTCTTTTGGTAGGGGCAAAGGCTCCTCAGTAACTGTGAAGGTTCTTTTAACTTTCTCTTTGCCTTTAAATCCAGCGGCGGCTTCTCCGCTAAGGCAGGGGAGCGTCGCCCCACTGCTCTCAGAGCAGTGCAAAGGAAAAATAAAATGATAATAACAGAACTTTATTATTATTTTATTTTTAATATGTAGCCAGGTTAGGGTGGGGCGGGACGTCAGAGGGAGGAGGAGTGGTTGGTGCACCATAAGTGCGCATGACGGTTTGGCTGGCCGTCTTGGGCCGGCCAAACCATCATGCGCACTTAGCATGTTCTCCACCCGGCTGTATTGCACAGCCAGAGCGGAGAACATGCACAGGCTCCCACACACTGTCTGAGCACTGAACCAGCCTGCTCAGGCCAATCATGACGCTGCTGTCATACCTATGACAGCAGCGTCGTGATTGGCTAGGGGAATCTGGGAGCCTGGGTGCTGCCGGGAGCCAGGAAATCAGAGAGGATGGAGGAGAGGCAGTGACTGGCGACCAGCAGGTAAGTCTTTTTTTTCTAACTCCCCTGCCCCAACCTCCGCCACCGTTCCCTACCAGCCACCACTGTTTAAATCCCCCAAAATAGAGGGGTACCTCCATACCCCTTGTTCGTCTTTTGCCACACTTTGTAGCCCCAAACAATTATCCCTCCTTTTTCCTCAATTTGTTTGGCAGTTTGCAATGATTATCATATTTTTTGTAACTTCAGAAATTCTTTTAGAAAAAAATGTGTTTTTCTCATAACTATGTTTGTAAGTCCCTGATTTTCAATTTTCGGTCCCGATTACAAGTGCCCTCCCTGTAGGGTTTGGAGGTAATCTGATATGGTGGGGGTCAGAATTATCAAGTGCGATAATTACCACTAATTATGAGTTTTATCCCTTTAAAATACAGATTTTATTTTTTTGCTTCACCAAAATCCTCACGCCCTTTATTTTCTGAGCTTTTTCCTTGTTAAATTTAGCAGGCTTAACCTGATAAGACTGAAACTGGGGAATGGAGGGAGCGGAGGGGGGAATAGGACTATTGGCAAACCCTTTATCTGCTGTGATAACTCCTCACAAGTCACAACTCATTATTCCGTCCCTTGCATGGCCAGTGGTTTGTGCGGGAGTTGGCATGATCGGCCCACTTGAAATGAGGGTCTTATTGCATGCTTCGGAAATGTTGCTTTTGTCATTTTTGATTTGTACTTTTTAACCGACTCAAACTGATCAACACCAGCCTCTGTTAAAACAATATGCAAAAAGGGCTGCTTGAGGAATCTGTCTGCCACGTTTCAGAATTCCCCGTTTTATTTTCTTTGGAAAAATTAATTCCCTTTAAGTTTTACAACGTCGAAGCCAACTAATATTAATAAAATTCATGCACCAACATTCGGGTGTAATACAGCCACACTGTGTTTTACATGTTGGAAGGTTGGTAATTCAAAATTATGGTATGTGTGACAGATTTATTATCACAAATTAATTTTGGAACATAAAAGTGACTGGTTTAAATATTTTATGTAGCGACCTTGGAGGGAAAACAGACATGATGTTGTACCTTTATTCTGACATATTTGGACTGGCCTCCTCAGTAGCCATTAGCTGACCCCTCTCTACACTGAGATCTTCTGGCTCGCTAGTTGGTGCAGTTGTTTAATGAGCATGCTTTTTACTACTTGATAGAAGTGAAATGAACATGGTGTTCTTGGCAGCAGGGTTAGTGGTTATGTTGAAAATAATATAAGAAATGTTATCTGTGGGACCTTATTAATGTGCCAATTCAACACGTGAATTGAGCTTAGAGAGAAACGACCAGATAATCAGCAGACATTCTCGTCAAAAATGGGCCTATTTTGTGTTGCGTTCATTCTTTATGAATAGAATCTGGTAGCTTTGTATAACATTGTTAAACCTATGTGTTAGAGATGGGGGTCTCTAGTTGGCAATGGTTTGCACCTTTATCCAAATAGGGACCCTTCCTTCTAGTCAGGATAAGGGGATACACTACTGAAATAACCCCTGCTCACCCCCTTAGTAGGTTGGCACAAGCAGTCAGGCTTATGTCAGAGGCAGTGTGTAAAGCATTTGCACATAACAAACAGTTATACAGTGAAAATACTACAGAAGGACACCACACCAGTTTTAGAAAAATAACCAATTTTTATCCGTGCAAACAAGACCAAAAAGTCAAAAGATCAACATACAGTAATCAAAAATATGCACTTACAAGGATGACTTTAAAATGCAGTTCCTTGAAGCCAGTAGCTCCGTCCGAGGCTACAGCGGTGCTGAAAACAACAGAATCCAACAGTTCTGTCCGACTGCGTCAGTGCAGACCGGCATTAGTGTCAGCAGACTCATAAACAGTACCTTTGGTTCCGCCCGACCACGTCGGTGCGGGCTGGTCATGGCAACCATTGCAGTTGCGATGTGAGCGTAGTGGTGCGGCATGCGGTGCCCTCAAGTTGCGGTGTAGGCAGCGGCTCGGTGACAGTCGTCCAGCGGCGTCGGTGAGACCAGAGCTGTGGTGTGGAGGGAGGCGGCGCTTGTGGCGATACTGACAGGTCACGGTGCAAGCGACAGACCGGGTTGATGGGAGTTGACGTCGGTTAGCCCAGACCTTGGTGTGGGATGAGGCGGTGCATCGTGTGACTTACGAGCGGAGCCCCCAAATTATAGTGCAGTCACATGTGTCGAGGTCAGCGTGCAGCGTCGTCGTCGGTGAGACAAGTCGGCAGAGTGAAGTGAGATGGTGCGGAGTGCGGTGCCCACAGGTTGCTGTGTAAGCAACGGCTCAGTGGGGTGGTGATCGTTGTCGGTGAAATCAGGGATGTGGTGCGAAGTGCGGCAGTGCCTTCTGCGGCGCCATCAGGACACGGAGGCAGCAGAGGTGATGGTGTCAGCTGTTTTCCCCCTCTGTGGCAACTGAAACCCACGTTTCCAGAGGCGGTACCCGGAGGTAAGTGAAGTCTTTGCTGTCCCTGAGACTTCATGAACAGGAGGCAAGCTCTATTTCAAGCCCTTGGAGATACTCAGCAACAAGTAACGAAAGTTCAGTCCAGTCCTTTCACTACCCAAGGCAGAAGCAGAAACTGCAGGCCAACCCAGCAAAGCAACAACACAGCAAAGGGGCAGTACTCCCCTTGGCAGTTCTTCCAGTAATTCTTCTTCGCAGGTTCCTTAATCCAAGCGAGTTCTAAAGTTCTGGGGTCTGGACCCCAATATTTATACTCAGTTTCTCTTTGTTCTTTTGGGCAGAGAGTGTCTGTGCTCAGCCCAAATCAGTTCTGTCCTCTCTGGTCCAGCTTCCTGGTAGGAGGTGGAGATAGCCTTGTCCAAGGCAGACCAGGCCCATTCAGGTGTAAGGAAATCTCCTCCAACTACTCTAAATGCAGCCCAGGTCTATTCAGCCCAGCCCTGACTCCTCCCGGAAAGGCAGTTCACATCTCAACCCCCCCCTCCCCCTAGGAGCTGTCTGAAGAGAGTGCACATCCCCAGCCCCTGTCACTCCAAAGCCAGACAGTCAATCCAGAACCCAGCAGAGGCACACAGGATGGCTAAGCAAGAAAATACCTACTTTCTAAAAGTGGTATTTTCAAAAACAGAAAATAAAAATCATCTTTACTAAAAGATGCATTTCTACATTCTGAGTTCAGGCATACTAAACTCCATTTCTCTATCTTGTCCCAATGGGAAGATATACTTGTAAAATGCTACCAAGTATTCCCCATTCTATCCTAATGAACAGATAGCTTTTCAACAGTTAAAAACGAAATAGACTGTATTTCACTATTAGGACATGTCACACACATCAGTACATGCCATACCTTTCAAATACACTTCACCCTGCACACAGAGGTACCTTGGGCCTACCTTAGGGGTGACTCACATGTAATAAAAGGGAAGGTTAGGGCTTGGCAAGTGGGTGCCCTGGCCAAGTCAACATGGCAGTAAAAACTGCACGCAGACACTGTGGTGGCAGGTCTGAGAACCCTTTGAGAGGCTGCTCGTGTGGGTGGCACAATCAGTGCTGCAGGCCCACTAGCAAATACAAGGAGATGATGGATGGAGCGCTGAAACTTTTCAGACACTCACCCCCGGTCACAGATCTGGGTTGAATCCATCATCGTTCTTTAGCTCACTTCGCCACCCCAGTTCAGACACAGCTATATGTAAATCAGTCTCGACCCTGTGCCTCATGGGAGCAGTCCAGCCCGAACTGCCAAGCCATGTCTTCCCTGGACCGGAAACAAGCATCCTGGGACCGGTTTCGGGCTAATAGCCCTCATCAGCCAGGCTGGCTTGAAACCAGTGGCAAAGTGAGCAAGGGACCCACGTCTGGGCATACCCTGCCAACTTAGGGCGAACAAAGCAAACACAAGGACTGTTCCCATTGGACGCAGGGTCAAGACTGATTTGCATATGGCTGGGTTCAAACTGGAATGGCATGGTGAGCAAAAAAACTATGGATTTAGGCCCAGATCTCTGTACTGGGGTGAATGTATGACATTGTTCTGCATTCTGTCCATCAATTGTTCTTTTTGCATTGTTCACCCCGAGTGGGACGGGTATGCCCAGACGTGGGTCCTGTGCTCTCCATGCCACTGGAGTCAAGCTATCCTGGCTGATGAGAGATGAAACCCCAAAACCGATCCTAGGATGCTTGTTTCCAGTCCAGGGAGGAATTGGCCTGGCAGTTCGGGCTGGACTGTTCCCATTGGGCGCAGGGTCAAGACTGATTTGCATATTGTTGGGTTCAAACTGGAATGGCATGGTGAGCAAAAAAACGATGGATTTAGGCCCAGATCTCTGTACTGGGGTGAATGTATGACATTGTTCTACATTCTGTCCATCAATTGTTCTTTTTGCAGGCCCACTAGCAGCATTTGATTTACAGGCCCTGGCACTCTCAGTGCACTTTACTAAGGAATTACCAGTAAATCAAATATGCCAATCATGGAAACACCAATCCATAATACAATTTACAATAGGAGCACTTGCACTTTAACACTGAACAGCAGTGAGAAAGTGCACAGAGACACTAAACCAGCAAAAACAGAGTCAAAACCAGGAGGTCAGAAAGCAAAAAGACAGGGGAAACACGCCAAAAGATGCTTGGTCTAACACTATGTTTAAATGGAAGTATCTGTAATCAGTATATGTTATGATTAAGTCCCTTTGGGGCCAGGCATTAGAATTTCTTCAGTGCACTTTCATTTCGAAAAGAGGGTGTCAGTAATAGTGCCACATACTCCATCACATGCAGTTGATGTTGCACATTGTCCACAACTGCTCTCTCTCTGATGATTGGGAGCACGTGACTTGCTATGTGGTATCTCCAGCAAGGGAATGGATTCTTGGCCTGGATCTGTCGGCATCGCTAGGAGGCGTAAGTGCAGGAGCCCTACTGTAGATGGTGTTTGTGGTTGCCAGTGGAGCACAGAAGGCACCTCTGCAAGGTTGGCTACCGTGCCCTGAGTCTCAGATGTAAATACACAAAAAGGGGGTTGGGCCTATTGTATGTCAGCAAGGCGAGGCCACTCTACAGATGTGAAGGCATAATGTCTGTCAGTACACTGTCCACTGTGGATGTTGGCAACACACAACTTGTAAGGGCCTCAAATTGTAAGCAATGTAATATAAACCTTTGTATTTAAGTGCTATGCGATGTGAACGGATGTAAATATTTAAAAAGCAAATGTATCTTCAAATACTAACCTTGTTGCAAGTTCCCACATCCTGTTTCCACTACATCGCTGTAATCTGGTACAACCAAAGTATTCAGCGTACAGCATCACATGTTCGAGATCTCCCTGCTGAAATAGAAATGTTTTCTGTAAAAGGCTCTCCTCCCATTGGAGCTAGCTCTGCACTCTGTAAAATGCCCAAAATAAAAATAAAAAATAGCTTGTCCAAATCCCGTGCAGACCTTGTGCTGCAAATCTGTTGCAGACCAGCGATTTGCTGCCAAAGCCTCACTCTTACACAACATTCCTACAGCAATTATGTAGGGTGGACACTGCACTCAACACAACCATGACCATGCCATGTCACTACCAGTATTTGCTACCCCGTGGGTTGAGCATTTCCATAACCAGTGCTTAATTTGTCAAAAAATAAGTGCAGGGGCCCTCATCAGGAGGCCACCGCAGTTTGCACCACACATTCCACTGCACTTACACAACAATTAACCATCACACTGCAACAAGTGTGACAATTCAGATTGTTTAAGGCCGCCAAAGCTTTAAGAATGGCTTGGGTGCCAGATATTAGTTGTTTTTAATGTATATTGAATTAACAAACAGCTGTTTTTCTGCTCATGTTTAAATTACACAAACAGCACTGTTAGATCTGGGAGTCTCTAGTTGGCAGAGGTAAGTACCTTTGTCCAAATAGGGACCCTTACTTCTAGTCAAGGTAAGGGGGATACACACTGTTGATAACCCCTGCTCACCCCCTTGGTAGCTTGGCACGAGCAGACAGGCTTATCCCCAAGGCAATGTGTAAAGTATTTGTACCAACACTCACAGTAACACAGTGAAAAACCACAAATGGACGCCACACCAGTTATTTATAAAAATATAAATCTCTTTATCTAATTAGGCAAGATCAAAACGACATAGGACCAACATACATAAGGATTCTTTCTTCAGCAATGCTTCTTTGGAATGTTTTAGCAAAAATAAACGTACTTGTAAAAGTAAAGGTACTTGTAGCTTCAGTATGGCTGTAAAACTCTTGTTTCCAGCGTGTGGAAAGTCACTTGAAAAATAATGCGCTCCTACCAACAATGCCCCCGCTGTACTGGTAGCTCAAAAAATGCTGCACTTATAGGCAAGAACACTGTCCTTCACGGACGACAATACGCCCTGCTACACCCGTAGCAAAAGAATGCTGCACTTTGTAAGAACAAAAGGACGATGTCCTTCACAGTATGCCCTGCTGTACTCGTAGCCCAGGAATGCTGCACTTTGTAAAAACAAAGGGACGCTGTCTTGCAATGTTGCGTGTCTTTAACAATGCCCCCGCTGCACTCGCAGCACAGAGAAGGATGCGCTTTCCAACCGCAGTGCACCCGCGCAGTCACAGGCAGCCCCACCGGTTCCCCACCCGCTCCTGGCCTCGCACAGACAACAGCGAGGCCAGGAGCGTATTACCTGGGGCTGCTCTCGCGGTGACGGTTCTCTCCAGACGATCCTCTGGCGAAAGTCCTTCTCATCCGGCGGTGGAATAAAATTATGCACGCAGCACTTCTGGGAATCGGAGGCCGGTGGTGATAAAATACCGGCCCGCAGTGCTTCACTCCGGTCACGGGCCGGCGGCGGTGATACCTGCAGCGCTCACGAAGCTTCTTAAGAGTAGACAGAAGGCAGGCAAGGCAGGTTTCACGGAGGCACCAGCGACGTCCTGGGGGCACAAAATTATCCCCAGAGGCAGCAAAAATAGCGGAGCACGGTGCAGGGGGGATAGGAGCTTTGGAGAAACTTTTGTAGCCCTGAGTTTCCAACAGGAGGCCAGCTCTTCTCAGGCCCTTGGAGACAGGTTCACCTCAGAGGGACAAAGCACACAGCACAGTTCCTCTTCAAGTAGGGGGACACAGCACACAGCAGAAAGTCCCTTAGTCCTCTCCCTCAGTGATAACAGCAACTGCAGGTCAGCCCCCAGACACACAGCAATGGCAGCACTTTTCATCAGTCTTCCTGGCTGTTCTTCTTTGGCAGGGATTCCTTCTTGATCACGAAGTTTTTCCTAGTCTTGGAAACTTTTATATCCCTGTGTTTCCGCAACAGGAGGCCAGCTCTACTCAGGCCCTTGGAGACTTTCTTTTCAGGACAACAGCACACAGCAAAAGTCCTTCTTCAAGCAGGGGACAAAGCACACAGCACAGTCCTTTAGATCTCTCCTCAGTAGAAACAGCAACTGCAGGTCAGCCCCCAGACGCACCGCAATGGCAGCACTTTTCCTCAGTCTTCTTCAGCTGTTCTCTTTGGCAGGGATTCCTCTTGATTCCAAAGTAGTCTAAAGTTTAGGGGTTTCAGCTCTGATCTTTATACCCCAAAAGTCTTTGTTCTTCATGTGTGAGGGGTCCTGGACCCAGTCCAAACCAGTTCTGGGTGCACTCTGCCAGTGCACATTTTCTTCCTTTGTGAGTGTGGGCCAGGGCCATCAGACGCACCGCAGGAGGTGGAGCCAGCATTGTGGAAGGCAGGCACAGCCCTATTCAGACCCAGGTGCTACTCCTCCCACCACTCCAAATGCAGGTAGGTCTATTCAGCCTAGTGCTGACTCACCCAGCCTCCTGGAGCCACCCCCAGCCCCTGTCACTCACAAACCAGACAGTCAATACACAAACAGGCAGAGGCACACAAAAAGGTTGAACAAGAAAATAGCCACTTTCTAAAAGTGCTATTTTCAAACACTGAGTTATAAAACCATCCTCCCTAAAAGATGTGTCATTAAATTCTGAGTTCAGGGGTACCACAGTTCAATTTTCTATCTTGCTCCTATGGGAAGATGTGCAGGTACACATGGGACACAGCATTCCCCATTCTGTCCTATGGGCAAGATAGCCTTTCCATAGTGAAAAACGAAATTGGCAGTATTTCACTATCAGGACATGTTACACACATCAGTACATGTCCTACCTTTCACATACACTGCACCTTGCCCAGGGGGGTACCTGGGGCCTACCATAGGGGTATCCAATGTGTAAGAAAGGGGAAGGGTCAAGCCTGGCAAGGGGGTACACTGGCCAGGTCAACATGGCAGTTAACAAACTGCGCACAGGCACTGCGGTGGCAGGCCTGAGACACCATCTTAGGGCTACTCCTGTGGGAGGCACAATCAGTGCTGCAGGCCCACTAGCAGCATTTGAATTACCAGCCCTGGCACACTCAGTGCACTTTACTAGGGACCTACTGGTAAAACAAATATGCCAATCATGGATAACCAATCACAATTACAATTTACACAGAGAGCATATGCACTTTAGCACTGATCAGCAGTGGTAAAGTGCCCAGAGTCCTATAGCCAACAACAACAGGTCAGGAAAAACAAAGGAGGAAGAAGCAAAAGTTTTGGGATAACCCTGCAAAAAGGGCCATTTCCAACACAACCCCTTCCAGCCTAAAGCCAGGGTAGACCAAACGATACCTCGATGGGATTCCCTGCTTGGGGCGATAGAACACGGAAACTGGCCTGAACAGCAGGGGACTATTCCTGTTCTACGCCTTTCTGAACCCAGTTGGATCCCTCTATCTATACTCTCAGGGCCCACTAGTCTAAACCATGGGGGACCCTTCTCCTCGCCTGGGGACCCCATCTGTGCAGCGCCTAACCTTACTTTGCTCACAGACGTGTCCGCACTGGTAGACAGTACCCACCTGGCCAACACAACGGTGTGGCCCAGTCCACCCCCAGAGTGCGACTCCTACCCCCTTCCCAGGGGCAACTCTGTCCACCAGGACAACCAGCCACAGTGGCCACTGACAACGGTCAGTGATGAGAGCCAGGCCTCATGCCTTTCAGGCCTCTCTAACCTCTGTGGCGTCAGAAAGTGGGGGGCAGTAGCCCCAGGCGCCTGGTACCTTTTCTCCACTCTCCCTCCTGCCAAATCAGGTATGGCATCCTGACACTGGCCTGCCAGCCCAGGGTCTGTACCCTCCGGCTGACCAGAGGTCACGGGCGAGGCTCTCCTCCCCCTACCTCTCTTTCTGGGGTCCCGCACTCTCCTCCCAGGAGAGGCGCCCTCAGAACACAACTCTCCCACCAGTTCAGGACCTCTCTCCCGCAACTGGTCTCCTAACCTAGGGTCTAAACCCTCAGGTTGAACCGGGGTCAGAGGCGCGGACTCTCTCCCTCTGCACCCCCTTCCAGAGTGCTGAACCCTCCCCACTGGAGTGGCACCCCTGGAAGCCAAACCGGTCAGGACACTGGTTACAGATGTCCTTCCCTCCAGGTCAGGCAGATCCCGAACCTGGCCTCCCAACCTTGGGGCTAAACCCCGTGGCTGAGCACCTGCCTGGCACACCAGGACTTCTGGGGACTCACACAGTATCCCCCCGAGGGTAACACATGACTCATGTGTTGTGTGACAGTCTGCCTGGCGCAGATCTCCCGACCCCTGTGCATCTAACAGTGTGCGAAGATCCCCCAGGACAGAAGTGGTGTCACCATGGTCACTCCTGGGAGGCTTAGCCCTTCTGGCTGGTCCCTGACCCACTGGTTCTCCCATTGGGGAACACATCCCCCTCTCACCCCTCAACCTGGACTTCTGCACCCTCCCAACTGGAGCGGTACCGCCAGACACCAGAACCACTGGAGCTCCGTTTACAGGCGCTCCAGGTTCTCCTGACACTAGGAGATCCCCCTCAAATGGTCTACCAGTACAGCCTAGGCCCCCTACCTGGCGTTCCCTTAGGGAACCCTCCAGGCCCTGAGACTGGGTTTCAGGCACCTTGGGACACACAGTCCCACACCCACTCCTTCTCCACTGAGAGAGGATGTGAGCCCCTACACCTCTCCCACTACACTGGGACCTAGCTGGGCTACTCTGAACCTCTTCCACCACACAGGTCTGGATGATACCTGAGCCACTCCTTTTAGGATCACTCCCAAATGCCTCTTCAGACCCTCTGGAATCCACCAAGAGGCCTGCCTCCAATGCAAGCTCCCTGGAATCAGAGAACTCACACCCCACCGGGTGTTGGTATAGCTCTGGAAAACAGGGACTTAAAATATGCTCTCCAACAAATGAATCACACAGCCCCCACAGTTGTTAACCAAGCTCCCCTTTGCCTCACCCTCCAGTGCCTCACACAAGTACCCCACACCACTCTCCTGAGATTGGCAAGACAGAGTCTGACTGTCTCTGTCACTCAACCCACACTCTTCTGGGTGGACTTCACACTCACACACTAGGACTTCTGCCATGGGGGAACCCCTCTCCCTGCGCCTCTCATCTAGAGTCAGTAGAGTGTCCCTCCCACCACTAGGAATATGATCCCCTGTGTCAGTTCCCCAATCTATTTCAGGGACACTGCACACCACTGGAACTATTTCATAAACCTGCACCCCTGGTGTATGTCAACCCCCTCCCTCAAGTCAGGCGCCACATTTCTGGGTGTTTGTACTTCTCCCTCAGCACTAGATAACATAATCTTGCTACCACCATCTAAGCTGGACTCCACCTCCAACTCAACAAAGCTCACTTCCTGAGCTACACATTTTTCTTCTTCAGCTGAGACACTCATGGCCTCAAGCCTCTCGAGCTCCATAATAAGCTCCCTCATCCTTAATTCATGGGCCAAGGTCAATTTCAATTCTTCCAAGGCATAAATCTTCTTGCGCTCCTCTGCCTTGGCCTGTATTTCTTTTTCCATTTCCAGTTGCTTCATCTTGAGCCTCATGATGTCTAGCTCATATTCCCTGATCCTTTGGTTCTCTTCCCCGCTCTTCCCGGGAGAGACTCCCTGCTGAATGGATACTTGCAGCCCTGGAGGCTGCCCTCTGCACAGGCAAATCCTGTGGCCTAAACCCATTCTCATCCATATTTGCATCATCTCCTCCTCAGCTTCTTTGGCCTCCCACCAGGCTTTCAAGGCCTTCTGTAGATCCTCCTTTTTAGCATTACTCCTTGTGGGACATTCCAAATCCTTGCAGAATTGTTTAAGCTGGTCCACCTTGTAGGAATACAGATCCTCAATGTGAAACTCCAATTCTGCCTTCTCACTTGCTTCTTTATCAGGCTGAGACATGATGCTTGGATATGTGAAGGATCAAAAATAGAACCAAAAAGAGGAAAACAAAAACCAGTATGTGGTTGCGTAGTGGTCTGCACTAATCTAATGATGTACACCAATCACTGTGGGTGAAGTGCAAATACAAGTTCAAATCCTCACCGCTGACCACCAATGTTAGATCTGGGGGTCTCTAGTTGGCAGAGGTAAGTACCTTTGTCCAAATAGGGACCCTTACTTCTAATCAGGGTAAGGGGGATATACACTGTTGATAACCCCTGCTCACCTCCTTGGTAGCTTGGCACGAGCAGACAGGCTTCTCCCCAAGGCAACGTGTAAAGTATTTGTACCAACACTCACAGTAACACAATGAAACACCACAAATGGACGCCACTCAAGTTATTTATAAAAATATAAATCTCTTTATCTGATTAGGCAAGATCAAAACGACATAGGACCAACATACATAAGGATTCTTTCTTCAGCAATGCTTCTTTGGAATGTTTTAGCAAAAATAAACGTACTTGTAAAAGTAAAGGTACTTGTAGCTTCAGTATGGCTGTAAAACTCTTGTTTCCAGCGTGTGGAAAGTCACTTGAAAAATAATGTGCTCCTACCAACAATGCCCCCGCTGTACTGGTAGCTCAAAAAATGCTGCACTTATAGGCAAGAACACTGTCCTTCACGGACGACAATACGCCCTGCTACACCCGTAGCAAAAGAATGCTGCACTTTGTAAGAACAAAAGGACGCTGTCCTTCACAGTATGCCCCGCTGTACTCGTAGCGCAGGAATGCTGCACTTTGTAAAAACAAAGGGACGCTGTCTTGCAATGTTGCGTGTCTTTAACAATGCCCCCGCTGCACTCGCAGCACACAGAAGGATGCGCTTTCCAACCACAGTGCACCCGCGCAGTCACAGGCAGAACCGCCGGTTCCCCACCCGCTCCTGGCCTCGCACAGACAACAGCGCGGCCGGGAGCGTATTACCTGGAGCTGCTCTCGCGGTGACTGTTCTCTCCAGACGATCCTCCGGCGGGAGCCCTTCTCATCCGGCGGTGGAATAAAATTATGCACGCAGCACTTCTGGGAATCGGGGGCCGGTGGTCATAAAATACCGGCCCGCAGTGCTTCACTCCGGTCACGGGCCGGCGGCGGTGATACCTGCAGCGCTCACGATGCTTCTTAAGAGTAGACAGAAGGCAGGCAAGGCAGGTTTCACGGAGGCACCAGCGACGTCCTGGGGGCACACAATTATCCCCAGAGGCAGCAAAAATAGCGGAGCACGGTGCAGGGGGATAGGAGCTTTGGAGAAACTTTTGTTGCCCTGAGTTTCCAACAGGAGGCCAGCTCTTCTCAGGCCCTTGGAGACAGGTTCACCTCAGAGGGACAAAGCACACAGCACAGTTCCTCTTCAAGTAGGGGGACATAGCACACAGCATAAAGTCCCTTAGTCCTCTCCCTCAGTAATAACAGCAACTGCAGGTCAGCCCCCAGACACACAGCAATGGCAGCACTTTTCCTCAGTCTTCCTGGCTGTTCTTCTTTGGCAGGGATTCCTTCTTGATCACAAAGTTTTTCCTAGTCTTGGAAACGTTTATATCCCTGAGTTTCCGCAACAGGAGGCCAGCTCTACTCAGCCCTTGGAGACTTTCTTTTCAGGACAACAGCACACAGCAAAAGTCCTTCTTCAAGCAGGGGACAAAGCACACAGCACAGTCCTTTAGATCTCTCCTCAGTAGAAACAGCACCTGCAGGTCAGCCCCCAGACACACAGAAATGGCAGCACTTTTCCTCAGTCTTCTTCAGCTGTTCTCTTTGGCAGGGATTCCTCTTGATTCCAAAGTAGTCTAAAGTTTAGGGGTTTCAGCTCTGATCTTTATACCCCAAAAGTCTTTGTTCTTCATGTGTGAGGGGTCCTGGACCCAGTCCAAACCAGTTCTGGGTGCACTCTGCCAGTGCACATTTTCTTCCTTTGTGAGTGTGGGCCAGGGCCATCAGACGCACCGCAGGAGGTGGAGCCAGCATTGTGGAAGGCAGGCACAGCCCTATTCACACCCAGGTGCTACTCCTCCCACCACTCCAAATGCAGATAGGTCTATTCAGCCTAGTGCTGACTCACCCAGCCTCCTGGAGCCACCCCCAGCCTCTGTCACTCACAAACCAGACAGTCAATACACAAACAGGCAGAGGCACACAGAAAGGTTGAACAAGAAAATAGCCACTTTCTAAAAGTGCTATTTTCAAACACTGAATTAAAACACCATCCTCCCTAAAAGATGTGTTATTACATTTTGAGTTCAGGGGTACCACAGTTCAATTTTCTATCTTGCTCCTATGGGAAGATATGCAGGTACACATGGTACACAGCATTCCCCATTCTGTCCTATGGGCAAGATAGCCTTTCCATAGTGAAAAACGAAATTGGCAGTATTTCAGTATCAGGACATGTTACACAGATCAGTACATGTCCTACCTTTCACATACACTGCACCCTGCCCAGGGGGTACCTGGGGCCTACCATAGG
Source organism: Calotriton arnoldi (assembly GCA_963921515.1). NCBI lineage: Eukaryota > Metazoa > Chordata > Amphibia > Caudata > Salamandridae > Calotriton > Calotriton arnoldi. Next base: position 171,779 of record CAWUFW010002639.1, on the reverse strand, counting down.
GGTGTCCAATGCGTAAGAAAAGGTAAGGGTCAGGCCTGGCAAGTGGGTACACTGGCCAGGTCAACATGGCAGTTAACAAACTGCGCACAGGCACTGCGGTGGCAGGCCCGAGACACCATCTTAGGGCTACTCCTGTGGGTGCCACAATCAGTGCTGCAGGCCCACTAGCAGCATTTGAATTACCAGCCCTGGGACACTCAGTGCACTTTACTAGGGACCTACTGGTAAAACAAATATGCCAATCATGGATAACCAATCACAATTACAATTTACACAGAGAGCATGTGCACTTTAGCACTGATCAGCAGTGGTAAAGTGCCCAGAGTCCTATAGCCAACAACCACAGGTCAGGAAAAACAAAGGAGGAAGAAGCAAAAAGTTTTGGGATAACCCTGCAAAAAGGGCCATTTCCAACACAACCCCCTTCCAGCCTAAAGCCAGGGTAGACCAAACGATACCTCGATGGGATTCCCTGCTTAGGGCGATAGAACACGGAAACTGGCCCGAACAGCCGGGGACTATTCCTGTTCTACGCCTTCCTGAACCCAGTTGGATCCCTCTATCTATACTCTCAGGGCCCACTAGGCTAAACCATGGGGGACCCTTCTCCTCACCTGTGGACCCCATCTGTCCAGCGCCTAACCTTACTTTGCTCACAGACGTGTCCGCACTGGTAGACAGTACCCACCTGGCCAACACAACGGTGTGGCCCAGGCCACCCACAGGGCTGATTCCTGCCCCCCTCCCAGGGGCAACTCTGTCCACCAGGACAACCAGCCACAGTGGCCACTGACAACGGTCAGTGATGTGAGCCAGGCCTCATGCCTTTCAGGCCTCTCTAATCTCTGTGGCGTCAGAAAGTGGGGGGCAGAAGCCCCAGGTGCCTGGTACCTTTTCTCCACTCTCCCTCCTGTCAAATCAGGTATGGCATCCTGACACTGGCCTGCCAGCCCACGGTCTGTACCCTCCGGCTGACCAGAGGTCACAGGCGAGGCTCTCCTCCCCTACCTCTCCTTCTGGGGTCCCGCACTCTCCTCCCAGGAGAGGCGCCCTCAGAACACAACTCTCCCACCAGTTCAGGACCTCTCTCCCGCAACTGGTCTCCTAACCTAGGGTCTAAACCCTCAGGTTGAACCGGGGTCAGAGGCGAGGACTCCCTCCCTCTGCACCCCGAGTGCTGCACCCTCCCCACTGGAGTGGTATCCCTGGAAGCCAAACCAGTCAGGACACTGGTTACAGATGTCCTTCCCTTCAGGTCAGGCAGATTCTGAACCTGGCCTCCCAACCTTGGGGCTAAACCCCGTGGCTGAGCACCTGCCTGGCACGCCAGGACTTCTGGGGACTCTCACAGTATCCCCCGAGGGTAACACATGACTCATGTGTCGTGTGACAGTCTGCCTGGCTCAGATCTCCCGACCCCTGCCATCTGACAGTGCGCGAAGATCCCCCAGGACAGAAGTGGTGTCACCATGGTCACTCCTGGGAGGCTCAGCCCTTCTGGCTGGTCCCTGACCCACTGGTTCTCCCACTGGGGAACACATCCCCCTCTCACCCCTCAACCTGGACTTCTGCACCCTCCCAACTAGAGCGGTACCGCCAGACACCAGAACCACTGGAGCTCCGTTTACAGACGCTCCAGGTTCTCCTGACACTAGGAGATCCCCCTCAAATGGTCTACCAGTACAGCCTAGGCCCCCTACCTGGCGTTCCCTTAGAGAACCCTCCAGGCCCTGAGACTGGGTTTCGGGCACCTTGGGACACACAGTCCCACACCCACTCCTTCTCCACTGAGACAGGACGAGAGCCCCTACACCCCTCCCACTACACCGGGACCTAGCTGGGCTAATCTGAACCTCTTCCACCACACAGGTCTGGAAGATACCTGAGCCACTCCTTTTAGGATCACTCCCAAATGCCTCTTCAGACCCTCTGGAATTCACCAAGAGGTCTGCCTCCAACGCAAGCTCCCTGGAATCAGAGAACTCACACTCCACCGGGTGTTGGCATAGCTCTGGAAAACACGGACTTAAATTATGCTCTCCAACAAATGAATCACACAGCCCCCCACAGTTGTTAACCAAGCTACCCTTTGCCTCACCCTCCAGTGCCTCACACAAGTACCCCACACCACTCTCCTGAGATTGGCAAGACAGTGTCTGACTGTCTCTGTCACTCAACCAACACTCTTCTGGGCGGTCTTCACACTCACACACCAGGACTTCTACCATGGGGGAACCCCTCTCCCTGACTCTAAACCCTCATCTAGAGTCAGTAGAGTGTCCCTCCCACCACTAGGAATATGATCCCCTGTGTCAGTTCCCCAATCTACTTCAGGGACACTGCACACCACTGGAGCTATTTCATAAACCTGCACCCCCTGGTGTATGTCAACCCCCTCCCTCAAGTTAGGCGCCACATCTCTGGGTGTTTGTACTTCTCCCTCAGCACTAGATAACAATCTTGCTGCCACCATCTGAGCTGGACTCCACCTCCAACTCAGCAAAGCTCACTTCCTGAGCTACACATTTTTCTTCTTCAGCTGAGACACTCATGGCCTCAAGCCTCTCGAGCTCCATATCAAGCTCCCTCATCCTTAATTCATGGGCCAAGGTCAATTTCAATTCTTCTAAGGCATAAATCTTCTTGCGCTCCTCTGCCTTGGCTTGGATTTCTTTTTCCATTTCCAATTGCTTCATCTTGAACCTCATGATTTCTAGCTCATATTCCCTGATCCTTTGGTTCTCTTCCCGCTCTTCCCGGAGAGACTCCCTGCTGAATGGATACTTGCAGCCCTGGAGGCTGCCCTCTGCACAGAGCAAATCCTGTGGCCTAAACCCATTCTCATCCATATTTGCATCATCTCCCTCCTCAGCTTCTTTGGCCTCCCACCAGGCTTTCAAGGCCTTCTGTAGCTCCTCCTTTTAGCGCTACTCCTTGTGGGACATCCCAAATCCTTGCAGAATTGTTTAAGCTGGTCCACCTTGTAGGAATACAAATCCTCAATGTGAAACTCCAATTCTGCCTTCTCACTTGCTGCTTTATCAGGCTGAGACATGATGCTTGGATATGTGAAGGATCAAAAATAGAACCAAAAAGAGGAAAACAGAAGCATTGGCATAGCCAATAGGTCTCGCCTTTGGGACTTTATAAGTTTTCAGCTAGAGCTATTGTCTTTGCCAATGTTTTTAAGCTATGTTGTAGAGAATTGTGGCTGCTTTGCAGTATGTTGAAAAGCTATAATAAAAAAAGTGTAATTAGCATTTTTGTTACTTTATGTATAACCAAGAAGACATTATGTACCACTAAACAACCCTATTAAAAAAACAATTAACATAAAACATGTCTTTTATTATTTTTGACCTTGAAATGCTGCAACCTCTTCCTGTCTGTTCTAATGCTTGTTACAGGAAGGTAGAGATAGAAAAAAGGCACAGCGAGGGAGAGATAGTGGGGACCGAGATTGGCAGTTTCCCGCGAGACCAAGGCAAATAAGAAGAGAGACAGATGACATTAAGCTATTTAGAAAAGAAAAACAGGCAGCAAAGGTGGAAGGTGCACGGGGAGTGAGGCGCTAACTAAATATACAGAAAGGGGTGACATGAAGGAAGATGCACAGGCAGATAGGCAGGCAGGGAGGGAGTCATGCATACCTAGAGTGAGAGAAAGCCTGGCAGGCAGGGGAGGGAAGGACAGACAGAGAGGGGGGCCACAACAGTCACAGAAAGAGCAGGGACAGATTATAGGAGAGGAGTGAGGGACCCCCTCAAGCGGGTCTGGGGTGGGGGTCAGATTAAGTGAGGGAGTGAGCCAGCTGAGAAGAGAAGAAAGGGAACAGCATGCTTGTGGGAGGCATAGAGTGAACACTAACACGCATAGATGCAATAGACAGGGACGGAGAGAAGTGCGCACAGAGAGTGAGAGGGACTGTTTGGAGAGAGGCATGGAGCCATACAAAGGCAAAGAGAAACAGGCTTAAAGTTAAAGAGAGGCACATGACTATACCGAGGGGTTTATAAACAGGCAGAGTGCGAACAGGTAAAGAACAGAGAGGAACAGAGGGAAAGAGATACAGGCAGACAGAAAGGCACTGAATGGAGAGAGGTTTTGATGGGGAGACGGCGCAGAAGAGGGACACTGGTGGACAGAACGGGGCAGAGAGGAGCAGAGGTTTCTGAAGAGGTTTGCAGTTCAATCCTTCCACATAAAGACTCTGTGAAAACATCCTAAAAATGTTCAGTGCATATAAAACAACCAACAAAAGTGTTAAAATGTTAAGAAATAAGATTACTGCGTTAACATTATAGCTCCTAAAAATGGGAATTAGGATGCTGCATCCCAAAAACACATCGTGGACACATCCACTGCCTCCCTTTCATGACCAAAAATACAAGGAAAAATGATTAATTTAAATAAACTTTTCATTCAGGTCGTATCTTACATCAGAGGAGGGGGTTGGAAGAGGAGGGGTCGTTCCAGCAATAGATTTGATGTACATTTTTTAAAGGAAAACCATTGACAGATGGACAGACCCCTCTCCATTTCTGACATGCTTGTCTCAAACCCCTACAAGTGATGCATATTAAATACACATTGTAAATACGGTGTGCTCAGTTTACCCGCCGAAATTTGAGAACAAAAGGTAGGTGGGGGGCGCGCATTCAAATTCATGTTGCCATTGTCTCCCGTCAGGTGAAATGTAAATTCTGCAGATGACGGATGACAGGACAGATTAATAGCAGCAGAAGTGGATGAAATGAAGTCCAATTGTAATACGATACAAGGAGATTGAGCAAAGTGAGATATAATTTGTTCAGGGCATTGTAGGAAGGTGGAATCTGACTATATGGTTGCCCCCACTTTTTTTCATGGTGTTTTGCTGGTTTATGACTTAGTTGGACTGGGATCCTGCTATTCAGGGCCCCAGTCTATCTGCTTTCTCTGTAAAATGGATTCCATGTGCCTTAGGCACATCTCTGATTGGGATCTGGAGTGCCCTTATAAGTCCCTAGTATATGGTATACTATGTACCAAGGGCATAGGTACCTCAGAGGCCTGCCAAGGGCTGCAGCATGTATTATGCCACCCCTGGAAGGCCATCCAAACTGACACCACAGGTCTGCTACTGCAGCCTGGGTAAGGTGGTGCTTGCACCCCTTACTGTGATATAGGTTACCTATATCACGAAATACATACACACATATAAACCTATAAGTCACTCCTAAGGCAGGCCTTATCAATCCTAAAGGCAGAGTGCATGGTTCCTATGTGAGAGGGTGCCCCTGCATGAGCAGGGCCCCTCTGCAGCGTTCGGAGACCATCTCTGATGCTGTTTGTAGTGCAGCCTGACCATATACTCTTAAGCGCATTATATCCTCGCGGTAAAATGCTAACTTTGGAATGGCTGCACCTAAACATGTCATGTTTGGTGTCAAACATCTTGGAATACTACCCCCCGCCAATACTGGCGGCGGGGTAGCATTCCACCCTTCTAGAGGGAAAGACATGTTAACTCTGGCTTACCCGGTAACTTCTTTCTGAAGCCCTGGCATCACAAAATGGATGCTGCTGCCACAGACACAAGTCTGGCCTCCTGCTGCTGGACGAAACTCCGGCAGGGGAGGCCTGGACAATAGGTTTCCTGTTGCAGGGAGGTGTGACCACCTCCCCAGACAGGATAATGTGTATTGGGGCTGGGTGGGTGCACTCTTAGAGTGCTTTGAAGTCCTGCACTGGGGGAGCAAAAGGCTCCTCTGTGCATATGCCAGTTCAAACCAGCTCAGGGGCTACCGGCCCCTGCTCTGGCACGAAACTGGACAAAGGGAAGTGGGTGTAGCCACCCTCCCTTGACCCTCCCATAGGTGGGGTCATAGAGTTAGTCCCTCCCTGTTTTACTGGTTAAAATGGGGAACCCTTGCCACAGCAAGAGTAGATTATACCTGGACGAAACTCTGAAACAGAATCCTGGACCTTCGACGCTCTACTCACGATTAGAGGACTGAAGAATCTCCCTTGGGGTCAAGGAGTGACTCCCCTGCTTGGCAGGCACCAAAGAAGCATCTGTCCGGTTCGCATTACTGAAGCTCCCGTCGGACGCCGAAGTCATCGCATCACCAGAGGTGGATTCTCAGACTTCCCCGAGGCTACCCTGAGTCCCCAGCAAAGCTGAGGCCCGTGGCTATCGTGGGTGACTTGAGACCGTGACCCCTGGACACCAAGCACACTTGCAAGTGCACCATCTTCTGGGTCTTCCAAGAAGTCGTGCTTTGGGCTCCGAGTAGCCCTAGCCTCCAGCACCACCTGCACCAAGGATCACTGGCCCCCACTCCACGAGTGTCCTGTAAGCCAGCTCCACGTGCGGCGTCATGAGGCTCCTTTGCGGTCGCTAGCCCGTTGGCTAGTAGCCCTTACCGAAGGCCAATCTTTTCTTTACTTGGCAGTCTGGTTGCTCCAGGCCTGCCCTCACTTACCCTTGCTGGGTGAGTTCCCCAGATCTTGCTGGTCTGCATCATCGACGATCTACATCTTACTCGAGACTTGCCGTTGCCAAGGCTTGTTGGGTCCAACCTGGTCGCCGACACTTCTGCACTCGGCAGACATCGAGCAACAGCCTGAATCCTGCTCCTGGTCGCCGACAATGCCTCCCGGACCTCGTGGCTGAAGAGTCAAGACAACCGTCACCGAATCTGAAGCACTCGACATCGGTGGGCATCTGTCCATCGCCTCCCTGGTCACTGGCTAGTGACCCAGACTCTGTCCCCTCTGCTTTCAGGTTCTTCAGAACTCCGATCCACTCTTGGATCCACCCGGACACTTTTCCCCTGGTCGCCAGCAGCACTTTGCAGCAGATCGCCATAAGAACCGACGACGAAACCCGACCCCGAAAGGCACCTATGCACCCGGCTTCCCTGGGTGAGGTAACACGAGTACTCCGGTGCTCCCGTGGGTAGAGACTCTTCAAAGTCCTAGATCTCAAAGGGTTTTGTCCTAGTCCTCTTCTAAGTGTCCCTTTCCTCTATTTTCCCGATCCCGACTTTCTCCATAGAAGTTAACGGCGTATCGCGGTTGTGTATTTACACTGCACGCGTCTCCCGTGGGTCCCCTGTGTCACTACCTTGGGTGGTTCCTTGTGGTCCAAGCACTTCTAGAGGCTCTAGGCCTAGTGTCTAGTTCAGTCGTGGTTCGCATACCACTTTATTGGTATATGGTTTGGTACGCCCCTAGGGCCCAAACGTGTATTTGTGCTATTACTGTGATTTAAGATCTTATAACCTATGTATCTTCGAACTCTAGCCTCATAAAGAGACTAGAGGGGTGTGTTTAGTAATAAATACATATATTTTGAATATATACCTGGTGTGGTGCTCTTTCATTTGGTCACTCAAGAGATTATAGACTGGTAAAACAAGCTGCTTTACATTCCTTCAAGACTTAGCCTGAAGGCTGCTCTCCACAGCTACCACTAGGATAGCTTTCAATAAGGTTGTCTTTAACCTACCTACCATAAGAGTCGATTTGGACTGGTGCAAGGTGCCCACTATAATTAGTGGACAGCATATGCCAGGCCAACTTCTCACATTGGTGTGCAGCGTGTGGGATTCCAGCTTGCTATTGTTTTACCAGATAATCTCAATTGAATTGATCAACTGAAAACCACTAAAGGTACCTAAGGTACATATAATTTAAGCTTAGAATATCAGTAAGTTCTACTGAACTTAGAGTTGTGTGTTAAGGGATAGCACAACCCTTTCTACAACTCAAGAGAGTTTAGTAGGCCACACTAGAGTAGGTAGTGCATACACCACACCACACTAGTAATGTCTTTAAAAGCAGGATCTAGAGATGCCCTGCAGGAAGCCATTGAGCTTCCCCCTCCAAGTATGACACACTCCCATTCTTGGAACTGAGAGCTTTGTGTAACGTGAGGAAATTAAGGACAGGCCAAAGTCCCACCACCCAACACCTCCAGGAGTTGTTGGTGGCTTATGATCTTAGTAAGTCTTCAGAGACTGAAGGGGTAGGAGCAGAGGGTGGGCCAGCAGATGAGGAAGGGGCCAGGGGTACTACTACCCCCAGCCCCCTCTGAAACTGACCAGGAGGGTGACAATGACCCTGACCTGGAAAACCCAATCCCTTCTGGGGAAGATGAAGATGAGGATCTTGAGAACCACACCTTTGTCCCCCAGGAAGGATTATGAGTGTGCTCAGAAAGTCTAGGTCTCCTTCTCAGGAGTCTAACCACTCTGGCACCTCAATAGGGAGCTCTGTTTCTTCTCACAGGAGGGAATCCTCTCATGAGAGAAGAAAGAGACTGGTCCAGTATGAGGAAACTCAACTGGAGATCAGGAAGAAGCAATTGGCTTTAGATAGAGAATCCCTAGATCTCCTTAAAGAGAGAAGAAAGTTGGGACTAGAGTCCCATGGTGGCAGCCATGTCCCTAGAGATAGGGAAAGGTCCTATGACCATAGAAACCTAAACAAGATTGTCCCTCCCTACCAGAGTGGGGATGACATCCACAAATGGATAACTGCACTGGAGAGGGCATGTAAAGTTCAGAAGGTCCCCCAGAGGCAGTGGGCAGCAATCTTGTGGCTCTCCTTTGCAGACAAAGGTAGAGACAAGCTCCTCACTGTAAGAGAAGAGGATGCTGACAATTACACAGTCTTGAAGAGTGCTCTGATAGATGGGTTTGGCCTAACCACTGAACAGTATAGGTTGAAGTTCAGAGACACCCAAAAGCTCAGACTCAAGACTGGGTTGATTTTGTAGATTGTGCTACAAAGGCTCTGGAAGGTTGGATACATGGCAACAAAGTGCATGACTTTTTAGGATTGTACAATTTGATTATGAGGGAGCAGATCCTTAATAATTGTCAAAACCAGCTTTTGCACCAGTATCTGGTGGACTCTGATCTGACCTCTCCCCAAGAATTGGGAAGGAAGGCAGACAAATGGGTCAGAACCAGAGTAAAAACTAGAAATCAGGGTGGTGACCAGAAGAAAGATTCTACTAAGTCCCAAGAGAAAGGTGGGGATAAATCTAAGGATAAGTCCCCTACAGGGCCCCAAAATTCCTCTTCTGGGGGTGGGTCCCAAACTCCTTCCTCTCCTGAAAAGAAACCCTATTGCCATGTCTGTAAAAAGCCTGGGCACTGGAAAACTGATCCCAGTTGCCCCAGGATTGGCAATAAAGAAAATGTTCCTCCCACAACTACTACCACCCCTCCTGGTACTACCAGTAGTAATCCTCCAGTTGGGAGTAGTGCACCCAAAAAGTTAGGTGCTTTTGCAAGAGGAACAGAGGTGGGCCCTAGTTTAGACAGGGACCCCTCAACAGACTCCTCTGACTCTGATGGTGGTATAGGATTTGCCACCTTTACCATGGGTCCCATAGCATTGGGCAGGTACAGACTGGAGCCAATGATTAATGGTCAGAAAGCTGTGGCATTTAGAGACACAGGGGCTAGTGTCACCATGGTGGCAGGGAAACTAGTCCCCCTCACCAGTTTTTACCTGAGTTTAAGTACCAGGTGACCAACATTGATGGTGTCAGAACAGATCACCCCATGGCCATAGTCAATCTCAGCTGGGAGGGGGTCACAGGCCCAAAGAGAGTGGCAGTGTCCCCCACCTTACCTGTAGATTGCCTGATGGGCAATGATTTGGAAATTTCAGCCTGGGCTGAAGTTGAACACCAAACCCATCTTAGGATGTTGGGCGTCCCTGTAAAGGTTAGTGGGGCTGTGATGGCCACAGCCCCAGCCCAAGAATTTGGAGAGATGGAGCCTGAAAGAATGGCCCACTCTCCCCCAAAAGAGAGCACAGGGGTTGAAGAAAAGTCTTCTTCCCCCAGACAATAGGTAAGGGTCAGCCTCCTCAGGGAACTGACCCTACCCCTAGTGAAGGAACTGCCACAGAGGTAGTCAGGCCTGGCCTGGCCACACCCCTGATGGCAGAGGACCCTTCCAAGGTGGTACCCAGTCTGGAGCAGGTAACCTGCCCCTCTCTACCCTGCCTCAGTCAGCCCAGGGCTGCAGAGGTCAGGGAGGTCAGTGGACCCCCAGGGCCCCCTGTCCAGAGGAAGCCCCCCATCAGCAGATTAGGGGCACCCAGTCTAGTAGCCCTAGCCAGGTGAAAATTCCTCTACACACTGAGGGATCCCCCATACCTTTATGTAGGGACCTCCCCCAGAAGGACTCTGGTAGGCAAGGGCAAACCTGGGACCAGAAGGTTCCAAACCTGCCATGTCCCTCCAGTGTTCCATCCAAAGGGACCCAACCCCCAGCTGTAGGCAGCCAAAGGTTGACCCTTAGAGCAAAGTGCAACTCAGTCATGGAAAGACAGGCATACATGGTGACCAGTGATCTGAGGAAGCTGAGGCCAACATTCCTAGGGCCTCACTTCCCTACTCAGACACCTCACCAGCCTTGTACTTTACCTAAGCACACCAGAGGTAGTGATTCCCCATGGTGGAGACCCTCTCATACCCTTAGGGTGAGGGATTGCTTAGTGGACCATAACATAGGGGGCAACCATGCTAGTGCAGGTGCTTCCTTATATGGCCACTTAGTCAATATAGGCTCAACTGGCCAAGGTTAGCCTTATCTCCTTTCGTTTGGGGGGGGTTATGTAGGAAGGTGGAATCTGACTATATGGTTGCCCCCACTTTTTTTCATGGTGTTTTGCTGGTTTATGACTTAGTTGGACTGGGATCCTGCTATTCAGGGCCCCAGTCTATCTGCTTTCTCTGTAAAATGGATTCCATGTGCCTTAGGCACATCTCTGATTGGGATCTGGAGTGCCCTTATAAGTCCCTAGTATATGGTATACTATGTACCAAGGGCATAGGTACCTCAGAGGCCTGCCAAGGGCTGCAGCATGTATTATGCCACCCCTGGAAGGCCATCCAAACTGACACCACAGGTCTGCTACTGCAGCCTGGGTAAGGTGGTGCTTGCACCCCTTACTGTGATATAGGTTACCTATATCACGAAATACATACACACATATAAACCTATAAGTCACTCCTAAGGCAGGCCTTATCAATCCTAAAGGCAGAGTGCATGGTTCCTATGTGAGAGGGTGCCCCTGCATGAGCAGGGCCCCTCTGCAGCGTTCGGAGACCATCTCTGATGCTGTTTGTAGTGCAGCCTGACCATATACTCTTAAGCGCATTATATCCTCGCGGTAAAATGCTAACTTTGGAATGGCTGCACCTAAACATGTCATGTTTGGTGTCAAACATCTTGGAATACTACCCCCCGCCAATACTGGCGGCGGGGGTAGCATTCCACCCTTCTAGAGGGAAAGACATGTTAACTCTGGCTTACCCGGTAACTTCTTTCTGAAGCCCTGGCATCACAAAATGGATGCTGCTGCCACAGACACAAGTCTGGCCTCCTGCTGCTGGACGAAACTCCGGCAGGGGAGGCCTGGACAATAGGTTTCCTGTTGCAGGGAGGTGTGACCACCTCCCCAGACAGGATAATGTGTATTGGGGCTGGGTGGGTGCACTCTTAGAGTGCTTTGAAGTCCTGCACTGGGGGAGCAAAAGGCTCCTCTGTGCATATGCCAGTTCAAACCAGCTCAGGGGCTACCGGCCCCTGCTCTGGCACGAAACTGGACAAAGGGAAGTGGGTGTAGCCACCCCCTCCCTTGACCCTCCCATAGGTGGGGTCATAGAGTTAGTCCCTCCCTGTTTTACTGGTTAAAATGGGTAACCCTTGCCACAGCAAGAGTAGATTATACCTGGACGAAACTCTGAAACAGAATCCTGGACCTTCGACGCTCTACTCACGATTAGAGGACTGAAGAATCTCCCTTGGGGTCAAGGAGTGACTCCCCTGCTTGGCAGGCACCAAAGAAGCATCTGTCCGGTTCGCATTACTGAAGCTCCCGTCGGACGCCGAAGTCATCGCATCACCAGAGGTGGATTCTCAGACTTCCCCGAGGCTACCCTGAGTCCCCAGCAAAGCTGAGGCCCGTGGCTATCGTGGGTGACTTGAGACCATGACCCCTGGACACCGAGCACACTTGCAAGTGCACCATCTTCTGGGTCTCCCAAGAAGTCGTTCTTTAGGCTCCGAGTAGCCCTAGCCTCCAGCACCACCTGCACCGAAGATCACTGGCCCCCACTCCACGAGTGTCCTGTAAGCCAGCTCCACGTGCGGCGTCACGAGGGTCCTTCGCGGTTGCTAGCCCGTTGGCTAGTAGCCCTTACCGAAGGCCAATCTTTTCTTTACTTGGCAGTCTGGTTGCTCCAGGCCTGCCCTCACTTACCCTTGCTGGGTGAGTTCCCCAGACCTTGCTGGTCTGCATCATCGACGATCTACATCTTACTCGAGACTTGCCGTTGCCAAGGCTTGTTGGGTCCAACCTGGTCGCCGACACCTCTGCACTCGGCAAACATCGAGCAACAGCCCAAATCCTGCTCCTAGTCGCCGACAACGCCTCCCGGACCTCGTGGCTGAAGAGTCAAGACGACCGTCACCGAATCTGAAGCACTCGACATCGGTGGGCATCTGTCCATCGCCTCCCTGGTCACTGGCTAGTGACCCAGACTCTGTCCCCTCTGCTTTCAGGTTCTTCAGAACTCCGATCCACTCTTGGATCCACCCGGACACTTTTCCCCTGGTCGCCAGCAGCACTTTGCAGCAGATCGCCATAAGAACCGACGACGAAACCCGACCCCGAAAGGCACCTATGCACCCGGCTTCCCTGGGTGAGGTAACACGAGTACTCCGGTGCTCCTGTGGGTAGAGACTCTTCAAAGTCCTAGATCTCAAAGGGTTTTGTCCTAGTCCTCTTCTAAGTGTCCCTTTCCTCTATTTTCCCGATCCCGACTTTCTCCATAGAAGTTAACGGCGTATCGCGGTTGTGTATTTACACTGCACGCGTCTCCCGTGGGTCCCCTGTGTCACTACCTTGGGTGGTTCCTTGTGGTCCAAGCACTTCTAGAGGCTCTAGGCCTAGTGTCTAGTTCAGTCGTGGTTCGCATACCACTTTATTGGTATATGGTTTGGTACGCCCCTAGGGCCCAAACGTGTATTTGTGCTATTACTGTGATTTAAGATCTTATAACCTATGTACTTCGAACTCTAGCCTCATAAAGAGACTAGAGGGGTGTGTTTAGTAATAAATACATATATTTTGAATATATACCTGGTGTGGTGCTCTTTCATTTGGTCACTCAAGAGATTATAGACTGGTAAAACAAGCTGCTTTACATTCCTTCAAGACTTAGCCTGAAGGCTGCTCTCCACAGCTACCACTAGGATAGCTTTCAATAAGGTTGTCTTTAACCTACCTACCATAAGAGTCGATTTGGACTGGTGCAAGGTGCCCACTATAATTAGTGGACAGCATATGCCAGGCCAACTTCTCACAGGCATGTGCCATTGAGCTGCGCCTTGAGCGCAGCTGTTGCTATGACTGGAAATGCTGGTGACACCAGGATATGGTGGCGCACCTCCGTACTCCATCCGCCCCAGCCAAAGGGGGTCAGCGAGCCACAACTTTAAAGGGCGAGTTAATAGCTGTGGGATCGAACCTGTGACACTTGTTACAGGCCATTTCCTGCTGCCTGAGCATTAATTTACCCAGCTGTCACAAGCAGCTTCAACTTTCCATGCGCCACCCGAATTGGGGGTGAAAGGGGGATGCTGCCGGGCAAGACACCAAGGGGCATATTTACTAGGGCTTTATCTCCGCTTTTTGGCTTAAAAGCCAAAAAAGCAGAGATAAAACTAATGCCCTATTTACAAGAGGGTGCTAACATGCATAATCGCATGTTAGCACCCTTTCTCCAACGCCTCCCTTTGCATCTCTAATGAGATGCAAAGTGGGCGTACCCGGATGGACTACCTTGCAAATATCGCTGATGTTCACATCGCGATATTTACAAGACTGCTCCAGCATTTTAGCACACGTTAGTTTTTGGAGATAACCGCTGTTTTCTCCAAAAACTAACGTCTGCTAAAATGCAGACTTACCTATCCCTAACATTGGGGTGGATTATGCTGATACAACCCTGTGGGTCGTATCAGCAAAGTTATCGCCGTTTTGCAGGGAACATCGCTGGAAAACCAGCAATGTTCCCTGCAAACGGCGATAACCTCGCTATCTCTGGAATTTTTATCGCCCTGGAGAAACGCGTTGTTAATAATGCGCTACCAGGGCGATAAATTCCAGAGATATCCTGCGATAACAAAATTATCGCTAAGCACGGCCAGCGATAATTATCGCTGGCCGTTGATAATATGCCCCCAAATAAGCAATTGAATATGGGAATGCATTATCTTATTGTGGCACTCCCAGAACTGCTTTCACTTACCTGATGTACCGATGGCTGGATCCAGTAGTATGCCTCGCTGAGCTGCCTATCTGTGAGCCGGGGCATCATGCAACAATAATTTACCCTCTCTTCACCACCCTCTTCTTTTCACCATGGCTCTGTGTGTTAGGACGCCCATTAACACCCAGCACAAGCTCTTATTGTGAAGTGAGAATATTCTGGCGAACTTCTGATCTTTCCCAAGAAATGGTTCTGTCGAGATGCAGACCATAATGCGCCATGGGCACTGCCGCGGTTATTCGTTTTATTCTACTGTAACAAAAGCGCTTTTGTCTGGCTTGCACTTCTGAAGATGAAAGGGGCCAAGGGTCAGTGATCACATGCGTGCTTTGCAATCTGCCGCAGAACAATGAAAGTTTGTTTCATGTCTACAAAATACCAGCTCCGAGGAACTGCACAAACACATGTTTACCGTGGAGATTGACTGCACTGAGATCAGGGGCCATGCACAGAAAAAAAAAAACATTGCAGGTTTTATAATCATATTTTTATCAGGCCAAGTGAAAACATTCTTTTAAGTCGTAGGAATGCATGAAATAGGATTGTAGCCCTTAAATTTCAGTTTGTCACCAGTCATGCTCAGAATAAAAGGTCACTTGATCTACAATTAACAACGTGATCATTGTATAGGCAGTAGTTAAAAACAAGCCCAGTTTAATTAAGTAATATAAGTTTCCTTCATGCACAGGATCATAGACTTCAGGTCAAAAAGAGGCCAGCAACTGCTTGCCATCTTACATGCACGTGCTTACAGTGAACAGTGTTGTTCCTTCTAAGAATGTACAAACGAATGTAGGCATTGCACCTTTTTGTAAGTGAAAGTGAGTGGGCGATGCAATGGATGAATTGAGTGATTTAATATATGGGTGGATGACCACTCTGGAGTGGCCCGTGCGAACGTCTGTCAATAGAAAAACTCAACAAGAGCAGCCGCGAAAGCAAGAAACGCCGCGGGACCATTCAAGGCAAAAATGGATGAATTGAGTGATTTAATATATGGATGGATGACCACTCTGGAGTGGCCCGTGCGAACGTCTGTCAATAGAAAAACTGAACAAGAGCGGCCGCGAAAGCAAGAAACGCTACGGGACCATTCAAGGCAAAAAAATACAAGCACTTTTCAAGCAATCGTGGCGGCATCCACCTTGCTGCTCGCTCCCGCAAGGTGGATGCCGCCACAAGCACGAGTGTGCTTGAAAAGGAGCAAACCGATTGCTAAAGGTCATCTCCTAGAGCAGCGCATGCGCGCTGCCTAGGTGAGACCTAAAAAACCAGTATGTGGTTGCGTAGTGGTCTGCACTAATCTAGTGATGTACACCAATCACTGTGGGTCAAGTACAAATACAAGTTCAAATCCTCACCGCTGACCACCAATGTTAGATCTGGGGGTCTCTAGTTGGCAGAGGTAAGCACCTTTGTCCAAATAGGGACCCTTACTTCTAGTCAGGGTAAGGGGATACACACTGTTGATAACCCCTGCTCACCCCTTGGTAGCTTGGCACGAGCAGACAGGCTTATCCCCAAGGCAATGTGTAAAGTATTTGTACCAACACTCACAGTAACACAGTGAAACACCACAAATGGACGCCACACAAGTTATTTATAAAAATATAAATCTCTTTGTCTGATTAGGCAAGATCAAAACGACATAGGACCAACATACATAAGGATTCTTTCTTCAGCAATGCTTCTTTGGAATGTTTTAGCAAAAATAAATGTACTTGTAAAAGTAAAGGTACTTGTAGCTTCAGTATGGCTGTAAAACTCTTGTTTCCAGCGTGTGGAAAGTCACTTGAAAAATAATGTGCTCCTACCAACAATGCCCCCGCTGTACTGGTTGCTAAAAAAAATGCTGCACTTATAGGCAAGAACACTGTCCTTCACGGACGACAATATGCCCTGCTACACCCGTAGCAAAAGAATGCTGCACTTTGTAAGAACAAAAGGACTCTGTCCTTCACAGTATGCCCCGCTGTACTCGTAGCCCAGGAATGCTGCACTTTGTAAAAACAAAGGGACGCTGTCTTGCAATGTTGCGTGTCTTTAACAATGCCCCCGCTGCACTCGCAGCACAGAGAAGGATGCGCTTTCCAACCACAGTGCACCCGCGCAGTCACAGGCAGCCCCGCCGGTTCCCCACCCGCTCCTGGCCTCGCACAGACAACAGCGCGGCCGGGAGCGTTTACCTGGGGCTGCTCTCGCGGTGATGGTTCTCTCCAGACGATCCTCCGGCGGGAGCCCTTCTCATCCAGCGGTGGAATGTAATTATGCACGCAGCACTTCTGGGAATCGGGGGCCGGTGGTGATAAAATACCGCCCCGCAGTGCTTCACTCCGGTCATGGGCCGGCGGCGGTGATACCTGCAGCGCTCATGATGCTTCTTAAGAGTAGACAGACGGCAGGCAAGGCAGGTTTCACAGAGGCACCAGCGATGTCCTGTGGGCACACAATTATCCCCAGAGGCAGCAAAAATAGCGGAGCACGGTGCAGGGGGATATGAGCTTTGGAGAAACTTTTGTAGCCCTGAGTTTCCAACAGGAGGCCAGCTCTTCTCAGGCCCTTGGAGACAGGTTCACCTCAGAGGGACAAATCACACAGCACAGTTCCTCTTCAAGTAGGCGGACACAGCACACAGCAGAAAGTCCCTTAGTCCTCTCCCTCAGTAATAACAGCAACTGCAGGTCAGCCCCCAGACACACAGCAATGGCAGCACTTTTCCTCAGTCTTCCTGGCTGTTCTTCTTTGGCAGGGATTCCTTCTTGATCATGAAGTTTTTCCTAGTCTTGGAAACTTTTATATCCCTGTGTTTCCGCAACAGGAGGCCAGCTCTACTCAGGCCCTTGGAGACTTTCTTTTCAGGACAACAGCACACAGCAAAAGTCCTTCTTCAAGCAGCGGACAAAGCACACAGCACAGTCCTTTAGGTCTCTCCTCAGTAGAAACAGTAACTGCAGGTCAGCCCCCAGACACACAGCAATGGCAGCACTTTTCCTCAGTCTTCTTCAGCTGTTCTCTTTGGCAGGGATTCCTCTTGATTCCAAAGTAGTCTAAAGTTTAGAGGTTTCAGCTCTGATCTTTATACCCCAAAAGTCTTTGTTCTTCATGTGTGAGGGGTCCTGGACCCAGTCCAAACCAGTTCTGGGTGCACTCTGCCAGTGCACATTTTCTTCCTTTGTGAGTGTGGGCTAGGGCCATCAGACGCACCGCAGGAGGTGGAGCCAGCATTGTGGAAGGCAGGCACAGCCCTATTCAGACCCAGGTGCTACTCCTCCCACCACTCCAAATGCAGAGGGTCTATTCAGCCTAGTGCTAACTCACCCAGCCTCCTGGAGCCACCCCCAGCCCCTGCCACTCACTAACCAGACAGTCAATACACAAACAGGCAGAGGCAGACAGAAAGGTTGAACAAGAAAATAGCCACTTTCTAAAAGTGCTATTTTCAAACACTGAATTAAAAAACCATCCTCCCTAAAAGATGTGTCATTAAATTCTGAGTTCAGGGGTACCACAGTTCAATTTTCTATCTTGCTCCTATGGGAAGATGTGCAGGTACACATGGGACACAGCATTCCCCATTCTGTCCTATGGGCAAGATAGCCTTTCCATAGTGAAAAACGAAATTGGCAGTATTTCACTATCAGGACATGTTACACACATCAGTACATGTCCTACCTTTCACATACACTGCACCCTGCCCAGGGGGGTACCTGGGGCCTACCATAGGGGTATCCAATGTGTAAGAAAGGGGAAGGGTCAAGCCTGGCAAGGGGGTACACTGGCCAGGTCAACATGGCAGTTAACAAACTGCGCACAGGCACTGCGGTGGCAGGCCTGAGACACCATCTTAGGGCTACTCCTGTGGGTGGCACAATCAGTGCTGCAGGCCCACTAGCAGCATTTGAATTACCAGCCCTGGCACACTCAGTGCACTTTACTAGGGACCTACTGGTAAAACAAATATGCCAATCATGGATAACCAATCACAATTACAATTTACACAGAGAGCATATGCACTTTAGCACTGATCAGCAGTGGTAAAGTGCCCAGAGTCCTATAGCCAACAACAACAGGTCAGGAAAAACAAAGGAGGAAGAAGCAAAAAGTTTTGGGATAACCCTGCAAAAAGGGCCATTTCCAACACAACCCCCTTCCAGCCTAAAGCCAGGGTAGACCAAACGATACCTCGATGGGATTCCCTGCTTGGGGCGATAGAACACGGAAACTGGCCTGAACAGCAGGGGACTATTCCTGTTCTACGCCTTTCTGAACCCAGTTGGATCCCTCTATCTATACTCTCAGGGCCCACTAGTCTAAACCATGGGGGACCCTTCTCCTCGCCTGGGGACCCCATCTGTGCAGCGCCTAACCTTACTTTGCTCACAGACGTGTCCGCACTGGTAGACAGTACCCACCTGGCCAACACAACGGTGTGGCCCAGTCCACCCCCAGAGTGCGACTCCTACCCCCCTCCCAGGGGCAACTCTGTCCACCAGGACAACCAGCCACAGTGGCCACTGACAACGGTCAGTGATGAGAGCCAGGCCTCATGCCTTTCAGGCCTCTCTAACCTCTGTGGCGTCAGAAAGTGGGGGGCAGTAGCCCCAGGTGCCTGGTACCTTTTCTCCACTCTCCCTCCTGCCAAATCAGGTATGGCATCCTGACACTGGCCTGCCAGCCCAGGGTCTGTACCCTCCGGCTGACCAGAGGTCACGGGCGAGGCTCTCCTCCCCCTACCTCTCTTTCTGGGGTCCCGCACTCTCCTCCCAGGAGAGGCGCCCTCAGAACACAACTCTCCCACCAGTTCAGGACCTCTCTCCCGCAACTGGTCTCCTAACCAAGGGTCTAAACCCTCAGGTTGAACCGGGGTCAGAGGCGCGGACTCTCTCCCTCTGCACCCCCTTCCAGAGTGCTGAACCCTCCCCACTGGAGTGGCACCCCTGGAAGCGAAACCGGTCAGGACACTGGTTACAGATGTCCTTCCCTCCAGGTCAGGCAGATCCCGAACCTGGCCTCCCAACCTTGGGGCTAAACCCCGTGGCTGAGCACCTGCCTGGCACACCAGGACTTCTGGGGACTCACACAGTATCCCCCCGAGGGTAACACATGACTCATGTGTTGTGTGACAGTCTGCCTGGCGCAGATCTCCCGACCCCTGTGCATCTAACAGTGTGCGAAGATCCCCCAGGACAGAAGTGGTGTCACCATGGTCACTCCTGGGAGGCTTAGCCCTTCTGGCTGGTCCCTGACCCACTGGTTCTCCCATTGGGGAACACATCCCCCTCTCACCCCTCAACCTGGACTTCTGCACCCTCCCAACTGGAGCGGTACCGCCAGACACCAGAACCACTGGAGCTCCGTTTACAGACGCTCCAGGTTCTCCTGACACTAGGAGATCCCCCTCAAATGGTCTACCAGTACAGCCTAGGCCCCCTACCTGGCGTTCCCTTAGGGAACCCTCCAGGCCCTGAGACTGGGTTTCAGGCACCTTGGGACACACAGTCCCACACCCACTCCTTCTCCACTGAGAGAGGATGTGAGCCCCTACACCTCTCCCACTACACTGGGACCTAGCTGGGCTACTCTGAACCTCTTCCACCACACAGGTCTGGATGATACCTGAGCCACTCCTTTTAGGATCACTCCCAAATGCCTCTTCAGACCCTCTGGAATCCACCAAGAGGCCTGCCTCCAATGCAAGCTCCCTGGAATCAGAGAACTCACACCCCACCGGGTGTTGGTATAGCTCTGGAAAACAGGGACTTAAAATATGCTCTCCAACAAATGAATCACACAGCCCCCCACAGTTGTTAACCAAGCTCCCCTTTGCCTCACCCTCCAGTGCCTCACACAAGTACCCCACACCACTCTCCTGAGATTGGCAAGACAGAGTCTGACTGTCTCTGTCACTCAACCCACACTCTTCTGGGTGGACTTCACACTCACACACTAGGACTTCTGCCATGGGGGAACCCCTCTCCCTGCGCCTCTCATCTAGAGTCAGTAGAGTGTCCCTCCCACCACTAGGAATATGATCCCCTGTGTCAGTTCCCCAATCTATTTCAGGGACACTGCACACCACTGGAACTATTTCATAAACCTGCACCCCCTGGTGTATGTCAACCCCCTCCCTCAAGTCAGGCGCCACATTTCTGGGTGTTTGTACTTCTCCCTCAGCACTAGATAACATAATCTTGCTACCACCATCTAAGCTGGACTCCACCTCCAACTCAACAAAGCTCACTTCCTGAGCTACACATTTTTCTTCTTCAGCTGAGACACTCATGGCCTCAAGCCTCTCGAGCTCCATAATAAGCTCCCTCATCCTTAATTCATGGGCCAAGGTCAATTTCAATTCTTCCAAGGCATAAATCTTCTTGCGCTCCTCTGCCTTGGCCTGTATTTCTTTTTCCATTTCCAGTTGCTTCATCTTGAGCCTCATGATGTCTAGCTCATATTCCCTGATCCTTTGGTTCTCTTCCCGCTCTTCCCGGGAGAGACTCCCTGCTGAATGGATACTTGCAGCCCTGGAGGCTGCCCTCTGCACAGGCAAATCCTGTGGCCTAAACCCATTCTCATCCATATTTGCATCATCTCCTCCTCAGCTTCTTTGGCCTCCCACCAGGCTTTCAAGGCCTTCTGTAGATCCTCCTTTTAGCATTACTCCTTGTGGGACATTCCAAATCCTTGCAGAATTGTTTAAGCTGGTCCACCTTGTAGGAATACAGATCCTCAATGTGAAACTCCAATTCTGCCTTCTCACTTGCTTCTTTATCAGGCTGAGACATGATGCTTGGATATGTGAAGGATCAAAAATAGAACCAAAAAGAGGAAAACAAAAACCAGTATGTGGTTGCGTAGTGGTCTGCACTAATCTAATGATGTACACCAATCACTGTGGGTGAAGTGCAAATACAAGTTCAAATCCTCACCGCTGACCACCAATGTTAGATCTGGGGGTCTCTAGTTGGCAGAGGTAAGTACCTTTGTCCAAATAGGGACCCTTACTTCTAATCAGGTTAAGGGGGATATACACTGTTGATAACCCCTGCTCACCTCCTTGGTAGCTTGGCACGAGCAGACAGGCTTCTCCCCAAGGCAACGTGTAAAGTATTTGTACCAACACTCACAGTAACACAGTGAAACACCACAAATGGACGCCACTCAAGTTATTTATAAAAATATAAATCTCTTTATCTGATTAGGCAAGATCAAAACGACATAGGACCAACATACATAAGGATTCTTTCTTCAGCAATGCTTCTTTGGAATGTTTTAGCAAAAATAAACGTACTTGTAAAAGTAAAGGTACTTGTAGCTTCAGTATGGCTGTAAAACTCTTGTTTCCAGCGTGTGGAAAGTCACTTGAAAAATAATGTGCTCCTACCAACAATGCCCCCGCTGTACTGGTAGCTCAAAAAATGCTGCACTTATAGGCAAGAACACTGTCCTTCACGGACGACAATACGCCCTGCTACACCCGTAGCAAAAGAATGCTGCACTTTGTAAGAACAAAAGGACGCTGTCCTTCACAGTATGCCCCGCTGTACTCGTAGCGCAGGAATGCTGCACTTTGTAAAAACAAAGGGACGCTGTCTTGCAATGTTGCGTGTCTTTAACAATGCCCCCGCTGCACTCGCAGCACACAGAAGGATGCGCTTTCCAACCACAGTGCACCCGCGCAGTCACAGGCAGAACCGCCGGTTCCCCACCCGCTCCTGGCCTCGCACAGACAACAGCGCGGCCGGGAGCGTATTACCTGGAGCTGCTCTCGCGGTGACTGTTCTCTCCAGACGATCCTCCGGCGGGAGCCCTTCTCATCCGGCGGTGGAATAAAATTATGCACGCAGCACTTCTGGGAATCGGGGGCCGGTGGTCATAAAATACCGGCCCGCAGTGCTTCACTCCGGTCACGGGCCGGCGGCGGTGATACCTGCAGCGCTCACGATGCTTCTTAAGAGTAGACAGAAGGCAGGCAAGGCAGGTTTCACGGAGGCACCAGCGACGTCCTGGGGGCACACAATTATCCCCAGAGGCAGCAAAAATAGCGGAGCACGGTGCAGGGGGGATAGGAGCTTTGGAGAAACTTTTGTAGCCCTGAGTTTCCAACAGGAGGCCAGCTCTTCTCAGGCCCTTGGAGACAGGTTCACCTCAGAGGGACAAAGCACACAGCACAGTTCCTCTTCAAGTAGGGGGACATAGCACACAGCATAAAGTCCCTTAGTCCTCTCCCTCAGTAATAACAGCAACTGCAGGTCAGCCCCCAGACACACAGCAATGGCAGCACTTTTCCTCAGTCTTCCTGGCTGTTCTTCTTTGGCAGGGATTCCTTCTTGATCACAAAGTTTTTCCTAGTCTTGGAAACGTTTATATCCCTGAGTTTCCGCAACAGGAGGCCAGCTCTACTCAGCCCTTGGAGACTTTCTTTTCAGGACAACAGCACACAGCAAAAGTCCTTCTTCAAGCAGGGGACAAAGCACACAGCACAGTCCTTTAGATCTCTCCTCAGTAGAAACAGCACCTGCAGGTCAGCCCCCAGACACACAGAAATGGCAGCACTTTTCCTCAGTCTTCTTCAGCTGTTCTCTTTGGCAGGGATTCCTCTTGATTCCAAAGTAGTCTAAAGTTTAGGGGTTTCAGCTCTGATCTTTATACCCCAAAAGTCTTTGTTCTTCATGTGTGAGGGGTCCTGGACCCAGTCCAAACCAGTTCTGGGTGCACTCTGCCAGTGCACATTTTCTTCCTTTGTGAGTGTGGGCCAGGGCCATCAGACGCACCGCAGGAGGTGGAGCCAGCATTGTGGAAGGCAGGCACAGCCCTATTCACACCCAGGTGCTACTCCTCCCACCACTCCAAATGCAGATAGGTCTATTCAGCCTAGTGCTGACTCACCCAGCCTCCTGGAGCCACCCCCAGCCTCTGTCACTCACAAACCAGACAGTCAATACACAAACAGGCAGAGGCACACAGAAAGGTTGAACAAGAAAATAGCCACTTTCTAAAAGTGCTATTTTCAAACACTGAATTAAAACACCATCCTCCCTAAAAGATGTGTTATTACATTTTGAGTTCAGGGGTACCACAGTTCAATTTTCTATCTTGCTCCTATGGGAAGATATGCAGGTACACATGGGACACAGCATTCCCCATTCTGTCCTATGGGCAAGATAGCCTTTCCATAGTGAAAAACGAAATTGGCAGTATTTCAGTATCAGGACATGTTACACAGATCAGTACATGTCCTACCTTTCACATACACTGCACCCTGCCCAGGGGGGTACCTGGGGCCTACCATAGGGGTGTCCAATGCGTAAGAAAAGGTAAGGGTCAGGCCTGGCAAGTGGGTACACTGGCCAGGTCAACATGGCAGTTAACAAACTGCGCACAGGCACTGCGGTGGCAGGCCCGAGACACCATCTTAGGGCTACTCCTGTGGGTGCCACAATCAGTGCTGCAGGCCCACTAGCAGCATTTGAATTACCAGCCCTGGGACACTCAGTGCACTTTACTAGGGACCTACTGGTAAAACAAATATGCCAATCATGGATAACCAATCACAATTACAATTTACACAGAGAGCATGTGCACTTTAGCACTGATCAGCAGTGGTAAAGTGCCCAGAGTCCTATAGCCAACAACCACAGGTCAGGAAAAACAAAGGAGGAAGAAGCAAAAAGTTTTGGGATAACCCTGCAAAAAGGGCCATTTCCAACACAACCCCTTCCAGCCTAAAGCCAGGGTAGACCAAACGATACCTCGATGGGATTCCCTGCTTAGGAGCGATAGAACACGGAAACTGGCCCGAACAGCCGGGGACTATTCCTGTTCTACGCCTTCCTGAACCCAGTTGGATCCCTCTATCTATACTCTCAGGGCCCACTAGGCTAAACCATGGGGGACCCTTCTCCTCACCTGTGGACCCCATCTGTCCAGCGCCTAACCTTACTTTGCTCACAGACGTGTCCGCACTGGTAGACAGTACCCACCTGGCCAACACAACGGTGTGGCCCAGTCCACCCCCAGGGTGTGATTCCTGCCCCCCTCCCAGGGGCAACTCTGTCCACCAGGACAACCAGCCACAGTGGCCACTGACAACGGTCAGTGATGTGAGCCAGGCCTCATGCCTTTCAGGCCTCTCTAATCTCTGTGGCGTCAGAAAGTGGGGGGCAGAAGCCCCAGGTGCCTGGTACCTTTTCTCCACTCTCCCTCCTGTCAAATCAGGTATGGCATCCTGACACTGGCCTGCCAGCCCACGGTCTGTACCCTCCGGCTGACCAGAGGTCACAGGCGAGGCTCTCCTCCCCCTACCTCTCCTTCTGGGGTCCCGCACTCTCCTCCCAGGAGAGGCGCCCTCAGAACACAACTCTCCCACCAGTTCAGGACCTCTCTCCCGC
Organism: Calotriton arnoldi; assembly: GCA_963921515.1. NCBI lineage: Eukaryota > Metazoa > Chordata > Amphibia > Caudata > Salamandridae > Calotriton > Calotriton arnoldi. Next base: position 147,038 of record CAWUFW010002639.1, on the reverse strand, counting down.
AACTGGTCTCCTAACCTAGGGTCTAAACCCTCAGGTTGAACCGGGGTCAGAGGCGAGGACTCCCTCCCTCTGCACCCCCTTCCAGAGTGCTGCACCCTCCCCACTGGAGTGGTATCCCTGGAAGCCAAACCAGTCAGGACACTGGTTACAGATGTCCTTCCCTTCAGGTCAGGCAGATTCTGAACCTGGCCTCCCAACCTTGGGGCTAAACCCCGTGGCTGAGCACCTGCCTGGCACGCCAGGACTTCTGGGGACTCTCACAGTATCCCCCCCGAGGGTAACACATGACTCATGTGTCGTGTGACAGTCTGCCTGGCTCAGATCTCCCGACCCCTGCCATCTGACAGTGCGCGAAGATCCCCCAGGACAGAAGTGGTGTCACCATGGTCACTCCTGGGAGGCTCAGCCCTTCTGGCTGGTCCCTGACCCACTGGTTCTCCCACTGGGGAACACATCCCCCTCTCACCCCTCAACCTGGACTTCTGCACCCTCCCAACTAGAGCGGTACCGCCAGACACCAGAACCACTGGAGCTCCGTTTACAGACGCTCCAGGTTCTCCTGACACTAGGAGATCCCCCTCAAATGGTCTACCAGTACAGCCTAGGCCCCCTACCTAGCGTTCCCTTAGAGAACCCTCCAGGCCCTGAGACTGGGTTTCGAAAGGGCACCTTGGGACACACAGTCCCACACCCACTCCTTCTCCACTGAGACAGGACGAGAGCCCCTACACCCCTCCCACTACACCGGGACCTAGCTGGGCTAATCTGAACCTCTTCCACCACACAGGTCTGGAAGATACCTGAGCCACTCCTTTTAGGATCACTCCCAAATGCCTCTTCAGACCCTCTGGAATCCACCAAGAGGTCTGCCTCCAATGCAAGCTCCCTGGAATCAGAGAACTCACACTCCACCGGGTGTTGGCATAGCTCTGGAAAACACGGACTTAAATTATGCTCTCCAACAAATGAATCACACAGCCCCCCACAGTTGTTAACCAAGCTACCCTTTGCCTCACCCTCCAGTGCCTCACACAAGTACCCCACACCACTCTCCTGAGATTGGCAAGACAGTGTCTGACTGTCTCTGTCACTCAACCAACACTCTTCTGGGCGGTCTTCACACTCACACACCAGGACTTCTACCATGGGGGAACCCCTCTCCCTGACTCTAAACCCTCATCTAGACTCAGTAGAGTGTCCCTCCCACCACTAGGAATATGATCCCCTGTGTCAGTTCCCCAATCTACTTCAGGGACACTGCACACCACTGGAGCTATTTCATAAACCTGCACCCCCTGGTGTATGTCAACCCCTCCCTCAAGTTAGGCGCAACATCTCTGGGTGTTTGTACTTCTCCCTCAGCACTAGATAACAATCTTGCTGCCACCATCTGAGCTGGACTCCACCTCCAACTCAGCAAAGCTCACTTCCTGAGCTACACATTTTTCTTCTTCAGCTGAGACACTCATGGCCTCAAGCCTCTCGAGCTCCATATCAAGCTCCCTCATCCTTAATTCATGGGCCAAGGTCAATTTCAATTCTTCTAAGGCATAAATCTTCTTGCGCTCCTCTGCCTTGGCTTGGATTTCTTTTTCCATTTCCAATTGCTTCATCTTGAACCTCATGATTTCTAGCTCATATTCCCTGATCCTTTGGTTCTCTTCCCGCTCTTCCCGGAGAGACTCCCTGCTGAATGGATACTTGCAGCCCTGGAGGCTGCCCTCTGCACAGGCAAATCCTGTGGCCTAAACCCATTCTCATCCATATTTGCATCATCTCCCTCCTCAGCTTCTTTGGCCTCCCACCAGGCTTTCAAGGCCTTCTGTAGCTCCTCCTTTTTAGCGCTACTCCTTGTGGGACATCCCAAATCCTTGCAGAATTGTTTAAGCTGGTCCACCTTGTAGGAATACAAATCCTCAATGTGAAACTCCAATTCTGCCTTCTCACTTGCTGCTTTATCAGGCTGAGACATGATGCTTGGATATGTGAAGGATCAAAAATAGAACCAAAAAGAGGAAAACAGAAGCATTGGCATAGCCAATAGGTCTCGCCTTTGGGACTTTATAAGTTTTCAGCTAGAGCTATTGTCTTTGCCAATGTTTTTAAGCTATGTTGTAGAGAATTGTGGCTGCTTTGCAGTATGTTGAAAAGCTATAATAAAAAAAGTGTAATTAGCATTTTTGTTACTTTATGTATAACCAAGAAGACATTATGTACCACTAAACAACCCTATTAAAAAAACAATTAACATAAAACATGTCTTTTATTATTTTTGACCTTGAAATGCTGCAACCTCTTCCTGTCTGTTCTAATGCTTGTTACAGGAAGGTAGAGATAGAAAAAAGGCACAGCGAGGGAGAGATAGTGGGGACCGAGATTGGCAGTTTCCCGCGAGACCAAGGCAAATAAGAAGAGAGACAGATGACATTAAGCTATTTAGAAAAGAAAAACAGGCAGCAAAGGTGGAAGGTGCACGGGGAGTGAGGCGCTAACTAAATATACAGAAAGGGGTGACATGAAGGAAGATGCACAGGCAGATAGGCAGGCAGGGAGGGAGTCATGCATACCTAGAGTGAGAGAAAGCCTGGCTGGCAGGGGAGGGAAGGACAGACAGAGAGGGGGGCCACAACAGTCACAGAAAGAGCAGGGACAGATTATAGGAGAGGAGTGAGGGACCCCCTCAAGCGGGTCTGGGGTGGGGGTTAGATTAAGTGAGGGAGTGAGCCAGCTGAGAAGAGAAGAAAGGGAACAGCATGCTTGTGGGAGGCATAGAGTGAACACTAACACGCATAGATGCAATAGACAGGGACGGAGAGAAGTGCGCACAGAGAGTGAGAGGGACTGTTTGGAGAGAGGCATGGAGCCATACAAAGGCAAAGAGAAACAGGCTTAAAGTTAAAGAGAGGCACATGACTATACCGAGGGGTTTATAAACAGGCAGAGTGCGAACAGGTAAAGAACAGAGAGGAACAGAGGGAAAGAGATACAGGCAGACAGAAAGGCACTGAATGGAGAGAGGTTTTGATGGGGAGACGGCGCAGAAGAGGGACACTGGTGGACAGAACGGGGCAGAGAGGAGCAGAGGTTTCTGAAGAGGTTTGCAGTTCAATCCTTCCACATAAAGACTCTGTGAAAACATCCTAAAAATGTTCAGTGCATATAAAACAACCAACAAAAGTGTTAAAATGTTAAGAAATAAGATTACTGCGTTAACATTATAGCTCCTAAAAATGGGAATTAGGATGCTGCATCCCAAAAACACATCGTGGACACATCCACTGCCTCCCTTTCATGACCAAAAATACAAGGAAAAATGATTAATTTAAATAAACTTTTCATTCAGGTCGTATCTTACATCAGAGGAGGGGGTTGGAAGAGGAGGGGTCGTTCCAGCAATAGATTTGATGTACATTTTTTAAAGGAAAACCATTGACAGATGGACAGACCCCTCTCCATTTCTGACATGCTTGTCTCAAACCCCTACAAGTGATGCATATTAAATACACATTGTAAATACGGTGTGCTCAGTTTACCCGCCGAAATTTGAGAACAAAAGGTAGGTGGGGGGCGCGCATTCAAATTCATGTTGCCATTGTCTCCCGTCAGGTGAAATGTAAATTCTGCAGATGACGGATGACAGGACAGATTAATAGCAGCAGAAGTGGATGAAATGAAGTCCAATTGTAATACGATACAAGGAGATTGAGCAAAGTGAGATATAATTTGTTCAGGGCATGTGCCATTGAGCTGCGCCTTGAGCGCAGCTGTTGCTATGACTGGAAATGCTGGTGACACCAGGATATGGTGGCGCACCTCCGTACTCCATCCGCCCCAGCCAAAGGGGGTCAGCGAGCCACAACTTTAAAGGGCGAGTTAATAGCTGTGGGATCGAACCTGTGACACTTGTTACAGGCCATTTCCTGCTGCCTGAGCATTAATTTACCCAGCTGTCACAAGCAGCTTCAACTTTCCATGCGCCACCCGAATTGGGGGGGTGAAAGGGGGATGCTGCCGGGCAAGACACCAAGGGGCATATTTACTAGGGCTTTATCTCCGCTTTTTTGGCTTAAAAAGCCAAAAAAGCAGAGATAAAACTAATGCCCTATTTACAAGAGGGTGCTAACATGCATAATCGCATGTTAGCACCCTTTTCCCAACGCCTCCTTTGCATCTCTAATGAGATGCAAAGTGGGCGTACCCGGATGGACTACCTTGCAAATATCGCTGATGTTCACATCGCAATATTTACAAGGCTGCTCCAGCATTTTAGCACACGTTAGTTTTTGGAGAAAACCGCTGTTTTCTCCAAAACTAACGTCTGCTAAAATGCAGACTTACCTATCCCTAACATTGGGGTGGATTATGCTGATACAACCCTGTGGGTCGTATCAGCAAAGTTATCGCCGCTTTGCAGGGAACATCGCTGGAAAACCAGCAATGTTCCCTGCAAAACGGCGATAACCTCGCTATCTCTGGAATTTTTATCGCCCTGGAGAAACGCGTTGTTAATAATGCGCTACCAGGGCGATAAATTCCAGAGATATCCTGCGATAACAAAATTATCGCTAAGCACGGCCAGCGATAATTATCGCTGGCCGTTGATAATATGCCCCCAAATAAGCAATTGAATATGGGAATGCATTATCTTATTGTGGCACTCCCAGAACTGCTTTCACTTACCTGATGTACCGATGGCTGGATCCAGTAGTATGCCTCGCTGAGCTGCCTATCTGTGAGCCGGGGCATCCTGCAACAATAATTTACCCTCTCTTCACCACCCTCTTCTTTTCACCATGGCTCTGTGTGTTAGGACGCCCATTAACACCCAGCACAAGCTCTTATTGTGAAGTGAGAATATTCTGGCGAACTTCTGATCTTTCCCAAGAAATGGTTCTGTCGAGATGCAGACCATAATGCGCCATGGGCACTGCCGCGGTTATTCGTTTTATTCTACTGTAACAAAAGCGCTTTTGTCTGGCTTGCACTTCTGAAGATGAAAGGGGCCAAGGGTCAGTGATCACATGCGTGCTTTGCAATCTGCCACAGAACAATGAAAGTTTGTTTCATGTCTACAAAATACCAGCTCCGAGGAACTGCACAAACACATGTTTACCGTGGAGATTGACTGCACTGAGATCAGGGGCCATGCACAGAAAAAAAAACCATTGCAGGTTTTATAATCATATTTTTATCAGGCCAAGTGAAAACATTCTTTTAAGTCGTAGGAATGCATGAAATAGGATTGTAGCCCTTAAATTTCAGTTTGTCACCAGTCATGCTCAGAATAAAAGGTCACTTGATCTACAATTAACAACATGATCATTGTATAGGCAGTAGTTAAAAACAAGCCCAGTTTAATTAAGTAATATAAGTTTCCTTCATGCACAGGATCATAGACTTCAGGTCAAAAAGAGGCCAGCAACTGCTTGCCATCTTACATGCACGTGCTTACAGTGAACAGTGTTGTTCCTTCTAAGAATGTACAAACGAATGTAGGCATTGCACCTTTTTGTAAGTGAAAGTGAGTGGGCGATGCGATGGATGAATTGAGTGATTTAATATATGGGTGGATGACCACTCTGGAGTGGCCTGTGCGAACGTCTGTCAATAGAAAAACTCAACAAGAGCAGCCGCGAAAGCAAGAAACGCCGCGGGACCATTCAAGGCAAAAATGGATGAATTGAGTGATTTAATATATGGATGGATGACCACTCTGGAGTGGCCCGTGCGAACGTCTGTCAATAGAAAAACTCAACAAGAGCGGCCGCGAAAGCAAGAAACGCTGCGGGACCATTCAAGGCAAAAAAAATACAAGCACTTTTCAAGCAATCGTGGCGGCATCCACCTTGCTGCTCGCTCCCGCAAGGTGGATGCCGCCACAAGCACGAGTGTGCTTGAAAAGGAGCAAACCGATTGCTAAAGGTCATCTCCTAGAGCAGCGCATGCGCGCTGCCTAGGTGAGACCTAAAAAACCAGTATGTGGTTGCGTAGTGGTCTGCACTAATCTAGTGATGTACACCAATCACTGTGGGTCAAGTACAAATACAAGTTCAAATCCTCACCGCTGACCACCAATGTTAGATCTGGGGGTCTCTAGTTGGCAGAGGTAAGCACCTTTGTCCAAATAGGGACCCTTACTTCTAGTCAGGGTAAGGCGGATACACACTGTTGATAACCCCTGCTCACCCCCTTGGTAGCTTGGCACGAGCAGACAGGCTTATCCCCAAGGCAATGTGTAAAGTATTTGTACCAACACTCACAGTAACACAGTGAAACACCACAAATGGACGCCACACAAGTTATTTATAAAAATATGAATCTCTTTGTCTGATTAGGCAAGATCAAAACGACATAGGACCAACATACATAAGGATTCTTTCTTCAGCAATGCTTCTTTGGAATGTTTTAGCAAAAATAAACGTATTTGTAAAAGTAAAGGTACTTGTAGCTTCAGTATGGCTGTAAAACTCTTGTTTCCAGCGTGTGGAAAGTCACTTGAAAAATAATGTGCTCCTACCAACAATGCCCCCGCTGTACTGGTTGCTAAAAAAAATGCTGCACTTATAGGCAAGAACACTGTCCTTCACGGACGACAATACGCCCTGCTACACCCGTAGCAAAAGAATGCTGCACTTTGTAAGAACAAAAGGACTCTGTCCTTCACAGTATGCCCCGCTGTACTCGTAGCCCAGGAATGCTGCACTTTGTAAAAACAAAGGGACGCTGTCTTGCAATGTTGCGTGTCTTTAACAATCCCCCGCTGCACTCGCAGCACAGAGAAGGATGCGCTTTCCAACCACAGTGCACCCGCGCAGTCACAGGCAGCCCCGCCGGTTCCCCACCCGCTCCTGGCCTCGCACAGACAACAGCGCGGCCGGGAGCGTTTTACCTGGGGCTGCTCTCGCGGTGATGGTTCTCTCCAGACGATCCTCCGGCGGGAGCCCTTCTCATCCAGCGGTGGAATGTAATTATGCATGCAGCACTTCTGGGAATCGGGGGCCGGTGGTGATAAAATACCGCCCCGCAGTGCTTCACTCCGGTCATGGGCCGGCGGCGGTGATACCTGCAGCGCTCATGATGCTTCTTAAGAGTAGACAGACGGCAGGCAAGGCAGGTTTCACAGAGGCACCAGCGATGTCCTGTGGGCACACAATTATCCCCAGAGGCAGCAAAAATAGCGGAGCACGGTGCAGGGGGATATGAGCTTTGGAGAAACTTTTGTAGCCCTGAGTTTCCAACAGGAGGCCAGCTCTTCTCAGGCCCTTGGAGACAGGTTCACCTCAGAGGGACAAATCACACAGCACAGTTCCTCTTCAAGTAGGCGGACACAGCACACAGCAGAAAGTCCCTTAGTCCTCTCCCTCAGTAATAACAGCAACTGCAGGTCAGCCCCCAGACACACAGCAATGGCAGCACTTTTCCTCAGTCTTCCTGGCTGTTCTTCTTTGGCAGGGATTCCTTCTTGATCACGAAGTTTTTCCTAGTCTTGGAAACTTTTATATCCCTGTGTTTCCGCAACAGGAGGCCAGCTCTACTCAGGCCCTTGGAGACTTTCTTTTCAGGACAACAGCACACAGCAAAAGTCCTTCTTCAAGCAGCGGACAAAGCACACAGCACAGTCCTTTAGGTCTCTCCTCAGTAGAAACAGTAACTGCAGGTCAGCCCCCAGACACACAGCAATGGCAGCACTTTTCCTCAGTCTTCTTCAGCTGTTCTCTTTGGCAGGGATTCCTCTTGATTCCAAAGTAGTCTAAAGTTTAGAGGTTTCAGCTCTGATCTTTATACCCCAAAAGTCTTTGTTCTTCATATGTGAGGGGTCCTGGACCCAGTCCAAACCAGTTCTGGGTGCACTCTGCCAGTGCACATTTTCTTCCTTTGTGAGTGTGGGCTAGGGCCATCAGACGCACCGCAGGAGGTGGAGCCAGCATTGTGGAAGGCAGGCACAGCCCTATTCAGACACAGGTGCTACTCCTCCCACCACTCCAAATGCAGATAGGTCTATTCAGCCTAGTGCTAACTCACCCAGCCTCCTGGAGCCACCCCCAGCCCCTGCCACTCACTAACCAGACAGTCAATACACAAACAGGCAGAGGCAGACAGAAAGGTTATACAAGAAAATAGCCACTTTCTAAAAGTGCTATTTTCAAACACTGAATTAAAAAACCATCCTCCCTAAAAGATGTGTCATTAAATTCTGAGTTCAGGGGTACCAGACTTTAATTTTCTATCTTGCTCCTATGGGAAGATATGCAGGTACACATGGGACACAGCATTCCCCATTCTGTCCTATGGGCAAGATAGCCTTTCCATAGTGAAAAACGAAATTGGCAGTATTTCAGTATCAGGACATGTTACACAGATCAGTACATGTCCTACCTTTCAGATACACTGCACCCTGCCCAGGGGGGTACCTGGGGCCTACCATAGGGGTGTCCAATGCGTAAGAAAAGGGAAGGGTCAGGCCTGGCAAGTGGGTACACTGGCCAGGTCAACATGGCAGTTAACAAACTGCGCACAGGCACTGCGGTGGCAGGCCTGAGACACCATCTTAGGGCTACTCCTGTGGGTGGCACAATCAGTGCTGCAGGCCCACTAGTAGCATTTGAATTACCAGCCCTGGCACACTCAGTGCACTTTACTAGGGACCTACTGGTAAAACAAATATGCCAATCATGGTTAACCAATCACAATTACAATTTACACAGAGAGCATATGCACTTTAGCACTGATCAGCAGTGGTAAAGTGCCCAGAGTCCTATAGCCAACATCCACAGGTCAGGAAAAACAAAGGAGGAAGAAGGAAAAAGTTTTGGGATAACCCTGCAAAAAGGGCCATTTCCAACAAGCGCCACCATGTGGCAGCTGACATAATTGCAACTTCTGGCAATTAAGTGCCAGTGCCTAGCAATGAAAACCACCGGCTCAAATTAAGCACTGCTGAATACAGAGCAATAGCAGAACCCACAGACTAAGCAGCTTCATACAGTAACAGTGCCAAGATCCCCAGGGACAATTGAGCGCTTTTAAAAATGAATAACATAACATAACGTATCAGACAGACAAAGGGAGAGAAGCTCAAGTTGTCTATGTTGTCACTTTCTACCCAATGGTAGTAAACTCTATTTTATTGAAAACTAACTAGCTATAAATTTATGTTGTATATGTTCTCCCAAATCCTCTTCCCCTGCTCAGATGAGCAGAACAAGAGTAGAGGAGTCACTGGGGAGCCAATTACAACTTGACGTGATCGGCCTTACCTGGTGCCCTACCCACCACCTCACCGCACTATGTTAAATCCTCCACAAATATGAAGCATCCTGCCAGCCTCCTACCACCATATGAACTACCCTCCTGTGCACAAATGTCAAAAACATGTGTCCTGCTACATTTCCCGTTCACCGAGAACTACCCTTCATCCATCCCAACAAAAACCTGGGGCATATTCACAAGAACGTGTGTTAAACATCACCAGAGTTCGCTAACGCAACTTTTCACATCGCAGCCTATCGCGGGAATATCACGCCGTGTCAACGTGGAATTCACAACACAGCGGTACCATGCGATAGTCCGCCTATAACGCAGCCAATTTCCGCAAGACAACAATCTCGACGGAGATAAAAAAACGAACCTCAACACAGAAAAACGTGCGATGAGCTCATTCGCGTAAGTAAATGGTCTTCTGAAGACCTGTGAAGTACTCGGGTGCGGCTGTGTGTGTGCCCGGGAAGCTGTCTCAGCCCGGCTGACACACACGACGTGGGGGGGCTGGGGTGTTTGCGGTGAGCATTCGTTGCAGCAATGGTAAATGAAGGCGGGGGAAGGTGAGTGGAGGATAGGAACCCTCCGTATGGTGTGACTGCAGAGTGATAATGGCCAGTCCTCCCTTGTCCACCGGAAATCCACACGGCCCCCATGTGGGGGCTGGAAGGGCTGGGAAAAAAGATCATTGGCCAAGTCTCTGCACTGCAGTCAATTGCACCCCTAGGTCCATCTACTGGACGTGCACTTCAGCCATGCGCGTGGGGATGTGCAGTAGGCTGGCACCCCCGCCTCCATGCAGCTGTCCCCCGGCAAGGCACCCTCCGGGGTCCTGCTCAGATGCTCACACCGGGGGGGGGAGAGAAGGAAGAGGAGGGGGCCGTTGAGGCCAAACAAAGCACGACTCTCCAAGTCATGGGGGGTTGTTTGGGCAGTAAAATGGGGGCAGCCCCCCTACCTCCATTGCTCTAATGCCAGGAGTGATGCCAGCATCCCCAGCTCTTGTGTCCCCTAGGGCCAGGCCCCTCACCACCACTCCTGGGATCTGCAGCTTACGGCAAGGCCTGCTCCGCCTGGCTGCCGGTGTCAACCACAACTCCGATGCTGCAGCTCATGCATCTCCCAGAATCGGGCCTCCAGGTGTCTCTGTGCCCCTGTTTACTTGCCCTGCTCTGCAGCCGATGTTAGCCTGCACTGCAGGTAACATCTCCCCTGGGACCCAGCCTCAGGCGGCCTCTTCAGGGGCCGCCATACCATGCGGGGCACACTCCGCTTGCCTACTTCAGCCAAGCCCTCAGCCCCCACTTCACATGGCACCCCACCCAGACATTGGTCTTGTGTCTCCACCAGCAGCCGGGGAAGAACGGGGGCACAAACCAGGCACCTGTGGGTCTTCCGGTGTGGCTCTTGGCTGTGTTCCCTTTCCTGCAGCAGGTAGTCTTCCTGCTTAACACCAGCAAAAGGCAGGTGTAAAATCCCTTGTGCTAGCGCAGCTTATCACCTGTTTTTGTTTCGCTTCGCAGATCTGGCAGTTCGTTGTGAAAGTTGTGATGTGGTTTTTCGTGTGTTTTTGCACGGGAACGCCTACTCTGCATCTCATTAGAGTTATTTGGTGGTGTCCACCGTTGAGATAAATTTTGGGGCAGTTATCACGGGAATACTGTTGTTGTCTGCAGTTTGCACCAGCTTGTGAATGGGGTGTTAATTCTATCACCACTTTTGATGCGTTAAAGTGGGGATAATTCGGAGTTAAATCCTTGTGAATATGCCCCCTGGTGTCTTGCCCCATCCCACTCCATTCTCTACACATTCCCTCTCCTTGCCCAAAGCTGTGAGAAAATGCCACCCACACAACCCTGACTTCCTCGGGTCTGTGGTGATCTGAGAGTGAGTGGCAGGAAAAGCTGTGTGAGAAGGCGGACAGTCAACCTCCAGTCACATTCGCTTACTGGCATATATACAACTATTTGTGAACCCCTCTTTGTCTGCAGGCTACTGGTGCCCGCTAGGGGGCCAAAGTGTATGAGCTTCTTTTGTTCACACCACTCCTGTGGTGTCAGGAGACGCCACAGAGATCATCTTTATATTGCATACGTTTTGTCCTTCCTGTACTAGGCAGCTTTTTTGGGGGGAGTTTTATATAGCGCAACTCGACCCGAAGGTATCAGAGCGCTTTACATGAGCACCAGTTGCGTTACAGACGGATACATAAATTTTTAGGCCCGGGGAAATTCAGTGATTTGCCGAGAATCACAAGATGTTGAGCGTCCCTGCCGAGACTCGAACCGGCTTCCCCAGCTTTCGAAGGTCATAACTGTATGTTTAGTCTGTTGCTCCGGTTCCCCTGTATTTGCTGGAGCTCAGAGCTGGCTGACAGCTCACATTTAGTTAGTTCTACTGGCCAACTGGGCACCAAATATTTCCGACTTCACTTTCAGAACTCTTTGACCAGTACCTACTTTATCTGTTCTGATAACTGTATTTTCCTCTGCCTGCCAAGTTCTAGGAAGGCGTCTTCCGAAGAAGATGATTTGCTTCCGTTTAGGGAAATTGCAGTGTTCCAACAATCTAAATGTATGTCTTTGAACTTTGCAATCGGGGATACAACTTGAGGTGGAAGTTCCAGTGAAGTCATATCCGGTAATTAACTTTCTTTGCTCTGCATTCGGAGCAGAATATCCAGGACATTAGCTTCCTGGTTTCCAGGCACTGTCTATAGTCTTGCAAATACAGTGTACATTCAGTGCACTGGCATGTCATCACGAGTATGTGGCAAAATGTGGTATTTATAGTAGAGACCAAATTCCACATGTGAAGCAGCATTTCCGAAAGAAAACTCGGAATAGAAGTTCTTTTTCTGACCCAGTGCATACCTCATCCTGTGGCAGTGTTATTTCCCGTGTCCGGTGAATATTTCTGTTCTCCAATCAGGTGCGCTGGTAATCGAGGCCATTGAGTGGCACCAGTTCAGAGAAGAGTCCAATGCAGTTTCGAGAGAGGCCAGGGTTTTATAGCCCATTTCATTCTGTGCTGAGAACAAAAGAGACCTGTGATTTTTTTGCATCCATGTGGTTAATATAATTCTGACTTTGAGGAAATCCATTTCTTGTAAAACCACCATTAGATTTCCTCTAATATTTATTACGTTTTTACAAAAATAATATTTTGTTTTATTAACTCTTTCTAGTCTGTTTGCATGAAGTTAAATGGATGTATACCTGACATTTTTTGTGCAGACCTCTTGCGAAGGTCTAGTTACACTTGAAAGAGACTAGTACAAGAAGGTACCTGAAAGTGAGGCGCATTACTCAGTTATCGGCGCGGATTGTGGCACACAAGCACGTGCGGTATGCAGAGGCTGCCTGTAGTTATGCCAGGCTGATTTACTGGCACACGCTGTGGTGTCTGGCACACTACATTGGCACAGGCACTGCTTTGACAGCAAAAGCAAGTTTGCCACCCAGAAGTGAGGTAAAGCACATATGTAACTTCATATAAAAAAGAGCAGATTTACTAAATGTGCTAGAACTTGAAAGGTTTGTAATCAATAATACTTAATTTGACATATCTAGTCAGGGGAGTATGTTGTGTCTAATGTGAAAAGGTTAAGCTGCATTTAATTCATTTTTAGACCAGGGGGGCATATTTACAAAAGCTTATCGCCACCAGAACGTCACTTTTTATGACATTCTGATAGCGAGAAGCCCTTCACCTTATTTAGAAGGTGGCGTTAAGCCACTTTACGCCTTTGGCTTAACGCCACCTTGTGAATATGGCCCCCTTACATGCAGCATTTAGCGTAAAAGGGGCGGGCAATGGGTGTTGCGGTGGGGGCTCCCCCGCAACACCCACTGCTTTTTGACGCTGCCTCCTATTTACATGGGTGGCGTAAATATGGGGCAGCGCCAAAAATAAGACCAGAGAAAACCTGGTCTTCACCTGGCAAAGCGTGCAGCACATATAGAAACAGCAAATCGCCAGTAGTGATTGTTCATGTGCAGGAAGGTGTCTCTTTCTGCACATAAGCAATTATCAAAAAATCACGAGTTGCAACTTCTATGTGTGCTGCGTAAAGCATAAATCACCAATACTGATTGTTTATGTGCAGGAAGGGAAACCTTCCTGCACATGAACAATCATTCCACGCAATGCAGACACCCTTGCACTATGGTGCACTATGGTTGGCGCTAGGCTGCTAAATTTAGCGCCAGTGCTAGAGGAAACACAGGGGTGTGCCACATTCTTGTAACTACGGCGCATCCCTGCGTTTGGAAACTGTCGGAGCGTGGCGTTAGCAATCTTGGCTTAATGCGGCACTCTGACAGTTTCCTTATAAATATTTCCCAAGGTTTTGAAGCAGACGTGCATATCCAATAGTTCTTGGACTCGAAAAACAGGAGTAAACCCGTTAACTCAGTTGAGACCCGGGTAGAGTATGTAACAATAGAACAATGTCTCAACCGGAAATCAGTTAGAGCGAAGGCAATTGTAAGAAGAGTACAAATCACTCAGAGAGGGGAAAACAGGGGAGACCACAACAAAGTTTCATAGAATATAAATTCTTGTTTGTAAGTAGTTGTATCAGCACTACAGTACAATTTAAGCATAAGTAACCAAAAACACACAAGTGTGCACTGAACGTGCTAGTGACGGTGAACGGCGCAGTGACACAATGGTGAGAAACAGCGTGAGCGGCGCAAGACAAGATACAAAAATAAGTACGTTGTCAAGGGTACAGTGATAAATATATACAAAATATGTACAAGTTCAATTTTGACTGGTTAGATAGACCACGATAACGCCAAGGTATACGCTGAGTGGTCGACGGCGTTTCGACCTGTACGATTTCAGGTCATCATCAGGACATTGGTTACAAATTTCAGTATAGTGCTGTACAGGATAAAAGAATGGAGGAGAAGTAAGGCCCTGGATACAAGTAATGGTAAAGTAGAAAATGGAAAGAAAAATAACAATAACTATCTGTCACGGTAGTTTGGAATCAATCCAGATGAAGGGTTTAAGACGCACGATGGGGGTGGCAAAGTAGAGGGCCCCGTGAGGATCACTGAGGGGGAAAGGAATGCTAAAATGAGTGAATGAAAAATGAGTGGGCCCGAGGGGGAGCCAAGGATAATAGCACGCCTGTAGGGCCGTGCTAGGAAAAGAAAGAAAGCGGCAGCAGCAAAGGGATTACCTGAACGGGGAGATTCTGGTAAGGGAGTCCGTTTAACGATTCAAGACGCAAAACTGATGAGCCTCGGTCCGCGGAAGTCGGAACTGAAAAAAAGGGGGTTGGAGGGAGGAATTAGGAGGAGAAACATCAAGGAGATTATGGCAGGAGCGGAAAGATGGCAATTGCTTACCAGATGAACCGCAAGGCCAGCGGTCCCTGAAGGGGTCCGTTTAGTGGGAAGGCGGCATGCAGAGGTGTGGAAATGTGCCTTTTTAGGGGCACACCGGTGCAGGGGTCACCCTTCTCTGTCCACGGGTCCTTAAACCAACAAAGTAGAGATCAACACTGAAGCTGGAATTCAAAATAACAATTTTATTAACTTCTCATGAGTGGAACCACGTCCAACAACACTCTCAAGTGTTGCAGGAGGTGGCACATTGAATTCACAGAACACAGGCCTTATATACAGCTTTTTCTGCACTGGTAAGCATGTAGTTACAAATAGAAGGTACAAGCATACACAAGAATAACTACCTTCAAACATGGGCAGATGGATATTACTTAGTCAGCAAAGTGGGAGGGGGAGCAGAACTGCTTACAGTTGCAAGACACAGTTGACAGTTATGTCTTTAGTCAGGTGCATTCTAGCAGCTACAGGCCTTTGCTCAGCACATTGCTTTTAGTTCAGTACAGAAGGAGTTAACTAGAGTTGATGACACAAGCACAATAGAAAAGCAAGCAACAGTGAAGACGGAAGAATTACATAGCTAACAAAATGGATGCCACAAACAAGATGGCTTCAGCTCATGCTAACAGCAATTATTTTCGATTCCCACAGACGGCCCTTTTAGCATTGGCTGAAGACATTTCTATGACTTAGAAGGGGCATGGAAGATATCCTGTATATCTATTCTCACGAGTTCATTAATTTCCTGGTCCATTGCTAGGCGGGCATTTACATTCTTGACATTTTGTTTAGTCGGTATACATGAGGTACAGGTAGAAATACAAAGGGAACAGAGCATCGGGCCACATTGGATATATAGGCAACAGGTGAAAAGAATCGCAAAAAATATACATAGGGCTGACAATAGCTTCCAGCCCCATACAGTAAACATGTTCCATAGCCATCCAGTCAAAGTCCAAGTTCCTGAATCCTGATGTATTTCAGTGGCTATCTTATGCAGTTTGGAAATAGCCAACAGCACTTGTCTGATGCAATGTCTAAATTAAAACATTATCTTGATAGACCTTCCGGTGTTCTTCTTTATGAGGGCTAGAGTACCAATGATATGTTCAGGGGGGGGTGGAGTAGTACTTATCAAAGTGTGCACAAGATATTTTTCTTGCAGAAAAAACAGTATTCCAAATATGAATATTAAAGCAAACATAATAATTGTCACAAAAACAATCTTTGTTTTGGGGGACCAGGAGGACCAAACGGGGCCATGGGAATTAGGGCGAGGAGCCGCACAGGGCTGCTCCTCCTCAAAAATGGGACGACCAAAAGGGTACATTGCTAACAAAAAAAATACTTGGGGAATTGAAGCCACTGTACAACCAGCCAGAGGGGAGTCTTCTCCCTGTGTCCGTCTGAGCCTCACAGGCAGGCTCTTATCGTTCATCAAGTATTGACTCTCCCACGGTGGAGCTGCACAACTTGCAACCCAGAAAAACAATCGCAGGCCAGGCTTAAGGAAAAAGTCTTTCTTTCAGGATAGGACAATCACCCTCAATGATCCTGTCTAGTGTCTCAGGCAGTGCACCAGTATTTTTCACTCTAATCTAACAGGCACCAGAGACACAGCACCTGTACCCTAAACTCTAGTCCTTCCCTAACTCCTGTGTTGCCCTGCTGGCGCACTGCTCTTTCGTCGGGGCCGCAGATTGTACCTAGTGTGCCCAGGCACCTCCTTATCAGCAAACAAAGGTGCAGACTTGCATTCACTTGGGGACCGGGACTCAGAGGCCTGATGCACAGAAACTGGAGTATCTGAAGCAACCCTTGTTTCAGAGGGGGTCCCCTCAGGCAAAACCTCCTTGCTCATGTTATCGGTCTGTGCCTCTCTTAGCTAGGCATCAAAAAAAAAAACAAAGCAAGAAATCAGCTCTCTGTCCGGATTTGTGACCCCGTCTTTCACCCAAGAATTATCCGACAGTGGTAGGGGTACACGTTTCTTCCGGCCTTCCACCTTCACCGCTGTTATAGAGGCCAGCAACACCTGGGCTGGGTTCCTTCACCTTGGCTCCAAATTAGACTTGCGCTTAGTCCCCTGGTTGGATCTGATATCCTGGCCCCTCTGGCAATGGTTGTAGGGCAGCAGATATCTGTTAGTGAACAGAACGGAAATCTTTAGACAAAACATACAAATAATCAATCAAAAGAGGATATTCAATTTCAGAAACGCCCCTATATTATTCATCTGAAGAACCTAAAAAAAAGGAATTTCAAAACAACTATTCTTTTAACAAACTTGTACTTAATAAGTCATAGAAATCACGATACAGCTTCTACTTTGTGAACCTTCACTATTGTGCAAAAACTGCAGACACCTCTAAAATTATTTTCCTTGCATAAGAACAACCATGTTTTGCGCTTATGACCATGCTCTCATATTATAGGTGTAGCGGGAAACTCTAAAACTGTGAATGTAACAGAGATCCATATTACATGAATAACTGATAAATTAAACATAACCTAGTAGGTACATGAATTTTCCAGCAGAACTTGTTTGTGGCAGACAAGAAAACAAGCAAAGAACATTTTGTTCTTAAAAATGTGTGCTAAGGGCATATGGGCATCTTTCCTAGCATTGTGAACCATGTGCATCATACTTTTCACGATCCGGGTCATGTAACATCATATTCAGGGGAGAAACCTATTCACCAATTCCAGCAAGGGCTGTCAGCTCGATTACATAGACTAACTGATAAGGGACTCGTGATGCCTCTGTGACTTATGTAGTGCTGTAAAAACAATAATGGTGTTACCACCTGGGAATTTGGAACAAAAACCACCAACATATAGTTCCCTTTAAAGGTCAAATAAGGGAACATCAGTCTGTTCTACCCATCCCTTCATCCTTATCCAATTCCAATTTCATCAGTTTACAGAAAGGAGGGGCAGTAACATGGCGTATTTATTTATTCATTTTGTTAATTCTAACAATTTGTTCAAACAGTATTACTTAATAGCCAATTAGACGTGCACTGGTGAGGTGCTTTGTCTCTATTTATTCAAGAACATATTCACAGCATCCTGTGAAATGAATGACTAAAACGAGCCCAACCAATTGTCTCATGGCCATTCCTAGACAGCTCAAGCAGGCGAGAGAGAGAGAGAGAGAGAGAAAGAGAGAGAGAGAGAGAGAGAGAGAGAACAAAACAACAAGCTGCCCTGCGTACTTTCCACACAGAATAGCTGACAATAATACACATAATAGGCACATAAACCAAGAAAAAAGGACACAATAATACATATACCAGACACAGTGGGGCCGATTCCGATCTCGGCCGGTAGGGCTCCGAATCGGATTCGGCTTAACCGGATCCGATTTGGAGTACTATTGCCCGACCGATTCGTACGCGCGTCTGGGCGAGCGAGTACGATGCGAAATCGCCAACCGACTCGTCCGGGCGTCCCGACCGCTCTGACCGACTCGTTCCCGGGTCTAACCGCACCGACCGACTCGCTCGGACTCGACTCGCACCGCGCAATGGAGACGTTCCCCGGCCGGGTAAGTACGATGCGCGCCGCGAGCAGTCCGACCGAGCCGCGCACTCCGGCTTGAAAGAGCAGTCAGAGCCATACTTCGGGGGTCCGTGTCGGACCCCCCTGTATGCGTAGCCACGCGAGTCGCACACAGGGGGGACCCATGGGTCCCCCCTACCTGTGCGTGTACGGCGCGAGTCGCTTCGCCGTGTACATGCTGTAGGGGGCGCCCTTGTCCGCCTCGCACCCATTGAGTCAATGGGAGCCCGCGTACGCGTTGTACGACCGTCTCCCATTGACTTCAATGGGAGTCCGACCGACTCGAGTCCGATGGCATACGTGCGCATCGTACTCGTTCGGTCGGGCTGCACGGGTCCGATTCGGTCGGAAATCTCTCCGGGTCCGGCTCGGTCGGAGAGATTTCCGGCCCGAATAGGAATCGGCCCCAGTGTGTTACTTAATTTTGCTTACCCTTAATTTGCCCAGGAGCTAGTCTCCTACCCCCCTTCGACAATAGGTAACCTAAGCAGGTGACCTCCTGTCGACAATAGTTACCCCCTTTGGCAGCTGGGCACGGACAGACTTGTAGGAGGTAAATAGCTAGGGGAAACCACACCAAGGAGGCCATGTCCAATAATATTGGACTGTACCACTTTGTAAATTTTGCTGTACAAGCACATTGAGCTAACTAGAAAACATTAATCCAATGACCAACTACCAATTCCTTTAGCTATTGTGCTGTTTAACATCATGGTGCATTAATGCAAACTTTATTTCATTGCCTCCTCATCTGGCCCTGGCACAGCAACCTTAAATTGAAACCATTATTCTGTATGCATGGCAGAGCTGTTCTCTGTGTCAGGAGCTGTACATGGCCCACAGACACTGCTGCCCCTCCTTCTCTCTTATGGCTTCATAGAACCTACCCCGTCTTTTGCCAAAAATAATAAGCAGAGCCTCCCCTCTCTCTCTATGCTCTGGCCCCCCGTCTTCGGAATGTCTTCCAAGGTCGAAGTGCCAGAGCAAGCCTGCCAGAAACAAACCCTCCTTCTGTTTCATAGAGGGGGAGAGCACATTCCTACATGCACTTTTAAAATACGTGTCTCTTTAAGCACAGAGATACACAGCACTGTGTAATTTAAAAGCGCATTTTTCTTTACATTTTTCAAAAGTTGCACTTTTCCTATGTCAAAACGAATGTACATTGTTACTAGTATTTCTGATCAAACCATATTGTTATTTATGTATTATTATTTATTCATTCTTCAAAATTTAAAGTGTAATTCTTCCAATGGCATCTGCAGAACACAATGACGACAACAAACCAAATTGAGCTCATTCCAGACATTTTCAAGAAGGGGCCACACACTCATAACACACAACACAGCTTGCTAAGGCAAGCCATCCTTACACAAAGAGCACAGTCGCTACTCACTCAAACAAGTACTTCACAAGCATCACCACCGGTGTCAGTCCACAAACCTCATAGACACTCAAACACACAATCAAACCACAAATCAAAACCAGGACAAAAACAAAATGCAGCCCACAGACTGCACTCAAACCAAACCAATTGTAAATCATATTTCCAAACAAAAAGAGCTCTCAAAAGCAGTCCAGAGACTGCACCAAGACAAGTAAACAGCCCAAAGACTGGTCCATGTTCAAGAAGACAGGGTCTAGCCCCAGACCTTTTCCAAAATACACCGAATTACCAGTTGGTCTGGCAGAGTGTGCGCAAACACTCTGTGTCTTTACCAAATCATACTTATTCCAGAAGGCAAGCCTATTACAGGGGTCCGCAGACCCACCCAAAACAAGATAGGGTAAAACCCCCAAGCCTTTGCAAGAAGAGACCGAATTACCAATTGGCCTGGCGGAACACTCAAGAGCGCTCTGTATCACCATTTACGAATTTTACTAAATGCAGGCATGTTCTTCTAAGTATACCCATTCAAACAAATATCATAAGGAGAAAAATCCCCACATTACCTGCCTTCACTTTTTGCAAAAAATGAATAATAAACCAAACCAAAATCTTGGCCAAGCAAATCAAAAGTGCCACTTCAGTGACCTTACCAAACAGAAGTCTTCAACTCCCACCTGCTGATCTCTGGTCGACCTAATGGTCACTGCAAAAATAACGCCAAAGGATACCTCAGTCAGGACCGGCCGCCACCTGGAGGGTAAAATCGAAAAATCGGAAAAATCACTTTGGCTGCAAAGACAAGGGTCTCTTCATGCAGGACGTCTCCTCAGTAATATTCCACTCTTCCGTCAAGACCACTCCTTCAGACGACCGCGTCCTTGATGAGGCCCCACGTATCGGGCGCCAAACTGTGGAAATGTGCCTTTTTAGGGGCACAACGGTGCAGAGGTCACCTTTCTCTGTCCACGGGTCCTTAAACCAACAAAGTAGAGATCAACACTGAAGCTGGAATTCAAAATAACAATTTTATTAACTTCTCATGAGTGGAACCACGTCCAACAACACTCTCAAGTGTTGCAGGAGGTGGCACATTGAAG
Source organism: Calotriton arnoldi (assembly GCA_963921515.1). NCBI lineage: Eukaryota > Metazoa > Chordata > Amphibia > Caudata > Salamandridae > Calotriton > Calotriton arnoldi. The sequence goes on along the minus strand of CAWUFW010002639.1, from coordinate 126,369 downwards.
TCACAGAACACAGGCCTTATATACAGCTTTTTCTGCACTGGTAAGCATGTAGTTACAAATAGAAGGTACAAGCATACACAAGAATAACTACCTTCAAACATGGGCAGATGGATATTACTTAGTCAGCAAAGTGGGAGGGGGAGCAGAACTGCTTACAGTTGCAAGACACAGTTGACAGTTATGTCTTTAGTCAGGTGCATTCTAGCAGCTACAGGCCTTTGCTCAGCACATTGCTTTTAGCTCAGTACAGAAGGAGTTAACTAGAGTTGATGACACAAGCAGAATAGAAAAGCAAGCAACAGTGAAGACGGAAGAATTACATAGCTAACAAAATGGATGCCACAAACAAGATGGCTTCAGCTCATGCTAACAGCAATTATTTTTGATTCCCACAGAGGAGACAGGCGATTAAAGTGCCCTGCATGGCAGCCCGACGTGCTGTGTTGGAGCCAGAATAACAAATACTATGGAGATCACGTCGGTAATTAAACTAGACTGTGTTGGAGCTACCGTGTGAGGTGCCCCGGGGGGACGACTAGGAGGAAAATGCTGATAGTAAGATGGCAAGCGAAAGAAACATCGAGTCACTATACACGAACATTCCCCACATTGAAGGCCTAGATGTCATTGAACACCTGCTAGACACACGCCCCAGACCTACTCGCATTCCATCGGATTTTATCATGGACCTTCTACGGATTGCGCTTACTAACAACTACTTCCTTTACAAGGACACCTTTTATCTCCAGATTAAGGGCGTCTCAATGGGAGCATGCTTCGCCCCTAACTTTGCCATTCTTTATGTACATCATCTTGAAACCACACAGATCCTATTGATTCATAATCCATTCTTGTCACAGATATGTCTATTGCGTCGCTATATACACGATATACTTTTACTCTGGCATGGTACCTCAGAAAATCTATCATTATTCATCACCTGGTTAAACAACTGTCAATCACACCTCAAATTCACTTCGGATGTCAGATCCAATGACCTTCCATTCCTTGATCTAACCCTTTATGCGGAGGATGGTGCCATCGGGACCACTTTATTCTGAAAACCCACAGAACGCAACACACTTTTATTGTACTCAAGTCACTACCCACTTGGCCTGCGAGACGGCCTACCATATGGCCAGTTCCTCAGGATCCGGAGGAACTGCAAATGGCGCAAAGACTACTTCCGAGAGGCTGCCATCCTCTCTGAAAAATTGGTTAATCGTGGATACCCCAAACGTCTGATCTCCCTCACCTGTAAACGGGCATGGTACAGCCACAGGGAAGTGCTCCTTTCACCTTCCCCCAAACATATCCTTTGTGTTAGAAATGGGATCTCTAGTTGGCAAGGGCTTGCACCTTTGTCCAAGTAGGGACCCTTCTTCCTAGTCAGGGTAAGGGTGTTACACTCGTGAAGTAACCCCTGCTCACCCTCGTGGTAGCTTGGCATGAGCAGTCGGGCTTAATTCAGAGGCAGTGTGTAAAGCATTTGCATATAACCAACAGTAATACAGTGTAAGCACTACAAACGGACACCACACCAGTTTAGAAAAATAACCAATATTTTATATACTCAAGACAAGACCAATTACGACAAAAATCCACAATACTACACTTTAAAAATGAATGCTTGATACGGTAACTTCTTCTTTGCAGGAATAGCACAAAAGCAAAGTTCGTACGAGTCGGTAGCTCCGTCCGAGCCTACCGTGATGCTGAAAACCACAGAGTCTAACAGTTCCAGCCGACCGCGTCGATACGGGCCAGCAGAGTCGTGAACAGACTCGGTTACAGTACCTTTCTCGTTGTGGCTGGTACGGAGTGTACGAGCCGGTCGGCGTTCGTCGCGGTTGCGGTGCAAGACGGAGCGGTGCAAGGTGCGGTGTCCCTCGATGCGGTGCAGGCAGCGGCTCGATGAGCGTCGTGCAGACGGAGTCGGTGAGTCCAAGGCGTGCGATGCAGGGTGAGACGATGCTCGATGCGGTGCTGACAGGTTGCGATGCAGGCGACTAAGCCGGAGTGCGGGAGCTGGCGTCGGACAGCGGTGCGAGTCGGAGCGGTGCGTCGCAGACGTGTGAGCGGTGCCTCAAATGCAGTGCGGTCACGACTCTTGAGCCAGTTGCAGCGACAGCGTCGGTCTGGTCCGGCTGGCACAGTGAAGCGATGCGAACTGCGGTGCCCACAGGTCACGGTGCAAGCAGCGGCTCGGTGCTGGCGGTGTCGGACGTCGCCCACGGTGAGACCAGGGTTGCGATGCGAAGCGGGGCGATGCGGTCTGCGGTGCAAACAGGTCACCGGTCAGGGATGGATTCGGTTGACGGAGTCGGTTGCAGTTCCCTTCCTCTGTGGCAACTGAAACAGCGTTTCCAGAAGCGGTACCCAGAGGCTTGTGAAGTCTTTGCAGTCCCTGATACTTCTTAACAGGAGGCCAGCTCGGTTCCAGGCCCTTGGAGATACTCAGCACAAGTTTGTAGAAAGTTCAGTCCAGTCCTTTCACTGCCCAAGACAGAAGCAGCAACTGCAGGCCAACCCAACAAAGCAACAACACAGCAAAGGGGCAGTACTCCTCCTGGCAGCTCTTCCAGCTCTTCGTCTTGGCAGGTTCCTTGATTCCAGCGAGATCTAAATTCATGGGGTCAGGGCCCCAATATTTATATCCCAAATTCCTTTGTTCTCTGAAGGCAGAGAGGCCTTTGCCTAGTCCAAACCAGTTCTGGAGCACTTTGTTGACAAGTCTCCGTCCCTTCTTTCAGTGAGTAGGCCAGGGACATCAGACGCACCACAGGAGGTGGAGCCAGCATTGTGGAGGGAAGGCACTGTCCTATTCAGGGCCCAGGTGCGACCCCTCCCACCCACCCATCTACATGTAGATCTTGCTATTCAGCCCTGTGCTGACTCACCCTGTCTCCTGGCATCCCCCAGCCCCTGTCACTCACACTCCAGACAAGGAATACACAACCTCGCAGAGGCAGGCTTGGATGGTTAGACAAGAAAATACCCACTTTCTAAAAGTGGTATTTTCAAACACAGAATGTTAAAACCAACTTCACTAAAAGCTGCATTTTATCATTCTGAGTCCAGGCATACTAAACTCGAATTTCTACCATGTTCCCGGGGTCAGTTAGGATTATAAGCTGTAATAATCAAAACTGCCCGTTCTGGCCTAGGGGGAACAGGTAGCCTTGCAATAGTGAAAAACGAACTAGGCTGTAATTCACTATCAGGACATGCCGCACACACCCGGGCATGTCCTACCTTTCGCATACAACGCACCCTGCCCACAGGGGTACCTTGGGCCTACCTTAGGGGTGACTAACAGGTAGCAAAGGGAAGGTTTAGGGACTTGCAAGTGTGGGCACTTGCCCAGTCGACATGGCAGCCCCAGGCTGCGCACAGGCTCTGCGATGGCAGGCCCGAGTTACACTTTACGGGCTGTTTGCGTGGGTGGCACAATCCAGTGCAGCAGCCCACCAACAGCATTTGGTCTATAGGCCCTGGCACTCGCAGTGCACTTTACAAGGGACTGACACATAAACCAAATAGGCCAATCATGGAAACACCAATCCATAACGCATTTTATACAGGAGCACTTGCACTTTCCCACTGGACCGCAGTGAGGAAAGTGCGCAGTATCATTACACCAGCAAAAACAGAGTCAAAACCGGGAGGTCAGAAAGCAAAAAGTCAGGGGAAACACGCCAAAAGATGCCAAGTCTAACACATGTCCCCTCCAGCTGAAAGTATGGAGAACTACCCAACCCCATTGGAGTTCTCCTCACTAAGGCAGAAGAACCTGGACAGACCATCTGCGTTGGCGTGTTCTGTACCAGGACGGTGCTCCACCGTAAAGTCCATTCCCTGTAGGGAGATGGACCACCTCAGCAGTTTTGGATTCTCACCCCTCATTTGCATCAACCATCTGAGGGGCCTGTGGTCTGTCTGAACCCGGAAGTGAGTCCCAAACAGGTATGGTCTCAACTTCTTCAGTGCCCAGACCACAGCAAAAGCTTCCCTTTCTATGGCACTCCACCTCTGTTCCCTGGGAAGTAGTCTCCTGCTAAGGAAGACTACAGGCTGATCCAGGCCCTCTTCGTTCAGTTGTGAGAGCACCGCTCCCACACCATGCTCTGAAGCGTCAGTCTGCACGACAAATTCTTTGGAGAAGTCAGGTGCCTTGAGCACGGGCGCCGTGCACATGGCTGCCTTCAGGGCATCAAAAGCTTTCTGGCAGGACTCAGTCCAGATCACTTTCCTGGGCTGCCTCTTAGAGGTCAGCTCTGTTAAGGGGGCAACGATGGTGCCATAGCCCTTAACAAATCTCCTATAGTAACCGGTGAGACCTAAGAAGGCTCTCACCTCTGTCTGGGTCTTGGGGGTTCCCAAGCCAGAATGGTGTCAATCTTGGGTTGTAGGGGCGCCACCTGGCCGCTTCCTACCTGGTGTCCCAAGTACACCACAGTACCCTGCCCGATCTGGCACTTATTGGCCTTGATCGTGAGGCCTGCACCTTGCAGAGCCCTCAACACTTTCTCAAGGTGCTGTAAATGTTCTTCCCAGCTGGAACTGAACACAGCAATGTCATCCAGGTAGGCGGCACTGAAATCCTCCAGCCCAGCCAACACCTGATTGACCAACCTCTGAAAGGTGGCAGGGGCATTCTTCAACCCAAAGGGCATCACCCGGAATTGGTAATGACCTTCTGGGGTTGAGAATGCTGATCTCTCCTTGGCCCCATCGGTTAAGGCAATCTGCCAGTACCCAGACGTCAAATCAAACGTGCTGAGGAACCGGGCAGCTCCCAATCAATCAATGAGCTCATCAGCTCTGGGGATGGGGTGCGCGTCAGTCCTAGTGACGGCATTGAGCCCACGGTAGTCCACATAAAACCGGAGTTCTGGAGTGGCACCGGGCGCCGCAGCCTTTGGGACCAAGACCACTGGGCTGGCCCAAGGACTGTGGGAGGGCTCAATCACCCCTAACGCCAACATCTTAGAGACCTCCTCCTTGATGCTGGCTCTGACCCGGTCAGTCAACCTGTAAATCTTGTGCTTCACAGGAGGGCTGTCACCGGTGTCCACGTCATGGGTACACCAGTGAGTAACACCGGGGGTCAGAGAAAACAGTGGGGCGAACTGTCCCAACAACTGGCGACAGTCCCCCTGCTGCTCCTGAGTCAGAGTAGGGGAGAGGATCACACCCTCTACTGACCCATCATGCTCCTTGGTAGACAGGAGGTCAGGGAGAGGCTCACTCTCCTCTTCCACCCCATCATCTGTCGCCAAGAGCATACTCACTTCGGACCTCTCGAAGTGGGGTTTGAGGCGGTTCACGTGAAGGACCCTCAAAGGGTTCCGTGGAGCTTGCAAATCCACCAGGTAGGTGACGTCACTTTTGCGCTCCTTTACCTCATATGGCCCAGTCCACTTGTCCTGCAAGGCACAAGGTGCCACTGGGGCCATGACCCACACTTTCTGCCCAGGTTGAAATTCGACCAGAGTGGCATTCTGGTCATACCATCTCTTCATTTCTTCCTGGCTTGCTTCTAGGTTCGCCTGAGCGAGTTTCCTGAAGCGGGCAGTTTGGTTTCTAAAGGCCAGCATGTAGCTAAATACATCCTGGGGAGTTTTCCTGGGAGCCGCCTCCCAGCCTTCCTTTACCAAACTCAGAGGTCCTCTGACAGGGTGGCCATACAGGAGCTCAAAGGGGCTGTACCCAAGAGACTTCTGAGGCACCTCCCTGTATGCAAAGAGTAGGCATGGCAAGAGGACGTCCCACTTACGCCTCATGGGTTCTGTTAGACCCTTGATCATGCCTTTCAAGGTCTGGTTGAATCTCTCCACCAGACCGTTTCCTTGTGGGTGGTAAGGAGTGGTGAACTTGTAGGTTACACCACACTCCTTCCACAGGGATGTCATATACTTCGATATGAAATTGGTCCCCCTATCAGAAACCACCTCTCTGGGGAATCCCACACGGGAAAAGATCCCCATTAACGCCCGGCCCACCACTGGCGCCGTCGTTGTCCTGAGAGGGATTGCCTCCGGGTACCGGGTGGCATGGTCCACCAAGACCAGGATGTACCTGTTGCCCATGGCTGTCTTGGGATCCAGTGGCCCCACAATATCCATCCCTACCCTTTCAAAGGGTGTTCCAACAACAGGAAAAGGTTGGAGAGGAGCTTTGACCTTCCTCCCACTCTTACCACTTGCCTGGCAAGTTTGGCAAGACCTGCAGTGTGCATCTGACTGCCTTCGCATTTGGGGCCAAAAGAAGTGGGTGACAAGCCTGTCAAAGGTCTTGTCCTGCCCCAAATGTCCTGCCAAAGGCACGTCATGAGCCAGACCCAGTAGGAAGGTCCTGAAGCGCTGGGGTACCACCAGCACACGGGCTGACCCAGGCTCAGCAACCTTAGGCTCACTGTATAGGAGACCACTCTCCCAGTAGATCAGATGTGACCCGGACTGATTACCAGCTGCCTGGTCTGCAGCCTGCCGCCGCAGACCCTCCAGAGTAGGGCACTCGTTCTGCTCCCTGCAGAACTCCTCCCTGGTGGGACCCCCTTCTTGCTGCCAATGGGTCAGCTCAGAGATGTCTCCCAGTTCGGCTACCTGCTCCCCTGTAGGCACCGGGGCGTCCCCTCGAGGTCCGCGGGAACTTCGGGGCCGGTTTCCCGCGCCCCTGCCCTTTCTCTTGGCAGGGACTTGGGCCACTGTTTCAGGCTCCAAGTCCTCTTGATCACCCTTTCTGGCTGCCATTGACCGAGTAGACACGCATGCCCACTCTGGCAACCAAAGCATCTCCAAGTGAGACCTGAGCTCAACCTCCTTCCATGAGGACTGCTCGAGGTCGTTTCCTAGCAGACAATCTACAGGCATGGTAGGGCTCACAACCACCCTCAAGGGACCTGAGACCCCCCCCATTCAAAGGGAACCTGCGCCACCATACATTGGCGCTCTGAGTTGTCTACAGCAACTACTTGGTGGAATGCCCCTGGGACTACCTGCTTCTCAGACACCAGGTGACACCGGACTGAGGTCACACTGGCTCCATTGTCTCTGAGAGCCTCTACCCTGTTCCCATTAATGGTCACCCAGGTGCTATATTTCTTTGTGTTAGGGGGCACCTAGTTTCCTGGGACCATCTCACTGTCCCCTAGTGAGACAAGGGTCATTTCTGCGGGATCCCCACCCTCCTGTGGGCACCCCTCCTCCCCAAGCGCTACACTAGCCAACACTTTGGACTGTCCACCGGTGGGTGGCTGTGTCCCCTTCGGGCACTTGGGGTCCCCCTTAAAGTGACCTACCTGGTCACATGCATAACACTTGCGGGGGCCGGTCTCAACAGGCTTCCCTGTAGAGACCCCTTTCTTCTTATCACCGGGGGCTGGGAACCTTTACCCTGGGTACTAGTTTGGGGCCCTTTAGAGAACTCCTGTGCTTTACCCTTGTCCCCCCCACCTTTCTGCTGGGGACCCTGCCCACCTTTGGCTGAGTCTCCCCAAACGCTTTCTTGTGGACCCTGGTACTCACCCAGCGGTCCGCTTCCATAGCAAGCTTCCTGGGGTCAGTTAGCTTACTATCAACTAGGTGCTGGCGCAGATCTGCAAAACATAGACTAGACAAGTGCTCCCATGCAATCAAGTTGTAGAGCCCCTGAAAATCTGTTACGCTACTGCCCTTCACCCAACCATCCAGAGACCTGCAGAACACATCCACACATTCCAACCAAGTGTTGGCATCAGACTTCTTACTGGACCTGAACTGATCCCTGTACTTTTCAGGAGTAAGACCATACTTCGTGAGAAGGGCATCCTTCATGTCAGCATAGGTGAGGTGATACCCCTTACCCAAAGCTATCAGAGCATCCCTTGCTTCTTCAGGGAAAAGTGGCCACAATCCTGCTCCCCAATTCTCCTCAGGGACCCCATTCATGTGTATGGCTGCCTCATAACCCTGAAACCACCTTTGTATGTCATCCCCCTTCTTGAACTCCTTGCCTACGTTCTTGGGAATGTGCACAATCCTGTCTGCCTTTCTGGACGAATTGCTGCCACCATCTGAGCCTGACTTACTCCTAAGTTCTAGCTCCTTCAGTTCTCTCTCATGCTCTAAGAGCATCTTCCTCTCCTCTATGGTCAATATCTTCTCCTCCCACTCACTCTCCAGCCTGAGCTTCTGCAGCTCGAACTGCCTTGCCTCCCGCCTGTCCTCCAGCTCCTCTGGGGACATACTGCTGCTGCCTGACCTGGCGGGTTCCCCCCTAACAAGCACATCCACCCTGGAAATAGGCTCCTCCACCTCCTCACTGAGATTACCAGGCTGCCCATTGGCATGTCTGGCTGCTACCCAGGCCCTCAGCGCCTTCTGTAGGTTTTTACAAATCGCTCGTAGCTCCTTTACGGCGTAGGATTCCAACCTATCCTCCTCAAAGATAACTTCCAGAGATGCAACGGATGATGCAATTGATTCAGGCATGACAAAAGTAGTGAGTTGAAAGCTGGCAAGATCAAAAATAGGCCAAAAGAAAAAGAACCAGTATGTGGTACGTAATGGTCTGCGATATGGTAGTAGTGCACACCAATCACTGTAAGTCAAGTGCAAACCCAAGTCCTATCCTCACCGCTGACAACCAATGTTAGAAATGGGATCTCTAGTTGGCAAGGGCTTGCACCTTTGTCCAAGTAGGGACCCTTCTTCCTAGTCAGGGTAAGGGTGTTACACTCGTGAAGTAACCCCTGCTCACCCTCGTGGTAGCTTGGCACGAGCAGTCAGGCTTAATTCAGAGGCAGTGTGTAAAGCATTTGCACATAACCAACAGTAATACAGTGTAAGCACTACAAACGGACACCACACCAGTTTAGAAAAATAACCAATATTTTATATACTCAAGACAAGACCAATTACGACAAAAATCCACAATACTATACTTTAAAAATGAATGCTTGATACGGTAACTTCTTCTTTGCAGGAATAGCACAAAAGCAAAGTTCGTACGAGTCGGTAGCTCCGTCCGAGCCTACCGTGATGCTGAAAACCACAGAGTCTAACAGTTCCAGCCGACCGCGTCGATACGGGCCAGCAGAGTCGTGAACAGACTCGGTTACAGTACCTTTCTCGTTATGGCTGGTACGGAGTGTACGAGCCAGTCGGCGTTCGTCGCGGTTGCGGTGCAAGACGGACCGGTGCAAGGTGCGGTGTCCCTCGATGCGGTGCAGGCAGCGGCTCGATGAGCGTCGTGCAGACGGAGTCGGTGAGTCCAAGGCGTGCGATGCAGGGTGAGACGATGCTCGATGCGGTGCTGACAGGTTGCGATGCAGGCGACCAAGCCGGAGTGCGGGAGCTGGCGTCGGACAGCGGTGCGAGTCGGAGCGGTGCGTCGCAGACGTGCGAGCGGTGCCCCAAATGCGGTGCGGTCATGACTCTTGAGCCAGTTGCAGCGACAGCGTCGGTCTGGTCCGGCTGGCACAGTGAAGCGATGCGATGCGAACTGCGGTGCCCACAGGTCACGGTGCAAGCAGCGGCTCGGTGCTGGCGGCGTCGGACTTCGCCCACGGTGAGACCAGGGTTGCGATGCGAAGCGGGGCGATGCGGTCTGCGGTGCAAACAGGTCACCGGTCAGGGATGGATTCGGTTGACGGAGTCGGTTGCAGTTCCCTTCCTCTGTGGCAACTGAAACAGCGTTTCCAGAAGCGGTACCCAGAGGCTTGTGAAGTTTTTGCAGTCCCTGAGACTTCTTAACAGGAGGCCAGCTCGGTTCCAGGCCCTTGGAGATACTCAGCACAAGTTTGTAGAAAGTTCAGTCCAGTCCTTTCACTGCCCAAGACAGAAGCAGGCTGACTGCAGGCCAACCCAACAAAGCAACAACACAGCAAAGGGGCAGTACTCCTCCTGGCAGCTCTTCCAGCTCTTCGTCTTGGCAGGTTCCTTGATTCCAGCGAGATCTAAATTCATGGGGTCAGGGCCCCAATATTTATATCCCAAATTCCTTTGTTCTCTGAAGGCAGAGAGGCCTTTGCCTAGTCCAAACCAGTTCTGGAGCACTTTGTTGACAAGTCTCCGTCCCTTCTTTCAGTGAGTAGGCCAGGGACATCAGACGCACCACAGGAGGTGGAGCCAGCATTGTGGAGGGAAGGCACTGTCCTATTCAGGGCCCAGGTGCGACCCCTCCCACCCATCTACATGTAGATCTTGCTATTCAGCCCTGTGCTGACTCACCCTGTCTCCTGGCATCCCCCAGCCCCTGTCACTCACACTCCAGACAAGGAATACACAACCCCGCAGAGGCAGGCTTGGATGGTTAGACAAGAAAATACCCACTTTCTAAAAGTGGTATTTTCAAACACAGAATGTTAAAACCAACTTCACTAAAAGCTGCATTTTATCATTCTGAGTCCAGGCATACTAAACTCGAATTTCTACCATGTTCCCGGGTCAGTTAGGATTATAAGCTGTAATAATCAAAACTGCCCGTTCTGGCCTAGGGGGAACAGGTAGCCTTGCAATAGTGAAAAACGAACTAGGCTGTAATTCACTATCAGGACGTGCCGCACACACCCGGGCATGTCCTACCTTTCGCATACAACGCACCCTGCCCACAGGGGTACCTTGGGCCTACCTTAGGGGTGACTAACAGGTAGCAAAGGGAAGGTTTAGGGACTTGCAAGTGTGGGCACTTGCCCAGTCGACATGGCAGCCCCAGGCTGCGCACAGGCTCTGCGATGGCAGGCCCGAGTTACACTTACGGGCTGTTTGCGTGGGTGGCACAATCCAGTGCAGCAGCCCACCAACAGCATTTGGTCTATAGGCCCTGGCACTCGCAGTGCACTTTACAAGGGACTGACACATAAACCAAATAGGCCAATCATGGAAACACCAATCCATAACGCATTTTATACAGGAGCACTTGCACTTTCCCACTGGACCGCAGTGAGGAAAGTGCGCAGAATCATTACACCAGCAAAAACAGAGTCAAAACCGGGAGGTCAGAAAGCAAAAAGTCAGGGGAAACACGCCAAAAGATGCCAAGTCTAACACTTTGTATCGACCTACAGCCCCTCCAGCAACAAGATCAGCAAAGTGATTAAAAAAAAACTGGGCCATACTCCGGACCCAAGCCCCCTTTCAGGAACCACCCCTCTTTTCTTATAAACGTGGTAACAATCTCTCTGACAAACTGGTACTTGCTATCACTTGGCCAGACAACGAAAAGAAAAATCAATCCGTTGCCTCTCTTTGGGGCCTACCACGCATTATAGGCCACTATAAATGCCAATCTTGTTCAGTCTGTACTCTTACCCTCAATACAAAGGAATTTGTCACGAAGGATCACATATACCAACACAAACAATTCTCCAACTGCTGTACATCGAATGTGATCTATGCCATACGTTGCCCTTGCAACTTACTGTACATTGGCCAAACTACACAAATGATAAAGCAACGCATCTCCCAGCATAAAAGTCACATTAGATGTCATGTTGAGACAGCCCCACTATTTTCGCACTATAGAGAAAAAAACCATTTTGAAACCGATATGGTGAGGCAAGTCATCGACCGCATGGCACTCCCTCTCCGTGGTGGAAATCTGCAATTGCTTTTCAATAAATGTGAATGCCGCTGGATTGCACGCTGTGACTCTGTCAATAATGGCCTTAATACACTTGATGAGTGGAATATGACCATTGCTGTACATTAACCTTGCCTTGACCCCCAGTTGCCCTCGCTCTAAATGATTTCCGGTTGAGACATTGTTCTATTGTTACATATCCAATAGTTCTGGCATTGAATGGCAGCTTTTTGACTATGCCAATACTTGTAAGATGGGGCATAAGCCAAGACCATTTGGTTTTACTAAAATTATATGTATACTATACTTACTGGAAGGAGCTTTCAACCACCTCTCTTCATCCATTGGTCTGTTGTGTCATTCACAATTTGCTTCCGCCCACTACAGCATACATAGGCTTTCCTGTTTTCAGTTTCTATTTTTGGTCAATTCTGGTGGGGTTTTTTCAGTGTTTTCAAGTGATTTCAATACCTTAAAAAAACAGTGGTTATTAGTGGTTACACATTTTTGCGCCTGTGAGAGGGATGGGCGGAAGAAGAAGCGAGGAGGCCGAACTACAGGCTCAATGTTGTTATTTATTGGAGGATATAACACCAGAAAACAGTAAACAGTCAGTGCAGATGGGTTGTGGGTCTTTTCCTCTCCGGGCAATGGCTGAAGTGTCGGTCCAGGGTTTCCTAGGCGTTCTTTTGATGTGGAGGGGGTGTCCCAGAAGGCTCGCAGGGGAGATGAAAACCAAAAGAAAGAGGAGAGAGGCGATTAGCAACCCTGTCTTGACACTACTTTGGCTAGACAGGTCCCTTCACCGTTTTAGAAGAACCCCTTAAAGATGTATCTTCAGGTAAAGATGAGGGTGGTCCTCAGTGATGTAGGTAAGAAGGGTGTCAGGGCAATCTATGCAATCCTCCCTCATGCAAAGGAAGTAAAGCCGCCTAAGGCGTGCTGGACCGGTTGCACTTGGTCAGCACCCAGGCAATATTCACTCGTGAGGAGGCAATCGCACTCCTTTTGATCAGGTAGGCAGAGACCGTGAGGGAGCGGGGTGGGTGTAGGAGACAGTGAGGGGCACACACACGCAAACGCACGCAGTGACAACACTAAGTGAACCCTTTTAAAACTCCCGAATACCCTCCCTCTTAGTCCCTCCCTGCACTCCCTCCCAAGTCACGTACCGCCTCAGCCACAGCTCTCCTGAGCTGCGGCGGCTCTCCAGCGTCCTCCGGGGGTGTCCACCACTCCTCCGTCCACGAGTCAGGCTCTCCGTCTCCGTCGGGGTCTTGCGTGAAGGAGCTCTCCGCGACGTCCTTCCCGTCTTCCTCCAGGCTCTGCTTCCAATGGGGCTCTTCCTGTGCGGCGTCCTCCGTCTCCTGCCTTTCCTCCCGGCACGATAGCAGCGCCCCTTCCTGTTCCTCCGGGCCTGCCATTAGAGGGTGTGTCCCCGCCTCTCCGTGTCCGGATTGGTCAGCCAACCCCAGCTGTCCGTGACGTCCCTGCGGGCGAGGAGAGGCAGGCGGGATTAACCCTTGGTTTCTCGGCTCTGGTGCGGCGAAGAGCGTGGTATTCCACTCGGCCCCCTCACATCCCCCTTCCCTAACTTTCTTGCCGGCAAGAAAATGGCCGAGGGGATGGCGTGATAAGTAATCAGCGTTACCCTGCTCCTTCCCCTTCCGGTGTAATGTGGTAAACCGGAATGGTTGGAGAGCCAAGAACCACCTCATAATTCTGTCATTATGCCCCTTGTGACGGGATAGCCACTCCAAAGGGGCATGGTCCGTGAAAAGGGTAAACTCCCTTCCTTCCAGGTAATAGTGGAGAGATTCAATCGCCCACTTGATAGCCAGGGCCTCTTTCTCTATTACCGAGTAGTTTTTCTCCCGAGGGAACAGCTTTGGCTGATATATAATATGGGCCGTTCTTGTCCGTGGGAGTCGGTTTGGGACAGAACGGCGCCGAGCCCCAGCTCTGATGCGTCCGTTTGAAGGATGAAGGGTTTTTTGTAATCGGGGCTCAGGAGCACGGGCTTGGAGGTAAGGGCTTGTTTTAGAGTCCGAAACGCCTGCTGAAGGTGTGTAGAGGGACATTGTAACTCCTTTTCAGTGTTTTTCTGTTTTTGTAGGAGATCGGTCAGAGGGGTTGCGATGTGAGAGAATTCGGGGATAAAGCGTCGATAATAACCCAGGATGCCTAGGAAGGCCCTTAGCTCTCTTTTGGTGCGGGGAAAGGGGAGGTCTGCTATGGCTGCTATCTTTTCTTTCTGGGGTTTGATGAGCCCCTCTCCCAAAAGGTACCCGAGGTATTTGACGGACCTAGAGGCCAATCGGCTTTTGGCGGGGTTGATAGTAAGGCCTCCCTCCCCTAGGGTCCGAATGACTGTGGACAGGTGGTCTAAATGTTGCTCCCATGTATTGCTATGAATCACAATGTCATCGATGTACGCCGCGGCATACCCAACACAGGGCCTGAGCAGGGTGTTCATTAATCTCTGGAACGTGGCAGGAGCCCCGTGCAACCCAAAGGGTAGCACGGTGAACTGATACAATCCTCCAGGGGTCGAGAAGGCGGTTTTCTCTCGGTCTGCTTTGGTGAGGGGGACCTGCCAGTACCCTTTGCATAAGTCCAACGTGCTGATGTATTTTGCCTCGCCCAATCGTTCCACCATCTCATCTACCCGGGGTAGCGGATATGTGTCGAACTGTGAGATCTTATTCACCTCCCTGAAGTCTATACAAAATCTAATGGAGCCATCGGGTTTTGGAACCAACACTATGGGTGAATTCCAGTCACTTTTAGAAGGCTCTATAACACCCATACCAAGCATTTGTTGTACTTCCTGTTCCACAGCCTGCCTACGTGACTCGGGAAGGCGATAAGGGCGTAGCTTTACCCGCTTTCCGGGCTGCGTGGTAATGGCGTGTTCGATCAGGCTGGTTCTCCCTGGGGTGGTGGAAAACACCGCTTGAAGGGGTCTCAAACAGGCATCCAGAGTGTGTTGCTGTTCCGCGGTCAGCTCCGGATCCATGCTTTGGAGATATAAGAGTGGGGGACTTGAGATCAGTGCCACTGGGAGGGTATGTCCCCATTCCACAGCTTCAAGAGGTTTATATGGAAAATCTGTGTGTTATTCTTCTTTCTGGGGTCCATTTCGAGGCGATAGGTGACCGGTGTCACTACCTCAACAACCCGAAAGGGGCCCTGCCACTGACCCAGCAATTTGTGGTCGGAGGTAGGCATCATGAGAAGGACGTGGTCGTCTACGTTCAGGGCGCGTGCTTGGGTTGTTTTATCGTATTGCCGCCTTTGGCTCTCTTGTGCGTTTTCTAGGTGGGTTCTACATATACTCCGTATCTCCTGAAGGTGTGTCTTCAGGGCCATGACGTATTTAGGGAGAGGTTTGGTACCTTCGGGCCTTTCTTCCCATTCCTCCCTAGCCATGTCGAGAAGGGTGCGGGGTTGCCGCCCATACAGTAACTCGAAAGGGGAATATCCGGTGCTTTTCTGGGATTTGCACCGGATAGCAAACAAGGCAAGGGGTAACATGTCCTCCCATCGACGGGTCTCCAAGTCTAACATCTTTTTCAGGGTGGTCTTTAGGGTGGCATTGTACCGCTCTACCAGCCCGTCCGTTTGCGGATGGTATGCGGCCGTACGGATCTGTTTTATCTTCAGCTGGGAGCACACCTGTTTCATGAGCTGGGAGATAAAGGGTGTGCCCTGGTCGGTTATCACTTCCCTAGGGAACCCCACCCGGGAGAAAACGTTCACCATGGCCTTGGCTATCTGCTGGGCATTGGGATGATGAAGGGCCACCGCCTCGGGAAACCGGGTAGCGTAGTCCACTATCACTAACACGTACCTACATCCGCTACGGGAGGGGAGCAAAGGACCGATGATATCCATCCCCACACGAGAGAATGGTTCATCAATGATAGGAAGGGGTCGTAAGGGGACATTAGGGGTCGGTACCGGCTGTTCTTTTGGCAGATGGGACACTTTTTACAGTATTGACGTACCTGTTGGTATATACCTGGCCAATAAAACTTCCCTAGGATGTCTTTTTCTGTTTTGTCCTCCCCAAAGTGACCCCCAATAGGTGACTATGCGCCAGGAACATCACTTTCTCCCTATATTGCTGGGGTACCAGTAACTGGAGGGGACCGTCCCTGTTCCCTTTTCGGTAGAACAATCCTCCCTTGATAAGAAACTGGGGACCTACTTGGGTGGGATCCTCGGTGTCTGTGGCATGATTCCAAGCACCCCTCAGTGTTGGGTCCTCCCTCTGGGCTGCAAAAACCCCTATCGTACTGCCAAAGGGGTTCTTCGTCGACTTGGGTCAAGGCAATCGTTGTCCAGTTTCGTTTCTCCTTCTTTTTCTGGTTTCGGCTTTTCGGACTTTTCCCTGACGGGTGGTCTAGGAGAGGTACTTTGGAAAAAGGAGCGGATTGGCACCAGTCGTCCCTGTCTATATCCTGCTCTGGTATCACAGCGGACAGATGGGGATAATCGGAGCCCAGGACCAATGGTTCGGGTAAACGAGGTACCAACCCTACCCGCAGGGACACGGGTTGATAGGAGGGCCCATGCTGGATCCTCACGTCAGTGGTGGGATATCGTTTATTGTCCCCATGGACACATTGGATATTAACCTCTCCGGTGGTTTGGGTGACACCCCCAGGTATGGCAGTTGGTTGCATCACGCTCTGTAAGCAACCCGTGTCCATCAGGGCCCTTCTATTTACCCCGTTCACCCTAACGGTTCTATGGTAACGGGGTTTCATCCCCAGTGGATTGCAGTAGTACGACCGGGTGAGCCCGACCTCCATCGGTTCCTCCTTCTGAGGGCACATCCGGGCGATATGGCCATACACACCACAGGCAAAACACTGAGGACCGGGATGGAGGGAGGGGGGTCGGAGAGAAGGAGCTGGGAGATGTGGTATGACGGTCACCGTCTCCGGGCAACGGGGTGGAGGCGGTCTATTGGTTCGTAACAGACCCCCGCCTGAGGGCTTCCAATGGGGCTCTTCCCTGTTGCGTTGTAACTCTTGTGCCCTGTGAAAGGCACCCGCTATCTCAACGGCCCTCTCAAATGTCAACTGGGTATGCTGTCGAACCCATTTTTGAGCGGCGGGATGCAAGGATGAGAGGAATTGTTCCAGGTATATCTTTTCCAATATGTTTTCCTTGGTGGAAGTCAGGGGTTTCAACCACCGATTTGTTAGGTCCCGGACACGATAGGAAAGAGCACGTGGTGTTTCTTGGGGTCTCTCCTTGATTTGGCGCAAGCGGATTCTATATGTCTCCTCATCCAACCCTAACCTTTCTAGTATGTCTCTTTTAACATCCAGGTACGGGGTGAGGCCCAAGGGGTTCGCTTCTTGGTAGGCGGCCTGCATGTCACCCGACAGGAGGGGTCCTAAGTACTGCCCCCATTTGTCCTCTGTCCATCCTGCGGTCCGGGCCATACGCTCAAAGTTGGCAAAGAAAAAGTCGGGGTCCTCTCCACTGACGTATTTCTGTAGGACCATCGATGGCAAAGGGGAAACGCCTCTCTGTTGCCCCAGGGTATCAGCCAGCCGGCCGAACGTGGTTTCCTGGGCTTGGTTTTGCTCTGTCAGGGTTTTCTGCAATTTCTCCCTATCCTCCTCCGCAATGGCCAGGAACTTCTCCATGGCCCGGCCCAGTTTGTCCTGCCCCTCCGCCATTTTCTGCATTGCGGCCTCCATCTTCCTGGATCCCACTTCTGACACCAGGTGTGAGAGGGATGGTCGGAAGAAGAAGCGAGGAGGCCGAACTACAGGCTCAATGTTGTTATTTATTGGAGGATATAACACCAGAAAACAGTAAACAGTCAGTGCAGATGGGTTGTGGGTCTTTTCCTCTCCGGGCAATGGCTGAAGTGTCGGTCCAGGGTTTCCTAGGCGTTCTTTTGATGTGGAGGGGGTGTCCCAGAAGGCTCGCAGGGGAGATGAAAACCAAAAGAAAGAGGAGAGAGGCGATTAGCAACCCTGTCTTGACACTACTTTGGCTAGACAGGTCCCTTCACCGTTTTAGAAGAACCCCTTAAAGATGTATCTTCAGGTAAAGATGAGGGTGGTCCTCAGTGATGTAGGTAAGAAGGGTGTCAGGGCAATCTATGCAATCCTCCCTCATGCAAAGGAAGTAAAGCCGCCTAAGGCGTGCTGGACCGGTTGCACTTGGTCAGCACCCAGGCAATATTCACTCGTGAGGAGGCAATCGCACTCCTTTTGATCAGGTAGGCAGAGACCGTGAGGGAGCGGGGTGGGTGTAGGAGACAGTGAGGGGCACACACACGCAAACGCACGCAGTGACAACACTAAGTGAACCCTTTTAAAACTCCCGAATACCCTCCCTCTTAGTCCCTCCCTGCACTCCCTCCCAAGTCACGTACCGCCTCAGCCACAGCTCTCCTGAGCTGCGGCGGCTCTCCAGCGTCCTCCGGGGGTGTCCACCACTCCTCCGTCCACGAGTCAGGCTCTCCGTCTCCGTCGGGGTCTTGCGTGAAGGAGCTCTCCGCGACGTCCTTCCCGTCTTCCTCCAGGCTCTGCTTCCAATGGGGCTCTTCCTGTGCGGCGTCCTCCGTCTCCTGCCTTTCCTCCCGGCACGATAGCAGCGCCCCTTCCTGTTCCTCCGGGCCTGCCTTTAGAGGGTGTGTCCCCGCCTCTCCGTGTCCGGATTGGTCAGCCAACCCCAGCTGTCCGAGACGTCCCTGCGGGCGAGGAGAGGCAGGCGGGATTAACCCTTGGTTTCTCGGCTCTGGTGCGGCGCAGAGCGTGGTATTCCACTCGGCCCCCTCACAGCGCCATTAAAAACAACAGAAACAGTGTTTTTCCGGTGTTTATGGCACTTTTTGCTTTTATTATGGCTTGCTTTCTGCACTGATAGTGCATGGTATATAGACAGTGTACGTACAGTGTAAATGAGGTACAAATACATTTTTACAAATCAAACTTATCGTTGTACACCTTATAATACTTCTTCAGTGAGTCTTTGGTCATGCACACTCGCTCTTTCCTTCCCATGTAAACTTTGATCTGTGAAAAGGCCCTCTCAACATTGGCACTTGAGACAGTCAACGCCAAAATAGCCAGTATACAATTTGCTAACTCTGGCCACTGACATAGCTTTCCATGCCAATACTGGTGCACCTGTAGATTGTGATTCTCTGCAACAGGCTCTGCAACACATTCGTTGAACTGGGCGCATATGCCCTCAGAGATATTGAAGCAGTCAAAAATGAGGCTGCACTTTTGAAACTCCGGAGAAAATTTCCTTTTACGGAAGAGATCTATAACTTGTGCAGAGTACCACAGTGCGGCTTCATTGACTTTAAATGCCATGGTTGGTAAAGGCCTATTTCTCATACATTGTAAAATAAAAGTTCCTGAATTGCTCCTCAACATTTCTTTGCTTACCAAGTGGCAAGCATTCTAACATGGAATATGTTGCAGTGTCAAAGTCCCGAAAAGTCTTGCCCAGCCTACTCTCAAGGAGATGTTACACATCTATACCAATTATGCTGAACACTTGATAGACAAGGGTGTTTCCAGACTCTAGTTTTTTTATTATGTCCACTACATCAGTCATGCTTTCCTGTAAAAATCTAAGAATGCAGTAGAGTGTACTTTTTTCAAATCACTATCAATATGTGACCAAAGATCCTCACATTTCTTGCCTTTGGCATCATCACTCAGCAAAATTTCTGTAAACGGTTGCCACATGGATAATATAGCATTCATAGCCTCTAGGACTGAGAACCACCAGCTAAGTGACACAGTTGGGATGACTCTTTCTTTGATGCCACACAAAGCACAAAATGAGAAATATTTGCGTTTTAATTTCCGTGCATAACAAAACAATGCACCAGAGTGGACTAAAAAGTCAATAGCATTCTTCATTAACTCTGGAGATTGTAAAGATGCTTTCAGCATACCATCTAACAAGTGTCAAGGATCTCTTACAGGGAAGCACTTCAACTCAGGTATCGATTTTGACAGGTCATCACACAACTTTTTCATATACGTAGCTGAATCACTGTAAATACAAACAAAATCACTCCAATATTGTTAAACTTGGTAAGAACGTTTTGGAGCAGCATTCCAAGTGACACTGCGTTCCATGTTTTCCAAAAGTCTGGTGTCATGTTTTCACCAATATCCCAGATGCTTTGTGACTGCACTCTTTTCACATATACCTGTCACTTTGCCTTGCATTGAAGGTTTAAAGCCTGAGGTGTTTGGCAATTCACCTACTATCAATACTGACTCACTAGAAAAGGGGGCTGATGTATCAAGGGTTTTTACCCATTCTCTGTGGGTAAATGTGATAGTACATATTGGGAAAGATTCTTATGAAACCTACATTTTTCCTATCAGTGAAAGACTCAAATGTAACCAAAAAATCAAATATGATTTTGATATTTCCTGATTCTCTACAGTTTATAAAATAAATAAACAACACCTAAAACATGCTTCTAACCCCTGTATCTTTAGACCAAAGACCACAAAACTGAAAAAAAGGAAGAAGAAACAATATTTTAGTGACATCCCTAAACAACAAAACTCAAGCAGAATAATGTTAGCCCAGTCTTTCTTACTGCTACCTTATACAACAAAGTTACATTGTATTGGCCCCTTCAGGAAGAAATAAAAATGACTCTTTCACTCTCCTTTTCCTTTCTTTGAATGGCATTTAGTTTGTGGTTGTGCAGGTTTTTTTTCAGTGTTTATATGTTTACACTGGTGAGGGCTATTTCCCTTCCAGTGGGGTTTTATCAGTTATTATAGGTTTAAACATAAAACCGGACAGCCTGAGCATACAGCATGGGGCAATGGGTCAGCCTGAGTCAGTTTGAGTGACTGCATTTTGCGCTTTCACATAGAGCACATCGACACACAAGGTAGTACCCTTTAGTGCCAGTATTTTTTGTTTTGACTTTATTACTACTTTAGTTTTGCCGTTGTGTTAGGTCCTGATGTGATAGCAGGACACGTCTGATGCTCATTCCATCTGTATCAGATCCACTCTCCTGCTAATGCTTTTGTAAATTCCCTTCAGAGTGCCCTTGTTTATCTGACTGCTGCTATTTCACATCAGCTCACATGAACTCTAAATATAAGCTAAGCAGTGAGCCTATCTTGCCAACCCTGTCTTCCTTTCTCTTTCTTTCCTTCTCGCTTTCCTTCCCTCTTTTTTCTCTCTCTCTCTCTTTCTTTCTTTCTTTTTTCATTTACTCTTTTTATTCTTTCCTTTACTCTTTTTTCTTTTTTTCCTTTTCTCTTTTCTCTTTTTTCTTTCTTTCCTTTTCTCTTTTTTCTTTCTTTCCTTTTCTTTTTCCATCTTTGTTTCTTCTTTCTCATTTTTCTTTCTTTCATTTTCACCTTTTCCTTTGTCTGTCTCTCTCTTTCTTTCATTCTTTCTTTCATTTACTCCTTTTTTATTTCTTTTTTCCCTTTCTTTTTGTTCCTTTCTTTCTTTTTTCCTTTCTTTCTTGATTTCTTTCTTGCTTGCCTTCTCCCTTTCACTCTTGTCTTTTTTCTCAAAGGCAAGAGGCTGGCAGCCAATGCCAGACCAATTGGCTTTTTCAGGTCTGTGTTAGCCAAGACCATTTGACTTTACTAAAATTATGTGCATAACAAACTTATAGGGGCTTTTAACAATCCTTCATCCATTAGTCTGTGGGTGCGTCATGCACATTTTTCTTCTACCCACTCCAGCATGCATCTAGGGGGAATTTATAAGCCCACTTCAGCTATTTTCTGACTTCACTGTGACTTATGGCTTGCTGTCCTTTATCAACGAATCTAATACACAAAAGGTGATGGTAGGATGCTTGCAATAAGTCTAACCCCTGAAATTGCTCAGAGTAGCATTCCAACCCATGTTGTCTTGCTCACCACACCACCTCAGATTAGACCCGGCTATATGCAAACCATTTATAACCCTGCTCCAATAAGAATAGTCCAGTCCAAACTGCCAAGCCAGGTCCTCTCTGAACCAGAACACAAGCAACATAAGACCAGTTTCTCTCTGACTGTGGCTCTTCAGCCAGGTGTAGCTTTGCTCCAGTGGCAAAGTGAGCAAGGGACACATGTCTGGGCATATCCTTGGCTACTTAGGCATTTACATCAAATATACAAAAGGTGATGGGATGATGCTTGCAACAAGTATAACCAATGGCAATCACTCGGGGTAGCATTCCGATCCATCGTTCTTTTGCTCACTACACATCCTCAGATTAGACCTGGCTATATGCAAATCAGTCTTGACCATGCTCCAATAGGAACATCCCAGCCCGAACTGCCAGGCTAGGTTTTCTCTGAACCGGAACACAAGCAACCCAAGACTGGTTTCGCCCTGATTGGGGCTCTTCAGTCGGTTGTAGCTTGGTTCCAGTGGCACAGTGAACAAGGGACCAATGTCTAGGCATACCAATGGCCACTTAGCGCTCTACATCAAAAACACAAAAGGTGATGGGAGTATGCTTGCAACAAGTCTAACCACGGGCAATCGCTTGGGGTAGCATTCCAACCCATCATTCTTTTGCTCACCACACCACCTCAGATTAGACCGAGCAAACTGGGACCAAGCTATACCCAGCTGATGACCCCATAACAAAGGCAAAAACAGTTCTGGGTTGCTTGAGTTCTAGTTCAGAGAGGACCTTGCTTTGCCATTTATATCGGTACTCAGGAACAGAGCCACAGGACTTCATTTTGTGTTCTAATTGATCATAACCCCCTTCAAAGCTAAATCATTACTTTGCATGCTACAATTACAAGGTTTGTTGTGAGCTAAAATAAAAAATAAATCCAATTGTAATTACTATGTGCATTTTTCTGCCGTTTCAAAGACAGATAATACAAAACTGTGAAATCACCGGGGTATTGTGTTTCTAAGCATTGTCCTGAGGATTGCCTCGCATATTAATTATACAAGAGACTGAAATGCATATTTTTAAACTTACCTTAGTAATGCGTGGTAATGGCATGCGAGGTAAAAGCACATGCATGCTAAACAGAAGCGGGAAAACAAATGCGTTTTAAAGGCATGTGATGTTTTTACTAGCGCTGTACCGTCATACAACCCATAATACTATAGTCATACATAGCTCTATAGGGCATATTGTAGTGATCATATGCGCTCTCTGTGTGAGTCATAATGGAGTAAGCAGTGATGCAGTAAGATGGTGTCAATGAATGGAAATTCAGATTTTCCACAGCAGTGGTGGGTAGAAAATCATGATTTTACTAAAGACACAGAGGCTTCTAGTATGCAAATACTCTTCATTGCCACTCACAGCAGCAACTAGAACATCACACTTAAAACCTAGAATAGGAATTTTATAACATTCTAATCCACTATATAATCATGAACCTGGCAGCCATCTTCCTTCTTTTTTGCTACGAACAGATAGAAACAGTTCCTTCTTGAAAATCAACAAAATGTCCATGGCAGAACTTGTACCAAGCTTCTCCAATCTTCTGAATTACTTCCTGAAGGCAGTGCCTCCTGAAGCGCAAAACACATATTAGAGGGTGGGCACCAACAGGAGGGTGGGATAATATTTGCCTCTGTGTCTTTAATAAAATCATGATTTTTTACCCACCCCTGCTGTGGAAAATCTGAATTTTATGGCAAGGCACAGAGGTCACTATTATGCGTGTTCAAAGCCTTGCCATAATATTCCTCACAACACACTCCACCTTACCACACCCAATTTCCAGTATTCCTCCAAACTCGGATACAAAATTGTCCACACTCCCTCTGGCAGATTTCTCTGTGATGAAACCTCCAATGCCTTACATCAAATACTCGCCTAAAAGAGATGAAACAAAGAAGCATGACCAATTTAAACAACAAATTCTTTAAATCCAAAAATGTATTCTCACTCCAATCAACCAACTCCCTTAAAACCAAATCAACATCCCACAGGGAAGAATATTTAGGCCCGGGATGTTTTCACCACATCATGTTGCCCCGCAGGCAAACCATTCACCAGATCATGACATTCCGAAATCGCTGACCTATTCAAATTCACGGAACTATAGGAACTTCCTCCTACAAATACTTCAGTCAAAAAATTTACCACACTTACCACAGGTGCTGAAATGGTATCCAAATCCCATGAAGTACACCAACATACTTGTTTCTTCCATGCCAACTTGTATGTCTTCGTCGTTCCTAGAGCCCAGGAATCCTTGATAGGTTTCATAGCTTCTCGTGATAAGCCCGACACCTGCAAAGCTCTCCCGAAATCAACCATCCCATCAACCGCAACTGACCCTGCAGCACCAGGTCGTGACTGTCTCCCACAGGGTTCATTAACAGATTCGAAACATCTGGCAGAAGTACTGGTTTGTCTATCAACAACTCCATGACATCCGGAAAGCACACTTGGAATGACCAAAAAAGAGCTACCAGCACCATTTCTGTGAGCTCTCTTCTCACTTTCCATACTAACCTCTGAATCAGTGCAAAAGGAGGGAAAGCATAACTGCAAGTTACTCCCCATTGCTGCACAAATGCATCCACTGCTTCTGCCTCTGGGTCTGGCCTCAAGCTTTAACATCTGCGTACCTGTGCATTTAACCTGTTTGCAAACAAGTCCTCTACCAGCGGACCCCATCTGCTCCCCAATGCCTCCCCATTCAACATACAATCACTGGATTCCCTTAACTTCCTGGAATTCCAGTCTGCCACTGTATTGCTCAGACCTGGTATGTGCTGAGTCTGAACCATATAATTTTTACTTAGACAAACACCCCCAAACTCTTTTGCTAAATCCGCTAATGCCTTTGACCGAGGACCTCCTGACCTGTTCACGTACTTTACCGCTGACACATTGTCCATCTTCAGCAGCATACAACATTTTACTTGATCCCTCACAAAACTCTTCACCGCAAAGGACCCGGCCACAAATTTGGATAGTTGATGTGCATTTCCATCTCCGTGAGTGCCCACTTGCCTCCTGTTGTAAGCGAACCACATCTCACTCCCCAACCCAGAAGACTGGCATCTGACTCTATTACCATGTCTGGAACCTCACCAATAATTGCCTTTCCATTCCATGCTTCCAGATTTCCTAACCACAATTCCAGCTCCATCTTCAACTCTATATCCAGCTGAAATTTCTGAGAATATCTTATTCTTTTGCGAACATACTTGGCCTTCAACCTCAGCAAAGCTCGGTATTGTAAAGGGGCAGGGAAAATTGCCTTTAGTGACGTTGACAACAAACCCAACATCTTCGCTATCAGCCGTAATGAGACCCAATTGCACACGAGCATCCTCTTTATCTCTCGCCGAATCTTCCTCACCTTCTCCACTGGTAATCTCAACACACATTCGGACGTCTGAATCTGAAGCCCAAAAACACCATCTCCTGACCTGGATCCAGACAAGACTTCTTCCTGTTCACTACAAACCCAAGGCCTTCTAAAACCCGAACTGCCAACTCCGTTTGATCCTGAGCCAAATCCTCGCTCTCTGACATAATCAGAATGTCGTCCAAATACACTATCAAATGGACACCTCGCGTCCGCAGCTAGATCACTGGCCCCATCACCTTTGTGAAGCACGATTGAGCCGATGTCAGACCAAACGGGAAACTCTTGAACCTCCACATTGTTCCTTCCCACTGAAATCTCAGAAAATCTCTCTTCTCCTGACAAACCGGAACTGTCAAATATGCATTCTTCAAATCCAGATGCGTCGATCAATCTCCTTTCTTTAACAGATCCCTCAACATATGAAAACCTTCCATCTTCAAGTAATTGTACTGTACCCAATCGTTCAACTCTCTCAGGTTTATTACTGGTCTCATTCGCATGTCCTTTTTCCCCACTAAAAACAAATTGCTTTCAAAACCCACTGAATTGTTTTTTGATCTCTCTATTGCTTCCTTCTTGAAAAGTTCCTCTACTTCCTGGCTTACAATCTTCGTTTCTTCCTTTGAAAACCTTAACACCCTTGTCCACTCCACCTGCACCGGAACCCCCACAAAATCTATTTGGTAATCCTGTACTGTTTGCAAAACCCAAGGATCTGCAGTTATCTACTTCCATCTCTCTAAAAAGTGGGCGAGTCTGCCACCCAGATTTATTGGGGTACACAAAGAGTCTTTTCCCGAACATGCCTTGTTGTCCTCTTGCCCTCCCGTCACCCATAGATCTTACTCTTTGTCTTTGAGGAAAACATACCGGTGATTGATATCCTGAGGGTCTATATCCTCACGAAAACGAAGCTCACGTGATCCAAAATTCACAGTCGGGAAATCGACTCCGCATTCTCCCGGCCCAATCCAAAACCCTCTTAAATCTTTCTGAATCATCGATATGGAATTCAAGGCTCCTGCCTACTTTGCCATCTCTTTTACAACTCTTCCCCACGGAGCATACCATTGACATCCTGCTCTGACTCATCACTCGCAAGCTCTGCCAGCTTCGGATCGATTTTCATCAGGATACTCTCCCACGCTCAACACATAAGGCTGCATTGGCATTTCCCAATAAACATACAGCACGCTGTACCCATTGGCACAGTTCCTGAATATCAACAGATGTCTCCTGCAAATATGCCTCCTCACACATGTCAAATAGTTTGGTTAAAGGTCCAAAAACATCAAGCAATCTGTCTTGACAGCCCTTCAAACCTTGTCCAGACCTCTCCAAGGGTCGCGCCCTGCCTTGTTTAAGAAAGCTAACATTTTTGGATCTAATTCAGGAGTATAAGCCACTTTGTTGGCTAAAGATGGTCTGGGACACACAGAAGGCAATTTAATTCTCACCTCCTTAGGCATCTCCCACCAAACCTAAAAACTCCACATACTCCGCCACATGGTCTGTCGGAACCCACTGTGGGGATAAAAGATGCTGAATCGTGTGAGGATCAAACATGTACTCGCCAAGAGGATCATTCACATTCTTTACTTGTTCCCTGCCTTCTATGGATCTCTTTTTACTTTTCCTATCGACCTCATCATCATCCATATCCCCCATATCAGATGAACCAGTATTTATAATGTCACCACTGCTTGATGACTTGTCATAAACCACCGCTCTGTGACCCCTTTTTGTGCCCTTTACAGCCTTCCCTTCCAACTCCAACTAAGTTGCCTTTAATTTTCCTTTAGGACCGTAATGTGCTTGATAATTTACATGTTTTCTTTGTGTAGATGTTTTCTTTTCTGGGTCACTTTGCAACCCTCATTTGTTGCACAAGCCTTCACTGCAACCTCCTCCACAGAGCAAAACTGATCATCTTCACTCTTATTAAATCTCCCTTCTAACTTCTCCATACAATCATCCAATTTTGTCCCCAATTGACTAGCCAAAAAATGAAAAAGCCTTATTAACAAATTTGTGTACCTTAGCATCGAAAGTCTCGCCAACTGGACTAATTCCTTCCATAATGGCCTCTACTACTTCAAAACACAGGCCTAAAATAATCGTACTCAAAACTTGCACTGTTCCAATATAATTTCCAAATCAGCTCAGCTCTCTTTAAAACCTCAATAACCAGCTTTCATCACCTGCATCTCCCCTCAGTCAACGTCGCGATGAAATTGACAAGAAAAACGATCTTTTCCTGCCCAAAGTATGGCCGCCTACACTTTGCCCAATTCAAAATGGCCGCTCGCATCAAGACACCTACTGCAACCCCATTAGAAAAGACTGGCTTGCGTCCTCCGAGCACGAGACACTGCGAACTTGTGAAAAATCAAACTATTATAGCCAAACTACATGCACCTACATCATAAAGCACGTGCCGACTTAAACTGCATACTCAACTGGCAATCGGCAAGCCGCACGCACCTCCATCGTTATGCGCGTGCTGGCCTAAAACTCTTACTTTATTGCCAAGCCGCACATGTCTCCAACATTATACGCATGCTGGCTTTGAAGTTAAACACCTTTTGGCAAGCCTCACGCGCCTCAATCTTTCTGCGCCTGTGGGCTTCTAAACCAGTCGAAACAAGCGAGCGCAAACCGCCACCCCATTCGTACTGTGCCTGGCTTTCACTGCCGGCTACAGGTGCGTGGCCGTTGCTTCAAAAACAAACAAAGTGGACACCTAGCAGTAAATCAATACATTCATGCGGCCACTAAACCAAATCCTAAACTTAAACAACCGATACCGTCTCACGCCCGCATTGAAAAAAGTAAACACCACGCTATTGAATCAATTGCTCTATTGTTCGCCTCACAGCAACACACTCCAGACTAATGTATAATCATACTCACGCCATCAACTCACACATATAACCAAAACCAAATCCTTTGACAAACAACTGTAAAATAACAATCAGAGTATTTAGCTTGAGCGTGAGCAGCAACAAAGAAGGAAGATGGCTGCCTGGTTCAGGATCATAGAGTGAATATGAATGTTATAAAGATTCCTATTCTAAGTTCTAAGTGTAATGCTCCAGCTGCTGCTGTGAGTGGCAATAAAGAGGATATGCATAATATTAGCCTCTGAGCCTTGCCATAAAATCACAGGCTGCTGGTAGGTATGCTCTGTCTTTTGCAATAGCCTGGAAATATGAATAAAGACTCACTCTTCAAACACCTGCCTGAAAGTCCCTTATTTATTTCTGCACAGGACAGGGAAAAGGATGATGAAATCGGTTATTGAGTACAAATCTAGGACTTGTAACCTGCAATTGTTTGATAACTTATTAACACGCCTGCTGAAAAAATGCAACATGAAAAAAGGTGGGGAAAAGAATGAAACGGGACATCATTTTAAACAAAGGGTTAACGTTTGAATTATTGACCAGCACGAATATAAGGGCGTGCTTAATAATAATAATGATGATGATGATAATAATAATAATAATAATACACTATTTGCTAAACTCAGAAATAGCTAAGAGCAGCTTCAGGCTTTGAAGCACCTGACATTTAGATCACTGCAGAGGTCAATGGCGAGTGTTTAACACACTAAGACACGATCAGATTATTGGGTGGGTCACGTAAATTATGCGCTTAGACTTTACACTAATTTATGCCAGATTTTACCAGGCCTGCGACGGCATTATGTTTTGTGTAGCACCAAACATAGTAAATCCCTGTTTTGTCATTTTCCTGGAGCATGCATTACACCTGAAGCCTGCCGGAGGGATTTACACTCAACAATACACTTAAATTTTGTCTCCCCTCGCCGAAAAGAGGACAATTACTAGGTGCACTTGAGGCAACCGCCGGTAACCGCCAACCATCGGCTGCAAGCGAGTACAGCAGAAAGCGAGTTCAGCGCTGTCAGGCGGCTGCTGAGGAGAGCGTGCCCAGAGCTGCGCGGAGGCGGCCCGGATAGATCCGGGTGCAGCCTGCGCTAGCTCTGAGGCCCCACTCGCTCCACCCACCACGCACCGGCAGAAGCGACCTCGAGATTTTCTAGCAGATCAGTGGGCCAGAAGTCCAGAATATAGGGCAGCGGGTTGATAAGGCGCAGTGTGGCTAAGTGTGGCTCAGTGTGGACCTTTACGACCTTCGCTTCATCACCGTTTTATTGGGGCCACTAGAGTCATCAGAATCGGAGACGATAGAGCCGATCCATCACTCTTGACCCCTGACCCCTCTGGTTGCTAAGGTGCTCGCAAGGAGTGCAGTAAGGTAAGGTAAGGGGCTTGGTGGTCTGGGGGCTGGGCGGGGTTGGGCTGGTGGGGTTGGTTGGGCCACCTCACGGGGAGGCTAGTTCAATCTCTATCCACCCCATCCACTCCGCCCAGCCCATCCAGTACACCGGCCTAAGCCCTGCCCCGCTCTCCCTAAAAGCCTCAGCCTCAAAACAGGAAAGACGCGCCTGGGGGGGCAGTAAGAGACTTTTTTGGGGGGATTTGAGAGCAACCTTTCGAGCACAGACAATGAGATCGGGGAAGCCCAGAGGTGGAGAAGGAAAATCCCAGGGGAATATAAAAAAAAGGAAGAGGGGGCCCTCGTAATACAGATGCAGAGGCAGACGCAGATACGGGCAGGGGCATGGCTGATATCTGAGAGAGAGTCCGACAATGAGCCCGGTCTACACACATACATAACAGCATCCTCAAATAGCATAAAGCAAGGGTCGTCGAGTTCCGCCCCCAGTGCTGCCCCCAGTGCTGCCGAGGACGCCTTTGCTGACGATACAGAAAGCAGCAAAGTAAAAAGTAAAAAGGGAAAAAAAGATGACGACCAATAGCTACCCCCGCCCATGGTGCATACGGCCCGGGCGTAGATATCTGACTTTCTAATAGTATGCCACAGGCTTTAAACAGGCAGCAGTAAGGATCACACAGAAAATGAAGACTGCGTCGACATTGAGGACCTCAAGGACCCCACGCTCAGTGGCAATAAATTAAATACATCAAGCAATAACACACCGTGTGGTAATAAGAACAGCAACGTTCATAATACCAAAAAAGTAGGAAATCCAGAGGGAACTGACACCTGTTTTCTTGGGCCAGAAGGCCAAAGTAGGTCACAAACAGCCAAAGTATTAGACCCATCTTTACGACCGTCATTCCCCCAGGCCCAACAAGACAATCATCTTCAGCTGGCCTGTGCCCTTGTCCACAGGGAGCCCGACATAATCCGTGTCCTTGATTTTAACCAGCAAAGTCATTGGACATCCCAGAACTCGATAACTAAAGAAATCGAAGGGGGTACTCCGCACAACCAAAAACACAATCAAGATCAATGGGAGCAAACCCCGAACTCATTTACTATGGTTTACTTCCCCCCTCTAACGACAGAGCAACATCTACTGGAACAGGATAACATGGTGGAAAAATATAGAAACTCTATCCCGTCGTTAGACATCATAAACACCAAATCTTCAACTTACAATATACAAACGACATAGCTTACATTAAACAACGCAGGTGCTCGTCACTAGAAATGAATGAGCCAAGTCCGGTACAGGCAGGGGTCATTGCAACCAACACCCCCCAAAGGAGCGAACAGTCGTGCGAAAATAATGTTCATACGGAGTATTCTGAGTATCTTGATTACTCACCTCAATTAACTCAAACACATGTGGAAGTATTGAAGAGCCCCCCCAATGGCTTCCATATGGCTCCAATTACTAAACACCTTGGAAACGATTGGTAAAGCAATGACATATCATGCAGACAAACTTGACACGCAAGTCGAACTGTTAAATATCTTGGCCATCCACGTACAGGGGATAGAAGCTAACATACAAGACCTTAACACAATGATAAGGAAGGTTCAACTCGATAAGGACACCACATATCATACTTGCCACTGCCCCGAAATAATCAATAAATTGGCAACAGTTCCAACCTTGATGTCACAGATATTAGGGGCCGTCAAGGAACCCCCAAAGAGATGATCAAAACCACCAGACAGGCAAGAGACGATCAAGTTGAACAAGATGGCCAGGAGGGATGTGGCAGGGTAAGTGGCCCTTCGAGCAATGAAGAAAGACCAGCAACCCTAGAGCAGCCAAGCATTTCCACTACAGACGACGCTAGGACGGTAGTCAATCCAATTGAACAAGGCCACCCTGGAGCAGACGAGGCGGCACCACTAAACCTAGCTTTACAAACAGCAGACCATATAAGCCCCAAACAACTTAATTTGTCAACTTCCCTAACGAAGAGGGAAAGAAAACGTCTGAGAAAGGCAAGTAAAAATAGATTAATGAACCGGGGGCCGCAGGCAATACATCCTCATTAAATCGAGCATAACCCCAATGATACTAACGATAAGGAAATGATGGAGGATGATACCTCCGAAAATAACAGAAGGCAAGAAGTTGGGACATCGCCATCTTATAATCTCACATCAAAGGAGGCAATAATTCCAGACGGCCCAAACCAACGAAGCAGTACAAGTCAACAAACAAGGAAAATGTACAGCATATTTAAACCTCCGGCAGGGAAAGAAGAACTGAAATTACCTAGCCCGGGCACACAAAAAAAAAAACATAGCCACATTGCAAGGATATATAGAAAGTATAAACTCTCTTACAACAGATGAGATCTCCACTAGCAGTCAAGCGGTTTCAGAGAAGCGCAGGAAATCTAAAGGTGGAAAAAAATGGGAACAGTGGCCGGGAACAACTGAGGCCACACCAGCCGCGAAGTCTAGCAGTCCCGAAAGTAACAGTTCAAAAAATCAATCTAACTTTGTCCCCCCGGAACATGACTCAATCCGGGCAGTAACAGCCAAATCAAGCAATGGGGGAAAAAAATGTTACACCGATTCTACACGGTTCACCATAAGTAACAAAGTAGAACTAATCCCGCAATATAGCTCGAGGGGGCCATATGATATCTTGAACAGAGGGTCAATACTAAAACTTCTAGAAGAACTACCATCCCTGCGTCATATAAAATCTAGTGACCTAGAAAGAATTGAGGGGCATATTAGCAAGGAATAGCAATATTTATCGCTAAACGCGCTTAGCGCAAATCCTGTTAACGCCGCCTATCGCTGGAAAATATCGCTGAGATAACACCCTATTAGTAAGGTTTATCTCCATAGCGATAATATTTCCAGCAATAGCGGCAAAATGCGAGAATATCGCTGGAAAACCAGCGATATTCTTGCATTAACGCTAAGGTGGATTCAGCATTAGAATCCACCTCCTATACCTTAAACAGGTAAGTCATAGTCAGTAGCAGGTGTTAAAATCTAGCGATAAACGCGCTAAGCGCGATTTATTTTATCGCTTCGCCTGCCTTGATAATAGGGGTTAGTGGTGTTAGCGACTGTTTACAGTCGCTTTTAGTGGGAACGCCTACCTTGCATGTCATTAGCGATAAATATCGCTGACATGCAAGGCGATGTAATTCCCGGCCTCTAACGCCTGAAAGCTGTCGCTAACGCCTGTTAGCGACAGCTTGCTAATAGGGCGTTAAAAATATCACCGATTTAGCGGCAAAAAGTGCCGCTAAATCGGCGATAAAGCCCTTGATAATATGCCCCTGAGTTCAAACAGAATCCCTACCAAACAGGTTCAGACTCCACAATTATAACATGGATCGAACACAGTTTCACAGACCAGATTCTGCAGCACAGGGAGCAATTTTCCAACTGGGGTATAGAGTTAAAAAAGGTGGAGCCCCTGCGGTACCCCAGCCCGTTACAGAAACAAGGACAGAAACAGAGCCTCCTAAAAGGTGCAAAAGGTCCGGACCATAATAACACCAAGGTAGAAGAGGGTCACCTGCTCAGGCAAATTACAGTCACTATTGTACAACGAGAAGAAGCCAAACCTGAGGGGAACCCCCAAGTGACATCGGTATTAAGGCAGCGGGAAGATGAATGAATTAAACTAAGCCAATCGCCAGGAAAAGTGCAGGGTTGTAGGATCTGCTCCTGGAACGTTAATGGTTAGAGGAAGAAGATTTTGTGGAGTTCATAAAACAACATAACATACTTCTCTTTCAGGAAACCTGGCAGATAAAAAACTCGCCATTAGTGGGTTATAAAGAACACTTTGTCCCAGCACAAAAGGAGGCACACTATGGCAGGGCAAAAGGAGGGCTATCTACCTTTATATCCACCGATTTTCTTTGGAAAGACGTCAGCATCGATCTTGAATCCACATGGATGCAATGCACCAAAGTCGACCTTCTACCTTCCATGGGCCTATTAATTTAAACCTTTATATGCACCCAACTGGAAAATATAAGGGGAAAAAAATCAAGCAACTAATCGCGACAATCAAAATGCTGAAAAATACCTATCCAAGTGACAACATGATAATAACAGGTGATTTTAATATGAATCTAATCCAAGGTCACGAGAGAAACTTAGCGAGTTTTATACAGCGAAGATATGGCAACCGAAGTAGACAAGATACTATGGGGAAGAAATGTGCAGCTAAACTGGATGACCTCTTTCTGCACACGTTAAATGGCAGGGGCCCCTGGATAGACCAGCAGCATTTACGAGGGTCACAAGGAAAACGGGTTCAACAATCGATTTCACGCTAGCAGACCCCGATCTATTTCCATATATAATAGATTTCCATATCCAGGATCGGGTTGAAAGCGACCATTATCCACAAACCTTCACATTGGCCATCACCCCAAAGGGTCGGAACAGGCGAATGCCTTAACACTCAATACGCAACTTTACAACCTACAACGACTAACTTGGAATGAAAAAATATCACCAATATGATGGGGACATGCCGCTTATTGCTACCACTCCCAGTCGAGGATCAAGACATCCTAAAGGCTTGGGAGTCTTTCGTATTAAACATTAACAAAAAATTCCAAATCAATCACAGAAGTAACCAAAAAACAAGAAACAGAGGGGGACAGTGGTATACGCCAAAAAAACGGGCAATAAAAATGCGCCTTAACACATACCTAAGGTCATTTCGAACAAAGGACCCCCAGCTGTCACAACAAACCCTCATAAAAATAGAAAATTCAAAAAAGGAGCTAAAATACGAAATTAGGGCGGCTAAGCAAGCGTATAAGAAAAAACTTGAGATCACCATGCTCCACGCTAGCAAGCTGAGAAATTCTCAACAGTTTTGGGCAAAATGAAATTTCATGCTTAATGGTAAACATCGGCAGTTCAATTCGGATATGACAGACCAAACTTGGAGTGATCATATTGATGCAACATATAATTTCACACCGGTAAATAGTTCGGACAGTATAACCGACAACTCAAATGAGAACAAATTGATTTCCAGTTCGAGCATAAAAACATAAGTCTGGAGCCTCAGTACGCAAAAGGGACTAGATCCTATTTTCAATCTGCCATTAGTAGAAGCTCCAGCTAATGATCCAAACAAGTTAATCATAGCTAAATTTCAAATCATAAGAAGCGAAATTCACAAAGAAAGTAGCAAGTCCGCCATTCCAGGCGCAAAGAGAAGAATCAGTCCAGATAACACCAAAGCAGGTTATGACCATAATAAATCATATGAGATCGATGGTGCCCCTGGGCCCAACGGCCTTCCGAACGCCTTGTTTAGGCAAGATCCTACATTTTGGTCCCGTGTTTTATCCCCCATGTTTAACATCAGCTTAAAGACCGAGAGCATTCCTGAATCCTGGAGGGGTAGCATTCTCCAACCGATTCACAAATCAGGGGCACGTTCAGACCCAAATAATTACAGGCTAATAGCCCTTATAGACGTTGAGGCTAAGATCTACGCATCCAACCTATTGGTGGATCTGGAGACTTGGGTCAGTAGCAAAAACCTGATTCCAAAAACACAGACTGGATTCCGGGCCGGCGCGGGCACCTTAACAAATATATCAGCATTAACTCTTCTAGCTAAGAAGCAATTGATAATTCAAACATCCTCTACGCATGCTTTCTAGATCTTAAAGCAGCTTTTGATAAAGTGCCAAGAGCCAAACTATGGGCCAAAATGAAAGCCTGGGGAGCTCCCTCTAACCTATTAAGAGCGATTATCAACTTATACTCGAACACCTGGGTTCAAATAAAAAAAGGGGATGGCCGGAGCCTAACTAAGAAATGTTTGACAACAAACGGGCTAAAGCAAGGATGTGTGCTGGCGCCCAGCCTATTCAACATCTACACCGCCGACCTAGAGAGCAACCTTTGCATCATCCAGGGCGATCCTCCGAAACTGGGAATAACACCAATAGTGAGTCTGCAATATGCGGATGATATTGTGCTACTTTCTCAAACTCCACTTGGCTTGCAGCGGCTGATTTCACAACTTGCGCTGTATATCTTGAATGCACAATTAACAATAAAACTCAAAAAATCTAATGTACTATGCTTTTCCAGCATCCGGAAAAATGACCAAAATTTGTTTGGAGGATAAATTCCAGCACTTTAAAACAGGTGGATGAATATAAATATCTGGGTTTCTTACTAGATCGCCAATTAAGCTACAAACATCACTTAGACCTGGGTCAAACCGAAATAAAACAATTATTATTTGCTTTCAAAACCCTACAGAAAAATTTAAGCAGAAGTTCAACAAGTCATCTTTTAAAGGTAGTAGCAGCTAACTTTCTGCCCTCTGTTACATATGGCTCGGAAATGCTGAATACCAAGGACTCCAAAACATTAAATCTAGCTCAGTCTAGATTATTCAAAAAACTGTTTTTAATCCCGCGTCACATTTCCCAAGCGCAGATACGTCTGGAATATGGACTTACAAACCAGACACAGGCTAGACAAGGCGTTCTGGCCAAATACTACTGGCGAATGAGGGCAGCCGAAGACAACACGCTAGCCCACCATTGCTGGGAGGAGGTAAAAAAACGTCAAGGCAGAAGAATTCCATATTTCAGATATTAAAACAAGTACTTTCATCGCTAAACCTGGAAGAAGCTTGGGATACACCAATGGCATACCTCGCTTTTAAACAAATTACTAACAAAGCAACTAAACAAGGGTCGCTGCTAACTGACAAAGCTTTATTGGCAGGCAAAAGTCACGCCTGGTCGGTGATGCAAACATACAAACAATTGAAACAACAACCCTACTTACAAGAATGCTTCAGAGATCATTACAAGAGGAAACTAACCCTACTGAGACTGGGGTCTTTTTCGACCAAAGACCTTACCCCAAAATGGTTACGGACTTGGCCATCTCTGGACTGTTGTCTCTGTGGAAACGGAGAAGAGTCGTTATTACACATATTATGCATCTGCCAGGCTTTACACAATTTAAGGAAGATCCTCTTGAGGCCAATCTTAAGAGAAACACAAGTCAGGACCTGCAGAGCGGCTGTGATATATTGCCTCAGCGGGTCTTCGGTCCAACTTTCCTGCAAAACAATCAAATTCCTGACATTTGCAGCTCAAGAGCTTGAAAAGAAGGATGCAGTGAAACAGGAACTGGGAAAGATGGACATATATTAGCCGGACATAGACCTTTCTTGATGCTCTTAGCACTCTCCCTTCCTCCCTTTTCCTTTTACAGCAAGTACTTTTGTCTTGGAAAATATAAGACCCACATGTGCTGCATTCTCATTTCTCTTTTCTATCTCTCTGAACATTCCAAACTGGAAGAAGGCCCTGATACGTTTATATCTTGTGAAAATCATAAAAAGATCCCCCCCAAAAAAAGGAGGAATGTTTTGCACTTTTACCCTCATTTCCTCTTCCGTTTAGCACAAGCACTTTTAGCGAAAAGAGAGCATACCAATGTTTACATTATACCTAAAAAGTAGTGTAGTCAAAGTATTTTGCTATAATAGCTGTTCATAGGTACTACGCGAGGGCCATTCTTCCCTTTTTAGGTCTCGCCTACGCAGCGCGCATGCGCTGCATAGGAGGAGACCTTTAGTAATCGATTCCCTTTTTCTGCCAAAAACGTGCACGCTTTGCATTGCTTTCAATGGCAACGCATGCACGTTTGGCAGTTCCCTGCGGGAGCGAGCTTTGAAACCATCTGTTTGTAATTAACAGATGGTTCCTGCTCGCTCCCGCAAGGAAACAGGCGCAGGCCCCTCCTCTCTCCCCTCCCCCTGCTGCCTCCTCCTCTCCTCGTCAGACTTGTTTTTTTTTTTACTTTCAGCGCGAGGCGCGCACGCTTGTTTAACCTGGATTTCTCCGGTGCATTGTGTTCCCCCTAGTCGCCCCACACGTCTCCAATGTTTTCTTTGCTTTAACCACGACGTGCACTTATGTCACCCCATGCCATACCTTTGCCAACCACCCCGGTTGTACCCCAACTCACCCCATGCTGCTCCGGTCTCTTTGCTCTGATTACACCCTTGCTATTGCCCCCATGTTACACGTTTTCCCACCGCCCCGGCTGTATCCCCACTCACCCCATGTTTTTCCTTGTTAAACTAGGGCATTGGGTGCGGGCCTGGCAACGCTGGCAATCCGAGGTTCAAGTAAGGAGGCGCGCTCACTGGATGACTGGAGTGCTTTTTAAGTGCACATACAGCCTGCTCTCGTGGGAAGGATGGCCTCTCGGTGATAGCAGGTAAACACAAGAGCGCCGTACAGATAAACAGACTCTAACAGGGCCTATCGCCACAGTTTGTACTTGAGCCTCGCCAGGACCGGAGGCCGCGGAATTGGCTGCGGATGGGCGTCATAGTCTTGGAAGCGTGTGCTTCGAGATGTTGGTGTAAGCACACGCGTGTTTATCCGAGTGGCTTCCTGTCCACCGTAAACCCACGCAAATCCACCCAGGCACAAGGAAGCAGTTAGAGGAATAAACCCCGAGGAAGGAGCCAACTTTTCACAAGCTTCATAAAGAAGTACTGTGTAATGGAAACAGTCATGCGCTGCTGGGCTCCGCGGTGAATTGTCTGTTTCTTCTGCAGGAAGGGGTTTTGTTTCCGTGAGAGAGAAGAGCGCGCGTGCACATGTGCACGCACTGCAGCTGCTTGCACCATCTCTGCCTCTGCTTTACTTGCTGTGTGTGTAAAGTTGCACCGTTTCTGCCTGTGCTTTACTTGGTGTTTGTGTTATGAAATGTGCACTGCTGCTGCCAGCCGCGCAACGCCCATTGAGCTCCAAGGGCTTCAGACCCCCCTCCCTCCCCTTGTGTGTGTCAGCCCGGGCTGAGACAGCTTACCGGGCACACACACAGCCGCACCGAGTACTTCACAGGTCTTTAAAAGACCATTGACTTGCTAACCAGGCTTTGTTGTGTTTTCACCCCTTCTATAGTTCAAACTATTTTATTGAAGTTTTTAGTAAACAGCAAACAAAGACATACATAAAAGAACAGTATTAAGCGATAATATCTGTTGCATTACATAAAATATAAAATCATCATTATCATTACCAAAAATATGCAAACATTCATATTCATATAAAAATAAAGAAAAGGGGAAGGAGGGGGGAGGTGAGGGGAGAGGGGAACATCTACAAATAACTAATGCAAAAGTTATAAATAGAGCTACTATAGAATAATAATTATAGTATATATATTATAAACAATAAATATATAAATAAGCATTAAAAATACCATTACGATGATAAATAAACATCAGCAGGTAACCAGAATGAATGATAAGAATTAGAATTATGATTAATCCCTGATAAGGATAACTGAGCACCTCTTCTTGTAAAAATAACCCATGACCACCAAGCATGAACTGATAATTTCGAAACATCTTTCCAACAGAAAGTAATAGATTTTAACGCAGCTAAAATTAAGAAATCAAAAAGTTTACCTTCAAGCACATTTAAACTCTGTGTTAACATAACAGATTTGCATATTAACAATTTATAAGATAAATCCTCATGAATATTTAATATCTTTTTAATAATTTCCCAAACTTCTTCCCAGAATTTGAAAATTAAAGGACAATCATAAAGCATATGTTGTATTGAGCCCGGATGTATATTACAATGCAAACATATAGCAGATTGAAGAAGTTTAGCTTGGAATAAACGTAGCGCAGTCCATAAACAATTAAATAAAATGTAAGAATTGGTTTGATACAGTGAAACAGGCAACCATCCAGAAATATTATTAAGCCAAATATTTTTACAAGTATCACTAGATAATGAAAGAAAAAGCTCATTATTCCAAAACGTTAGAATCATATTTATGTTAGTACCTAGAGTATTAGACAATTTTTTATATAAAATAGAAACACCATGAGGTGACGTTGATATAGTTTGGATATAAATTGATAGGTCAGCTTTAACATTAGATGGGATATCTTGAGGAAAAGAATCTAAAATTGAGTTACATAAATATTCGTATTTAATAATATCAGATGGAGGTAGGCTGAACTTTAATTGGAAATCCTCAAACGATATAAAAGTATTACTAGAATAAACATCTTTAAGGAAAAAAATTCCAGCCTTAATCCATGAAAACCAGAAACTGATATTTCTATTTAATTTAATAACATTGCTATACCATAACGATAAGTCTTCAGTATTATACATAGGAAGTAGAAAATTTGTATCAAGGTCATTAAAAATCATTTTAGTGGATTTAAGAGTAGCGGCTTTATCAAAAAATGATGATTTATGAGACATAGTTACCAAAGTGGGTAAAGGAAATGGATTTACAATAGATTTTTCAATATGAAGCCAAGTAGGTGGATTGTGTAAAGAGGAGTGATTAAACCATAGGGAACTTTGTTTTAAAATAGAAGCTTTATGATAAAGAAAAAAGTCAGGGATACCAAACCCTGCATTACATTTAGGTATTTTTAATTTTTTATAACTAATTCGAGGTGATTTGTTGTTCCAGAGAAATTTGGAAAGAAGTTTATCAACATCTTTATAAAACTTTAATGAAAATTGAGTAGGAACCATGGCAAGAGTATAAAAGATTTTGGAGCAATAGTCATTTTAATAGAATCCATTCTGCCCCACCATGAGAGGTGTAACGATGACCACTTAGATGTTTTTTCCTTAATATAATCTAAGATAAAGTTACAATTTAAAGAAATTGTTGATTTTATGGATGAAGAAAATAAAATACCAAGATATTTTAATTTGGATCTTTGCCAAATGATTTCATTCATAGGGATCATGTCAGGAGTACAATAAATATTCAGAGGAAGAAATTCAGTTTTGTTAGTGTTTAATTTATAACCAGAAATTGTAGAATATTGTGCTATAATCTCCAATAAGGAAGGGAATGAGGATATGGGGTCACTGATAAATAATAGCACATCATCAGCATAAGCCAATGTTTTAATAGTAACATCTTTTATATTGATTCCTTTAATATTATCACACATCCTTATAGCATTAAGAAAAGGTTCTATACCAATTAAAAACAACAGTGGGGAAAGGGGACACCCTTGTCTTGTACCTCTAAAAAGGGAGAATTGATTCGAAATTTGGCCATTAATAAATAAACGTGCTGTAGGAGCAAAATATAAAGTTGAAATCATACGAATAAAAGTGTCACCAAAATTAAATGATGATAAAGTGTGGAATAAAAATTGCCAGTGAAGCTTATCAAAGGCTTTTTCAGCATGTAAGGCCATGACTCCTGACGGTAATGTTAAAGTAGAGCCTTGTTCAATGACATGTAACAAAGTCCTTGTGTTATTAGCAGAATATCTATTTTTCATAAACCCAGATTGATCTGTATGTATAATAGTATCTAATACAGGGGCTAATCTATTGGCAAGTATTTTAGCATATAATTTACAATCTTGATTAATTAAAGATATAGGACGATAATTAGATACAAGTGTGGGGTCCTTATCTGGTTTGGGAAGTACAATAATTAAAGCCTCAGTAAAAGAACCTGAGGTAACTCCTGAAGAACCAAAAGATGTAAAATGCTGAAATAAAAAGGTAAAAGTTGAGACTGAAATTCTTTATAAAATTAAGCCGGGATACCGTCAAGCCCCGGAGATTTATTCTTTTTAAGAGATTTTATGGCAGATAAAATTTCATTTTTAGTAATGGGAGAATCAAGTTCAATTTTATCTGATTGTGAAATCTTAGGTAATCTACATGAATTTAAAAAGAATCAATTAAGGAGTCATCATGAACATCGGGCTTATTATATAGATTAGAGTAAAAATCCAAAAATTCATTCACTATGTCTTTATGCGATAAAGCAATTTTACCATTAGGGCCATGAATTGAGTTGATTTGAGTTTTATCCCTTTTATACGCAAATAATTAGCCAAAAGTCTTCCAGATCTATTAGCATTGAACTTAAATTTGGCTTTCGCTTTGGAAATTTGAACACCAGCTCTTTTACTAAGAATTGTATTAAATTCGTAACGAAGCTTTTGCAACTTACTTCTATATTGAGGATCATTAGATGTGATGAAAAGTCATTCATTTTTCGCAATTTGCGTTTCTAATTTTTAATATTCGCATTAAAGGTCTTATTTTCGTGGGCCATAATAGAGATAGAAACCCCTCTAATGTATGCTTTAAAAGCATCCCATCTATTAACCATTGAAGTGGAACCCTCAGGATTAAGCATAAAATAATCATGAATGGCGTTTAAAAGTTTTGGTTTGTTATGTTCATTGAGAGCAATACCGGTATTCATTCTCCATCTAGATTGTTTGGAAAAAGTTGGATTTAGATTTAAAACACAAGAAATCATAGCATGATCTGAAACATCAATGTTACCAATCTTTGGATTAATAACTGAATTAATTAATTGCTTAGTAACAAGTAAATAATCAATCCTAGAGTGAGAATTATGAGGATTGGAAAAAAATGTTAAACTTTTGTCTGTAGGGAAATGTAGCCTCAATATATCAACTAACTTAGTGGTTTGGAGAAATGATTTAAAAGCATAATAACTCTTAGGAGGGTGATATTTAGTAAGGGATAGTCTGTCTAATAAAGGATCAGATATGACATTAAAATCACCACCAACAATAAGAGGAACATTACCAATCTCTAGAACCTCAGATGAAAGATTGGTCCAAAAACAGGATCATCCGCAATAGGACCATAAACATTAATTAAAAATATGAATGAATCATAAACTTTAGCTTTAACAATTAAATATCTCCCCTCTGCATCTGAAGTTTTGCTCAGGACTTGACAATGTAGTTTTTTTGCAAAAAGGATAGCTACACCATTTTTTTACCATTAGCAGGAGAAGATACTATAATGTCAACCCACTTTTTCTTCATATAGTTTAAGATTTTGTCATCTATATGAGTTTCCTGAATAAAACAAATATCAGCTTTGCAATTTCCTAAATAATCTAAAAATGTTGTACGTTTAACTGGATGGCGTAAGCCTTTAACATTTAATGAGACTACTTTAATATTAGCCATGATGAAAGAAAAGGAGAGAAAAGGTTAAGAATAGGAAGGTAAGAAAGAGGCACAGAAATTAGGAAGAAAGTAGCTCCAGAACTAGTAAAAGGGAAAGGCAAAAATAAAACATAGAAAAAGAGACAAACAGAATACATAAATATGAAAAGTGAAACGCACACACGCTTTACAAGCATGACCGGAACCGTTGGAGCCCAATTTAAGAAATATTCATTAAGAAATCAGAAAAGCCAAAACTGATAGCAATCAGGTAGTAGAGTCATTAGTATCCATTGAATGTTGTGACTGCTGATTTAAAAAATGTTGCAGATCTTCAGGCCGCTGAAAGGATTTTGAAAAATTGTCTTTCCAAATGCGCATTGTTGACGGATCAAAAAGGCCATATTTGTAACCAAGACTTCGTAATTGAGGACGAAGATTAGTGAATTCCCTGCGAATAGCCACAGTTTCTTTGGCAAAGTCTTGATGGATAAAAATGTTATTCCCATTGACCACTAGGGAAGGAATTTCTCGTGCTGCTTTTCTGATCAAAACCAAGTGATGGTGTCGAAGAACTCTGAAGATCATTTGGCGTGGTTTCGTATGTTGAGGATTTCGATGGGACGGAATCCTATGAGCTTTATCAATTTCAAATTTTTCTGGAAATTTGATATTTAATAGCCCAGGAAGTAACGTCTCCAGATATAATCTACAGTTATCTCCTTCAACCTCCTCTGGTAAATTAAATATGCGTAGATTATACTGTCTGTTGCGATTTTCCATATCCA
Source organism: Calotriton arnoldi (assembly GCA_963921515.1). Lineage (NCBI taxonomy): Eukaryota > Metazoa > Chordata > Amphibia > Caudata > Salamandridae > Calotriton > Calotriton arnoldi. The sequence continues at coordinate 83,356 of CAWUFW010002639.1, read as the reverse complement.
AAAGATGTGAGCACATAGGTGTTATTTTCGCTACAAGTGGGGTAAATGCGTCCACTTTAACTTTATTATCCTGTATTTTAATTGAATTGTCAGATATTTTCATTGACATACATGCCATTTCTTTGCGCACGTTTTTAATTTCTGTCGCAATAGTGTCAGTATTCGCATGCAGAGCCTGAATTTCTTCCAGAATTAGAGACAGTGAAGGTTCAGAAGACTCAACCGCTTTAGATTTAATTGGAGGAGGAGAAACCTGCTGTCTCCTTTTATTGTGAAGAGGATTTTTATTATCCATTTTCTTGAATAAAAAATGTAATTTGAAGAAAAAAGCAGAGTTTATGGGTAAATAGAGTGAAAAAAAGCAAAGAAATCTTTAAAATGACTGGTGCAGCAGCTACAATGAACTATGGGAGTGGCTAGGCCCAAGCCAGGCCCTTTCCTTAAAGTATTCTCCGCCCCTTGACAGACCAGCCTGGCAGTACCTGAGAGCAGAGCTGAGAGCAGGAACCAGAAGTTGAAGAATACCACTCCCACAGTCCAGAAACGCAGGAAACTACTTCAGCATGCAGGTACAGCCTTTAGAAGTACAGCGACCTTGTTTCAGAGCATTTTCTGACAGAAAATCGTCGTATTAGACGTAAAAACGGGCGAAAACACGGAGGAGCTCACCGGGTGGCGGCCATCTTGATTCGCGCGCTCGCGCGTATCCCCCGTGTTTTCACCCCTTCTAAGGGCCCCTGCATCTCCGCTCTGCATATTGCTGGAAGAATCAGCCCCCCCGCCCCCAAATTAGAACAGCCCCCCACCCCGAAATTTTTTGGCTTTTTCTTTCCGTTTACGCGGCTTAACTGCTAAATTGCCGGAGTGCACTAATTTTGGTGTTAGTGTCACAGGTTTTTTTTTTGCTTCTAAGCTCTTAATTAATCGACTTTTGATTTGAAAAGTTTTTTAGAGCACTGTTTGTAAAAGTTATTGGGCGTTGGGTGCAGGCCTGGCAACGCTGGCAATCCGAGGTTCAAGTAAGGAGGCGCGCTCACTGGACGATTAAAATCAGGTGGCTTTTTCTTTCCGTTCACGCGGCTTAACTGCTAAATTGCCGGGATGTACTAATTTTGGTGTTAGTGTCGCAGGTTTTTTTTTTGCTTCTAAGCTCTTAATTAATCGACTTTTGATTTGAAAACTTTTTAGAGCACTGTTTGTAAAAATTATTGAATAGTTTAATTCATACGGTTATTTTAATAATCTCTGACCTCGTGAGTTCCACAGCAGAGTACTGAAAGGGTCTTGCCTGCAAGTCTTTGTATAAAAAGTTAAACAGTTTTTATTTACTGGTTTTTAAACAGCTGTCACATGGAAAAGTTGAAGCGTGAATGGCAGGTGGCTTTTACCCCAGTCTTTGAAACTTGAAGTTAGATTTAAGAATTAATTGTTCAACAATCGCCCGGGATTTTTGATTGACATTTGAGGATTATTAGCCACAGTTGCGAAACAGACATATGTCGCCGCGACGCTCTCACGTAGCACTATGTTGTCAACCGCACTTTACGTGCTCGTACTTTTAAAACTGTAATTTTAATTGAGTAATTTCTACCAAAAAATCCAAGAAAATGCAGTTTTGTTTAATACTAATCCAAGACTGACGCTAATAAGAAAACACAAGATAAACGTATAAAACGCGAAAGAATAATTATCTCAGGAAACCTTTACTGGAAGGAACGTAGAGTGAATTAAAAAGAAAGGTTTTAACTTCACTCGCCTAAAGAAGGAGATAACCTTTCGTTATATGTTTGAACACTAGTTATCTATTCCATAGGTTAGCAGCTTGCTAGTGAAATAGGTTCTAGTCTGTTTTGAATGTTTTGTCCACGGACAATCAGCAAACGTTTATTTTTTGACCTGAGCTCTGGATAGTACAGTATGACTCTGCCCGTTAGTAAAAAATTTGAGAAGTAGAAGGCTCATGCGACCCCTTGTAGGAAGATTGGTAAATATAATTATTGCTAGGTTTTGTATAGGCCTCGCATATGTCTGCAATGTGTACTGTAGTTGTTAAACTTTGTTCAAATAATAGTGGAACCGATGTTATCTAGTCACTTATACATCTATGCACACCACAACAACACAGTACCCTTGCACAGGCCTGCAATGTTTCCTTGGCCCATGCTTAATGTGCGGCTCCAGTCCAGATTTTTTACTTTAAATTCTGGGATTTGAAGTCTTAATTTGTCCAGTTTAAGACAGGACTAATAGTCCTAGAAATCAAATAAAAAGCCTGTAGTGAGCAGCACATCACACATGGGCCTGGGAAGCTATCTGAGCATTAAGATACTGCTAGGAATGAGTATGAAGGCCACATCAACTTAAATTCACCAAAACACCAAGGCAAGCAAAGTCACAGCACTTCTACTTTGCCTCACTGCTGACGTGACAGGAAGCAACACCACTGAACTTTTAAAACAACCCATATAATTTCAAAATGAGTACATCTGTAAATGTATGAAAAATCTATAACTCAGATAAGTCTTTTTAGTATCACCCATATATTGAGATGAGCAATTCCCTTATGTGCAATATAGTCCCATATTGCAGACTTGTACAACTCCATATGCTCAGTTGCACATAGTTGCACTGCAATAGCACCAAAGTGCAACCACCATATATACATGTTTAATTTTAGAGTTCAAACCCATTGCACATGTAAAGCCGCAGGTTCCCAGGCACAATTCCTTTGTAGCTTGCACAAGGGCTCCTGCCCTTGTAGAGTGTGGGGACATGGTCAGTATAGCTGAATGATCAGCACCACAATGAGGCCTCCAGAGCCTGAGGATAAAGCGAGTGGAGTCCAATGTGTTCACCAGGGCTCATTACGGGATATAACAAAGAAGCTCATGACCCCGTAGCATTGTCTTTTCTTGCCCACTTCCTGCTCTGGAGTAGGAGAGCCGGGATGCTACTCCACAAGATGGAAAAAGACCCCATTGACATGAGCTCCTTTAACCATATTTAGTATCACAGTGCCCTTTAGAAAAAAAAACAGAAGACAGGTGCTGTCCACGAGAACCAAAGGGAGTGCATGTTGTATCTTCCACTAATGATGCCACCAGACTCACTGAGTAGCCAGCCGTAACCTGGGTCAAAACTGTGATGGGTGAAAACCCTCCAGTATCTATATAGAGGAGTTAACTGACGCTACACAAAATGGTCACTGACTAAAGGCTTAGCAGTGGAGGACCCCTGTAAGGTTCTAATGAAAGATCTCAAGGGGTGCCTGTCACTAAAATAGAGGGTATGGTGTGTCTAGCAGTTCTGTTCCTATGCAAGGGCTTGTACCAAGAGGGACCCCTGAGAGGTATCTGAGTGCGTAGGGCCACCTGTCAACACCATTGCACTTCCCGGCCCTTTCATATGCTGTGACATCTACTGATCCTCTAGTTTGATCAAGCCTCAGCAAGCATCGTTGGTTTCATTACGCTATTCATTGTCTGCTTATCAAAAGAATGCATGCAATTTAAGACACTTTGCTTGATTAATTGGGCCTTGTGTCTGACTGGCCATCTTCTTTCCCATCCTGGTCACTCACTATAGAGCAGCTGGAATCCTAGATCCAACACTCCTGTTGTTGGTGTCCCATTTCAATCAGAGCTGTAGGCCGCTCATTCACAGTGTTGGGGCTGCAGTTGTAGAATGTCATTCTGGTCTCCCTTCATCATTTGCCTGACATTAAGCACTTTAAGAAGTGTCTTAAAAATAATTTTATTAATTTATCCTAGATTTCGTTTAGTACGTCTAGTGCCATGATGTGTGTAGGTTGCTTTACACTCTAGAAATGCATGCATGTGTTCATCAGTGTGTTTATTTGTTGTATAGCTCTTCAATCCCTGGGTCACAGCACCCAGGATAATATCCTCGATAGCTAAAACTTATAAGGTCCCAACAGCGAGACCTATTGGCTATGCCAATGCTTGTTTAATATTGTTTTACTGTTCTTATTCTTTTATTACGTACAATTGTGTATTGTTGCTTACCTCATGGTGGCATGTTTCACCCTGTATGATGTGGTTTATTTCATGGTGGTATGTTCCACCCTTTTATGATTTTAACAAATCAAATAAAAGTACCTTTATCTACCACTTAAATATTCTCGTTTTGAGGGGGCACTTTTAGTAAAGAAAAAACATATTAGAGTAAATAGTGAACTCTAAGCTTTGTCTTTTACACACTTCATAAAATATATACATGTAGGGTTATTAAAGCCGATGTAAGTGTGTTTTAAGTAGATGACATGTATGCATGCTCCTTATGACAATCATAAACTGCACCGGCTTAGATAAAGGCGTTTAGCAAATACATCAAAGAGCGTAATCCACTAATGGACGTTGATTAGAAAGTGGCAAAAGTTTAGATTACTTTTGGAAATAAGGCTCCACCGCCTGTTGCAGAATACTTTTAAAACTCCTTGGTTAGGAACCAGTAATGCTGCTGCTGGGCAGAGGCAAATGAAGCCACATTTCCTGTTTAGTAAGAGCTTCATTGTCATGGCTGGCGTTCAGCCCAGTGATGACAGCTTCAGGGAATTCAGCCTCAAAGGCATTCCACGTATTGTGCTGCTTTCTGATTAATTGAAGTACCGGCCTTTAATCCACACGGCACATTATACACTTAGTCATGTGTGTACATTTGTAAGTCACAGCTCTACGTGCACTTGATTAACCCGACCACATGGATTGTCCAGCACAGAAAACAGCATTCACAATGACTAATGTAAATCTTTCTAATGCGTATCCAATCACCCTCCATCTGATTGTGGCTTTCCTGGTTATTTTACTGGCTTTGAAAGGGAATAGTGTGGCATCACATATGTTATTATATTGTAATAGTGGGAAAACCACAGGCGTGGGACATTTTCCATTTTTGGGTCTTTTTTTAATTTTATGAATTAATGCAACATCCTATGCAAAACTAAGATTCATTAATTTGTACACAGGCACATTTGATAGTATTTAGTAGTGTATGAATATGAATTGCATGGACTGGTGGGAGGGGTGGGGGAGGGTTAGAGTCTTCTACTAGTTTAAGCATCATATTCAATACAGTAAGCAGCCATATAAAACTTGTCCAGAGCAACAGATGGATACCTTGGCGGCATTCACGTTGCCTGTCTTTAAACTTTTTTTTATGTTTGTTGTACAGCTCTTATCGATTCATTTCCTCTAAATAGTCACTTCAATGTTTCCTTCCCATCTCATGTCCTCCTCTCTGTATCCCACTTTTCTTCTGTCTGCTTCCCTTTTCACACTTTGTCATTTTTTCTCCTTACCACCTTCTGCTTTTTCTCACACTTTCTTTGGTTTTCCTACATCTCTTCTCTTCCACTACCTTTTTCTTTCTTCCGTTCGCCCCTGTAACCATCTTTATCCATCTCAGTAGGCAGGCTCTGGGACTGGAATTCTGGAGCTGATGAGTACTAACGAGTCAACACTGGACAGCATGAAGGAGCTAAACAGGAACATGGGTAAAATATGGCATCAGCTTGTCTCAAGTCTGAGGAGATGGAGCCTCAGAGGCAAGCAAAGAGGATCCGAGCCTATCCTAAAGTCCACACGGTCAAGGGCATGACAGCAACATAATCGAACACAACACACCATACCATATATATGGCATAAATAAATACAAGATAAAACAACATGTAATGAGATTTTCAACTTCAATTACAAATTGAAGACTTCAGAAATCCTGTTTTTCCCACCTCTCTACCATTCTCTCTACATTGATAAGTCCCTCTCTTCTTTCGGTGCCTGCTTTCTTGAAATCTTTTTAGGCCTCACTAAAGAAAGCCTAGCTGTCTCAGAAAAGCTTAAACTATACATCAAGAGGGGCAAACGATTGTTGGGCATGGCCAGCCGCCCGGCGAGTATGGCGGCGTCTCGGTGAGGCTCCCGCAATCGGCTCGGCTAATCGCGTCTGGACATCATTTACCGTGAAGCTGTTCGGAAAAATGTAAGTCGGAAGAGCCGCTCACCCTGAAAGGATCCCGCTCGATGTCCTTCTCGCTACAATTCCGGCGTATTTTGGCAGGTAACTGCTCAGTTGCAAGACAGTTTAATCGTGGCCGCCATTTTGTGGTTTTCTAGCGCGTCGCAGACACCTGCCTTCCTCCACAAGCGGCTGTTTTGACCTTCTTACATGATATCTCTCACCTGTGAATGCACAATTGTTCAAAGACTGCTCCTGACAACCAGTACTGTGGAGAAGCACTAGTTTTTATGTCAAACTCCATGCTCCCTGAGGAGATTTTAGTACGTCCGCCATTTTGTGAGTTAATGCATACAGGAAAATAATCTTTTGAACTTTACTATGGTGTGTATTCACTTTCATCTCCAACCACCAGCTTGTTCCTCTACATAGTGTCACAACACCAACATTACCTCTATGCTTTTTGTGACTAAAAGAATAGGAATATTCTGGATTTTGCCTGCTTTTATCATAATTGATGCTATTATAGTCCTGGTCATCAATTAACTGATTTTAATTTTTCTGTGGAGCGCAAGTTCACATATCAGTTTCGTTAACTGCATAACTTATTTCAATTGATGCTCGTCATAACTAATTGACTCATCATCTGGTTACTCTGACCTTTCACCTTATTAGTCTGAGATGTAATGGGCAGGACGAAAGGGTCTTTCTGCAGTACTTCTAAGTCAAAGTATTATTTTGTCAAAAATTCAAAACTCTTCTCAGAATTCTCCAAACTACAAGACTCAAGCTTGCTTATGTCAGAAGGTAATAACACAACAATGGATCTTGCACCATCTTTGCCAGGCAAATCCAATGTTAAACGCCTGAAAAAAGATCCTCCGTCACCGCCCAAACCTCGCCCTCCAGTTTCAATGGAACTCTTACTACAGGAGATAAGAGCCCTCAGGCCCTTTATAGAAGAAACCAACTCCAAGCTTCAAACTCTCTCGGATAATTGGTCACAACTTGACACTAGACTCACGGTTGTTGAACAAAATGTTTCCTCCTATACTGACACCACTAAGAGCGTTACATCCCTGCAGTCCCAGGTATCGTCACTCCAAAAGCAGGTCGAGGACCTTGAAAACCGCAACAGAAGAAACAACATACGCATTTATGGGCTGCAGGAGGGGTTGGAAGGTGCAGACCCTATTGGCTTCTTTAAATCCTTCCTCCCTAAGATTCTTCACTTACCAGAGGACACCTTACTGAATATACAACGCGCTCACAGGCTAGGCAGAGTTTCCTCTAACACTTCTTCTACACAACGCCCAAGAGGAGTCATCTTGTACTTTCTTGAATATACTGACTTATTGAAAGTTCTGACAGCCGCTAAAGCCATTCAACGAATTTCCTGGTCTGGCTCCACATTGTTCTTTGCACAGGATTATTCTAGGGCTACAGCAGCAAGACGTAAAGCTTTCCTCAACATGAGGCCTGATCTTCGCTCCATGGGGGCCAGATATGGTTTGTATCACCCATGTCTATTTAAAGTCACGTATAATAATAAAACAACATCATATGAGGATCCTATACGTCTACAAAGTTTAATCAATTCTCATACTACGGCTGAGATGGAATCCTCGGGATCATATTCTTCTCACGTTACCTGACTTTCTTGTATCTCCTGTCTGAGGGACTATAGCCCCTACAACTGACAGTTTAATGGTGTTATTCGTATGCATAGACTGTTAGCTTACTTATACCAACTCATTTGCTTATTGTTGTTTAGATTAAATTGTTTTCAAGTTTGTTATATCTACTTATTATCCATTCCTTGTTCATCTTATAACTTGTCGGTAATTAAGTTTTTCTTCGCTTTTTACAGTTTTGTTTATTTTATGACGTGATGTCCTCCCGGTCCGGTTCAGTCATCCCTAGACGGTTCGTTTACTCCATGTGGTTCCTCCCACCCTCACACCCCTGTTCCGTGTATGTAGGTATGTTATTTGTATTGTCTTATGTTCTGTCTTTGGTTTTACATCTCTTTTCTTCTTTCTTTCATGGTGTCTTTAATACTTCTATCTCTTTTTTCTTCTCTACACTGTTATTTCTTTCTCACGTTTTACATCTACTCTTTTCTCTATTTCGCTCTTCTCGCTACCTATACATTTTATCTATCCCTTATGGTTCTGCTTTACCTAAGCTTTATTTTTGGACTCAGCCATTTGCTATTCTTACCCCTCTTGGGCTCAGGATTATCTGGTACGTTTATTCTCTTCTTTTCGTGTCTCATATTCTTTTTTTGCACCTCATTGAATTGGACTATCACTTCCTATTGCTATTTATATTCTCTTCTGATATTTTATGTCACTGAAATTAGTTTAATGGAACATTAGGGGTTTAAATTCTCCTATAAAGAGGCAGAGGGTTCTAACTCACCTAGCCAAGCTAGATGCTGATATTGTCTTTTTGCAAGAGACACACCTCACGGAAAATGAATCCTTGAAACTAAAAAGAGAATGGGTAGGGGAAGTTTACTTTTCTCAAGGCGATGGTAAACGAAATGGAGTTGCGATATTGTGTCGTAAATCTCTCCCAGTCACACTTATATCACAGGAATCAGATGTAGATGGCAGATGGCTTACTGTTAAACTATTACTTAGAGGTGTTCCAGTTTCTTTCCTCAATGTCTACGCCCCTACTGGAGGAGATGCCTCTTTTTGGTCTGTACTGGCTAAACAACTCTCTAGTTGTATGGATGACAATTTTATATTGGCTGGGGACTGCAATCAGGTATTTGACCCTTTCATTGACAGACATTCTAAAGTGTCTTTTGTTCCCAATAAATCACATAAATCTTTTACTCACACTATTACTCAGCATAAACTTCTTGACGCTTGGCGCCTCTGTAACCCGACCACCAGAGAATATACCTTTTACTCCCCAGCTCATCAAACTCAGTCCAGAATTGATTATGTATTTGTCTCCCATAATATTCTGCAATATCTCACACATGCTGAAATTGGCCCCATCCTTTTATCGGACCACGCACCTGTTTCAATCGGTTTCGATATATTGCCCAGAATTAACGCCCCAAGAAGATGGCGTTTTAACAACGCGCTCCTCTTAGACCCAAAGTTCACTACTTCTTTCACTTCCTTTTTTAATGATTATTTCGAGTTGAATCAAACAGAGTCCTTGCCATTTTCAACTATTTGGGATGCTTTTAAAGCTTCAGCAAGAGACTTTATTATTAGCTATGTTGCAAATAAACGAAAAATTGCACGTAAATGCACCAGAGATCTCCTCCAAGACATTAAGAAACTGGAACACTCGTTTTATGTCTCTAACTCAAAAAAAAGTTTAACAGCTCTCATAAAGGCCAAATTGTTATTCAATAAGAAATCAACGGAAGATGCCTCACTTTATTTGTTAAAATCCAGCGCAAAGTTTTATGGTGGCAAAAATAAAGCAGGGAAAATACTAGCTAATTACTTAAAGATTAGGCAGAATAAATTAAACATTGAGTCTGTATATAACGAACATAACGTCTTACAACTCAAAGACGCCGAAATTTTGAATGAGTTTTCTCTCTTTTACAAGTCTTTATACACTTCTGAAACTCAACCCACGGACCATACTCTATCACAGTTTTTCTCTAACATTCAAAAATCCCAGCACAACTCTCCGGATCTGTCTCCTTTAGAATTAGACCTCAACCAACAGGAACTTTTAAAAGCTCTTCATAACCTGAAAAAAGCCAAAGCACCTGGTCCGGACGGTTTTACTGTCGAATTCTACCTCCACTTTTCTAATCTTTTAATACCTGAGTTGCAATCTCTGATACATTTTTTTTGTTCTTCAAATAACTCCTCTGGTTCTTTTTCAGAAGCGCATATTTGTCTTATCCCCAAAGAGGGTAAAGATTCTAAGTATTGCAAAAATTATAGGCCCATTTCCTTGGTCAACATTGACTACAACATTTTTTCTAAAGCTCTGGCCATACGTTTAGACTCGCACCTACCGAATTTGCTAGGGAAAGAGCAATCTGGCTTTGTTAAGGGGCGTTTTATAACAGATAATACACAACTTTTTTTTAATGTTTTATCCAAATCCTCTCACCTAACTCACTCTTTAGCAGCAATTGCGCTGGATGCCGAAAAGGCTTTTGATAGAGTTGAATGGAAATACCTATTTTATACTCTTAAATGGTTTGGCTTTGGCCCTCATTTTTTTAATTTAATATCTCTCCTTTACTCTAACCCCCGAGCTGCTGTATGCGCCAATGGTTTGATTTCCCCATTCTTTAACTTAGGCAGAGGAGTACGTCAGGGGTGTCCTTTCTCTCCCTTCTTGTTTAATCTGGCCTTAGAACCATTCTTGTCTAAACTACGTCAAAATTCAAACATATATGGATTTCAAACGTCAAATGCCCATATCAAACTCAGAGCCTATGCTGATGATATTATGCTTTTTTTGTCAAAACCAAATGATTCAATTCCGGCTTTTTTAGCAGAAGTAAAGTCTTAATCTCTCATTTCCGGGTATAAATTAAATAATGATAAATGTGAAATTCTGCCCTTAACAAAATACACTTTTAGTTCAGAATTTCTAGCTTCTAAATTTTCTTGGAGCCCAAATCATATTAAATATTTAGGCCTGCACTTTAAATCCTCAATTTCAGGCACGGTGGTATTATGTATGAATAAATGCATTCAAAAGATCTCAGAATTAACCTCTAAATGGCATCCCCTTTATCTGTCTTGGTGGGGTCGCTTAGACACTATAAAAATGATGCTATCGCCCATAGTTTTATATACTATTTTGAACATTCCAGTCCAAGTTTCTACTAAATTATTTAAGAAAATTAATTCCATTTTATCCTCCTTTTTGTGGAACAATAAGAAACCTCGAATGTCTATATCAAAACTAATACGTCCTAAAACAGAAGGTGGAGTGAATTTCCCGGATTTCCGGAATTACCAGAAAGCTTTCCTTCTGCGTCAAGCCTCCCTTTGGCTGCTTGATTCCACAGACAATTGCCCTTTATGGATCTCATTAGAGTCTCTTTTTTATATCCCTTCTCATTTCAGGAATACCTTTCTTTTTCACGTAAGCCACAATCCATCTCCACTCCTATAATAAAACATACTTCCAAACTCCTTGATTTGCCTTCCCCTCCTACTCACATTACCATAGATTCCTTCTTACACTCAACAATTTGGCACAATAAAAACCTGATGATCCGAAATAAGCCTTTTTATTGGAAATCTTGGAGAAAAAAGGGTTTAGTATGGATTTATCAGTTATTTTCAGAGTCAAATTTTTTGTCTTTTGCCTCACTTAGCCAATTATTCAACTTACCAGCCTCCTTTATTCATAAATATAACACACTCAAAACAACTGTGTTGGAAACCTATACTCACCTCCTCATGGCACACGGCACATCTACTAACCCAGAATCATCTCCAAGCCTTCATACATTACTAGGGACCATACCCAAAGCTTCAACTATTTATAACTACCTGCAAGGTATTGACATGGCCAGACAAAAGACCAAAACGGAAGAAGCATGGGAACGTGACTTTACTACATGCTGGCCATTATCACTCTGGAAAGGTATATGGACAAAGATACGCAAATCCTCCAGGGCAGCAAATACCACGCAAACACTATTTTTTGTTTACAATAGGCTCTTATTTACACCAGCCACCTTAAGCAAAAGATTCTCAATCAATCAATCAATCAATCAATCACGGCATTTATAGAGCGCGATACTCACCCGGGAGGGTCTCAAGGCGCTGGGGGAGGGGGTAAGTTACTGCTCGAACAGCCAGGTCTTGAGCTGCTTCCTGAAGGAGAGATGGTCCTGGGTTCGCCGAAGGTGAGTGGGGAGGGAGTTCCAGGTCTTGGCTGCCAGGTAGGAGAAGGATCTTCCTCCGGCGGTGGCTCTGCGGATGCGTGGTGCGGTGGCGGGCGTGGCTGGTTGATCGTAGCTGGCGGGTGGGCGTGTAGAAGGTCATGCGGTCGTTGAGGTACTTGGGGCCCAGGTCGTGGAGGGCCTTGTGTGCGTGGGTGAGGAGTCTGAACGTGATTCTCTTGCTGACGAGGAGCCAGTGCAGGTCTTTCAGGTGTCCGGTGATGTGGCTGTGTCGGGGGATGTCCAGGATGAGTCGTGCGGAGCGTTCTGGATGCGCTGGAGTCTTTTTGAAGTTTGGCTGTGGTTCCGGCGTAGAGGGTGTTCCCATAGTCCAGTCGGCTGGTGACGAGTGCCTGGGTGACGGTCTTCCTGGTTTCAGTGGGGATCCATCTGAAGATCTTGCGGAGCATGCGCAGGGTGTTGAAGCACGAAGATGAGACGGCGTTGACTTGTCTGGTCATCGACAGGGAGGAGTCCACACCAGATACCTGTTGGACCTGTTCATCTCCCAATGCGGACTTATTCCACATGCTATTTTCCTGCTCACATGTACACACTTTTTGGAAACAAGTATGGTCTCAAATTAACTTAAATTTTGATACCAAATTTTCTTTTTCTTTTACTAATGTTTTTTTGGGAAGCCTCTCTTCTATCTGGGATGATGTTTCGCTTAATGTCAAAATTATTGACTTACTATTAGCGATTGCCTTTCAGCAAATCACCATCAATTGGAAAGACTCTACAAACATCTCCTATAAGGCCTGGTGGTACACGGTCTGTCATAATCTTAGATTAGATACTGCCTTTGTATATCCCATTCGTATGGCAGCGAAACGCCTGGATTTGTGGTCACCTGTTACTATTTATATTGATGCTAGTGCCAAAAGATGTTCTATGCTAAAACCTTCTCAGCAGGAAGTTCTTAAACCACCTTGATCCTCCTAAGAGTTCCAAAAATTTCTTTTCTGTACCCCAATGGCATTTATGTTCTACATACCCTGTTTTCTCTTTTTTCAAATTGATACTCATAGTCCGATGTTTCTATTCTGAATGTATTATGCTTTAAATGTATTGTTGTACTTTAATATTGTATAATGTACACAGACACCTCATTTTCTTTCAATAAAAATTCTGTGAACTTAAAAAAGAGGGGCAAACGATTAATCCACTTCATCTATTGGTAGGTGTGTCATTCACTTACTGAAGAGTCCACATTCACCTGCCAATGATTGATTATAGCTGTCAATCATGATGTTGGGAGCTTTGCCTCCTCATTTGCATATGCCCATTTCATTGGCAGACTAGTTGTATTAATCCACATAGAAAGGGGCTTCCTGTTCTTTTCTCTATGGCGCTTATGGGACCTTGAATTGTGAGAGCTGCAAACCCTGGCACCTCTGCAGAGGCAGGAGTGCAGCAAGCTCTTGTGCTGTGTAGGTGCTGCATTGCTATGTTCTGCCAGCACTTATGTGCTGCACAAGCTTGTCCCTTCTTCAGAGGTAGACGGCAGCAAGCTAAAGCATTGCTCCAACAATGCACATGGGCCTCACTTTGAGGCACACTATACCCTGTACAGATGCAAGTATACAGTGACCACAGTTTCAAAACCAAAACCCAGGCCACGTGGTCTACGTTTCTGAGATATACACATCAGAATTTCAACTGGCAGCTAACATGCATTCTGAAGATCTGCAAGCAAAGCACCTTGTGCCATAGAAAAGGGTATGGAACAATGCACAGTCAGAAGGAAGGTATCCCATATTAATGGCAGGTATTTAGTAGGGATGTATTTTCCTTCATTTCCGGCAGGGACGCTGGAATGATGTGGTTGTGCAGCTGTGGCATTTCAGCACAGTTCTGGTATTACCGAATTTGCCACATAATCTACAATCTTCTCCACAATAAACCGATTTTAACAATAACGGATTAAGCTTGCTTTGTTAGCTTTCACTGCAACAAGGCACACTACTACTAGGACAGGAAGTGCATCGAAATGGAGGAACAGTAGGAAGGCAGTGTGTGAAAATGGATGTGCAATGTGGTGGAATGTTGCCACCAATGGCTCGTCACCATTTGTGTTTATGTGCCCCTACTCAGCCACTTTCAGCAGATTAAGATTTGGAACTGGACAAATCAGAAACACTCTCTGGATGTGGCTGTGGAAAATCATGGCACAGAGTGTATTGTGCCACACCATTTTCACATACATTTGCTGAAAACATGGGCTCTGAATGGGTACTCATAAAATATTCCAGTAGCTTCATAGTGTACCAAGCTAGCTGGACTCTCCCTGGGAGTGTTGCAAGTTCACCTGCTCAAAGATCATTATGAGGAAATGATGTCATGGTGCATTTTCAGCACAGTTTTGCTATGAAATGCTTACACATTTATAGGTGATACAGTCAGTCTAGAAAATGCAATATAGTACCATATTATGTAGCATAACATCTATCCACACAGCTACATTGCACTTCCTTTAATTTTCCCATAATACACTTTCAATGGGGGTTCTCATTCATATATCATGACAGCAAATCTCCTTTGGAAGTGGCAGTGAAAAATTGTAAAACAGTACATAAATCTTGCAATCATATAATAGCAAAGCTAGACAGCTTTTCCAAGCTCATACAGCAGTGCTGTTACTCAGGCTTCATGGATCTAAAATGTATGGACAGCAAACGGGTTAATCGTACAAAATAGAATTTCAGACAGTGGAAAGGATCATCTTGCAAGTATCTGTTATCTATATCTATTTATATGTTTAGAAAAGAAATGGCGAGTGTAATGGTTGTATTAATCTCAGTCACTGGTAATTATTTGTGCTGCATTCCAGTCCATCATTTTGCTGCCAACGTGCCACCTCAGACAGGAACCAGCCATATGCATATCAACCTTGCTCCCGTGCAGTAATCCAGCCCAAACTTCCAGGCCACACTCCCTCTGAACAGGAAACCCTGCAATCCTAGACTGGTGTAGGCCTTTTTGGTGCTCCTCTGTGAGGTTCAGCTTTGATCCTATGGCCCAGTGAGCACGCCACACATGTCTGGAAAACAAAGTGATGGATAGAATGCTTGAATTAATCTCAGCCTATCATAAGTACTCGGGCTGCATTTCAGCCCATTATTTTTTGTCCACCTTGACACCTTAAACAGGAACCAGCCACATTAAATCAACCTTGATCTTCCAGGCACAGTGCAGCCCAAAATGCCAGGGAAGGCCCCTATGAACAGGAACATAGTTAACAAAGGTGCACACATTTTACTGTCAAAACACACTTTTCATTTCTAAAAAATAATTTTGATTCCCCCTCAAAAACAGATTTTTGAATAAATAAGCTCCATTTTTGCATTGAAATACAAGCTTTTGATTTTTAATAAAAACATGTTTGATACCCAAATATCAATTTGCCACTTTCATCAGGTACTTACATGGATTAATGCAACACATGGCTGGATGCTGCCTTACGGGCTCATTTGTCACAATCTCCTGTCAAGGATTACTACAATGCACCCATAATTATTGTTATTATGTTAGGACCAGCATCCTTCCCAGGTTCGGCATCATTATGTTACAAGCATTCTTCATGGGCTAGGAATGACCATCAATATTAAAAGGGTAGCCACAGTATGCCATGAATTACCACAACTATTCTGGGCCAGCAATTCCAAGAGTGGGCACTATCATGCCAAGGATGCACACAAAATGTCTAGACTTACCACCAATGTGTCAGGGCCATCATTTTACCACAGGTGGCTGCCATCATCACCATGGATGCCTCTACTACTATAAGAATTACCATTAGTGTGCCAGGACCAGCTTTTTATGAGGACTAGGCACTATCATGCTATTGATGTTCACAATACATCAGGATTTGACACCATTATGCCAAAGATAGCATTATACCAGTCATGGGTTTCACGATGCCAAGTATGTCCACATCCCTAGTATCATTATGCCACGATTTGCCTAGCATTACCACCATTATAGCAGGGTCAATAATACAAAGGGTGGCAACCACCATACAATGGACGCCCAGAATATGGCAAGAGTCACAACCGATACGCTAGAGACTCCAAAACTAAGTGCGGGCGCCATTTTGTCACAGATGACCTCAATATGTTAAGAATTACAACCATATAAAAGGAACACCAAACTCAAACATCATTCAATTTTTTTTCTTGCCCTAACTTTTGCTGCCCGTAATGAGAGGCTTCATTTTCCCTAAAGGTTGACTGAACATCTCTACAGTGGTTAATTTGTAAAAAAAAAATAAGTGCTGGGGCTCTCGTCAGGAGGCAGTTTGCACCAGCCCATTTCTCCTGTTGGCACCACCTAAAACAAAACCAACTGCTAACCATGAAAGTGGGGAGAGGCTGGGGCGTAACGGCCAGACCTGCCAACTTTGGAGCTGGGGAACCAGGTTTGAGTCGCGGCGTCGGCTCAACGTCCTGTGATTCTGCTCTAATCACTTAGTCTCCCCTTAAATGAATGTGCCCTTAAACGGTGCTCATGAAAAGCACTGGTGTTGATGATTAAATGCCGATGCTGAGCACCGGAAACTACCGGCTCAAATTAAGCATCACATCTCTCACTCTGAATGCTAGACATAGCTCCAATCAGCCTTATACCAGACTGTAAAGCTTGATGGAGCAACATAGGTAGGATGAAGTAGAAGAAAACCCACCTCAAGCTCTTGCAGCTTCTGATAAGGCTGGCATTCCAGTTCTATCAGATGTTTGGATAGGGCTTGCGGTTGGCTCTCATCTCCTTGACTCAGCTCCTACTGCCGTGTCCAGCTTCTAATTCATTTGGTTGGCGGTTTCATGAGCACCTGGTGTCAGTACCATTTAGCAAACATGCTACGCAACTCAGGCAGTCACATGATGTCCACAATGGTTTGTGCCTATGAGAGGAGTATGACACCGACACTTGTGCAATACAGAATCCACCTGCATACTGCCAAGCAGTGGCTCTGCATTCTGTAGATGGACTGTAGTTCAGCCCTGTACACTTCCATTGCATGTGTAGCCTCCCGGCTTGGATGAGAAGAGGAGGCACTCCTCTAGTCAATGAGAAATGGAGGACTGGCATGCATGCTGGGAGAATGCCAACTCAATTGTTATGCAAGAGCAGCAGAGCAGATTTCTAGTGATGTTGGTGGGACAGTGCCTAGTTGCCCGCAGCATGAGACACCTGGAGTACAGCAGCTTTCTGGTGGTGTTGGAGGGGGTAAGTTACCTGATGCTCATATGCACCGGTTGCCATAGCTGAATAGTAAAATGTACTCAGGTCTTTAGGGAATCAACAACAATTATGTATGGGCTGAAATAACGTGCTGAAGTTTAGTGGAAACTAAATTATTAGTAACTATGTTTGCTCTTCTGAAATCCAGGCTGAATTTTATTGTTCAGTGGGCCAACAACATGAAGCTTAATTCAGAGTCATGCCACGCTTATAGGAGTCCATCATCGTGGGAGAACATCACCACAGTCAGTTGTGTAACAAATGGAAGAAAAGGAAAACATATGAAAAATGATCTTCATCTTCCTCTTCCTCCACTGGTCCCTGCGTTCCTGCTATGTAACGAGGTGAAAAAATGCAAATCCCTTTTGAGTTCATCCAATCTTGGCTTTGCCTGCACCAGGGTGTACAACACATAGGGATTTATCATGGTCCCGGGCATTAGTAAAATTTAGAATCTTACAAAAGTTGTGAATACCCACAAAGTTACAAGTAAGCCTACTTTTAAAGGTATTCACTTCTTTTTATACCAATTTTTTGCCCCTGTGAGTAATTTGGTCACACTTATGGTGTAACTTTACATGTGAGAATATCTATTTGTAAGTACAAATTCATGTACAGTGAACGCAAATCATGAACTTAAACTCATAAACAGGTACTTTGCGCCCGTATGCACGCAATGAGGTACTTAAAAATTGGCCGCAAAAATTGGTTGCAAATTGCCCACCAAGGGCCACATTTACGACTTTAGTAGTGCAGGCCAGCACAGCAAATCACCTTGCTGCGATGCACTGCATCACAGGAAAAGGGCAGGAATGTGCCGTATTTATCCAATATGCCACATTCCTGTCCTTTTCCACTACGATTTTGGCATTTTGACAGTCTAGCGGCAATGCAGGCACCTTTGCATCTTGGTGCAAGGGTGCCTGTGTTGTGGGTAAGAATGTTTTTTGTGCAGAAAGGGGCACCTTCCTGCACAAAAACAATTCTGAAAGGCTTTTTCCTCTTTCTATGTGTGCTGAAGAATACAGCAGACACAGAAAGAGGAAACAACGAGGAGAAATAAAGATATTTCTCCTAGTTACACCTCCCCTGGAGAGGCATATCTTTTTGGTGCATTCCCAGGTTTATGAGGTCTTGTAAATCTGGGAATGTGTAGAAAACCATGCGAGATGCATGAGAGCAACCATGCAGTGCTTTAGGAATTCCTACCCAGGGCAGAGTAACGCAACGCAGCGATTTGTGCTGCGTTGCTTTACTATATTTTTTTTGTAGCCTCTCAAAGCCACGCAAAGTGGCTATGTGTGGCTTCAAAAATATGACCTAAGGTCTGTGCCACTCTTGCTTCATGTTGCTTGGTGTAAGAGCAATGCAAACTGGATCATAATTATGCCCCCAAATGTTTACGACCAGTCATTGAGTTTGCAAAGCAACCTGTGTTCTAATAGGTCACAGCACAAAAAGGTCCAGTAGCAGGGGGTTGTATTGAATATGAATTAGGCAGGTCGCTTTTTGGGACTCCTTATGATTATTTACAAACACAGAGATAGTGGCCTACAAGGAACAGCAGACCACCATGCCAGTTTTTGCATTATCAAATGGAAAACCTTCCTGTGTTCCTTAAAGGAACCTGTGCTGTTTTAAATACAATTTCTCATTAGGGAAAACATCAAAGGTGGGGGGCAGGCAGTGGTTTTGTTGACTACTCTCTATTCTCTGTGAGGTCGCCCACAGGATTCACAAAGGGAAAGTTGTCCTAAGAGGTCACCTCCCCCTTTAGACATCATTTACCACTTTTTTTGATGCGTTAGTAACTAACCAATGGTGATACATGCCATTGCAACTCGCACCAAATGCATTCACTAAATAGCAGGTGCGGCCGGTGTGCTGGACGTGCGGCGGGGCTAAAGGGGTATGGGGGGCTTAGGGGTCGTGGGTGGGAAAAAAAACGTACCTGCAGCCAGCTGCAACGCGCTCTTCTGCTCCTCTTCTCCAGGCGGCACAGGCTCCCTGAATGCGCTGCGGCAAATCCTGTAGCTGCTCTCACGCATGAGAGCAGCCTCAGGATTGGCCTGAGTGCCCCCGACATATGCTCCAGGACAGACTGTCGGTCTGAGCCTGCTCTCTCCAACCCAGCAGCGCTGCTGGGTTGGAGAGAGCTTTGACTGCGCATGACGGTTTGGCTGGCCTGAGACGGCCAGCCAAACAGTCATGCGCAGTGAAGGGAGTGCACCTACCACTCCCCACAGTGCCTGTCACCCCACAAGACCCCGCCCCCAAGACTCAGCAGGAAAGGAAAAATAAAGCAAGTGTTTATTATTGTTTTATTTTTCCTTTCCTGCCGTTATTGGGGGGGGGCGACGCTCCTCCCCCGTAACAGAAGAGCTGCCGCTGCTAAATAATAAAAAGACATTTTGCTGTCACACGCCAGGGCCAGACTGGCTACCATGTATTTCAGTAAGCTGGCAGGAGAAGGACTAGTTTCACCACTGTGGGTTTTTTTTTTTCTTCTGGGAACCTGCTGGCCAAATTCTTACTTGCAGCGCTTCATTTTGTATTGTGTATTTGGAACAACATGCCTGGTAGCCAGGCCAGCCCTGTGATTTTGTGAATCATAGAGTTTGCAACTAAAAACTGCTTTGCACAGCTGTCCCTTCAACCTCATCTTAGGGGATAAAATGACTTTGAGAATCAGACCCCAGAAAGTTATAAAGTTTACCCAAGTGAAACTGGAGAACTGGTCTAATCTTAATGGCCCTTGTAGCTCTTCCAACATTACTTGTTATAAGCATCTTAACGATTTCCACGTTTTGAAGCCTGATCTTAGGAAGAAGGAACTGAAGTTTGGAATAGCCGCAGTAGTTAACCCAATGACTGCCAAGCCCTACACTGAACCGGATTAAGTCGACCCTCAGTGCAGGGTCCGGTGATTTTTCAGTTGCTAAATCAAGAACTGAGCCGGCCAGAGTCAACAAATTGATAATTCACGGCTTGATCTAAGTGGACCAATATTGTTTGCTGGAAAAGATTCAAGAACATTATATTATTGGGGATGTGACTTCACAGAACATATATTGTAGTTCAGAGGCCTGAAACGCATGCTGGCTAACACCGTGCATCTGTTTTTGATTCATCCTTTTAAGGTGATTTATATATTTCATGTTTTCAATACAAATAGGTGAAAGGCAAAACTCTGCTGATTATTGTTTTAGACCAAAACCCCATTCTCACATGACAAAATTACATAATTGAATAACGTATGCCTGAGAATTGAGAACGTTATGGCAAATTAATCTGGCCTCAGGGAAGTATTTATTAAGCCTCCCATAAGGCAAGAAAGCGCATAACAATTAGATAAGGTATTTCAATGTAATGATATTATTTCTGTTGGGAATACCAGACTGTCATGCGCCGGGAGTAGGCCCCAAATGCACATTTACCGAGCCTGCCACTCTCTTCGATTAGATGTTAAAGGGGGCCAGGTGGTAGCAACAATGACACGAGAGGATGGGGGCCTTGAAAAGTAAAACAGTTTCCAGACCTTCAAAATATTATTTCAGATCTAGTTTCTTATCCCTTGGCTTCTCAGAACTAGATATTAGCAACTTCTGAAAGAGCGATCCATCAAATAGTGAATGAAATCTGTTTATGCACAGTGGTGACACACATAGACATAATGTTTATGATGAAGGTAAAATTCATTTTCATTTGTAGGGGTGAATTATAATCACACGGGTAGAACGCATCTGCATATTATCCTTTGTCATGTTAACCTGAGTGTTAGGATCTTGTAATGTAATAACATAAGTGTGATGTGTTTAGGCCATTATGTAGAATACGTGAAGAATTCCCAGGTGAAAGGGAGAGGATGTGGGCAAATTATGGGCAAATCACTTAATCTCCCTGTGCCTAACAAAAATGAATGTGTCCTTGTGTAATGCAACTGGTGCTCGTGTAAGGCGCTCTGATACCTGTTACCTTCGGTTCAAGTTAGCGCTATATAAAACTCAGGAGAAAAAAAAATTAATGTGGAAAATAAAATGTACCTCGGTCAGAAAAAACTTCCCTTTGGGTTATCTAGAAGCATACCATTATATACACAATACTCATACATACACATACAAATATCACCAGCGAGTGTAACAGAAGCCAAAAAGTTAATATGCAACAGTGTTTTATTCAATGGATCCTTTGTTTAAATAAAATGATAAAAATACAATGAGAACATGAGTCAATTATAAACATAACATTTATAAAATAATCCTTAAACCCTTCAAAGTAAATCACGGGGAAAATAAAATGTATACAGCAGAAAATACTAACAGAAAACCCTTGAGTTGTGTAACTGACAACAATTTATTATTGAATGTGTTTATTAATCGTGTTATTTTATATGTAGATAGGAATATTAACCAAATGTGCCTTGATTCCTATGTAATTCATAAAGCTCATGCTCCATTTCTCTTATGTTAGCTGAATCTTGGAGGCCTGAAATACATTTCCCCTAGAAGCTCTCGCATTACCATTAATAGTTTGGATTTCCTATGCACGTTGGATTCTGTTCTTTCTCACGTTTGGGTTGCAGGTGGAAGAAGCACCCTTGTTAGTTAGAATAATGGGGCATATTAGCAAGACCCACGTTAAAATTATCGCCGTTTAGCGGCAGGAAACTGCCGCTAAAACGGCGATAATAAGCTTGATAATATGCGTTATAGAATTCCAATAGAAGCCCAGGTTAGATGTCCTGCACGTCTAACCTGGGCTTCTATTGAATTCTATAACGCATATTATCAAGCCCATTATCGCTCGTTTAGCGGCAGTTTCCTGCCGCTAAAACGGCGATAATTTTAACGTGGGTCTTGCTAATATGCCCCAATGTCTTTGTTTTAGGAGTTAGGCAAGGAGAGAAGCGGATACATTGGGAGTTAATGCTGATAAGGAGAACTGTTGTATTTTCTTACCGGAGAAGGCCTAGGAATCAAGGTCACCTTGTTGCTGTTCTGGAGCATCGCCCTCCTGTGGAAAAGTCCCAATGAGAATGTGGTCTGATCGGATGGCGTGACCCGAAAGGAATCCTTGGAAGACACCTGTGATATTGGAACTTTGCAATTAGGGAGAGAGCCCCACTTCTTCTTTGTCTTTGGAGAGAGAGCATCTTAGAAAGAGCTCTGTCTCCGTAGCTTCATGCTACCTGACCCATTGAAGTGGAGAGACTTCTACGGAAGACTCCACACGCTGACACCTTTACTTACCCTGCCCCGAACAATGCTTAAGTAGGAATGTCACGTTAGTGCTAGTGTAGGGATAGATTAATGCTTTACTTTCATCAACCCTCGATGCAGGAGAACTTGGACTCATGTTTTCTGATTTTCTGCATTCTTGAATTAATTGTCTTGTGCATGTTGCAACGCCTCAACCTTATTCACAGATTTGACTTTATATTGGCTCCAATGTGTTTCTACACCCTCGTCTTGAGGTGTCTATTTTCAAGGCACTGCCATGGGAAAGGCCAAAGGACCGCTGACCACATTACGAGTTGTACTTTTACAACTTGTAATACGGCCAACGCTCCATGCACAGGTTTGGCGCAGCAGAGCTGGCGTCGCTGCGCCAAACTCATAATTGGGCCCTAAGTGTCGTACTCAGGAGGTGTAAAATTTACAAGTCCCACTACACTCAATGCAACAGTAGAGAAAGTGTTGGATTGCGGAAAGGTAACATTAACTAGTCCCACTCCACTCCGTTCAACAGTAGGGAAAATGTTGGATTGCGGAGGGGTAAAACTGACTATTCCCGTTCCAGTCAGTGTATTATGGGATTATGGGTCCTTCCGATGCTCCGACGGGCTCCTTGAGCCAGTTGGAGCGTCGGAAGGACCCATAATCCCATAATGACGGCGGAGCCAGCCTTGGCTCTGCCGTCGGGATTATGATGTCACTTTCCACCAGCCTTTCCATGTCAGCTTTTCCGACATGGAAAGGCTGTCAGAAAGTGACTCTGGGGGTCCCCAGCAGGAGCACCTGTAAGTAACACAGCACAGAATTGGATGAGCTGGAGTTCTTGATGGGCGTGGCCAAACTGGGTTCCAACATCTGTGTCGGTGTATGGAGTAATTTTAGTCTTGAGCATGACATAGGGAGTAACCAGTTTGAAGACACTATGGGACACACAGGTAAGGTGTGTGGTAATTCGGTGATAGTTGTAAAGCTAATTTTCTTGCTAATATGGTCAGCATGCGGTGTAAACATACTTGAAAGTTGAAGCATGCATCTGAAAAGATCTCCTTCGTTGAGGCATACTGCTACTCAGCACAAGCACTGCAGAAAGCACAAGAAGACTACAAGGAAGGAAGCTGCTGGCATTTCTGAGTTCAGGATCACGAAATTGTGTGAGATGTATCTCAATGCACAAATGAAGGAGATAGGGTATCAGACACAGGACCTATCCTCACCGGACTCCTTCAAGGACTCTGAAGGGAATGAGGAGGAGGAGGGTGGCGAAGAACGCTCATCTCCACTAAAGCAAAATGAGAAATATATTAGGAAGGACTTGCTTCTTTCAGCCCTTCTAAGATTGAGGAAGGCTATGGACTTTCTATCATCTGACATGCTCAGCACTTTAGCTGTGATTGTATTCCAGCATTAAGAACACAGAGGATTGCCAGTACATCAGTGTGTCCTTTGGCCAGCTCGCATGAGTGGATTATATTTGCATACCACAATTTATGTCATTCCTGTAGGTCCTTCTGGAAATGGATAAAAATTCCAGAAGTGGTTCAAGCAAACCTCTTTGTCTCCAGTCTTGTAGGGAGAGCATTGCTATCCACTGAGGAGGCAGTTCTACAAGGTTACACTGACTGGAAGGTGGAATTGCCCCCACGGACGCTCTACTCAGGATCACACCTATATGATTGATATTGAACATTCCCTCTTGTCAGATTTCGAGGCACCTTGAGGAAGGGCCACAATGCTCCACTTTACAGGAAGCAATGGACAGACAGACTGGATTGCCCCCCCCACCCCCCCTGGCTTTGATAGTGCATGGATATTGGCTTTGCCAGCAGTGGTATTGGTGCCAATGGTTATTCTTCAACATTAGTACACATGCTGGTTCCAGAATATAACAGCTATGCAAATGCCTTTTTAACATTTCACACTTCTTAGTTCCCTGATAAAGGAATCTGTTCATGGAGTGTGTAAGAAAAATAAGCACTTTATTTTTCAGCAATACATGTGTTGTTCTCCCTTCAAGATCACATTTAGGTAAAGTCATTTATCTCAGAATTTTTTTTCTGTTATCAATATTCTGACCTTCAACCAAGCAAAGTCCCAAAAATAAGCTAAGATTATATCAGGGAGCCACCAACCAACAGGTGGACCCACTAAGAAATCAGTCCATGGGCTGCTACTTGCAGGTCATCTATACTTTTTCCAGGTAGCACAGGAATGTTCTAGCTCTAGTTCTTGGATGCCGTTTTTGTAGGGTATCTAATTCTCCTGCATTCATCCAAGATCAAGAGTGATTAAATTGCCTTGTTCTAAGGCAGAAACATATAGATGACCAGAAAGATAGTCTCTTGAGTGAGATTTATTGAAAAGGTATTTTTGATAGCAGGAGAAGGACACCGGCAAACTATAATGATGTAAATACAAAAGAGCCAGTCACCTGCAATGTCACAGAAACAATGTCCACTTCATTTTTTACCTACTGTGTGATGACATTGTTCAGGCCTATCGAACACAGCTGCTTTCTTCAGTGTCATGCCCAAGACCTTCAGAATCAGTGATCCAATATTATTCTTACTACACTTGGGCCAATAGATGGTAGAATCCGGAAAAATCAGCGTATCCCCAGGTCACACAGGAAGACGAAACATGTCTCCCAGCCCAAAAGGAAGACACAGCGTGTCCCAATTAGTGCAACGTGGTTTCTCTCACAAGATAAGATAAATGAGAATGGTGCATAGTTATCAAAAAATGTATTTCAGTTTTATAAAAAGAGGTTTGGTGCATCAGTACAGAACCTTTAGGATTATGATCAGTTAGATTGTAAAAGTGATTCAAGAGAAATTGTAGTTGATGTTGACATGAGTAAAGTAATCTATGGCTTACCACTTATGGTTCGGCGTGCGGGAGTATAATATAATACTCCAAATTGTCTCGCTGAGTACAATAGAGTGTCGGCTCTGTCTGGTGTGAAATTTTGTATGTGTGAGGAATACACTATATGACGGAGTCCTGATTACAAGCTAGAATTTACAGCAGTCCGGAATGTTATTTGGAAAGGGCGGCGGCCATCTTGAGATATTGAGTATGCCTTTCCAGTGTCTTACTGAGTCCTTGCAAAGCAATCATTATCTTGCCCCATGAATTCAAGATTTCTGTTGTAAAGAACAACTGATTTCCCTGGAGGATTTTGGAGAAAAGTGGTAATACAGAGAAAGTTGGTTATACTGAAATACAGCTATGGTAAACCCTTTACTGTTATGGTTAGATGCAGAACTTCCATGGCTAGTTAATCTAAGATGTCCTGTCTCCCTTAGATACCCACTTTCAGTGCAGTTATCACTGCCCAGCAGAGGTGACTTGGCAGAGTGGTGTTTTCTGGTGTCTCTGTTTTCTCTCCTATGCCATTTCCCTTTCCCTGTTAGGACTACTATTATTGCTGTATGAGGTCATTGTTGGGGGCGGTGAGCAATGGAAGAGTGCATGGCTCTTGTTGTATCCAGAGTACAAGATTAGTGCTTTCCTGCGTTTTTCTGGACTAGTACATCCAGGTTAGCAGATATTTCTGCACCGTTATAATTAATTGTAGATGGTACCATTTGAACAGTATGTTCCCATTGGTCCAATGCATCTAGGAGTAAGACTGTATCTTGGAGTTGATTTAAAACAAGATATGATTGAACGCCTTTATTTCAAAGGAGGGGATTGAATGGCCCCAGATCTGTTGCTGTAGAATACATGGAAGATGTGCTACAGGAATGAGATGGGATGTAGTTAGTTGGAAACGAAAAGAAACACAAAAAGAAAAAGAAAGATAACTATATAGGATTTCGATACACTGATATTCACTGCAGTTCATAAAAATATTTTTCATTTTCTTCTTATTTTCCTCCTGGCATTCATTGAGCTCTGCTTTGCTTTTAGCACTATGGAAGTCACAGCCGATAGGTTGGTGTACTTTTTCTTTCTCTTTTCTGCTAATCCATCTCTCTGGAATGGAGCAGTGGGCAAAACATGATGGACTGGACCACTGGACTATCCTTTATTATAACGCATTACAGGCAGATGGGCAGGAGCAGTAAACTGTAGGCAGTAAGCAGCAGGATCCAGTATCCTGCAGCTGGAACAACAAATCCTCATCTACTCATGATGCAACTATAGAGTGCTTTAAAAACTAAGAACAATCTGATCCATGTGTACCAGAAAAAGAAATTTGACTCTGCATATGGGCAACTGATAACACGTGGGGGCAAAGAAAGTGGGATGGGGCAAACTAAGGGGTGGAAACTGCTCATGTGCTAGTTATAAAAGTAATTAGAATGATGAATTAAAACCCTACTTCAATATTTAAAGATGGTGCTCAAAAAATCAAATTGAATGAAGAGTATGAAGCAGGGAGAGAGGGCTGTAAAGAGTTTTAAGTTATTTCTAGATTACACCCATTAGGGACAGAGAATCCACCGAAGTGGACACTCAAAAACAGAACTGCAGAGCTATGCAAGATGAGCAAAACATTGGAGGCTGCAGGGAGTGCAGACAACATGATTCAGAGAGGTTCAGTCACTGCTGAGAACACCATGAGGCTAACTCCATTTACAGCAATATGCAATACAGAAGCACAGGTGTGTTTGGGTAGAGACTGGGGTGTTGCTATTAAGGGCTCAGAAGAGGCCAAGTGGTGTACGGGCCCGCGATACTCTAATTATAGCTGTTTTTTTTACTACCAAACCAAGGGATGGGCCCCATTTTTGTTGCTTGCTTTATGGTCCATGATATGGTTTTGTAGTATCAGTACTTGGCTTACGAACGAAATGTGGGGCGCTGAAGAGCTTACCCACATGGATAGCAAGCTACATTGTGTAGAGTGTGTGCTTGGTAGAGTGTTTTTGTTTTGAGCCTATATGGGAAGTGTTTTCATGTTGTGAATGATGACCACCGAGGTGAGGTTATCGTGTTATGGGACGCAGTACCTGGCGTTGTGACAGGTGATGGAATGTGAGAGATGGGCACCCAAATTCTAATTCTAATAAGAGCTAAAAAGCTTAGTTACAGGGGCAGAAAATCCAGTATACCCCCACTCCACAAAAGGTTGTAATTAGAGAAGGCCCAGTAATCCATATAGCAACTTGCGCCAGGTAGAGAAGTTGTCAACTGACTAAAAGGATACCAAAAGGACAAGAATGGGAATTGGTGACATAAGCAGTAGCCATGCAGCCATGGTGGGCAAGAGTCATGTCCCAGGCCCTACAGTCTCTTGAAGGCTCTTAAAGGCATGTGAGCACCATTCGGATGAGCCCTATTCAGGTTGTTGTTCAGACCTCAGCTAGATGGGCATCCTGCACATGCGCCCCTGGTACCCTTGCTTTGCTACTGGGCAGAGGGACGGAATGCATATAGATTTGAAGTGTGGATTTTAAATCAAAGAAGGGAGCTTGAAAGCAGAAAAGATTGAACATAAAATAAAGGCTTGTGTTTAACATGGCCAAAAGAAAAGTAAAAAGAACACCTGTGAGACAAGAGGAAATAAATGTAACGAAGCTAGACAATAATTGAGTCATAAATAAAGTCACTCTGGTTGGCAGGTTAGAATCACAGAAACCAAGTAGTATCCAGGGCAAAAAGTATAGCCATAACAGTAAGGTAATTAAAGAGGTAAAAGGCAAGCTAAACATAAAAATAGAGAATTTAGCAGAGTAAATATATAGAGGTTCCAAGGTGCAAATAATCTAGTCATGAAAATCCCAAAATCTGTGAAAATGTGTTCCATTTTCCAGAAACATATCAATCCCCAAAGCCTATGCGACCAAAAAAAAACAGCCTACACATTGACCCTTCTTAAGTCTGCACATCTGTCAGTGCCAGACTGCCTGGAAGGCCAGTCCATCATTAACCTGCCTCTCTCCTTCCCCAAGTAAGACACATCTGTACCCATTGAGAAATTGGGTTACTGCTTGAGGGGGGTGAAACGTTACTCAAGCAGCAACCTCAGTCCTTGTCAGGGTGAGGCACAAGCAATCCCAAATCAACCCGTGCTCAACCTTCTGATAGTGTGGCACAGAACAGTCAAGCTTGACTTAGGGGCAATGTGTATAGTATTTATGCAGCACTTTAAACAGTAATAACGTGAAAACACAACACAAGAAAAATCCCACCCAACTTTAGGCAAATAGAGTAGATTTAATAAATAAAACAAGACCAAAATGACAAGAATCCAATCAGTAGAACTGGAAATATGCCATTTTAGAGATTTCAGTCAAAATACAAGCACAAAGTGCCAACTGTGGATATCTGGTCGCGCCGTACTGGGACAAAGTCACAAGTTGAGGCTGACCACAAGGTAGTGCGGGCCAGCTCAGGGACCCAGTTAGGCCTGCTGAACAAGAGTACCTTAAATCCTGTTTGGGGAGAGTTACGAGGTTCTGCGTCATGGATACGTTGCGCAGCCGAGCAGATGCATTGCTTCCGAGGAGCTGAGATGTAAGGTGTTTTTGTAATTGTTGTTGAGGATCCCGTCAACGAGGGCTTGTGATGCGAAGTCCGACGTCAAGGAGGTGTTGTGCAGTTGAGGCGATGCATCGGTTCGGAAAAGCAGCAAGGCTGCGATCCGAGAACTTGTGTTGCCATCGAGGCTGCTGTCGACCAGAGATTTGTGATGATAGAGCCTGCACCAATGGATCTTCGCACAGCGTTTGTTCTGATGTGGGCGGCAAAGTCATGCAGAGTCCTTGCTCTGGGAGAACCCTTACAGCAGAGGCAATGCGTCTGTTCTACTCGGGATGCGCCGCACAGCAGAGGTGATGCGTCGGTTCTGCTGAATCCACAGATGGCAGAGCACCTTCAGGACCACTTCCAAGGATCCAGGACTGGAGTGGCACCACTTGGCAGGATAGGACTCACAGCTAGCAGAGCCCAGGTGCAGGGTTCCAGCTTGTTGGAGCGTTCTGTCCCTGATGCTCTAGCCAGGAGGCCAGCCAACTAGCTCATGTCACTTTGGGTTCCTGGGTTCAACAGATTAAGGTCCAGTTCTCCTCTCCCAGGCAAGAGGGCACCAGGCAGTAGGTCAGCACAGCAGGGCAGCAGTCCTTCGGAGCAGCAGCCCAGCAGAGTGGCAGTGCCTTTCAGCAGCACAGCAGTCCTTCTTCCTGGCAGAGTATCCACAGGTCCAGAAGTGTACTGAAGAGTTGGCGTCTGGGGTCCAATATTTTTACAGGGCCTTTCTTTGAAGTGGGATAAGCTTCTAGAGGTTTCCCTATGAAGTCCACAGACATCCTGCCTTCCCTGTCCTGGCTCCAGACTAACTACAAGGCGTATGCAGACCTTTGTGTGGAGGCAGGACACAGCCTATTCAAGTTTAGGTAGGGCTGTGCCCAGCTCTGCCCTCCCATCCTACCAGTGATTTCCCATCTAGGCACACCTAAGCTCTCTATTGAGTGTGGCTATCTAGGAGGAATACATAAAGCGCAACTGTCAGCTACACCGAGCCATCTTACCCAGAGACAGGCTGAAGGCACTGATTGGCTAAGGCAGGAAAATGCCAACTTTCTGAAAGTATACCTTAGGCCACTCTTCTCGTGTCCCATTTGTCGCACTGCGTAGTGGGTGAAAATTTCCCCCATTTTTTTTAAACTCCTTTGAACATTTTTCATCCATTTTCATCCTTAGAAACCAATGGTTATACTGAATCTTTTCAATCATCCACACTTATGAAATCACTCGGGAGACAGCGCCATTTCAACTTCTGTCTTTATTCTTAACCTTTTCAATTGACTACTGTGTGCCCATCCAGGCTTTTCACAGCAACAGGTATAATCCAGAAATGCAACGTGCATCGAAGTTGGCTCATCTTTGTTTACCCAATGCATTTCGAACCTACAATGGTTCTTCTTCGGGGGTCTCTACAATAAATGAAAAGACACTCTTCTAGCTGTTCACTGTCAACCTTTAGCGAATACTATAAAATAAATGCTATAAAATACGTGAACTAACACAATTTCTCACTTATACCCTTGCTACTCCCACCACCCTCAAAACCCGTCTATCCAAATACCCAACAAAACTCCTTCCGGTTATGTCAACAACTTCCCCTTCCCTCATGCTTACTGCAAAACCCACCTCCTAATATTCAAAACCCTTACCCCTTCCTCAACCCTTCGATTTCCATTGTGATCATTGCTAGAATGTGCTACCCACAAAACAAATGCAACCAAGTGTCAAGCACCCAACATCCTAAGTTCAAACCCACCTTTCCTCTAACGATTCTCCCCATGAGCCTCTGACCTATTTGTGATCTTAAAACCACTTCCCCGTTTTCCACTTTTAAAACGGAACAATTGCATACCTTATCAAGGCCTTAGCCATCAGCCTAATCTCCTCGTTCTCCTCTCCCCATGAAATAGAAAATCGTTCATTCTCACTGCTTTAGAATCCGTTATTTAAATAAAAAATCTCACCAATCTCCCTCGATACTTACGACCCCGTGACCATATGTCTCCCAGCTGTGTAACATAATTCAAATAATGGCAATTACTACATAATAAGGTATGCAATTGTTCCGTTTTAAAAGTGGAAAACGGGGAAGTGGTTTTAAGATCGCAAATAGGTCAGAGGCTCATGGGGAGAATCGTTAGAGGAAAGGTGGGTTTGAACTTAGGATGTTGGGTGCTTGACACTTGGTTGCATTTGTTTTGTGGGTAGCACATTCTAGCAATGATCACAATGGAAATCGAAGGGTTGAGGAAGGGGTAAGGGTTTTGAATATTAGGAGGTGGGTTTTGCAGTAAGCATGAGGAAGGGAAGTTGGTGACGTAACCGGAAGGAGTTTTGTTGGGTATTTGGATAGACGGGTTTTGAGGGTGGTGGGAGTAGCAAGGGTATAAGTGAGAAATGCGTTAGTTCACGTATTTTATAGCATTTATTTTATAGTATTCGCTAAAGGTTGACAGTGAACAGCTAGCTGAGTGTCTTTTCATTTATTGTAGAGACTCCGAAAAGAACCATTGTAGGTTCGAAATGCATTGGGTAAACAAAGATGAGCCAACTTCGATGCACGTTTCATTTCTGGATTATACCTGTTGCTGTGAAAAGCCTGGATGGGCACACAGTAGTCAATTGAAAAGGTTAAGAATAAAGACAGAAGTTGAAATGGCGCTGTCTCCCGAGTGATTTCATAAGTGTGGATGATTGAAAAGATTCAGTATAACCATTGGTTTCTAAGGATGAAAATGGATGAAAAATGTTCAAAGGAGTTTAAAAAAATGGGAAATTTTCACCCACTACGCAGTGCGACAGATGGGACACGAGAAGAGTGGCCTAAGGTATACTTTTAGTATGAGCTGTGAAGGGGACGGATCGCAGCAATCTGTTCGCACGCAACACTGTGACGACATAAATATGATTCATGAACTTAAATAAGGGAAGGAGTGCATTCTCAAATTACGGTTTTCTGCTTTGCAATGTTTCGTCCCAAAGGAGTTTGCACCCTATGGATGAAGAATGTTTTGGCAAGTTAAGATAATGAGAGTTGTATCACTATGGAGACAGCGTGTTTTCGGAGTGGAGTCGATGAAGTCATAACAGCATATATGACACTTGAGCAACCGTCGTTTGGATTACGGACAGTTAATCTCTGCATGTTTTTCATCATTCATTATTTTTGGTTACAGAACTTTTGTGTGTTTCTATTCTTGTAATTATGGACTTTGCATTGATACCTGTTTTGACTACGTAATGACATTTATGTATGATTCAGTATAACTGATTAGTTTTCAGAGCAGCATCTTTATATTCTGTATTTTATATTTTGATGATTTTTGCGCAGATCACATTTGGGAATGGATGGGTCGAGGAATGGGGGAAACATGGGGTCCGTTTTATTCTCGTTTCATATTTGATTCAATCACAGCAGTTATGGGAGGTGCATTATGGGAGTTGAAGTAGTAATTGACATTATTTGAATTATGTTACACAGCTGGGAGACATATGGTCACGGGGTCGTAAGTATCGAGGGTGATTGGTGAGATTTTTTATTTAAATAACGGATTCTAAAGCGGTGAGAATGAACGATTTTCTATTTCATGGGGAGAGGAGGACGAGGAGATTAGGCTGATGGCTAAGGCCTTGATAAGATATGCAATTGTTCCGTTTTAAAAGTGGAAAACGGGGAAGTGGTTTTAAGATCGCAAATAGGTCAGAGGCTCATGGGGAGAATCGTTAGAGGAAAGGTGGGTTTGAACTTAGGATGTTGGGTGCTTGACACTTGGTTGCATTTGTTTTGTGGGTAGCACAATCTAGCAATGATCACAATGGAAATCGAAGGGTTGAGGAAGGGGTAAGGGTTTTGAATATTAGGAGGTGGGTTTTGCAGTAAGCATGAGGGAAGGGGAAGTTGGTGACGTAACCGGAAGGAGTTTTGTTGGGTATTTGGATAGACGGGTTTTGAGGGTGGTGGGAGTAGCAAGGGTATAAGTGAGAAATTGCGTTAGTTCACGTATTTTATAGCATTTATTTTATAGTATTCGCTAAAGGTTGACAGTGAACAGCTAGCTGAGTGTCTTTTCATTTATTGTAGAGACCCCGAAGAAGAACCATTGTAGGTTCGAAATGCATTGGGTAAACAAAGATGAGCCAACTTCGATGCACGTTTCATTTCTGGATTATACCTGTTGCTGTGAAAAGCCTGGATGGGCACACAGTAGTCAATTGAAAAGGTTAAGAATAAAGACAGAAGTTGAAATGGCGCTGTCTCCCGAGTGATTTCATAAGTGTGGATGATTGAAAAGATTCAGTATAACCATTGGTTTCTAAGGATGAAAATGGATGAAAAATGTTCAAAGGAGTTTAAAAAAAATGGGGGAAATTTTCACCCACTACGCAGTGCGACAGATGGGACACGAGAAGAGTGGCCTAAGGTATACTTTTAGTATGAGCTGTGAAGGGGACGGATCGCAGCAATCTGTTCGCACGCAACACTGTGACGACATAAATATGATTCATGAACTTAAATAAGGGAAGGAGTGCATTCTCAAATTACGATTTTCTGCTTTGCAATGTTTCGTCCCAAAGGAGTTTGCACCCTATGGATGAAGAATGTTTTGGCAAGTTAAGATAATGAGAGTTGTATCACTATGGAGACAGCGTGTTTTCGGAGTGGAGTTGATGAAGTCATAACAGCATATATGACACTTGAGCAACCGTCGTTTGGATTACGGACAGTTAATCTCTGCATGTTTTTTCATCACTCATTATTTTTGGTTACAGAACTTTTGTGTGTTTCTATTCTTGTAATTATGGACTTTGCATTGATACCTGTTTTGACTACGTAATGACATTTATGTATGATTCAGTATAACTGATTAGTTTTCAGAGCAGCATCTTTATATTCTGTATTTTATATTTTGATGATTTTTGCGCAGATCGCATTTGGGAATGGATGGGTCGAGGAATGGGGAAACATGGGGTCCGTTTTATTCTCGTTTCATATTTGATTCAATCACAGCAGTTATGGGAGGTGCATTATGGGAGTTGAAGTAGTAATTGACATTATTTGAATTATGTTACACAGCTGGGAGACATATGGTCACGGGGTCGTAAGTATCGAGGGTGATTGGTGAGATTTTTTATTTAAATAACGGATTCTAAAGCAGTGAGAATGAACGATTTTCTATTTCATGGGGAGAGGAGGACGAGGAGATTAGGCTGATGGCTAAGGCCTTGATAAGATATGCAATTGTTCCGTTTTAAAAGTGGAAAACGGGGAAGTGGTTTTAAGATCGCAAATAGGTCAGAGGCTCATGGGGAGAATCGTTAGAGGAAAGGTGGGTTTGAACTTAGGATGTTGGGTGCTTGACACTTGGTTGCATTTGTTTTGTGGGTAGCACATTCTAGCAATGATCACAATGGAAATCGAAGGGTTGAGGAAGGGGTAAGGGTTTTGAATATTAGGAGGTGGGTTTTGCAGTAAGCATGAGGGAAGGGAAGTTGGTGACGTAACCGGAAGGAGTTTTGTTGGGTATTTGGATAGACGGGTTTTGAGGGTGGTGGGAGTAGCAAGGGTATAAGTGAGAAATTGCGTTAGTTCACGTATTTTATAGCATTTATTTTATAGTATTCGCTAAAGGTTGACAGTGAACAGCTAGCTGAGTGTCTTTTCTTTTATTGTAGAGACCCCCGAAGAAGAACCATTGTAGGTTCGAAATGCATTGGGTAAACAAAGATGAGCCAACTTCGATGCACGTTTCATTTCTGGATTATACCTGTTGCTGTGAAAAGCCTGGATGGTCACACAGTAGTCAATTGAAAAGGTTAAAAATAAAGACAGAAGTTGAAATGGCGCTGTCTCCCGAGTGATTTCATAAGTGTGGATGATTGAAAAGATTCAGTATAACCATTGGTTTCTAAGGATGAAAAATGTTCAAAGGAGTTTTAAAAAAATGGGGGAAATTTTCACCCACTACGCAGTGCGACAGATGGGACACGAGAAGAGTGGCCTAAGGTATACTTTTAGTATGAGCTGTGAAGGGGACGGATCGCAGCAATCTGTTCGCACGCAACACTGTGACGACATAAATATGATTCATGAACTTAAATAAGGGAAGGAGTGCATTCTCAAATTACGGTTTTCAACTTTCTGAAAGTGGCATTTTCAAAATTTTAAATCCGACTTCACCACAACATAGGATATTTCATTACAGTTCCAAAGACACCAAGCATTGAACTGGTTACCTGTTCCCGTTTTGAAGTTACAGCTTATTAGAGGTAATAAGGTAACACCAATGTTGTTGTATGGAAGACGTAGATCTTGCAGAAGTGAAAAAAGAATTTAAGAGAGTTTCACTACCAGGACATGTAAAACTAAAAAGCACTCATCCAACTTTTTAAATACACTGCACCATGCCCTCGAGGCTGTCCAGGGTCTAACTTAGGGGTGATTTATATGTGCATTAAAAAGGAAGCTGTGGGACTGGCAAAAGGTTTATTATGCCAGGTCGAAATGGCAGTTTAATACTGCACACACAGGCTGCAAAGGCATACCTGAGACATGTTTAAAGTGCTACTTAAGCAGGTGGCACAATCAGGTTCAGGCACAGGTAGTGCCACATTACTGGGGACTTACAAGTAAATTAAATATGCAAACTGGGTATGAGCTACTTCTACAATGTTTTAAGGAGAAAGCACAAGTACTTTAGCACTGGTTAGCAGTAGTAAAGTGTGCAGAGTCCTAAAGTCAGCACAAATGAAGTCAACAAAACAGGAGGGTTGAAGGCAAAAAGCTAGGGGGTAAACCACATCAAGGATGCCAGGTCTAACATCCCCAACTCATTTACTTGTGTGGAGACTGTGAGACAGAGGCTAGTGGGTCACCCAAGGTGTAAGAGGTATCCATAGCTCCCACAGGAAATGTTTCCAAGAATTTCTCAAGGTCCTCTGGCTCACGCAATCTTTGCATAAATTGTGATAAGCATGGGATCCTCTTCTAGCAAACCATAGGAAATCTTCCATTTCGGGTTCAAATTAAATTTGTGTTGTTTCTATGACATGCACAATAGTACCATTCTGTAGTTGCGTGCAGAGCTGGATGCCAAGCGAGTGAAAGCTCCATGTCCCCACTGATCTCACCACATTTAGGGCCTTGGCAACATCCTCGCTAGTCCGGGCTCCCTCAATTGTCCTCAGAACACGATCACCTGATTCACAACTCTCCGTGACCCTGTCAGACTCAGAGTGCATGTGGGTGGGCATTAAGCAGCCATTGCCTAGGTCTAATAGTTCCATGCGGGGCTATTCGGCACTCAGTACGATATCGAAACATGCCGCCAAGTTCCCTACAGTTTACCTGGTGGTTTGGCTTTCAGAGCTGCTTGCTGTTGGGAGTCAAAGGCGTTCAACGGGGCAATGGAGAACTTCACAGAGCATTTGCCGTCTTGCTCATAGTCAAGCCGCACTCTGTCTCCACTCTTAGTGTGCCTCACACCGTCACCATAGATGTTATGGTATCCTTTGCAAACTTTGTCAATCTTAGGGTGACGAATTATAGCAGATGTCTATTCCACAGAAGCCATATGTGCAAAGATGTCGGGTGAACTCTATGTAATCACAATATCCATTAACTTGGTGGTTGAATGTCTCAGAGTGAGGGATTCAATGCACATTAGATCTTCTGCCCGTTTATTCAATATAGGCTTTGGGTGTCTGGCGGTAGAAAAAAGGGTTTATTTACAATATAGTACCAGATTGTAAACCAGCCCAGAGTCACTAAACGAATATAATCTTAGTGATGCAAGCAATCTCGATTTCACAAGAAATCGAAGCATCAACATCATCAAGTCTAAGTGACTAACTTTAAAGTCCTAAATAATACATTGGAAGGCATCACAGACAGCAGCATTACAATTTGAGCAAAAGAAGAAAAAAGGATTTTTCCAAAATCACTTAGAGCATCAGTGGAAAGTGTCACTTTGACTCAAGACTCATGCCATCAGAAACAATGCCTTTGCTAGAAGATCACCTCGCTGTTTATGGCCGACAGGGCTCTTTCAAAGGGGCATGTCAGGTTAGGTCATAACTTTGCCAAAGAATCCACGTAGAAACTGTTTAGTTCTCTCTTTAGGAAGACAATGGGGCATATTAGCAAGACCCACGTTAAAATGATCGCCGTTTTAGCGGCAGGAAACTGCCGCTAAAGCGGCGATAATGAGCTTGCTAATATGCGTTATAGAATTCAATAGAAGCCCAGGTTAGATGTGCAGGACATCTAACCTGGGCTTCTATTGGAATTCTATAACGCATATTAGCAAGCCCATTATCGCCGTTTTAGCGGCAGTTTCCTGCCGCTAAAACGGCGATAATTTTAACGTGGGTCTTGCTAATATGCCCCAATATTTTTGTATCTTCTTGCTTTGTTCCGCTGGCTGCACCGATGTGGAATCTCCATACAACGTTACTACAAAGCTTGCTAAAGACACTGGGGCATATTAGCAAGAAGAGACGATAATCATCGCTAACCCTGCTTAGCGTGATTTTTTTTATCGCCGGCTATCGCTGGAATATATCGCCACGCTAACGCTGTATTAGCAACGATTAGCGCTATGGCGATGAATATTCCAGCGATAGCGAGAAATGGGCCAACATCGCTGAAAAACCAGCGATGTTGCATGGAGCAGGGAGAACACCTTGCTGATACGACCCTATGGTCGTATCAGCATAATCTACCCCCCCATGTTAGGTGTGGCTAACACCTGCTAATTGCAGGTGTTAAATAAATAGCGATGACCCCGGTTAGCGCGACTTTTCACGTCGCTAACTGGGGCCATGGCCACCTTGCTAATAGGCGATAGGCCTGTTAGCGAGTGTTTCCCAGGTTTGTTCGTCGGGAACGCCCACTTTGCATGTCATTAGCGATAAATATCGCTGACATACAAAGCGGTAAAAACGGGCGCTAATGCCCGCAAACTGTCGCTAACTGCTGTTAGAGACAGTTTGCTGATAG
Organism: Calotriton arnoldi; assembly: GCA_963921515.1. Classification (NCBI taxonomy): domain Eukaryota; kingdom Metazoa; phylum Chordata; class Amphibia; order Caudata; family Salamandridae; genus Calotriton; species Calotriton arnoldi. The sequence continues at coordinate 45,528 of CAWUFW010002639.1, read as the reverse complement.
GGCGATATAAATATCGCCGCTTTAGCGGCAAAAAGTGCCGCTAAAGCGGCGATAGTGCCCTTGCTAATATGCCCCACTGCTTTTTCAGCAAATTAAACAATGATTAGGCATTTGAGTTGGGAGGGAACCAATTACACTGGCTCTGTAATAAGTCCTGAGCGCCGGTCTTAACTGAGGAGTCCTTCTTCAAACATTTCCAGCTTTTCATGGCAGCCCTCCCCCGGTCATTTAATTAAAATGCCGGAGAAGAACAGGGAGTTTGTAGTTTTAACTAAGCACCCTGTTAGCCTGCCCAGCACACATGATTGCTAACTCATGTGAATCCAGTTCCTGAGCTCGACCTGCCATAAGGTCAAAGCTTTCAGTGATTGACGTCAAACATTTTATGAACACGGTTATTAGAGGGAGTGAGTACAGGAGAAGGCCGTGGCGCTGTCATCGGCGATTTGCTGGTTGCAGGGACATTAAGAGACCAATTAGCACTGGTGTCACTTCAATTAAATGCCTGGGGTGATCCCAATCAGCAAATACGGTACAAATTGGCTAATGCCCGGAGAGACGCCTCACTGGGAAATGCATTTGAAAAGTGTCTGACTTTTTGTGCTAACACCAAATCACCTTGCCTTCAGAACAATAATTGACAGAAAAGAGCGTAATGGAAACACTTTGGAACGCTACATTGCTAAGCATGCTTATGTGTTATATTTTAAACCACTGTGTGACAATTAAAGATGTTACATTTAAATATATGATCAGGTGCACAACTCAGGTTTTGGCAGCCATCTCTGTGCAGGGGCCCCCACCAATGAACGTGGGGTTGGAGGGCTTGTCTCAAGACCTTTGCGTATGTATGCAGTGGGCTGTTGGCCGCCTCAATGGTGTCCATTTAAGGGGGACATCACTATATTTTTCAGAGTCGTCTGGAGGAGTGTGAAATTCACTCCACCCCGAAAGACATGTTAGGGTTGCATTATAATCCAATGTAGTCTGCACCCACATATATTCTGTGTGACTAATGTCAATAATAGAAATGGGAGTATAGCATATATAAAGAGTTCTCTGCAATTTAATACAACTTATATGTGTGTTTAGAACTCTATCTGACAGAATTGTGATTCTTCGTGAAAACTTGAAAACTTGGTTATTTCTAAACTAATCTCCACCTCTCCTACCTTCTCCGGGTTTATGTTCCAGTCCAGCGCCAAGACACACCAGGGTATTCGCGTGCTTTAGAAATCATACTAACATAACATAACAAATGTCTGTACACATGTTTATAGACAAGAGAAATAGCGTTGCGTTTACTTTATGGGATTCATGTGCTTTGAAACCTAATTAAATAATCATGTTATTACTGTATTACCTTTAGATGTACATGTAGGGACGTTTAGATTCATTGTGGTGTAAGGGAGTGCACATAAATGTAACCCATGCACTTGTTAACTTAGCCTAACTTGTGGGCTGGAGATTTAAGCTCACGCTTTAAGTTTAACATTCAAATTCTTTGCAGTAGAAATGCTGCATGTAATTTGTGTTCCCAATACAGGTGAATAAGGCTTCATTAGCAGAAAGAAGAAGGTCTTTGTTCTTTTTGAGGCATGTGAAGCAGCAACTGGTACAAGGAGAGCGATAACAAGCTGGGAGGAGAGTTCTCATGGGTGAAGGAGACGGGACCAAGGACGGCTAGGATAACGATTCATGAGAATAACAAGATGGTGAGAAGAAACTTATGTGTAGTGGTGGAATGGAAAATTATCAAATGGATTTGTGGGATGTACTTTGGATGCAACTGATATTTTGATGCAATGTAGTGAGCGATAGCTAGCATTCTGGCCTAGGCTGCTTTAAGGTACAGACCTCTTTGACTTTTGTGGCTTTTTGCTACTTGAGCCATGTTGGAGCTTCTTTTACAGAAGGCTTTGGTTGCTGACACATTTCCCATTTTCCTATTTCTTCTTACCTAAATCTTGCTTTAGTATAGGGTTGACACTTTGGGTAGGGTAGAGTAGGGACAGACAGGGAGTCCATGCTTATTTTTAACAACAAATTAATTAATTCTGATATGAAATTCTGTTTCGTTATTACTTACGTTGCAATTATTGAACTAGTGATTTTCTTTGTGTGATATAGAGTGAACCACTTTCGAAGATTTGGTTTCATCTTGTTTGCATTGTACTTTTATACTATTATGCTTAGATTAGTTTACATTAATTTGTTTTTGAATTTGAATCTGGAATAAAACTTACTAACTTGAGGCTTGATTTTGAACTGAGTTATTGTGTAACCACATTGGCTACACTGTATTTGAATATTGCCTTATGATGTTTTTCTCCTCACCCCTCAAGTCACACAAAATACCGTTGGATAAGTGTTACTGAGTAAGAGGGTCCAGTCTTTGTCACATCCATTATTGTCCCTTATTCTGCTGTGTTCTAAGCACACTCCCCATAAAGGACCAAGATCTTGTTGTGTGTTGCTTGCCATCCAGTTGAATTATTTTGTTTATTACTATCTTATAACAAACAATCAAAGTGCTACAGACAAATCACTCAGGTTTCTCATGTCCATGTATGAATAACTCATCTGTTTCAGTTTTTTGTTTGCATTATGGGACTTGTAGTCTCCCTAATCCAATTGTAAATTCAAGACTATAAGCTGGGCCACTGCAAAAATTGATTGTGTATCTACAACGTTTTATGTGTCAATATGAATTCATTGCACTGGCTTGGTTCATATGTTGCTTAATTTTGAGGTTTTAACAAAAACACTGGGGCATATGTACAAGGAAATGGTGCTGCAAATTTTGCAGTGCCGCACCATTTAAAAACCGCAGGGATGTGCCATATTTACAAGAATATGTTTTCCCTTGTGCTAAAAACAGCTACCTGGTGCCAACACAGACACCCTTGTGCCATAGTGCAAAGGTGCCTGCGTTGCAGGGATGATTGTTTATGTGCAGGAAGGTGTACCTTCAGCAAATTAACAAACAATAATGGTGATTTGCCACTTCTATGTGTGCTGCAGTATACAGCCCACATAGAAAAAGCAAAAACAAGAAGAAATAAAAGTATTTGGCACTGCCTCAGATTTACACAACCTTGTAAATCTGGGTCAGTGTAAAAAAGCAATGGGTGTTGTGGTGGAGCGCCCACAGCAAAACATGAATTGCACGCCATATTTACAAAGCGATGTTAAGCCATGCAAAGCGGCTTAATGCCGCTTTGTAAATATGGTGCAGGACATTGCGCCACCGGAACTTCGAAAAAAGTGACGTTCTGGTAGCGCAATCCCTTTGTAAATAAAACTAAATATGCCCCACTGTTTCTATTTAAAACGAATGGGAAGTTATTTAAATTTCACCACACGGAGTACAGCACCCTCATAGAAAAAGTAAGAAAATTACTGTGGGAAAATGCTTGTTTGCTCCTTTTTGCATGGTCACCCCCACACTTTTTGCTACATTTTACTGCTTTTTTTTTTACTCTACTCTGCTAACCAGGACCCACTGCATGCACCCTAACCCCTGTACATTGAGAAATTGGCTATCCTCCTAATTAAATTACCTATAAGTCTTTACTATATGGTACAAGTTGTACCCAGGCCTGTAAGCTAAATGTCATAAGTGACTGTGGCACACACTGTGCCACCACTAGAGTGACAGTGCAAAACATGACTTTAAAATATTAATAAATCACTCTCAGTAGGAATTAATACCCAATAAGGCAATGTGTGTGGTATTTAAAAGTAAGACATGTAAATGTTCAATGTAAAAAGTGTCCTTAGAGTGACAAGGCCAAAAAAGCTATTTTCACTGTAGCAGGGTTAGCTGTTCAATAGCAAACACTAAAATAGATTATGAGCATTAATAAGGTTATGCCTACCTAGGAACCAGCTAAAAAGTTAATGCGTGCAATTTTTAAAACATTTATCACAAAACCAATTAATTGTTGAAGTCGAATTTGCACTAAATATTTTGCCTGCCGAAAGCCTCTAGAAGCCCATTTGCATGAATTCCCAACTGTCACCCAGGAGCTGAATAGTCCTTGATGAAGTAGTGTCTAGGCAGTGTCCAGGAACGTATAACTTCACAAAGGCCTACCCTGTCACAGGCAGAAGTAGTTAATACTCAGGCCTACCCCATCTTTTGTCCCTCTAGCCAGGCAGCCATCAATCTCAGCGAGAGGGGAGCTGTCTCCAGAACCGGCTTTGGATGACCACAGAGGAGGAGTTGCTCATTTCCCTGCCCATACCTCTAGTATGCTCACGGGAGCTCTGCACAGGGTACAAATGTTATGCCATGTTGGATTTGAGTGGTGAGGGACACTATGGGATTCTTTGCAGTAGGGCACACAGGAACTACTGCAACAATGGGTTGGGTCACCCCTGGAAATCCCTATTGAATAAGGGAAGGGCCAGGAGTCACTCCCACCCACAGGCTAGTGCCAGGCATAAATGTGGCACCATGTGCATCATCTTCAGAACACTATTAAACCTGTGGAAGGTAGAACAAGGACTGCACCTGCTGCTGAGGACTGTGAGGAGAACTGAAAGACTGAACCAGCACCCACTCGTACCAAGGACACAGAAGTGGACTCCAGGGGTCAGTTGGCTGACCTCCTGTTTAACAACAGGGACAAAAAAACTGAAAGAAGCCCACTTTCCTGGAAGAGCTCAGATGACCATTTTCAACTGGACCTACTCTGGACCCTGCTGGTGGTATCTCGTGGAGTGAGTCCTTATCACTAAGTCCTTTCCTGAGGTGCTGGAACCCTTAGCTGATGTCAGAGTGTACTTTTCCTGGTTAACCATAAAAGCTGGGACTTAGAAACGTTTCCTAAATACCTACCTGGAGAACAGTTGTGGGACAGGGACCAATCTGCTAGGCGATCTGCCAAGGGTGCATCGTCGATGAACCTGACTTCGCCACAGCTCCCGCTACATACCTCTGCAAATTGATGCAGTAGGTTTGACGCCGCCCGACATCCTATGACATTGAACCCTCCTCGGCTACAGCCTGAAGTCTTGTACTGATGATGAAACTGACTTCCAGAAAAGAGTCTAAGTTCAAAGGGAGAAATCTTAACTAGCCCTGACGTCGACGACTTCCTGAGTGCGAACTCTGGACTTTTCCTGGTTGGACCTTTCCCGGCCTTCGCCAATGGCTTTACCGAGCCCTCATGCTCTGTCAACTCATCGTTGACACGCCCTTCTTCGGATCCAGGCTGCAGCCTTGCACTGCTGAGGGTTCTACCTTCTTGAAAAACTTTAAAGTGCGAAGGTAACTTTTTGACTGGGATGAATTCAACCCTTTTGCATCTGACCAGCTCTCCAGCGTGGTCAACGTTAAATCTTACGCTTGTCCTGGTTTAGTGCAACCAGTTGACCACAGTTTGGTGCTATTGTAATTAAAACTTTAACAATTCATACCTCCGGTTCCCCTAATCAAATTTGTGTTGTTTTAATGTTATTTTTTAAATTAAAATATTCTCTATTTTTTGTAATTTATAGTAGGATTTTTATAATGTTGTGTTTTCAACTTTTTAACTGTTTTGGTATTTCTAAATGCTTTAAAAAATTTCTTAAGTGAAGCATGTCTGCTCTGTGCCATGGCTACCAGGGGTGGAGCTCAGGTTTATGTTACTGTAACCTTAATAGTATCTAACAAGAATAGTGACATTATTACTTGTGGTGGACTACCATCTACCCCAACTAATAATCAACTTTCTCATAGTTAACCTTACCTCCTGGTAGCGCACCATAGAACCTCAAACCAAGTTGTCAGCATTCCATGGGACCGGACTGAGGTCCTTTTAACAAAGATAATTGATCAGCGAGCCTACACACAAAAAAGTGCCATGTTCCTTAAAATCTGCCTTATCTTTTACTGTATCCAATGCCCAATTCATATGTAACTAACTTTCTCAAGGCTAAATAAGGTATTAGCATTAGTCCAAATAGAAGTGTGTCTGGTATTCGAACAAGGGCCCAGTACTGGAGTCAAGGAAAAAGGAAGGAGCACTCTGTCATCAACATGTAATTGTGCCAGTCGTCAAGTCTGCTTTACCTAAAAGTATGTGAGAGGATGGAAAAACACAGTATACTGAATACTTGTAAGGTCATCAAGCACCTGCTTGCTTTCGCCCTATGTTAATATGCAGTTTCTGACTTTTACAGGAGCTGGAAACATAGGAGCTGGGAGAGAAAGAAGTGGGGTTTGGGGCTATCCATGTTGCTTCTCTGTAGACATCACTATCCTCCATTTTGCACACACCATCCAAAACTAAATAGATTTTTGCAGTAAACTAATGGTAGCCCTAAAGATTAGTTTACTGAATGTGATTGTGATCCATCTTTCATCTGCACTCATTCTGATGTTGGTAATCTTTTTGAAAAACCAAGGCACAAAATTGCAATAATCCTCAATCATCAAACAAAGTATCCCTGTTTGCCCCAGTCACTTAATTTACATGGATAGGTCAGGGTTTTCACTGTCTCGGGGTCTCCTGCGAATATTATACATGTAGTTTGGGGGTCTTCTGAGAATAGGGGCCCACAAACTGTGCAAACTGTGGATTTCATGTTGGTTTGTCATGCTGGATTAAACTTTTTGTGAGGATTAATATATGAAAGCAGTGATTGCTTAATGCATCCGTAATTTGCATTAATAAAGCTCGAAGATGTGTATCAATGGGGATTTGGAGTACGTGTATGAAATTGTCCACACATATGGACTTGTTTTCTGTTGGTCTGAAGGTAAGTTTGGAAATAAGTTATGGCAGTCTTGAAAGGACTGGGGGTGGGTAGATAAGTAAGAGTTGTATATTTCTGGTTATGGGGACAAAAGACAGCCTCTCATTGGGGTTTGGTTCAGGAACTTTTCTGAGTAGTTCATTAGCAACTTCACACCTCATCTCATGGATAGGCAAATGAGATCGGACAGATTTGGGCAAGTGCTTAACATCTGAGATTTGTGGATTGTGATGGGGAAGACCAGGCGAGAAAGTGGGATGACAATATTATTCAATTATGAGAAATGGGAGAGCCATCTTTAAAGGTTATTGAGCTTGTGATTTAGGTTTACATGTCTGAGGTATAGTCAGATCTATTTTTCCTTCAGTATTCTTTTCAGTAGTCCAGGTAGGTACGGAAGATTTCTGTATAGATGTTAGTAAGTGGCTGTGTGCAATAATGCAGAGCCTCGGCAAGTTTATCAGGAACACTGAATGGATCCTCTTTAGGCGGGGGCCATTAGGGAGGGGAGGAGCACACTGCCAGGCAATGGCTATACGTGGTGTGAAAAGAATGGCAAACAACGATGGTGTTTGAAGTAGGGAACCCACACTCAGAAATGTAAGTGTTTTCTTCTCCTTGTTTATTCTTGGGAACAGGAGGGTTGAAGGGCTTATCTGTAGTGACGGCAAGAGAGACACAGTGGGCCATGGTTTTATATCCTCAACATCAAAAGCAAAACTGGTGGTCGCTCATTCATTGCACCCAAGACATAAAACAACCTCCCTCGATACATCAGAGCCTCCTCATCACTTCTTGAGTTTCGCAAGAAGGTGTAGACCTGGCTCTTCATATAAGGACCTTGAGACCACACACCCACACACCTTGCGCAAGCGCCTGTATACCTTCTCGGGGGATTAGTGCGCTATACAAATTAACAAGTTACTTCCTCACAATTCATTCACTCAAGAGTCAAGTTGCAGCAGGAGGAGTTTAACCTCAAGGCTAGAGGTCAAGCGTATAGATGAGTGAACCATATTAATAAGAGCAGTGAGCTGAGGGAGAATGGTATTAAAGTGATGGATATATTTTTATGAGCAGTGTTGTTTGAATCCAGCGGTGGGCTGTGTAGCAAATTTCATAGTGATGTTTTGAATTCAAGATATTTCAATTGATTTTCAGTAACTTTGCAATGGTCTTGGACTATGTTGGAATTACCCTATTGCCTACATCTTGTTCTTTCTCTATTTGTTCTTTATTATGCTGAAGCTAATTTCTCATTTTAAGTCTTAGCCATGACCTTTTGATTTTTTTAATATATACGTATAATATACTTATAGGGGCTTTCAGCCATCTCTATTCATCCTTTGGTCTTTTGGTGGGTCATTCACATTTTGCTTCACCCACTACAGCATACAGCATGGGGCAGGGGGTCAGCCTACTTCAGTGACTGTCTAATCTCACCTTGAGTGACTGCATTTTGACCTTTCCCAAGGAGCACATCCAAGCACAAAGTAGTACCCTTCAGCACCACTCCCAAATTCAATGTTGCCTCACTTTGCATCAAATGTGTGCCTGGTACATGTAGTGTCTTGTGAGTTAACAATGACAGAACCCTTTTAGCTCCTGATAGACTCCATAGAGCTGAGACATAAGTGTTGGAGCGGAATGCAATGAAGGCTGGTTTAGAATGTTGAGTTCGCAGTTACACGCAGACGATTAAAGACCTGTAATTCTAAGCTCCGTGTGTGGCATAGTCAATAGTGGATACCCAGGATGGGGAGGATGCTACAACTGGCATTGAGATAGAGGATAAGTAACCCAAAGATAGACATTGCTTTCCCAGAGAATTTGCAGTGGTCCAAGCAAACTGCTTGTGCATGCCACGTGTGCCGTCCTCAAAATACTGAATCACCGCTTAATGCATGTGGAGTCAAAGCACAGCTCCAGCCACTGTGAAGCACTTGAAGACAACAAACTTATTGCAGAGATTTTACACATCGTTGGCCGAGAACCGGCTGGTCAGGCCACACATAAAGGTACTGCACTACCCCTCAAGATAAATTTATACATTGTACGGAGCATAATTGCCAAAGGTGGATAAGTACAGATACAAAAAAGAAGCACTAGAGGCTGCAGTAGTAAAATAAGAATATATAAAGCGCTGGCTGACAGAACAATTAACAAGAAAGCTTATTGTCGTTGCACTTACCAGAGCCTCGATAAGCAGAGCCCTATGACTTCAGCACCGGGCAAGGAGACCCAAGAAGTAGCACGGGGGATGGGCCTATTTAGCTGTCCAATACCTGAAGTGGCACACCACCAAAGCTGCCAGGTGGCGGCTCAGAACAACTCCAGAGGACTCTAGAAAGTGAAGGGCTCCGAGGGAGACCAAGAAAGAGGTCTCAGTCCTGTCCAGGATGATCTGGAGGATCTGGAGGACGATCCATTGCAGGGCTTCAGAGATGGTGCAGATGACGCGGGTCCTAGTGGACAGCCGACAATATCTGAAAAAGCTCCACCTTTAATGTCAGCCACTTCCATAAATTGTTACAATGCTGCTGCCTTTCCTAAACCACCACCACTTTTCAATATCACCAAAAAGCAAAATATTGGTGATTGAAGGATTGTTTGGCTAGAGACATTTGGAGATTTCATTGATGCACTTGAAGAGCCTTATACCAAAAAGATTATCAACTACCTCAAAAATGTTGCTGGTCATGGTGTAAAAGAACACATAAAGAAAATACCGCAAACTGACAAAGAAGTCACATACCATCAGATTAAAGAAGCTTTGAATCTCCAGTGTAATGCAATGACCAATGTTGATTACGAAAGATACATTTTCATTCAAGAATGATCGAAAGTTGGTGAAACCATTGATAAATTTGTGGAGAGACTAAACACACTCATCATGCACTGCACGTTCAATGAATTTAACGATGAAGAAGCTCTACGTCTTAGAGTTATTGATGGATGCTTGTCAGATTCAATCAGACGGCGAATGCTGAGAGAAACTCTTAGTCTGGAGCGTGTGTTAGTGGCTGCCAGAGCAAAAGACTGAAGGACATAAAGTGAGATCTACACATAAAAAGAAGTTGTGTTTTAGATGTGGATTTTCGTTTCCACGCGAAGGTTAATGTACCGCCATTGGACAGATGTGTGAAGGCTGTGGAAAGGAGAACCATTTTTGTGATGGTTTGCAAAGTGAAGTAAAAAGTAAGTTCGTCATGGCAAGAAGACAAAATGGCTTCCAGAATGTTCCAGAAGCAACGTTTGATGCACACCCACAAGGCCAAGCAATGACATCAGTTAAGACAAATCGACATTGAACGAAGTCGATTGCCATCTAAATCATCGTCAAACAGTTCTTCTGTATCAGTATCAAGTGAAAGTGAAGAAAATGGTTGTGCCATATCGATGTTTACCTCAGAAAAACACACGCATTTTGGACTGGCCGTAGGTGAAAAAAAATGTCAAAGAAAAAGTCAACATGCCAAAGCACCAAAGTCATTCAAATATTGTCCGAATTTAAACTGCAAGTTAATGGTTGTTCGATACGTTTCATCATCGACAGTGGTGCTTCGATAAACATTATGCCTGAGGAGAAGTATAATGAATTGTCTTGATTACCACAACTCACGCCTTCAAAAAACAAAGTGTATACATGGGCTGTATTGATGCCTTTAAAAAGTCAAGACACATTTGTAGCAACTATGAAGCACAGGAAAACAAAGGTGCTAGCACCTATCCATGTGCTGCAAGGTACAGCATCTAGTACCTGCCTACTCAGTTTCAGCACAGTTGCTGATATGGGACTGATTTCCGTGACCTACAAAATGAATGCTCACCATGAAATAGCAAGTCAATTCCCTTTCTTGTTTCATGGTTTGGGAAAGCTTAAGACTTTAAAAGTAAGGTTGCATATTAATGAGGACGTCAGTACTGTTGCTCAAAGACTTAGACAAACTGCTTTTCAGAGAAGCTGTTGAAATAGAACTTGAATCGTTATTTAAGCATGATATCATTGCGCGTTCTACTGGCCTAGCGCCATGGATTTCTCCCATAGTAGTAGTGCCCAAAAAGGACAGTGAAGGAGCTGTGGGCATGTGTTGACATGCGTCAGGCAAACAAGGCAACGAAACGAGAACGACATCCAGGTCCACACATTGCTAACATGATAACGCGATTAAGTTGTGCAAAGGTCTTATCTGGCCTTGATTTGAATAAAGGTTATCATCAGTTGGAATTTGAAGAAAATTGCAGGTACATTACAACCTTTTCTACACATGTTGGTCTATTTTGATACAAAAGACTACGTTGTGGTGTGTCATTGGCTGCAGAACTTTTTCAAGATGTCATTCAAAAAAATCATACAACCTGTCATGAATGTGTTCAATTATAGCAATGACATATTGGTTTGCGGAGCTACCCAAAAAGCATGATAAAGCTCTCATGCAAGTATGTTGTTTACTTGCTGATGCAGGTTTGGCTTTGAATGCAGACAAGTGTGAGTTCCCTAAGGCAAAGCTAAAATTCTTGGGCCATGTCTTTTCTGATGGATATGACACCCGATCTTGCTAAAGTACAAGCGCTCTCCAAAGCTGATCTTCCACAAGATGTTTCTATGGTGTGTTAATTTCTTGGCATGGCCAGTTACTGTTCCAGATATATACAAGACTTTGTCACTGTAAGCGCTCCATTGAGAGACATGATGAAAAAGAATGTTTCATTTAATTGGTCACATGAATATGAGAAAAGTTTTAAGAGAATCAAACAAGCTATTGAGAATGCTACTGAAATGGCATACTTCAATCTGAAGCTTCATACAGAGGTTGTTGTTGATTCTAGTACAGTCGGGTTACGCGCTATCCTTGCACAGCACAACGGACACCTGAAAGCTCAAAGGCATATTGTGGCATTTGCAAATAGGAGTTTCTCCCAAACAGAACATACTTATTCACAACCTGAAAAAAAAAGTTTAGCTGTGGTATGGACTTGTGAACACTTCCATGTATTCCTGTATGGAACGCCCTTTATGCTGGTAACTGATTATCAAGCTTTACTGACTATATTTGGCAATCCAAAGACCAAGATGCCTTCTTGCATTGAACGATGGGGACTACGATTACAGGTGTACAATTATTCCATTGTGCATCATCCAGGGACGGATCAGAACCCTGCTGACTACTTTTCCAGAGTGCTTATACAAGGTCACAGTAACCTATCCAAGACGGCTAAAGCCTATATCAATTTCATTGTAAAATCAAACACACCAGCTGTCATTTCGTTAGCCCTGATTATCACTGCCACCAGCCATGACAGTGGCATGCTAAAGTTGAAAGATATAATTACACATCAGTCATGGTGAATATCAAAAATGCAAAAATGTCAAAGATGAACTGTCTATAACTCAGGAAGGAGCTATATAGCGAGGGTCAAGAATCCTGATTCCGGCGAGTCTGCGAAAGAAAAAAATTGAAGTGGCCCACAAAGGACATCGTGGAATTGTTGCCACAAAACAAGCTCTCCGAGACCGAGTCTGGTTTCCTTATCTCAATGAGAGGGTAGAAAAGGAATTAAAGGTCTGTCATCTATGCAACTGCCTTTCTACAAAAGTTACTCAACACACCTTAAACATGTCAGAACTTCTGAAGCATGCATGGGAGAGTGTAGTCATTGACTTTTTTGGTACAATTGACAATGGACATCACCTGATGGTGATTTTGGACAAATACTCTTGATTTCCATTAATTGAAGATCTCTCATCTACCACTCAAGATTGAGTCATTGAGAGACTAGATGGTGACTTTGCGACATGGGGTGTTCCAGCCATATTGAAATCTGACAACAGCCCGCCTTTCAACAGTCGAGAGTTCATTGATTTCTTAGAGCATCTGAATATAAAGCAGAAGGAGAACACACCTCTGTGGCCACAGGCCAATGGACTTGTTGAGTGTTTTATGAGTATGCTGAAGAAAGCAGTGCAGCATGCTACCCTTGAGAAGCTCGATCTAAAAACTGTGTTAAACTCTACTCTTAGGGGGATATTCACAAGGACTTATCTCTGAGTTATCGCCACCTTAACGCAACAAAAGTGGAGATAGATTTAACGCCCCATTCACAAGCGGTTGCAAACTGCAGACAACGCAAGTATTCCTGCGAAAACTGCCTCAAAATTTACCTCCACGGGTGACAGCACCAACTAACCCTAATGAGATGCAGAGTAGGCGTTCCCGTGCAAAAACACACGAAAACACCACTACACCACATTCACAACGAACTGCCAGATCTGCGATGCGAACCAAAAACAGGCGATAAGCCGCGGTAGCAGCAGGGATTCAACACCTGCCTTCTGCTGGTGTTAAGCAGGACGACTACCTGCTGCATGAAAGGGAGCCCAGCCAAGAGCCACATCTGAAGACCCACAGATGCCATGGAGACAATGATCATGCAGCTCCGAGACCCATGAGGGCCACAACACCCACAGCCACCACCCCCAGGCCCGCCACCACCCCCAGGACCCGTCCCGCCCCCCCCGGACCGCCACAGAGGCAACGTACACAAAGACAGCGGACCCACCATAAACGCACCAGCCTCACAGACCGAACGCCAGAGGAGGACATTTCCCACTACAGGCCCAAAAGGACAACCATCCCCCGCATCCTGACCCACATCACCCACCTGCTGACGGTACCAACACAGCACACAATGAACATCCCTCCGCAGACAAAGCTGCCGGCTGTGCTGCACATGTTGGCCTCTGGTACCTTCCAACCCACAACTGCCAGAGTCGGAGGAGTCTCACAGCCAGCCCCATCCAAGTTCATCACACCTGTCCTGGATGCCATCATCAGCCTGGTACCCCAGCACCTCCACTCCACCCACACTGCGCAGGAGCAGCTGGAGACCAAGCAAGGCTTCAACGCCATAGCTGGATTCCCTCACATGTCGGGGGCAATCAACTGCACACATGTACCCCTCATGCCCCCTGCTGACACTGCACACAACCACCTCAACAGAAAGCACACGCATCCCATGAATGTGCAGGCAATAGTGGACCTCCCGGGACTCCTCAACAATGTCGAGGCCAACTCCCCAGGCAGAGTGCATGATTCCTACATCTCCCGACAGTCCATCATCAACCAGCTCTCCCAGGATGGCACCTATGGAAATGCAGTGCCCGTTGGTAAGTCCCAAATGAACACACCACACACCTCCAACCCACAGTCATGCAACTCACGACACTGGCAATGGGCACGCAGCACAACTACATTCAACATGCCACACAACATGCCAGCCGACCAGACACGACAACACAACACCATTGGGAACCTGGGCATGCCATGCCACAACCCAGCCACAGCATGGCACCACTGCCACACAATAGCAGGATATGAGGAGAGGCTTGGACCAGGTATGTGCAAGAGTGACAAGTGACCAATGAATGAGAACCTACCCAATGCCAGGTGTGGCGTGGAGGTGGCGGACAGGCTCCAGTGTGCAAACCACGGAAATGGCCATGTGGACATTAACTGCTGGTGCATGGAGTGTAGTGGCCAGTGGACGCTACCATGTCCCCACAGGCTGTGGGGCAGAACGCGGAAATGTCGCACGTTACGTTCCCCCCTGCATGCGCGTGCGGAGTGGGTTGGCCTTGCGTACGCCAGGCCTGAGTAGGGGTGTGAATAAAAAGGCCGTCGCACTGGGGGTGGTCCTCTTTCGGAATGGCCAATGCGTCTGCCAGGGCAGCGCCTCACAGCCCGCCACGAGGCCGGCGCCGTGCGCAGCGGGGCCTGCGTCCCTGTGCGCCTGCTGCACCCCGGCCCGCTGGTCCCCAGACCCGTCATGCGTGGGCCAGCGCACCAAGGAGGCTCTGCTCACCTGCCTACACCGGCGTGTGTCAAAGAGGGCCCACCACATGCCGGTGCAAGCTCCAGGCCCCAGTCCCGCGACCTCTGCAGCCTCCGCAGACCATCGCTGGCCTCCACGCCGCTGGCCCACAGTACTCCTCTCTCATTGACATACTCCACCGGCGTACTCTTCGGCCCAGCTGTTGGCACAAGTTGAACTGAGTCGTGAGTACTGAATGGCAGTGACCAAAGGTCTGTGGCAGCGTCCACATCACTATACTCCCTCCGATCAGTGAAGCAAAAGTCTGCATCCCAGGCCTGCGACACGTGGTGCCACTAACCCTGCTCAACGCAAGCCGGCGACATGTGGTGCCACTAACCCTGTGCAACGCAAGCCGGCGAGACGTGGTGCCACTAACCCTGACCAACGCAAGCCGGCGACACTTGGATGAGGGCTCAGGCCTACACTGCGCACCAGTAGGTCCCACATGTGGAACTGTGTCCTGAGTCTTGAATGGCAGTGACCAAAGGTCTGTGGCAGCGTCCACATCACTATACTCCATCCGATCAGTGAAGCAAAAGTCTGCATCCCAGGCCTGCGACACGTGGTGCCACTAACCCTGCTCAACGCAAGCCGGCGACACGTGGTGCCACTAACCCTGTTCAACGCAATCCGGCGGCACGTGGTGCCACTAACCCTGTTCAACGCAAGCCGGCAACACATGGTGCCACTAACCCTATTCAACGCAAGCCGGTGACACGTGGTGCCACTAACCCTGTTCAACGCAAGCCGGCAACACTTGGATGAGGGCTCAGGCCTACACTGTGTACCAGTAGGTCCCAAATGTGGAACTGTGTCCTGAGTCTTGAATGGCAGTGACCCCAAGTCCGTGGCAGCGTCCACATCACCATACTCCCTCCGATCAGTGAAGCAAAAGTCTGCATCTCAGGCCTGCGACACGTGGTGCCACTAACCCTGTTCAACGCCAGCCGGCGCCACTTGGATGAGGGCACAGTCCTACACAGCGGTCCAGTGGGTCCTACATGTGGAACTGTGTCCTGAGTTATGAATGGCAGTGACCAGATGTTAATTGCTGAGTTTATATCACTGAACTCCCTTCTATCAGTGAAGCAAAGGTATGCATCGCAAGCACACATCACGTGTCTGTGGGCCCGTGCTGACCGCTGCCCCGGCCTACACTGCGGTCCAGTAGGCCCCACATCCAGCACTCAGTCGTGATTCATGAATGGCAGAGTCCATACCAGTGAACGCACGGAGAGGAGTAAGAGGAAGATGCGGTTCAGTCCGGATGTAAGCCGGATCCTCGTTACGGAGGTGACCGAACACTAGCAACAACTGACCTGGTGCCACCAACCCTGTTCACCGCTAGTCCGCATCCCGTGGTGCCACTGAACCTGAACTATGCAGGCCGGTGGGACCATCCAACGTAAGCCGGCGACAGTCGGTGAATGGCCCCTGCTGACCGCTGCCTCAGGCCTACACTGCGGTCTAGTAGGCCACACATGTGGAACTGTGTCCTGGGTAAGATATGGAGGATTCCACACCATTGGACATGCCTCATCGCAGGGGGCATCCCCTATCAGCACTGGTGCCACTGACTCTGTGCGCAATGAGTCATGGGCACTTTCTGGTTGGACATCGGTGGCGTCTGAGTCCATGGCCTGGGGGTTGTCTGCATCATCATCTGGCTGGGCCGGACTTGGTGTCCGACATGTGTCTGTTCCATTCATCTCCACCATGGTGACTGTTTCTGTGTGGTTCTGCCCTCTGCATCATGCCCTGGGGGTACACCTTCCACTGTCCACCGAGACACTCCGCGACAACCCCCTTTGACATCTACGAGAACCTGCTCTGCTCTCATGACCCTGCCCCAGTGCACCGCAAGTCAGCGGCCCGTGGCGGTAGGCCCGTGCAGGACGCTGTGCATCCAGGGCCACTAACTCTGTGCAGCTCAGGTCATGGAGCCTTTATGGTTGAATGGTTGTGTCCTTTACGATGCACACTGTTGTCATTTTTGACTGCACCAGGCACTCCATGACGGCTGGTGTACACACACCCACACACATCCAACACAGGTGTCACTCGACATGTGAGCCTGCTAATAAAAGTGGCCGGGCGCACGTGCCCGTAGCCATTCCCATCATCTAAGCAAGTGTGTCCGTGTGGTCATTATGTCAGCATGATGGGCCGGAGCCCTGCAACATCACAGTGTGCTGTCTTCAGCGGAGGATACCATGTCACCTCAGCAGTGGCTGAGACCTTGGACATGTAGCTTCGCCCGCCCCCCCCTGCATGCACAAGCGGCGTGTGCTGGTCCGGCGTACGGCAGGTCAGCGCAGGGGTGTGCTGATTCGGCAGGGGGGATCAGGACGTGGCTCTGGTCTGGCCTTGAACAGGAAGTGCGGTAAGTGTGTCTTTGTGTTGGGGTGTTGTCGCCACCAGGGCCACAGTAGTCGATGTTGCAATGTAGCATGCACCCGGAGGGCGGGCCCGCGCGTACGGGGAAATGTAGGAGCGCAAGCCCGCTCGGGGTCTTGGCACATGCATGCCAAGTGTTATGTGTATCAGTCCTGCGGCTGCATGAGTCAGGTGCCTAGCCCCAATCGCAGCGCGATCACAGCCAGCCATGGACTGTACACCTGTGTCCGCCCTGTCCGGACCACTGGCCTACACTCACGTGGCCGCACACCCTCAACGGCAAGCTTACAGATGTTGTTGGTATGCCGCTGTACATGCGCGGACAGGCATGACAATGGTGTGCCGTAGGAGTGCACGTGATACAACCGCGCAGCGCACACATGTGTGGGGGATCGTGGGAGGGAGGAGCAGCTGTGAGGCAATGTAACACACAGTGAGGCCGCTCATGTGCCACGTGCTAGGCATATCATCCATGATTCCCTGGGTCGCAGACATCCCACCCCACCCACGACAGGCCTCTGTACATCTCCTGTATGCATGCAGATGGTGAAGTTACTGTAGGGATGAAAGGTCCTTTGTCTGCACTATCAGGCGGTAGCACATCTGCAGCTCCTAGATGGGACTTGCATGTGCCCAGCACCCCCTGACAGATCCGATAGCATTTACTAGCGACTCCCACACTACGCACTGCCCGACGTGAGACCAACGTGTACACATCCCACACGCAGAAGTCCTTGGTCGTAGTTAGCGTGCATGAAATGGCCTTCACACGTACTCCGACCACACCCCAGGCCTGCACCCGTTGCACACAGACACTGCTCATTGCTCCGAGCTGTGGCATTTCATCTACAGGACTGGCGCAGGTTAGCACAGTGCCGCTTCAAGCAGTGCCACTGACGCAATGGCAGACCATCCCGGACACATGCTCAACTCCAGTCACGTGGACCTGTACCGTGCACGTCTGCTGCATGTACTGGGGGCACTGCCATTGGCTGTGCTGAGGATCAGTTACAGGCTGAGCTTCCGCCTTTCCAACGTCACCTGCGTTCAGCCTGTGTTGCACTGTCGCTCGTGCATATTCGAGTGGTCCATGGATGTCTGCCTCTCCAACGTTATGGTAGCTGACCTGGATTTCGATGTGTGTGTGCGCCCCCGGTTGGCCCATGACCAGGAGTGTCACCGTGATGCCCGTTTATGGCATGCCTGGATGTTTGGCATGCATGCTGGCAACTGGACCTGGGAGATTGCAGTGACCACATTGAGCCACTCCCCGATTGGGCTTTCGTGCATATTGGGGTCAGGGGTTGGAGTCAGCACATCTGTCCGGGACAGCTGATGGGTTATGTCGCCGACATGTCAGATGTGGTGGACAACGATCTCGCATTGGAAATGTTGGCCTACGCTGCTGCACTTGCGTTCATGGACGAGTGACAAGGTACCTGCAGCCAGGACTGCATGTGACCCATTGCACGTGTCCCGACGCCTGGTTGCATGTTGGGGATCTGGTCACATGTCCCAAGACGACAGTGGACATGGCTGCATTGGCCTGGACTCCTGATCCATGCGCGGACAACCAACGCGGGTTGGCAATGACTTGTGTTGGTGATGGACTCCCCCGGGTTGGACATTGGCGCTTTCCGACGTTCCTCATTCAGACATGCTGCTGCATTGGTCTGCATGTCGTGGCACTTCCCTTGGCTGTACTGACACGCAATTGTTGATAAAGTTTCCGCTACGTTCACTTGGCTCCAACTGTGTTGAGTGTTTATTTGTATGCCAATGTGTGTGTCACGGCCTATCTGGGTCCCTGCCTTACATGCATTGCTACCCCATCAGGGCTGTGGGTTGGTACTTGTGCATTATCATGTCCCTGTTTCGTGCTTTGCTAGATGCATATGGCCATTTACAGGCCACAAGCGGGTGCACTTGTGTCCTGTGTTCGGTTGTGCATATGTTGGTGTTTGTACCACATTGTGTTGGATGTTGGGGTGCTCTGCTTCCTATGTGTGTGTGCTGGATTGTGTGTGAGATGTCCCTTCAGCTTTGATTTGGCTCACCCTTTTCCCGTTCAGGCAGTGTGGTTTTCACTTCTGTGCTTGTTCAGTGGTGTGGTATTGCCGACTTGTGTGACTTGTGCTCTTGGTTGGTGTTGTTCCTCTTGGGCATGGTTTGTCTGCAGTTGTGCTGTGCTTAATTGTGCATGTGTGCCATTGTGGCCATCTCCCCCCGTCCCCCCAGTCCCTGGCCGTTCCTCTCCCTGTTGCTGTTGTGTCTGTTGATTTTAAGCAGTTTCCAGTCCCCGACTCCTGCCACCATCTCCAGACTGATGTGGTGGACACCATTTCCTCCATGTCATCCAGCTCCTGGTGTGGCGCTGGACTCCCACCTCCGGTGTGCATTGCTGCCTTCTGGTTGTTGGCGTGTTTCTGGTTGTTTGTGCGTTTCGCATCATTCCAGCTGTTCTGGTTTTCTTCCATTGTCCTCCTCCGCTCTCCGGCTGCATTCACCTTGTCCACGTTGACCTGTCATGTACAATGTTTTGTTGCCAATGGTGCTTATGGGGTTGTGTACTAGCTCCGACTGCCTCCATTGTGCTTCGCTGTTGTTTTCTGTTTGGTTTGTCTTTCTTTTTCCTGCTTTTGTTGTGCTTATTCACGCCTGCCGTATGTGTGTCGCGGGCTTGGCGCTGCTTATCGCTGCTTTCCTCCTCGTGAATGGGCTCCTCGCATGTTTTTTGGTGTTGGGGTTTGTGTTTTTATCTCCGTCGCGGTGGTTGTATCGTGGACATTGGCTGCGTTTTCGGCAACCTATCGCATGGTACCGCCGTGTTGTGAATTCCAGGTTGACACGGGGTTATTTTCCCGCGATCGACTGCGATGTGTAAAGTTGCGTTAACATTTTTTGGTGATGTTTAGCGCACGTTCTTGTGAATATCCCCCTTAGAGCTTATTGTTCAACACCTCACTCGACCACAGGTGAACGTGCTGCGACATTGATGTTCGGGAGAGCAATGACAACTAAGTTGCCTTAATGGACCAGTCAGAGAGAGAGAGAGGAGAATGCAACTCGTGAGAAGGACTTGGTTCATAAACAAATGATGAAAGTGTATGCAGACAAAAGATGATGTGCGAAGAACATCGTATTTAAGAAAGGAGATCGAGGGCTCACACGCCAAATAAGGAAAAGAAAATCTGATGCTCCATTTGATGCAAAACATTTTCAAGTGGTGTCTACCAAGGGACACATGGTGACTGCCCAGCACCCTGGGAAGTCTATTACCATAGACTCTCCTCATTTTCAGCATTTAACTCATCGTTCATCAGATCTACATGTTGAAAGAGAGATTGGTTCTGAAGCATCAGGGACTGCTGTTGCATCTACACCATCGACGCAGATCTTGGACATTGATGGTGACGGTAACCCAGTTTCCCATGACAAGATCAGATTAAACAATTAAAGAGCCAAAAAGATTGATTGAAGAAATGTAATTGTGTGTATATATATATCTATATATATATATATATATATACACACACATATATATATCTTTCTATGTTTACACTCTGTCTACAACTAATTGGATGAAATGCATCATGTGCTTTTAAATATTTCACCATATATACGCACCGATAGGTCCAGCGCGTCATGTGATCAAGACTGCCGTTGGGCAGTCGAAACGCGTCATGCTGGGCACTTGCTTTCTGACGAACTATGCACTGGCACTTTGATAATCTGCACTAAATAAAGAAGAAACTTTCTCCGCATTTGTGGTCCGTACCTGCTTTCTTGATCAGGAGTGTGATCATTTCAGGACTGTGGCTGTCACACACACTATATATATATATATATATATATATATATATATATATATATATATATATATATATATATATATATATATATATATATAATAGGTATATATATCTACAGATATATATAGATAGATAGATATATATATATAGTAAAAAAATATTTTTGGATTTACCAGAGGAGGAGATGTAGTGTCTTCAGAATTAGCAATGACAGAACCCTTTTGGCTTCTGATGAACTTCGTAGAGCTGTGACATAAGTGTTAGAGTGGAATGGAATGAAGGCTGGTTGAGAATGTTTAGTTCGCAGTTACATGCAGACAAATTTAGACGTATAATACTAAGCTCCATGTGTGGCGTAGTCATTGGCGGATACCCAGGCTGTAGAGTACGCTACAGAACAGAGTGCTTGTGTCCTCCAAACAGCTTGCACGTGGTCCCTCCTCTCTGTTTCTCCTGTTCTACCAGCCTGTTTTTTTTAAACTTTATTATTAGTAAGCGTGAGACTATAAGAAGATGCTAGAGCCCAATAGAAAACAGTGACTGTCATCTGTTTCTGCTGCGCCACTGTGTTTTGTTTAATTTAATACTAGCAGCATGGCGATGTTCAGAGGCAACTGCTGTCAAATTATAGTGGTGAGGCAGGGAAGAATATTTTGTCCCAGTGATAGGCACCGTCAGAAACCTACAATGCCCTTGGCCTCAACGCCAAAGCTCTTAATCGTGGTACATTCCAAAAAGTGTTTTTAACGGGCCACCACTGAGAGATGTGGAGTTGCGAGTTTCCCACAGTGCGTCAAAAGAAACACTTATTAAAAAAAAAAAAGTAAAAGTGTACTTACCCGCTGCCTTGGTGTTCTGCTTCGGTACGGGCGGTACATGGCTCCAGCACAGGATCCCAGAGTCTAGTGAAATTCCCTAATCAATCCAGATGCTGATCTCATGCTAGCAATACTATTGACCAGCATGAGAGAAGCACCAGGACTGACTGGAGTGGGCTGGCTTGGCGCTCACTCAGGGACTGGGAGCCTGTGCCTGTTCTCCACCCAGCTGTGCAGCACAGCTCGGGTTGGAGAGATGTAAGATGCACATGTCAGGCTGGCCATCGCAAGACAGTTGGCCAATATGTGCACTTGCAGTTCCCACCACTCCTCCTCCCTGCTGCTGTCCATCACCAGTAATGACCCTGCCCTACCCTGCCCTGCCCTTAGACTCGGCTGGCAGGATGAAAAATAAAATGGTAATAAAATTGTTTATTACCATTTTATTTTTCATGTTTGCTGTGCTGCCAGCAGTGGGGTGATGCTCCTCCGCTCTAATGGAGGTGCCGCCGCTAGCGATGTTATATACCTTGCATTCTCTACACAATGATTGGTGTACCACCCTTGTGCCTCTCTTAATGTGGAGGCACATTAACCAGTTGAGCAATCGAGGAGCGCCAAGAGAGAATGGGGTGGTGGCGAATGATTGGTCAAACCACGTAAAACAATATACTCGAGTGACTCTCTTGACAAAGGTCCCACTGAAGCGACCAATCTGGGAGCGGGGTATTGCGGGATAAACAACACAAAACAACAGCACATGACTGTTTCTCCTGAAAAAGGATTCACAGAATCAAATAGCTTGGAAGGGGAGTACTGTAGGCCCCCAGGTCCATCAATAAAAGCTGATGCTGTTTTTAAGACAATCAGGAAAATGAGGAACGATGGAGCACCAGGGCCTAATGGGTTACCAGCATCAGTTTTTAAAACTGCACCAGACTTTTGGGCAGCAGTCTTAACCCCGCTCTTTAACAACACCTTATTAACAGCAAGGATGCCGGACTCCTGGAGGAGCTCCATACTTTTTCCTATCTTCAAGAAAGGCTACTGCTTTAAGCCTTCAGATTCCACCCACATTATTGAAAACAATAACATCGCTATATGAAGATACCTGGGTTGGTGTCAAAATAAGCACCAACACAGTGACCTTTAAAATTCCCACAAACAACGAGCTTAAACAGGGATGCGTACTGGCCCCCTCCTGTTCAACCTTTACACCACAGATCTGGAGGCCTCACTGCAAGGCGCCAGCCTAGTATCCCCAAGGTTGGGCAGGGCGAGCCTTCATGTACTACAAAATGCAGACGACACAGTTTTAATGGACCACACCAGAGAATTGGCCTTCAGAGAGCCTTCCATGAGCTGGATCGCTTCAACCAGGATAACTAGCTACGGGTTAATCAGGGGAAGATCAAGGTAGTGGTGTTTGGGAAACATCAATACAAAAGGCAAGCCCATTGGCATCTGGGAGAATTGCATATTGACACAGTAACAGCCTACAACTACCTTGGGGTCTGGTTCTCAGAAAGGGCCAACTCAAACATTCATCGAAAACATCTTAACTCTAAGACCAACATCGTCATTCACTCATTAAGACAACTGACCCACCATCTGTTAAGTTCATCAGCCGAGCCAATACTGAGCGTCTTAAAAGCAAAATTGTTACCTGCCATTTGGTGTGGTCATCTGGCTTTTCCTGGAGTGCTGGACAAGTTTTAAATTACAACCCAAGCCAAGGCATATAAATCAGTGTTGCTCATTTCGCGATCAGAGAGGAACTCAAGGCTGAGACTGGAGCTCGGCCTCAGGAGGCCAGACTTGACATGCCAGGGGGACCTGAAAAAGCTATACCTGAGGATTTTGAATGCACCAGCAGACTCACTTAGATACCAACTGAGGTCTGTTTTCAATGAGGCAGGTTCAGCATGGCATGCCAGCCTTGGCCAAGCTTTAGCCATCCTGAGGATAGAGGCTGCAAGCTTACAACTACCTGAAGTTCCTCTAGCCGCTTGGGAGAAAGCGGTGAACAAGCAGGTTTTGGAAATATCGTTCGCACGAGACATCGAAACCCTTCCCCCTAGCACAATTACAGAGCCATTGGACAAATCATACATTCCGGGAAAAGCTCAACCCTATTTATGTGAGGCATTGACAACACAAGTCTGAAGGAAAATACACTACATGAGACTCATCAAGCTACACATCACAGACTTCAGCTTTGTTCCTTCATCAAAGAATCCTGGCTACACCTCCTGTGCTGCTGCCCCAAATTGGATGACGAACGTCAGCGCCTTCTTCGTCCGATAATCCTCGCAAAGGGGGTAAGGTCCTGTATGGAGACTTCGGCCTTGTGCTTCACCGAATCAACGACAAGAAACCTAGCAAGACTGGGGAAATTTACGCACTCAATCAGGATCGCCACAAACGAGGTGTTACAAGGTGATGCCACTCCTGTGACAGGCTAACGACCTCTCATCTTTTTTTTGTTATGCTGCATTTTACAAAACGTTGAAGACTGTAGGGTGGTTCACTGTCTGGCACCAAGGGGGACCACCCTTTTCATTCAAATTTTAACTCACTAAACAGGATCTTAAAGCCCCAGAACTGAGTCGTTTTTATCAAACAAGTAATCATAAGCAACCCTAAGAACTTGCACAAACGAGTCTAAGGGTCAATGGCTGAAGACATTGAAGGAGAGGGGAGGGTATAGGGGGCAGAGGGTTTGTTCTAAACAATTGTCTTGCTTTTTACTGTAATGATTTTAATTAATCGAACAGTTAATAAACATACATGACATGCCCCTCTTATGTTTCCCCCTTTGAAGCTGCTACAAAGAGTTCACATGCTCTACACAAGGCTCAGGGAGCTCATAGGGTAAACATTGCAGCACGCTTGCCAACGCTATCATTGCTTCTCACTATTGTTCTTCTTCATTGTTTACTGTCCCGATGTTTAATTGAAACTATTGTCACGTCAAATGAAACTGCTGTAGTTGCACCTTTTATCTGCATGAAGGTAAG
This sequence comes from Calotriton arnoldi, assembly GCA_963921515.1. NCBI lineage: Eukaryota > Metazoa > Chordata > Amphibia > Caudata > Salamandridae > Calotriton > Calotriton arnoldi. Next base: position 20,856 of record CAWUFW010002639.1, on the reverse strand, counting down.
TTTTTAAAGAATAACTGGCATCTTATCTGCCTGCACAATATACATATTAATACAAGGTAACGGAACATTAGAAAGAAGTGTAATGGCAACGTATATAATACCTGAAGCACCAGGCTGACACCAGAAAGAGTGTTCGGTTGCTGCCTTCAAATCACTGCACATTTTAGCTACAGTCTGTGCCTGAACTGTGTGTGCTAGTGGCAAAATGTAGAATAGCACTGAGCTGCCACATTGATTTATACACGCCTCTCTCAATATATAGCTGAGATTCAGTCAGTACTTAATTTGAGCCGGTGGTTTCCGGTGAACCGGCACTTAATCATCAAAACCAGCGCTTTTCATGAGCACCAGCTAAGGATTCATTAATTTATGGGGAGATTAAGAGATCACAGGATGTTGAGCACAGCTGAGACTCGAACCTGGCTCCCCAGCTCGAAGCCTGCAGCTCTAGCCATTACGCCACATCATCTCCCCACTTTCATGGTTAGCTGTTGGTTCTGTTTTAGGCAGCGGTAACAAGAGAAATAGACTAGTGCAAGCTGCCTCCTGACAAGAGCCCAGGAACTTATTTATTTACAAAGTAACCACTGGATTCAGTGCATGCTATCTGCTACAAACACTTGCTAGAAGTGATAACCCCTGGCATTTTTAAGCAAATTATTTATCTCTCACGGCTAGGGCTATATTAATGTTTAGAGATCAGTTAACTAAAATGATTTCAACTCTATAGTTTAAAAACAAAAAAAGACCAGAAGAGGCATCCACCATTATTGAAGACTGCCTAGCTTATATTTGAACTTTCAGACTACCACGAAACTGTATTAAAAATATAGCACCTTACTGCACCAAAAAACATAAGCAGCGTATTTTGTAAATAGCTAGGTAATCACATTTAATCGATTTTCCGCTACTTTTAGCATCCATTTTTTCACATCAGGATCCCTCCTAATGAATGTTCCTCTTTCTTAGAGGGCAATTAACATTTTTGCAAATCCCCAATTTATTGCTTCTAAACATGTTCCTTAGCTTCAGGCACGTGCACAAGCATCACACATTTTACAAAAGTAGAGGTTTTCCCTTTCAGCGTTTATCAAAGGAATTACCATATGTTGCAACATTGTTAGGCGCATTTCCCTTTTGCATTTAAAAAAAAGTAACTTAGTTGATAATTTCTTAATGATAGATTGATTATTCCTTATGATTGTGCATTTATGTGTCCTGTCAGAAGAAAAACTCATGAACAGATAATTTAAGTTAGCCTTTCATAAACTGGATAGGCCTCAGAGGAAAGCATTTCATGCACAATTCTGTAGAGTAACAGAAAATGTGACAGGAGCTGAATAATCAGAGCTTACATAGTGTACGAAAAGTGGTTAGTTGACTTTACATAGTGTTAGCACACATGATACCGGTATAACATTTAAAATAAATAATATATTGTATAAAAAATACATATTGTTTAAGTTTAACAATATTTCATTTAGTTGTACCAGCAGCAATCCTTTTTTCCCCAATTTGGTTAGCTGTGGATTTTGGCACCGGCACCTAGGGAAACTTACTATACCTGCACATTTCTGACAACTAGACACCTGGGAGAGTCCAGGGTGGCATGACTTGTGTGGCTCTCACTAGGTTATTTCACCCAGAAGCCCTTACAAACCTCAAACCACCCAGCGGTACTCCAAGTCTCCCTATAAAAATGGCACCTCACTTACATGGGTGGGCCTAGCCCTGTGCCAGGATAAGGCCCAAACTGTAACATTGACACATCAATATTTTCCACTGAAAAACAACCCTATTTAGCAATTTGGTTAGCTGTGGATTTTATGACCTAGCTTAGCCGATACCTAGGGAAACCTACCAAACCTGCACATTTTTAACAACTAGACATTAAGCAGACTCAAGGGGAGCATGACTTGCATGGCTCTCGCCAAGTTGTCTACCCAGAAGCCCTTGCAAACCTCAAACATTGGCTAAAAACACATATTTTCCTTATATTTCTATGTGGTAAAGTTACGGAATCTGTTGGAATCCAAAAATTTCCTACCAATCAGAGTTCCCACACATCTCAATATAACAGTGGTTAACCACTTGTGTGGGTGGGGCCAGAGAGACCATGAAAAAAAAGGCTCTAAAGTACTATGTGGAGAGATCAGCGATAGAGGTGGCTGCTGTATTTGGGGCCATGGTCGGACACCACCCACCGAAACCTACCAACCACAAAATATTTTGAAGACTTGACACCCAGGGGATTCCAGGATGTTGTGTCCTGTATGGATCCCTCAATGTTTTCTTACTCACGGTGCCCTTCAAACCTCAAACCTTGCCTAAAATCACACATTTTCCTTACATTTCTGTGATGGAAACTACCAGAATCAGCACAAACCCACAAAATGCCTACCACCCAGTATTACCCAACTTGTCCCGACAAAAATGCTGCTGCACTTGTGTGGATGGGCCTCGTGTCTGTGATAGGAACGGATCAAACCAAGGTAAATGGGAGTCCTTGCAACACAGCAGACAAATGGATGAAGAGGGCTGTCTACAGACCTCCATCAGTAAAATAGCTACATATATTTCAGTAAAATCAAAAGGTCTTAGTTAATACTAGAATTAAAAAGTAGCCCACATTTATAAACTAGGACACTTTTTCATATGGAAAACACACCTGAAAAGACAACTGTATAAGGTGGAAAGACACGCTGTATACGGGTTTGGCACAGTATGGAAAACTGCATGCATGCGTACAGCTGTGCTTACTGCAGGCAATGTTTGAGGAAAATCCACAGAAAACAAATGCCACCTCTACTTCTATATGAACCATTTTTTTTTTTTAATGTGTGTTTTCCCCAGGAAGGGGGCACACCAAATGGTTTAAGGCATCAAGCTAAACTTCATACCATCAGCTGTTTACTACACATATACACTATAAACACCTGTAGCAGATGAGGGGATCTTTAATCAATGTGGGACAGCCTTCTGGTCTCACAAACCAAAAATCTTACAGCTCATTAAAACTGACCTACTCTCCTACTGACCACGCAGCTACACAAAGCTGAGTCTTACTCCTGAAAGATGCACAATAATAGAAGAGTGTATGCTGTGCAAATGCTAACAATAAGAACAATAGCTCACATTTCTTTTGTTAGTGTCCCGGAAGCAAAATTACACACCAGGGGCCATATTACAAACAGTGCCCTGGGTGCACATCAGTCTTGCATGCCTTTTTTCTGTACTCCTGGGGCACACTATAATAACAGAACAAGTGCCAGATCATGTGCCCTCTTCTGTAAAACAGATAGTGCCGGTGCATATAGAATGTCTGTTCTATCTTCAGCGGGCGTTGCCTCATTAGCATGAAGATGTGGTCCAATGCTAATGAGTGAAACAGCCTCTGCACCCACACTCTATTATCAGTTGAAGGTGCAAAGGCAGAGAGGCCATCAAGAGAGGCATTGACCATGGGCCACAAAAAGGTTGTGCACAGTCTGTACACTCTTTGAGTGTGACGCCTGCAAGGGGGGAATGGGTGCCCCAGAGATCTCCCTGCAGCTGGATGAAGTCACTCACTGCACCTGCCGGCAGGGGGAATCCTTGTCCCCTGTTAATGGAGACAGCTGCTGCCTACACAGAGAAAGGCAGGTGGCTGATTCAAACAGCTGCTCCATATTTCAGTAATGGCCTGGGGGCAGCACATTACTTGTAATAGTGCACACTGTCCCTGTTTGTGTCTGGTGCACCTGTTTAAAGGAGCGTCATGATAGAAACAGGGGCAGTGCACCCATTATGTATTAGAGGGCCAGAACTCATAGTTTTCCTGATATCATGCTTGGGTTGCTCATCCTTTTTAGGTTTTTCTCTTTGCATTTTGAATTTATAACAGGATACATATTCTATAATGCAAAGAATAATACCCCTGGACTAGATTTGGTACTCATGTATGGATTTAGATACATTCAGACGTCTAAAAAAACTGTTCTGCCGAAGTCCATCATTCCTGGTCTGCAGCACATTACCAGTTCAATTTAAGGTCAACACAATGCTATGTCATAGCACCTCATCCATAATTCTCAACCGCTTCACTAGTAAAGGTTGTACGTTGTGAATTAGTACTACAAACTGCCAGAAGGGCGATTTTTCAAATTATTGTTCCCGTTGTTCCAGTGGAATGAGGCATCTATTTCAAAAGATCTGTTCACCCCTAGGTTATAAGTGGATTATGAATGGGTCTTTAAGTTTTGACTGCTGTGTATATAAACCAGTCTTTTGAGCAGGGATCGGAATTATGGGTTGAGTGTTATTTAACATATCTCATAATTATCAGATACTTTAAATAACTCAACATTCGTTAAATTTCAGCAGGTCAAACCTGCTGAAATTTAACAGAAGAAATTGTACAGTATTTATGGTATCATGCATTTTTCAATGCTTTAAACACCAAAATCCCTATGTTATTCCCCACAAATTCATAATAGGTGTTATTTATCACACACAAAAATAACCTACGCCAAGGTATTGTTATTTATCATGAGCAATAAATTCCACTTATACTCGTAATCATCAGCTGCGGTCCGTGCTGGCAACAGCGGTGGGGCGGAGTAAAGGGGGATTTCGATGGACGATGCAGAGGGAAAATTATTATTCATAGCCTTGGAGTTCTATTTTAACACCCTTCAAAGCTCATAGTCATCTCCCCCTTCATGCTGTTCAGACTGTGTTATGCTCTGTTCTAGGACTGGGACTGGTAGCTAAGAGGCAATGTAAAACACCTAGGTTTTGAAGTGCAATAGAAGCAAGCTACAATGGAGACAGGTTAAAAGTTAGCACCTTAGTCAGTAGATGGGTGGTGTGCAGTAACATAAGCAGCACCTAACTCGGCTTGAAGACATCAGCAAGGCTAAGGTGCAAGCTCAGAGAAGCTCACCTATAGTGTTCTGTGAGTGGTGCCACATCAGCACCGTCTTTCAATGAGTGTTACTGCCCTGTGAGCAAGCTGTTGGAGCAATGTATCTTTCAAGCACTGCTGTAGTGTTTGCATTGTATAGGACTAGCAGTGGCAGGATAGTGTGCGCTCCCTTTCCCAATCTTTTAATTGGGCTGGCTTACCCTATGGTTTGCACATAGCAGATAAGACAGTGTGTTGCAAGAGAAACAGGCACAGGGGGACTAGAAAGACCGGAGAGCCAATGAGAATGGACAGAGAAAGATCAGTGGCAAGCACAGATATCACCACCACATAGCAGCTGAGCTGTACTGCAAAACAACTCTTCCCTCATGCAAGCTGTTAGAAAGACATATGCAGGCGGAAAAGTAATTCCAGGGTCCTGTGCCAGGAAACATCAGAACACACAAATCTCTCTACTTACATCCATCCATTCACATGCAGTATGATCAGAATGTATTTGCGCTCAAGTGGCACTTTAGTTTCACAGCTGGTTCCATATTACAGATTGACTTCACTGTTTTGGTCTGTGCCGAGGCACACCTTTAACAGGGTGAGCAAGGTGTAGTTCGGGGCAGTGCCCCTTTTCACAATCAATAGGCTGTTCCCAGTACAGAACAAGACCCATGCCTGGAGTGGGAACAGTACTTTAGTGAAAGACAGTCCAGCTGTTTGAAGCTGCTGGCCTGTCTTTTAACCTGCAGGCGACAATCCTGCCTGCATTTAGAATGTGGGCAGAGATCCTCCTGCAGGTGAGTGCAGTCAGTGACTGCACTGGCCTACAGAGAGCTGTCTAAATGATTCATGGGCCACCTTTCCCCCTTTCAGAGGCGCCCTCGGAGGGAGGGGGCAGTACCATGGGCGTCCGCAGAAATTTTTCCAGGGGGGGGCTAACCTGGCAAATGAAGGGACGTGGCTAATGTTAATCAATAGGGGCGGGGCATAAATGGCAGACAATCAGGATCGGGTAATGCTCAGGCCAAGCTGAGAAAAAAAGTGGTGAATTCTGCATTTGAAACTGGACAACAATTAGAGCACACATGAACCCTAAAATTACCCCCCTGACCCCTTAAAACTCATACATTCCCTGATCCCTAAAATTAGCCCCCTGGCACCCCAAAACCCATACCCGCCCTGACCCCTAAAATTGTCCCCCTGGCACCCCAAAACTCATACCCGCCCTGAACCCTAAAATGTCCCCCATACCCACCCTGAACCCTAAAATGACCCCCTGGTACCCCAAAACCCATACCCACCATGAACCTTAAAATTATCCCCCTGGCACCCCAAAACCCATACCCTCCCTGAACCCTAAAATTACCCTCCTGGCCCCTTAAAACCCATACCCGCCCTGAACCCTAAAAGTACCCCCCTGGTACCCCAACACCCATACCCACCCTGAACCCTAAAATTATTCCCCTGGCACCCCAAAACCCATACCCACACTGACCCATAAAATTACCCCCTGGCACACCAACACCCATACCCGCCTGGAACCCTAAAATTACCCTCTTGCACCCCAAAACCCATACCCACCCGGAACCCTAAAATTACCCCCTGGTACCCCAAAACCCATACCCACCATGAACCCTAAAATTATCCCCCTGGCACCCCAAAACCCATACCCACCCTGAACCCTAAAATTACCCCTGCCCCCAAAACTCATACCCGCCCTGAACCCTAAAATTACCCCCTGGCCCCTTAAAACCCATACCCGCCCTGAACCCTAAAATTACCCCCTGGTACCCCAAAACCCATACCCACCCTGAACCCTAAAATTATCCCCCTGGCACCCCAAAACCCATACCCACACTGAACCCTAAAATTACCCCCTGGCACACCAACACCCATACCCGCCTGGAACCCTAAAATTACCCCCTGGCACCCCAAAACCCATACCCGCACCTGTGGGGGAGGGAGCAGTGGGGGGCGGGGCTAGCGTAAAAAAAAACTGACCATGAGGTCGAACACAGGCCCCTGCAGCGGACGCATTAGTCCACTGAGCCACCAGACCCAGCATACACACACGTCTGTCTGTCTCTGTCTGTCTGTCTCTGTGTGTCTCTGTCTCTGTCTGTCTGTGTGTGTGTGTCTCTGTCTGTGTGTGTGTGTGTCTCTGTCTGTGTGTGTGTGTGTCTCTGTGTGTGTGTCTCAGTCTGTGTGTCTCTGTTTCTGTGTGTCTCTGTGTGTGTCTGTCTCTGTATGTGTATCTGTCTGTGTGTGTGTCTCTGTCTGTGTGTCTGTTTTTCTGTGTGTGTCTCTGTGTGTGTCTGTGTGTGTGTGTCTCTGTGTGTGTGTGTCTCTGTGTGTGTCTGTGTAAAATGTAAATCCAGTATTTGTAAAGTGTGAACAGCTACCCGAAGGCATCCCGGCGCTGGGGGCCGTCGTGTGTGTGTCTCTGTCTCTGTGCGTGTCTCTGTGCGTGTCTCTGTGCGTGTCTCTGTCTCTGTGCGTGTCTCTGTCTCTGAGTGTCATGGTCTCTGTGTCTCTCTGTCTCAGTCTCTGTGTGTGTGTGTCTCTGTGTGTGTGTGTCTGCCTCTGTGTATGTGTCTGTCTCTGTATGTGTCTGTCTCTGTGTGTGTCTGTCTCTGTGTGTGTCTGTCTCTGTGTGTGTCTGTCTCTGTGTGTGTCTGTCTCTGTGTGTGTGTCTCTCTGTCTCTGTGTGTCTCTCTGTCTCTGTGTGTCTGTCTCTGTGGGTGGAGTAGAGGCTGCCGGAGAAGAGGACATCGTTGTTGGCAACACGAAGCTTCCCTAAAGGCCCTTTAAAAGTCAGCTGTGAAAACGCTTACAGCTGACTTTTAAAGGGCCTTTTAGGAAGCTTTCCGACTGTGCCATGTGTGAGGTCACAGAGGCCGGCAGTAAACAGAGAAGGTGGCTGCAGGAGCATACATAGTGAATACATATTTAATACGTATTCACTACGTATGCTACTGCGGTCATCTTCTGTGTTTACTGTCGGCCTTACTGAAAATGTAAAAACGGCAGGGCAAGGTCCGCGGGCCGTCAATTAAGTCTTCCCGGGCCGTACTATGAGTACCAGTGCTTTAGCAGCTCAAACTGGCCATTGTCATTCTGTATGTGACAATCAGCCACAGACAGAATGACAATGGGCGGGAGGGGCTGCGAGGAGGAGTGCGAGGCGCCCCATCAGGGAGTTGAGGCCTCTGGCAGGGAACAGCTCTGCTCCCTTCAGGGCCCAGAATTACAGACAAAAGACGTCTGTAAAAGCATGGGCGTCCGCAGGGGGGCAAGGAGGGGCACGCCAGGGGGGGGGCAAGCGCCCCTCCTTGCCCCCTGCGGACGCCCATGGGCAGTACACTGACTTTGGACCACCTCATTGTGGCGCAAAGTGTGCCTCCTGAAGGCCTCTTTGCCTCTGCGCCCACCTCTATAATAGGATGAGGGTGCAGAGGCTAGAGATTCTCTTATCATTTGCACAGGGTCACGCACCCATTCACATAAGGGAACGCCCCCTTGAGATTGCACCAGTGCACATGTAATGAGCTGTGTTATAGAAGGGACTGAGTAAGCATCTGCAGCCCCTTCTGTGAGGCTTAAGTACCCATGAGATGCACAAAGTAAGCACACATGCTCATTGAGGCTACGGAGTACTTTGAGAATACAGCCCATCTACTGCAACCTTCCTCATGCCAAAACTGGGTGTTTGGTGGCACTCAGTAACCAGTGGTGAACATTTCATCTAATTGAGTCAATATCTTGTTTCTTTTACTTGTTTTTAGTTTCATTTAGTTTCATTTGGGTTATTTGTAAAGAGCTGCAAACTACTTTTGCCTGAGCTTAAGTGCATTTTGCGATGAGATGCATTGAACAGGATGGATGGATGACAGCCCTGGGTAAAGTACCAGCTAGCTTGGACTTTAATCAGGCAAAAGAGTCCATCATTCATTTGTGATAATAAAATTATGAAGCCTTAGGGAAGAGTTTAGCAGTTCAAAGTGACCTGGTAAGGTAGGGGCAGGAGCGGGTTTTAGGTGTGTCCATTTTGACTTTTCATTGCTATGCTGCCTTGATTTTACCATAAAGTCATTTTTTTATGTTCTGCATTTTACTGACTCTGTAGGATGCTTGTTATTGCAATTGGGTTCCACACAGATTTATTGCTTTTTGGATCACCCGGATTTGGACTTTTTACTGTGGGTGAGTCTCACTACATGTGTCTCACCCACAGTAAGCACAAGACCAATGGATTACATGTGTTTACTGCCAGTGTCTGCCTTTTAAGATAAGCCCCCTGCGACGCAGCTAGGGTAAGAGGCACTTGGTGGTTACACGTGAACAGACGTGCGTACACATGTACACGCGTGCAGGCTGCACATGTGAGGCTACCGTCATGCACAGCCTGGTAACTGGTGCAGAGAGGATTCCACAGGACTATATACTGAACTGGGGTAGACCTTATAATGTTAGTATACACTCAAAGGGAAAGTCAGTGTGTTTTACGGTTTTGTCTGCAATGACACTTAATTATACAGATGGGAGAAAACTGCAGTTGAGTGCAGTTTTACTTCCCTTTGGCCTACAAAGTCCAGTGACATATCAAAATGGGATGGAACATGTGCACCAAAATCAAATCTGAGAGTTCCAAGAAGGTATCTGTACATTTTATGGGTCATCCAGAATTCTCATACTTCTCTGGCTCAGCTTAGGATCAGAGCCCAGGTCTTTTGTCACCCTGCTGGGCCAATTTAATTACTTTGCTCGCCAACAGCAGGAACAAAGCCCTCTCCACATAAAATGAGTAATTAACAGTGCTTGCCTCAGCTCCTGAGGTGGAAAGGGTGGTATAAAAATCTGCATCTGTTAATTAACCGTCACACTGTACCAGGGTTGGGAACAACCCAGGCCCACTGAACAAAGGAGAAAGCCCAGACAACTAGATACAACACAGGATGGCTCCTCTTTGAAGTTTTGGTGGGGAAGTACCAGGCAGTGATGTCAGCGAATGGTGAAGCTGAGACCCCAAGAGCAGATGTGACCAGTGACTCCTGTATGTTGTCATCTTGTTCTGTCCCGGCATGCTGTGTCGGAGGGTTGGGGCAGGGGTGGGGAGGTGATATGGCACCCTAAGATTGGCATCGGGTGCCTGGCTTCTAGAACCTTCTGCCCCTTTGTAAAAACTCTTGCACAAAGGAGAGAAAGTGCTATTGTTGCTTTAGTGCTTCTTGCTGCTGGACCCTGAGACTGCGACAGATATGGACAGCTGGAAGGAGAAATCACCTGATGCCCAAAAGGACCAAGGACTCTGCTCAGTTGGCCCGAGTATCAGTGGGCTTCTCCAAGGGCCAGTTTGGCTGGCCCCCTTACACCTCTAAGGACCAGTTGGGTGAAAGATCTGCACTTCTGCACCCAGGAACAAAGACCAGGATGAGAGGCAGTGGAACCAACTCCCTGCATAGTACACCATATTGAAGATCTGCTAAAACTGCTCCTGGAGGCTAGAGCTATCCACCAGAATTAAAATGAGCCAAAGATCATCTGCATTGGCCCAACAGGGCCCAAGTTATGGTTGTTTTAATATTGCTGACCTTTGACCCTCCAGTGAAGAGCAAGTGTGTGGGGCTCTGCCGCAATGGTTGAGGATTACCCCTACGGTGGGCCAAGGTAGGGGTAATGGTGTAAGCTACTTAATTTATTGATTTCGGGGGAGAGGGCTTGCGTGGGGGCTCCTCCCCTGTCAATGGATTGGCCCAATGGGCCCTCATCTCCCAGGGCAGATGAGAGCAAAGGGCCCGGAATCCCAACTCCAGCCCCCGCACACTAAACAGAATGGGGGAGCACCATCACACGACCCCAATGGTGGTGGCTTTGCCCCTGCTCCCTGTTCCCGGGGGGAGCAGGGCAGCCACCGCTGGACTCTACACCATGCCCGCATGGAGCGGACAGGGAAAGGAAAACTGCCAGCTCGACCGTGTGGGAGTGGGCTCTCCTGCTGGCCATAACAGATCGGGGGTGTCCGGTTGGGACCAAGTAGCCCCCTAAAAAAAGAAAGAAAAACAAAAGAAAATGCTACGAGGCTCTCTCTGGCACTGCGAGAGAGCTACTAATAAAATATTCACTGCCCCTAGCTGGAGCGGCCCATAATTCCCTGCTGGGCTTGCTAATTTGAATGTTTGTTATGCCTTGTGGTGGCTGTTGGAAAAAACAAACCTAGGCAATTAAATGGTCAAATATTGACCTATACTAGACACATTGATATGAACAGTGACTCAGTGTACTCAACATTTATATTAAAATTCTCATTTTATTCATATTAATTCATACTAAAAAGATTTTGTTAACAAAACATACTGTACTTGACAACATGACATAGACAAATGTACATAATGTAGACAAATGTAAAACAATTAGATCCAGGTAATTTGAAATGTTAATACAGGAGACTAAATATAGATACTTTCGTATCATATTGAAACATCGTGGTTTAATGTTGGAATAATTCGTTGTTTCTCTACGCGCGTTTCGGCGTACTAAACGCCTTCTTCAGGACAGCCACAGTAATTACCTAAATAGGTTTTTAAAAATGGAACCGAAAGTGGATGTTTGGAACCAAGGAGGGTATATGAAAATAGCCTCAAATAGAACCAATTTCAATGGGGGATCCTGTATAAGTCAATAGATGAAGTACAGGTACTTGCTCTTAAAAGTCCAGATTAGCGAGCTTCCAGGTAAATCAATCTGTTATGTTTGCAAATATTAAAGCTAAAACCAATATCAATGGAGGATCCCTGTATAGTTCAATGGATGAAGTACAGGTGATTGCTCTTAATAGTTCAGATTACCGAACGTCCCGATACTTCAGTTTGTTATGTATGCAGATATTGAAGCTCACTTTGTAATTAATTCTTACCGATCCGGTAAGCTGCACTCAATGATATATGGTCATCTCGAGGTATGACAAAGGGTGATCGTTGGGATCAAACTTTAGCGCGATAAATGGCCGTGCAGACGTACCAGATACGGTCCGGGTGCTCGAGTAGAGAAACAGACCATTAAAAAAAAAAAAACGCCTTGTGGTGGCCCCAGGATGATAGGAGCACCACCAACAAAGTTAAAAAGTGTTGTAGGGGCTGTAGGGGTGACAGCAGCCCCCCTGAAGTAAACTTTGCAAAAGTGACCCTACATTTGCAGGGTGAAGGAATCCAAGACCCGCTGGGATTTCCACATAACTTCTAAAACCACACCCAGGGCTTAAGCTTTACAGCTAAGAGTATAGTGATTTCTAGGTTTAAATTTTTTTTTTTTTTTAGAGTTTTATATAGCGCAAACTAAACCGGAGACATCAGGTATCTAGCGCTTTACATGAGCACCAGTTTTGTTACAGATAGACACATTCATTTTTGTTAGGTACAGGGAGATTAAGTGATTTGCCCAGAATCACAGGATGTTGAGCATCGTTGCCGAGACTCGAACTCTGTTCCCCAGCTTCGAGGTCAACCGCTCGAGCCGTAAGGTTACATCCTCTGGTTGGTTCTGATACAGCTTTTCTTGTGGCATAAAAGTGTATAAATATGATATAGACTCATGGATGCAGCACTCTTTAGGGGCTACTTTCATAACTGCATGTTATGTAGCTTGATAAAGCCAATAGCCCTGTTTTATTTAACGTTATTTGCTATCTGGTACATCTGAGGGGGAGGGGGAAGTTCACTGTGATCTTGGGGGTAATGACCCTTTAAGAGTCAAATGTGATTACACAGTCATTTAAGGTATTTCAACCTGTCTTATGTATATATTGTAAATGAATGCATAGTATTTAGTGGAGTGTGTGTAATAAATGTACTTTTCCTTTTCTAAAGAAAAAGCACTCACTGGTCAATCATTTATTGAGTGTTATTATTGTGTGTCAGCGAATGGCTATTACTAGCCCACACCACTTCCCCTGGGGAGGCCTTGGACTGCTCTGCTTCTCTACCCTGTGAGAGTCAAGTGCTACAATGGGGACTTGGTTACCACTAAGGGGAACTTGTGGACCTATCACTTGTATAGGCCTCACATCCTGCAAACAAATAACCCAATTTCCCACACTTGTCAAATCACCCTTCTGAAACAGAGGATCAATGGTTCCTCTGCTAAAAATTATTTCCACTTTTGAGAGGCCAAAGAAAATGAAATGAGAGACAGCTTTAACTGAATATTGAATTAACCTATTCCTCCTGTTCTAGAAGGTGGGGGTCCCTTTGGAAAGTTCGATTCTGTGAGCTGGAGTCTCCTGTTTGTGCTGTTTGATGGTGACAATAAACTACCCTACCTTAACGCTTACCAGCATATTGCTTAATATAACAGAAACGTTTGCCAATTACCAACTCTGAGATATTGGATAGATCTTTCAAAATGTTCAAAACCAATTTTCTACGAATAACATACAATCCTGCCACAATTCAATAATTTGTACCTTTGCCCCAGTTCCAACAAAGAACAGATTTTGAGTGCAGTGATGTAGCACGTTTGCTATACAATTGTAGATCAAAACATGGGCGGGAGGTGGATGTCAAGTTATTATTCCGTAAATATTACTGCGGAAAGCTACAGGATCAAATAAAAGCTGCTTCAGGCCAGGGCCTCTGATTAACTCCCAGAAAGACCCCTAGCAGTTCAAGATCCATGTCATTGTTTTTCAAGGACCTCAAGACGAATTTGTTTCCGGAAAGTGAAATGAGGCTTTGGAAACCCGTGTAAAGCGATGCTGTGTTGTTCTTCTTCTTGCCATGCTACGTGGGGCTTTTTAAATGAGATAATAATCCTCGGATTTAAGGGATACGGTGCTCGTTGTACTTTGAAAAGGTTCCTTGCCCAGAGGCCACGGCATTACGGGGAGGATGTGGTTATGTGCACATGAACTCTCCCAGACAAAGCAATATTGTTCTCTTCTTCTTGTGGCTGGTTGCTCCTGATAAAGCTATAAACGTGGTTGCACAGCTGCCGCTACCCTCTAAACGTTTTCCTTGACATTACTGTTTAACGATGCTTCTGTAGCATCTGTATTTCTTATGCCTAAAAGAGGAGAAAGTGAGAAAGGACACAGTTGCTCATTAAAGCCTTGCAAACGTCTCATTAATGCATACCAAGTTGGTTCTGTAGACTTTGAAAGTCATGAGTCCATTATCTTTAAAATAATTTAATGTGATTGTATCGCACGAAATTGCGAATTTCAGATTTGATGCATAATTCTTGTAGGTTACCGGTGAAGGGCTGGAAAATTGGCACGTGGCGGCTTCATATCCAAGAAGGCTGGAAAATTGCTTTTTCCTAAGAACAAAGGTTCGGAAAATGAAGGCGCATTATAAAAGCTGAGCGAGAGGAAAACTCATAAATTTATGGAATCAAACTTATAGAGTACAAAAGGCTCTGTGTTCCAGCAACATCACATTTCAAATTGTCCAGAGCTTGTTAGTCCCAGAATGTGACACATAACAAAACCTTTCTCTAATTCAATAGACCATGCACTAAAACGGTGACATTTAAACTCTGAAGCAAAAACAAAAAAATGAGCAAGAAATATTGTTGATAAAAATGGAGACTTGTATGTTTTTTTATTTTGTGGGTGTTAAAGGGACCATCTAGTTAAGAGAAACAACAGTTACCTGCATCACTAGCAATGACCAACAATAAGCATCTAAGAATGTTGTTTTGTTTGATGATGTCTGCTTGTGTTTTGGGAAGTATTGTGACATCTTTCACCAAATGACCTCTTTAGAGCATGGTTGGGCCGTTTCCAGTGGTCTCTCCCACAGCACCTGCTCATCACGTGACCAGGCGCAGGGCAGCAGGCAGTAGGGTAATAAGGATGCCATGGGCCCCAATGTAAGGAAGCAAATATGGCTTCCATTCCCTGCTTTGGAAGTTAAAAAACAGCTATATTTGGAGTACAGTTGGGCCCTTACCCATCTGTTTTCCGGTGCCACTGTACCTGCAGCACTACTGACAGCTTTACCCTTTGACAAAGATGGATAATGTGGCATGGTTTGCAAAGCAACAAATGTGTTCGAATCCTGGCTTCGGCAAATCACCATATTTGTAAGGTGTGAATCGGCACCTCCACTTCTGTCGATGAGATAGGACTCACTTCGATCCTGAGTTGGATTTAGGTGGTAACGGCAAATCTTAAATCCAGGGGTATAGAAAGAATGGTGGAGCAACTTCTGCTGGTCACACTTACACCACCAATCAGACAACGTTCGGTTAACACCCAACTCTAAATTAACCCAAAATGTACTTAGTATTTATTAATTGATGTATTTTGTGTGCACATGCCTGACAGGGATTATCAGTAGACTTATGATACCAAGTAACTTTATTCAGCAGTTAGCTGAATCTTTTCTGTGGCTTGGGATTCATGATAATGTTTTTAGCCATCTCCTATACCATCAAAATTTACCATTTACAATTTCAATGTTGATTATTTTTAATACCTTTTAAAAGATTTCTGATCCTGGTTTATGAAGGAAACCTCCCTATTCTGCTGTAGGCAAAAAACGTTTTACTTTCTGTGTCTTCTTTTCCCTGGTTTAACCTCTGCTATCCCTCTGGTCATGTGTTTCTGTAGCTAGAGCTCTTTGAGTTTCTGTCCCAGGTTAATTAATAGTGATTTTTTGCACCTTAAGTAAAGGTAGAGAATTCTGAAGGGGCCCAGAGAAAGCCAAGTTGCTTCAGCATGTGCCCAAATGCCAGTGTTAATGCCACTTATTACATCATACAGCATGAAGAGTAGGGATGTGAAGCTTTAAACACGCCTGCATTACTAACTACAGTCCCTCACCATTTCCCTGTAGCATGGTGTCCTACCCAACATGGACAGGATATGAGGCTGAAGGGAAATGCGTTCCTTCCCTGTCACCCAGGTGACGGTGGGAAAGCACAATAGCCACTGCTCGTTGTGTCATTATCTCCTTTTCAAAATGTCCTGCTCTGGGAGTGCGGAAAGCAGGAAAAAAGGAGTAAGCATCTGCAAAGAAGCATTGTGGGAGCTGGAAAGTTCCTGCATAGCACGGCACCTCTTCCTCGACCCAAATCTCTATTTTCAACCGCTTTGCGGTTTGTGAAGCTCTTTTGGTTTGCAAAGAAATTCCCAATAATGATAACGTCATAAAGTAAAACAGTATGGTGGCAGCAGAGTAACTATAGCACAGGTTGGTGCACCTTTTAAATTATTTTTTTTCAAATGTTTTTATGAACAGTCTTTCCAAACTGGAATGGCCTGATGAGCAAAAAAACGATGGATTTAGGCCCAGATCTCTGTACTGGGGTGAATGTATGACATTGTTCTGCATTCTGTCCATCAACTGTTGTTTTTGCATTTGTCACCCTGAGTGGGATGGGTATGCCCAGACGTGGGTCCCGTGCTCTCCATGCCACTGGAATCAAGCTATCCTGGCTGAAGAGGGGTGAAACCCCGAAACCGGTCCCAGGATGCATGTTTCCAGTCCAGGGAGGACCTGGCTTGGCAGTTCGGGCTGGACTGTTCCCATGAGGCACAGGGTCAAGACTGATTTGCATATGGCTGTGTTCAAACTGGAATGTCATGGTGAGCAAAAAACGATGGATTTAGGCCCAGATCTCTGTACTGGGGTGAATGTATGACATTGTTCTGCATTCTGTCCATCAACTGTTGTTTTTGCATTTGTCACCCTGAGTGGGATGGGTATGCCCAGACGTGGGTCCCGTGCTCTCCATGCCACTGGAATCAAGCTATCCTGGCTGAAGAGGGGTGAAACCCCGAAACCGGTCCTAGGATGCTTGTTTCCAGTCCAGGGAGGACCTGGCTTGGCAGTTCGGGCTGGACTGTTCCCATGAGGCACAGGGTCAAGACTGATTTGCATATGGCTGGGTTCAAACTGGAATGGCATGGTGAGCAAAAAACGATGGATTTAGGCCCAGATCTCTGTACTAGGGTGAATGTATGACATTGTTCTGCATTCTGTCCATCAACTGTTGTTTTTGCATTTGTCACCCTGAGTGGGATGGGTATGCCCAGACGTGGGTCCCGTGCTCTCCATGCCACTGGAATCAAGCTATCCTGGCTGAAGAGGGGTGAAACCCCGAAACCGGTCCCAGGATGCTTGTTTCCAGTCCAGGGAGGACCTGGCTTGGCAGTTCGGGCTGGACTGTTCCCATGAGGCACAGGGTCAAGACTGATTTGCATATGGCTGTGTTCAAACTGGAATGGCATGGTGAGCAAAAAAACGATGGATTTAGGCCCAGATCTCTGTACTGGGGTGAATGTATGACATTGTTCTGCATTCTGTCCATCAACTGTTGTTTTTGCATTTGTCACCCTGAGTGGGATGGGTATGCCCAGACGTGGGTCCCGTGCTCTCCATGCCACTGGAATCAAGCTATCCTGGCTGAAGAGGGGTGAAACCCCGAAACCGGTCCTAGGATGCTTGTTTCCAGTCCAGGGAGGACCTGGCTTGGCAGTTCGGGCTGGACTGTTCCCATGAGGCACAGGGTCAAGACTGATTTGCATATGGCTGGGTTCAAACTGGAATGGCATGGTGAGCAAAAACGATGGATTTAGGCCCAGATCTCTGTACTAGGGTGAATGTATGACATTGTTCTGCATTCTGTCCATCAACTGTTGTTTTTGCATTTGTCACCCTGAGTGGGATGGGTATGCCCAGACGTGGGTCCCGTGCTCTCCATGCCACTGGAATCAAGCTATCCTGGCTGAAGAGGGGTGAAAGCCCGAAACCGGTCCCAGGATGCTTGTTTCCAGTCCAGGGAGGACCTGGCTTGGCAGTTCGGGCTGGACTGTTCCCATGAGGCACAGGGTCAAGACTGATTTGCATATGGCTGTGTTCAAACTGGAATGGCATGGTGAGCAAAAAAACGATGGATTTAGGCCCAGATCTCTGTACTGGGGTGAATGTATGACATTGTTCTGCATTCTGTCCATCAACTGTTGTTTTTGCATTTGTCACCCTGAGTGGGATGGGTATGCCCAGACGTGGGTCCCGTGCTCTCCATGCGACTGGAATCAAGCTATCCTGGCTGAAGAGGGGTGAAACCCCGAAACCGGTCCTAGGATGCTTGTTTCCAGTCCAGGGAGGACCTGGCTTGGCAGTTCGGGCTGGACTGTTCCCATGAGGCACAGGGTCAAGACTGATTTGCATATGGCTGGGTTCAAACTGGAATGGCATGGTGAGCAAAAAAACGATGGATTTAGGCCCAGATCTCTGTACTGGGGTGAATGTATGACATTGTTCTGCATTCTGTCCATCAACTGTTGTTTTTGCATTTGTCACCCTGTGTGGGATGGGTATGCCCAGACGTGGGTCCCGTGCTCTCCATGCCACTGGAATCAAGCTATCCTGGCTGAAGAGGGGTGAAACCCCGAAACCGGTCCTAGGATGCTTGTTTCCAGTGCAGGGAGGACCTGGCTTGGCAGTTCGGGCTGGACTGTTCCCATGAGGCACAGGGTCAAGACTGATTTGCATATGGCTGGGTTCAAACTGGAATGGCATGGTGAGCAAAAAAACGATGGATTTAGGCCCAGATCTCTGTACTGGGGTGAATGTATGACATTGTTCTGCATTCTGTCCATCAACTGTTGTTTTTGCATTTGTCACCCTGAGTGGGATGGGTATGCCCAGACGTGGGTCCCGTGCTCTCCATGCCACTGGAATCAAGCTATCCTGGCTGAAGAGGGTGAAACCCTGAAACCGGTCCTAGGATGCTTGTTTCCAGTCCAGGGAGGACCTGGCTTGGCAGTTCGGGCTGGACTGTTCCCATGAGGCACAGGGTCAAGACTGATTTGCATATGGCTGGGTTCAAACTGGAATGGCATGGTGAGCAAAAAAACGATGGATTTAGGCCCAGATCTCTGTACTGGGGTGAATGTATGACATTGTTCTGCATTCTGTCCATCAACTGTTGTTTTTGCATTTGTCACCCTGAGTGGGATGGGTATGCCCAGACGTGGGTCCCGTGCTCTCCATGCCACTGGAATCAAGCTATCCTGGCTGAATAGAGGGTGAAACCCCGAAACCGGTCCTAGGATGCTTGTTTCCAGTCCAGGGAGGACCTGGCTTGGCAGTTCGGGCTGGACTGTTCCCATGAGGCACAGGGTCAAGACTGATTTGCATATGGCTGGGTTCAAACTGGAATGGCATGGTGAGCAAAAAAACGATGGATTTAGGCCCAGATCTCTGTACTGGGGTGAATGTATGACATTGTTCTGCATTCTGTCCATCAACTGTTGTTTTTGCATTTGTCACCCTGAGTGGGATGGGTATGCCCAGACGTGGGTCCCGTGCTCTCCATGCCACTGGAATCAAGGTATCCTGGCTGAAGAGGGTGAAACCCCGAAACCGGTCTTAGGATGCTTGTTTCCAGTCCAGGGAGGACCTGGCTTGGCAGTTCGGGCTGGACTGTTCCCATGAGGCACAGGGTCAAGACTGATTTGCATATGGCTGGGTTCAAACTGGAATGGCATGGTGAGCAAAAAAACGATGGATTTAGGCCCAGATCTCTGTACTGGGGTGAATGTATGACATTGTTCTGCATTCTGTCCATCAACTGTTGTTTTTGCATTTGTCACCCTGAGTGGGATGGGTATGCCCAGACGTGGGTCCCGTGCTCTCCATGCCACTGGAATCAAGCTATCCTGGCTGAATAGAGGGTGAAGCCCCGAAACCGGTCCTAGGATGCTTGTTTCCAGTCCAGGGAGGACCTGGCTTGGCAGTTCGGGCTGAACTGTTCCCATGAGGCACAGGGTCAAGACTGATTTGCATATGGCTGGGTTCAAACTGGAATGGCATGGTGAGCAAAAACGATGGATTTAGGCCCAGATCTCTGTACTGGGGTGAATGTATGACATTGTTCTGCATTCTGTCCATCAACTGTTGTTTTTGCATTTGTCACCCTGAGTGGGATGGGTATGCCCAGACGTGGGTCCCGTGCTCTCCATGCCACTGGAATCAAGCTATCCTGGCTGAAGAGGGGTGAAACCCTGAAACCGGTCTTAGGATGCTTGTTTCCAGTCCAGGGAGGACCTGGCTTGGCAGTTCGGGCTGGACTGTTCCCATGAGGCACAGGGTCAAGACTGATTTGCATATGGCTGGGTTCAAACTGGAATGGCATGGTGAGCAAAAACGATGGATTTAGGCCCAGATCTCTGTACTGGGGTGAATGTATGACATTGTTCTGCATTCTGTCCATCAACTGTTGTTTTTGCATTTGTCACCCTGAGTGGGATGGGTATGCCCAGACGTGGGTCCCGTGCTCTCCATGCCACTGGAATCAAGCTATCCTGGCTGAAGAGGGGTGAAACCCCGAAACCGGTCCTAGGATGCTTGTTTCCAGTCCAGGGAGGACCTGGCTTGGCAGTTCGGGCTGGACTGTTCCCATGAGGCACAGGGTCAAGACTGATTTGCATATGGCTGGGTTCAAACTGGAATGGCATGGTGAGCAAAAAAACAATGGATTTAGGCCCAGATCTCTGTACTGGGGTGAATGTATGACATTGTTCTGCATTCTGTCCATCAACTGTTGTTTTTGCATTTGTCACCCTGAGTGGGATGGGTATGCCCAGACGTGGGTCCCGTGCTCTCCATGCCACTGGAATCAAGCTATCCTGGCTGAAGAGGGGTGAAACCCGAAACCGGTCCCAGGATGCTTGTTTCCAGTCCAGGGAGGACCTGGCTTGGCAGTTCGGGCTGGACTGTTCCCATGAGGCACAGGGTCAAGACTGATTTGCATATGGCTGTGTTCAAACTGGAATGGCATGGTGAGCAAAAAACGATGGATTTAGGCCCAGATCTCTGTACTGGGGTGAATGTATGACATTGTTCTGCATTCTGTCCATCAACTGTTGTTTTTGCATTTGTCACCCTGTGTGGGATGGGTATGCCCAGACGTGGGTCCCGTGCTCTCCATGCCACTGGAATCAAGCTATC